>CM057457.1:97092500-98292500 GCA_016271365.2 Neoceratodus forsteri | reverse complement strand
TACTGCTGTGTAGTCTGCAGTTGTCATAATATAGCAAGACTTCATGTTGTTTGAAGAAAAAATTACTCACCTTAGTAATGTTGTTTCTTCTAATGGAGTCTTGCTATATTATGACCTCCCTTCCTGCCTGCCCCTCTCAGAACCTCTGTTTTGGGGATGTGGGTGGGCAGTACAGGGTTGGCACTTTTTTGATGCCCACCTTGTTGTTTTTCACCTACCTTTTTGAGTGAATTGGTGTTGTGTTTTTGCATTTTTGGGTCTCCTGACTTGAGTCTTTGTTTTAGGCCAAAAATGAGTGTTTATGTTAGTAGCCAGTTGGCTAGTGTAGGTTTACAGCTTCCACACAGAACCTTAGTGAGTTTTAGCTCATAAAGATCTGACAGTTTGTGTTTGAAGCACAACAGACAGAGTTTTCAACCAAGCTCGAGCTCTAAGTTCCATGCCTGCATGGAAAGTTAACTATTTCACCTCCAGAGCAGTTCTAACCTGCGGTCATACTGTAATTGTCATAATATAGCAAGACTCCATTAGAAGAAACAACATTACTAAGGTGAGTAATTTTTTCTTTCCCACCCCCAAAAAATCATAGTTAACATTACAATATAGTAAATGCACACATTTGGTTCACCCATATATAGTACATTCAACATTCCAAGAATTTAAGCATGAAAGCCTGGTCTTGTAATGCTTAACAGCCAAGAATCTTTTATGTCATACTGCACAAAAGTCATCAGTACCCTGTGTAAACTACACACATTTGCTTATTTTTAAAGTTTGTTTTGTCCCTGCTAGATAGTCTCATTCCATGTTCAACTATAAATTTACTAATACCCTCTAAATCATGGTTTCTATCTACAAACTCAATTTTTTTTGTTTATACTGTTTGTTTTTTCTTATTTTGTTGACCAGGTAAGATACACTGCTGTCAAAGTCAGCTTTTACAGGTACAACATGGAGTACAATAGCACAACATACAACAGTACAGTATACATACAAATATGTTACTATATGAACATGTAATACAATGCATAGTTACAGTAAGACACAGTTGTACAGCAGAACAGGGTTTGGGCATACACATACTTAGTACATTAACCAAAAAAATAAAAGTCCTCAGCACATAGATAAGGAAGTAGTTATACAATACTATGGAATTCAGACAGAACAAACACAGTTATTCAGTGTTAAGACATGATACTGTTAACAGCAGCAAAATATACAGTATGTTGGGGAATCCTTTTGTTTTGTGTTTATCTTTGTGGATGTTACTGGCAGTGGCATTCATCCTGGCAATAACAAGATTTTTTTCATTCTTGTATTTCTTATGATGGGTAAGATAAACAGGTCTATCCTGTTGCAGCATCCACATAAAGGAGCAAAGAATTCTATAGACATCCTTCTTGCGGTCCATTACAATGCCATCAAATCTTTTACCCACATTTGACTGCTACAACAAATTCACTTTGTCAGAAACAAATTATTTTTTGTTCCATGGCATACTTCTTGGACTTGTCTTGGACTGTGGCATGCACTTCCTAATCACTATGAGATAGCCCCAGGTCAGTCAGCTCAGCAGAGAATTGCTCCTTATTAGCGATAGCAAAGATGTATTCTGGGAAATCCTTTGCAACCTCAACGCTTTTCTTCTCCATTGCTAGGTAGCAACACAAAAGTCAAAACTGAAGTCTGCCACATAGTAAACTACTACTGGAGAGCACTTCAGTTATCACTTGTCATTACTGAATTGCTTCCAGAGTCCAAATAAAGGGAAGACATGCTTGTCAACAACGCCTTTTACATCAGCCTTAGTGGTAGACTCCTTTCTATCAAGAAAGTATGATTTGTATTCATATTTGGACTTGAATTTCTCTGGCTGCATGATGACTATCTGTCACAGAGTTGCTTTTAAAAATGTTGCAATTTCCTGTTAAAGGCTCTGAAATTGCAAGACTGCAGCTTTCTCAATGAGCAGGGTAACATTTGACTCCCTAGATGGAGCTTTTCTTAGGAAGCTAATAAAAGAACCTACTAGGGAGGAGGTAGTGTTGTACCTAGTGCTAACAACCAGGGACAGCATTGCAGACATCATTGTACCCTGGATACCAGTGATCTCCATACCATGTGGTTCAGCTATGAAAAGAAACAGGCAAGCCACTTGAGGATGAGGATCCTGGACTTCAGAAGGGTGGATTTTAAAGGAATGGGAGATTGCCTCAGAAAATGACTCAGAGGGGAATTACAGGAAGGAGTACAGGCATAGTGGGGAAGAATAGGGGAGGGTATAATTATGGCGACAAACCTCTGCATGAAACAGGTAAGCAAATGCAAAAGGAAAAGGAGACTATTATGCTCCTCTGAAGAAGAGGAAAGATTGGTGAAATAAAAAATGATGGCATACAAGAGGTACAACAAAACACAAGAGGAGGAGGAGGAGGAGGAGGAGGAGGACAGAGAGGCAGGAATACCAAGCCAGGCAAAAGGAAGTGAGTAAGGTGGTTACAGGAGCAAAGGCTCACACAGTGGAAAGGATTGTTTGAGAGGTGTCTAATAAACTGGTAATTCTTTTCAGTTTTCACAGTTGAGGAGGGACAGATCACCATGGAGTAGCAAGGATAGGGGAGCGGGAACTTGGACACAAGACCATTTCCAGAAGAAAGAGTCCTGAAATGATTTGCCACCCTGAGGGTGGATAAGGCTATGGGGCCAGATAGGATACACACCCAGGTACTGAAAGAGCTCATGGAAGGGTTAGCTGCCCCACTGGCAGCCTTGTTCAGTAGCTCATTGGAGTCATGCCAAATAAACCTAATGTATTTCTTTGACTGGGTGACCAAAGAAATAGATCAGGGGAGGGCAGTGGACATAACCTATCTAGACTTCAGCAAAGCCTTCAACACTGTACTGCATAGAACATCTGATTAGGAAATTGACAAGCTTAAAAGTAGGGACCAGACTGGTAGACTGGGTTCATCACTGACTAATGGACTGGAGACAGAGGGCTGTGGTTAATGGCATATATTCAAAGGATGGGGCAATAACCAGCGGGGCAGCAGAGGGGTGAATACTAGGACCAGTCCTCTTCAATATCGTCATTACAGACATTGGCTTGCATCAGAACTGGAGGGAAAGGCCTGCATGTTTTGCAAAAAAAACACCAAAATATTCAAAAGAAGGGATACTCAGAAGGGAACAGAAAAAAATGTTCAGGGATCTGGGTAAACTGGAGGTGTGGTCAAGGATATGACAGTTGAGGTGGGGTCAAGGACATGACAGTTGGGTTCAATGTCATAAAGTGCAAAATAATACACCTAGAGCATAGGAAGTACCCCGGTGCTAAGTATCAGATGGGGATATTGGCAGTCATTAGACATGAAAGGGACATAGAGGTTATTATATCAGAGGACCTCAAGGTGGTAGCAGAATATGACAAGGCTGTAGGCAGGGCTAGTGAGTTGCTGAGGTGCATATGGAGTTGTATCAAGTTGTATCACCAGCAGGAGGAGACGTGCTGTTGCTTCTGTACTGCTTACTGGTATTTCCCACCTGGAGTGGTGCTTTCAGTTCTGGAGATTGCACCTCAGAAAGGACATAGACAGAGGTGAGGTGGTCCAGAGGAGGGCAACCAAAAAAATGCTAGTGTTGCAAGGGAAGCTCTACAAGGAGAGACTGAGGGATCTCAATATGCACACCCTGGAAGAGAGAAGAGCAAGATTCAATGTGAATGAGACCTACAGATACCTCACAGGGGTGAACAGGGTGCAGGAGGAGAGCTTTTTCTAAATGAGGATGAGCTGCAGGACTGCAGGCCATGTGGTGAAACAGGAATGGGAACGTTCAGGAGGGACGTGAGGAAATAAGTTTTCACTGAATGGTAGGTGGAAGCATGGAGCCAACTGCCAGCTGAAATAGTGGAGACTAGAGTGGTGGAGTGCTTCAAACATGCATGGGATAAACACAGAGGTATAGTGGAAAAGTGGCAGGGGGGAGGGTCACCAAAGACCATTTAGGGTCTGCAGAGGCAGAACAGGCAGTGAACACTTGGGCAGACTGGGTGGGAAAGTGGATCTTTTCTGCTGACAGATGATGTTTCTATGAAAGAATAGTGGAATTTGTAATCATCTTTAAATTATTCCATGCATCCTGGTAGATATGGTAAGCTGCATCTTGCTCACCACTGTCCTTTAGGAACTCCTAAACCTGTTCAACACCCTGATTCTGCTTGGAGGGAGGACCAGTCTTTTCAGTAATTAACAATGTCAAAATGTTCTCTTGGCCTAATGTATTCAAGTGGTTTGCCTTTGTGGAAGATTTTGAGAACTAGGCAACCAGAAACCCCTAACCTGTTGGCAAGGCTGACTTCAGCATCAGCCTCCACTTTTGCAAGAGGCATAGATGGAATGTGATAGTTGAGTTCCTAAGCAACCTTTCTGTTTTCAGGAGCAGTCTCTTACAGTGTCCACTCCAAGGTGCATGGAACTTCACAAGAATTATGTCAGCTTTGCATGCTATGATCAGAGTCGCCTTTGGTCAGTACCATAGTAGACTCAGGAGGTGGAACTCAATCTGTCTGAATCACTTCTTTGGATTTAGAGATAACTGCCTCTTCCATTCTAGGATTGTAATAATCCACTGGTTGACCCTTCTTCATGATTTTTATGGTGTAGTAGTGGCTACCATCAAACAGGCTTGCCAGTCTGGAGTTTCCTGTGGCATTCACTTTAGCCACAGTGATGGAGTATCATTTTTCTTCAGGGTTTTGGCTATATTTTTGTACTGTGGTGCAAAGTGCTAAGAGTGACCACAAAACTCTACTATTAACATGTGTTTACCTACAATAAATATATCAAAGTTGCAATCCTTCAAAACAAACACTTCATTCTCTTCCTTCTTTTTCAAGCCATCATCTTCATTATCTTTGTCATCTTTATCACCATTGTCATCTTGTACAGCTTCATTATCCACCCTCCTCCACCTCCTCACAACGTATTATACTAGTGAGCTGCAACAGTCCCAGGAGGAGCAGCAAAAGGCAGTCTTTGTTGCACCACTGCAGCCTGTTGTAATCCCACTTGCACCATTCACTCCTAGTCTATGCTCATTCTGTCTGTCTGTCCCAGTGTTCTTAAATGCCATTGGGGCAGGAGGCTAACAAATGTTGACTGACCCACTGCTGCCTAGCATCAGCTAATCTGCTCCCTCCCTGCTGCCACACTCTGCATAGCTCTGTCCTGCAGCTGCTCACTGCTTCCATGCACCACAGTACCTGCTCTGTTTTGCACCTCCCTTACCAGCTAAAGCATCTCTGTATAGTCCAACCTGTCTATCCCTTGAGTAATTCAGAAAACCTTGATCATGTTCCCTCTCAGCTTTCTGGTCCTACCCATTGCTTTGTCACACTGCCTTGCCCCTCTGAGGTCAACAGAAAAGATAACCCTCAGGTCTCTTTCCTGCTTAGTGACTATCAGTACCTCCCGCTTTTCCTGTACTGAGTTTCTATGCCCTAAGTGCATGATTTTACAGTTTTTGGCATTGAACCCCAGCTGCCATGCCCTTGACCAATCCTCAAGTTTTCCAACATCCCTAAACATTCTATCCATCCCCTCCTGAGTATCCACACTATTTCAGATTTTGGTGTCACCTGCAAAAAGGTTTACTTTTCCTTTGAGATCTTCTTTAATGTCACTTATGTTGACATCAAAGAGGACTTGCCTCAGTACTAAGCCTTGTGGCACCCTGCTGGTCACTCTCTCCTCCTTAGAGTTAGTGCCATTAACCAGCAAACAATGTTGCCAAACCAGCAACCAGTTACTTACTTAGTTTACCACTCTGGATCCCACTCTGGATGTATCAATTTTATTATTAGTCTCTGGCCTTGCTTAAGTCCAAATAGGTCACTGTCACTGACAATCCCTGATCTATTTCCTGGTTATCCAGTCAAAGAAATCAATCTGAATCATCTGGCTTAACCCCAACCACCCCTGTGAATCCAAGCTGCCTTTGGTCCTTTAGCCCATTAGATTCAAGATACTGTAGCTTGTAGCATCTAGGATACCTTAAGCATTAGAAAGAGGGATAGGGCAGACCTGATGGGCCACAAGGCCTTTATCTGCCGACAACCTATATGTATCTATGTAACCTCTCCTTTACCAGGAGTTCCATTAATTTCTCCACCACTGATGTGAGACTGACCAGCCTATAGTTAGCCTCCTTCCTGCTGCCTCTCTTATGGAGCAGGACCCATGTCTGCTCTCTTCCAGTCCTCCAAAACCACACCTGGATCTAGTGACCTGTCAAATAAGGTTGTCAGTGGTGCAGCAAGCACTTCCATATTTTATTTCCCCGTCACAGGTATTGCCTTTTTAGCCTCTATTCAGCATGATGGCCTTATGCTGAACCCTCTCAATCTCTTCAGTGTTCTTTCTATACCACTAAAAGGCATTTACCAGTTTTACCCAACTCCCACTTTCCTCAACATTATCAACTGTGTTTTAACAAACATAGTTTATCAACACATTTCTTGTAACTCAGCCAAACTAACCTGCAGCAGTCATTTAACCTTTTTTTGTTGGGGGCAGGGTGGGTCATTTTGAGTTGTATCTTAAGGAATGGTAAATCATTATTAAATGGATATACTGATATAATACATTTCATGAAGCAACAGTGTATGTTACAGCAAACATTCTGAAACTATAGCAACATTTTCAAGTTGCCTATCTGTACAAACTGCTAGACCAACATCAGATTAGGATTGGCACCCTCTCCTGGGTGGTGGCCCACTCTATTGTGACACCTCAACAGCACAACCCAAAAACAGGCCATTGCAGTGAAAGTTGCTGTAATAGTCTGTTTTTACTGATGCGGCTTCTCCCAGTGTTCTTCCCCCTCCCTGGAACAACTCTGACCTGTACTTGATTATAATTAAATGCGGGTGGTGTGGGGGGCAGAGCCACACCGCTAGCAGGATCTCACATCACTTCTGCTTACTAAACCGGTAGATGCTGTTTTGTACCCTGCCACTGTTTAAAAAAATGGAAGAATCTAAAAACCAAAAAGTTAAATACTACTTCCACCTCGAGTCACGCTGTCTCCATAACAAAAAGCAACTCGCTTCCTCGCTTGCTCACTAAATATAACCACCATTTGTTTTTACTTTCAGCTGTTTCAACCAGGCTGCTCCTCAACCAATCCACTGTTGACTCATCACACCCAAACCATGCCTACCACCCTGTAACAACCAATGGAAATCCACATACAGAATTCCATTCATAAAAATGACCCCATCGCAGAAGTTTAAAACCACGGAGCAAATAGTTCATTTTACAAATAATAAAAACAACCCAAACACCATCTCAATACAAAAAAAAAAAAACAATGCCAATGAAGAAGGGCCTGTTACATAAATGAAATATGTGGGGGAAGCACTTGTGGGATAACCAAGTTATTTGTACAGTGGCCAGTGACCACCCGTAACCCTCTCTCGTAGCTTCACCACCCATGAGGTTACTCAAGGTCATAGGCAGCTGTACAAATAACTTGATTATCCCAAAGGTGCCCCCCACAGATCCCTTATACATATGAAATTTTATGTGAAACTGGGATCCTTTGGTTTGAAAATGTATGTAGTCATATTGTTGAAATGATTGCAAAAAGCTATTTGGAATTTAGAGGATTAACCTGAAATGTAGTTTGCGCTCATCTCAGGATTGTTTGCAGATTGTTTTGCAGAGCTGTCAGCAGGAGACCAGCTTGGGACAATGTTCCATTTGCAATCCTGCTCTGCAAAGAAACTGAGAAGAGCTCTGATACATTTTATGAGAAATAGGATGTCTCTTTAATGAGCTCAGGATGAGGAGGTTAATTGTAAGGAAAAGACCTGTTATTAAAAGAACAGCCATCTTTGCTGGGGAGAGACTGAAATTTGGAATTAGAGATACCCTCATGTGAAGGACTTTGTTTTCTCTGTTTGTACTGCCTTTGTAAATAGTTATACTGAACAATTTTTGTTTTTCATTTTACTGTTATTGATGATAATAAAACGCTACTTGTGAATTTTGAAACTGCTCCTGGTTTTCCCATGCTTCCTGACCTACAGTAGTAGCCACAGACATTGCTAGTTATTTCCAACTATTTTGCGAAATTTCTAAAGAGTTTCTCTCTGCTGCCCCTACTGTTGAAATGGAGAAAGCATTAGATATATCTGGAAATATCACAGAAATTTCAGGAAATAGCTGGCAGTGTCTGTGGCTGCTACTACATGGTATTAACTATAATTGGGAATGTGTGAACTGAGAATGAGAAAGGCCCACATTGACATTCAGTACTCCCAGAATCGCAATACTCTTAATAATCTTAATACTCCTCAAACCATGTAACATTACCAGTTAAACTTGGGTGCCTTTGAACATGGCCATTATTCTTTTCCCAGCTTCACTCAAAACTACCACTTTCTTGTTCACAGGCAAAAAAGCAATAACGAAGGCTAAAGCAAGGGCTGAACTAAGATTGGCAACTAACACAAATAATAGTTATCAACAATTTTATAATTATATTGGCAGTTTAAGATACAGACAAAAGCAGATAACCAAAATAAAAGAGGGGGATAGTATAATGGATAAAGAGGTCGCAATGGCAGATGCCTTTATTGGCATTTTTTAGGTGCTTATCAGAAATCGGAGGCTCTTGTGAGTTAGTGCATGGGTTACCAAATAGTTAAAATTAGCAAGAGTCTTTTGGGACAGCACAATACTGGTGTCAGTACTGTGCTTTTGCTGAGCGGGACATTGGAGAATGGTAGTCTGTTCCTGTAGACAGTTGACTTGATGTAGCTGCTGTCTTCTTGTATTGATATATTTGATGGATATGCCTTTGGATACGTAGATGGATTCTATGATTAGGCTTGTTTCTCTTCTGACTTTTATCTCATAGCTTGGTTATCATGAAATACTATAGTGAAATGACAGGAGAGTCCTTGATGTTACCTTTTCAGTCAGCCCTTAAGTCTAACGTGATGGCAGTGTGCTCTGATAAAATGAACTCAAGTTGGCACTATCCATTACGTAGAAACATAGACTTTGATGGCAGATAAGGACTGCTTGGCCCACCTAGTCTGCCCATTTCCCTATCTAGAGGATAAGCTGCAGATCCTATTTAACCAACAGCCTATTTCTTCCTACCCCCCACAAAAATTGCCTTATTTCTGTCCCATGCTTTCTTGAATTCTCCCACAGTTTTAGACCCTACAAACTCCTCAGGATTATATGATTTTTGAGATAAAGTAAACAACTAGTCTCTGTACAAGCAGGCTATGAAAGGCAACTTGTACAGAAAAAAAAATGTCATCAGATAAAGCCATATGATCAGCAAGACTAGCAAAGGATACCAGGAAGGCTTGCAAGCTTCCCACAACACTGAGCAACACAGTACTCCGGCAGTAGTTAGTAGCTAGGACCTATTCACCCTTTCCCCAGAGACAATAACTATATGATTACTTTGAATTAAATGGACACACCCATAGGAGTGCAGTTCCTGACTCCAGGAAGTGTCTGTGTTCCTGGTTTGGACTTCTGCCTTAAAACACTGCTAGCCACATGGCATATGCCATTTCTGCTGCTGCACAAGTGTATAAAGCAGGATCCACTGGCTTACAAACCCTCTCCACCCCACCGAATGCCATGGGATGCTCCATTGTAGGAAAAATATGGGGTTGGACTCTGCTGCTCCAGTTAGAGCTCAGAACACACTCCAAGGCCCTCCTCCTGCTGCCTCCTAAACCAATAAGAGGGCAACTCTCAACTTCAGGAAGTGTCTTAAATGCTGCTAGATGCATGGTGGGCACAATTTCTGCTGCTGCACAGGGGTTGCGAAGGGGCTGTGCTGGCTCACTAATCCCCTACCTCCACTGATTGTCACAGGATACTTTGTTGTGGGAAGAATACAGGGCTGAACTCTGCTCCAACTGGAGTGCAGAACACACACATCAAGGCTCTCCTCCTGCTGCCTCCTAAGCCAATGGGAGAGAAGCTCTTGATTCCATGTAGTGTCTCTGTTCTTGGCTCAGACTTCTACCTTAAAACACCACTAGCCACCTGGCAGAATCTATTTCTGCTGCTGCACAGGGATTGAGAGGGGGCTCTGCTGGCTCATTCACTAACCCCCCTCCCATCAACTGAACAAGGATGGTCTGTTGTGGGAAGAATACAGGGCTGAAATCTGCTCCAGTCAGAGTGCAGAGTACATATAAAGGTCCTCCTTCTGCTGCCTCCTAAACCAATAAAAGGTCAGCTCTTGACTTCAGGAAATGTCTTTGGTCCTGGCTTGGCCTCCCACCTTAAAACACTGCTAGCCATGTGGCAGATGCCATTTCTGCTGCTGCGCAAGGGATGAGAAGGGGCTCTGCTGGCTCACAACCCCACCCACCAATGGCTGTGGGATGCTCCATTGTAGGAAAACTACAGGGTTGGACTCTGCTGCTCCAATCCAAGCTCAGAACACATGCCAAGGCCCTCCTCCTGCTGCCTCCTAAGCCAATAGGAGGACAGTTCTCGACTCCAGGAAGTGTCTCTGTTCCTGGCTTGGAGTCCCACCTTAGAATTCTGCTAGCTGTATAGTGGATGCCATTTCTGCTGCTGCACAGGGGTCAAGAGGGGGCTCTGCTGGCTCACTAACCCCCTTCCCCACAGATTGCCATGGGATGCTCTGTTGTTGGAAGAATACTGGGCTGGACTCTGCTCCAATCAGAGCACAGACCACATGCCAAAGCCCTCCTCCTGCTGCCTTCTTATACCATCACAAGGACACCAGTGGGTACATATTCTCAAACTCACCAAATGGTCCTCCGTGCTAGCAGTCAGAAGCGCTAAGGGGCACAGCGCAAAGGGTATCACACTGGGTGTTAGCTGTGGGAACTGGCTGTTGGCTGGCTACACTGCATGAAGTAGCATAACCTCATTCTACACAGGCACCAGCATGCAACACTATTGCCACTTGCTCATGGATCCATGTAAGTGTACCTTTGCTTCCATGCATTTTTGCGAACACTGGGTATTGTGATTTTAGTGCTGCCAACTACAGGCACATAGTAGTTGTCTTCCGTTATATGAACTGCTGCTTTAACCAATGGCAGCAGTTAGGCCATACCTGCACTGGCTTTTTAATCAAGGACCAAAAAATCTTTTTGTCCCAGGCTATGCCCTGTTCAGACAGGATCAAAGGAAGGACAAGGGGCAGGGGGGAAGGGTAGCATTATATGTAAGGGACTGGATAAATGCCATCTCAGTAGATGGCATCAATAAGGAGGGTGTCGAAACCCTATATATGCTACTCAGCTTTGCAATGGGGGAGAGGATCTACAATTATGTAGTATAACAGCATCCTGGGCAGGCTGAGTGTAGGGACAAAGAGCTCAGACTGGAGATCAGATGTGTAGCACAAAAAGAGGATACAGTGGTGGCAGGAGACCTGAATGTGCCCACTGTTAATTGGAGCATCCTAGTGGCAGGTTCTACTTGGAGCCAAAAGGTGGTTGATTCCCTAAAAGACTACCTAGTTACACAAATAGTTAGTACCCTGACTAGGCTGGACACCATCCTGAATGTTATCCTCACTAACTTGGAGTTAGGAAGGGCTACAGGGGTGGGATGGCCACTGGCCAACAGTGACCACAACTCTGTGTGGTTTGAGTTAGCCCTAGGGATACAAAAATCACAATCCAAGACAGAGATTTTAAACTTTAGAGGAGACAATTTTGACAAATTGAGGGATGTAGTCAGAAGCAAGCTGTTAATGATCCAGAAGCATTTAAATGTGGGAGAAATATGGGGGCTGGTTAAGTTAGCCAGTTTAGAGGCTACGAGGATGTGCATAAGAACAGTGACCAAAAAGAATAAAGACAAAAAAAGACAATATGGTTCAGCAACCAGGTAAGGACCAAAATCAGAACCAAAAGGAATGCCTACTGGAACTATAAAAGAACTCAGGAAGACAGTGCATGGGAAGCCTGTGTTCAGTAGAACAAAGAAGAAAAGAGTATGGTGAAATCAGCTAAGGCCGAAATGAAGTTTTGACTTGTGGAAGGAACTAAAGAATGGAACAAACACTTTTTTCAATATACAGTATGCAAGAAAAAAGAAAGAAAAGGGGAGGAATCGTTAGTCTCAAAGATGGTACCAGAATAGTGGAGGAGAATAGGCAGAAGGTCACTGTTCTGAACAACTTTTTTTGCTCAGTGTTCATCTAGGAACACAAAGGTCCAGTACCAGGCAGTGGCCTCAAGGCTGCTGACAAAGGTGTTCCACAAATGGAAGCACCATCAATCACCAACAGTATGGATAGAGAGGCCCTGAATCAACCCAGGGAACACAAGTTACCAGGGCCTGATAGAATACAACCAAGGGTGGTAAAGGAGCTAGCAAGTGAATTGGCAGATCTCTTAGCACATTTATTCAGCAGGTCACGTCAAATGAGAGTACTGCTGGGAGACTGGAGAAGAGCTGATGTGGTACCGCTACACAAGGGTGGGAGTTGGGAGGAAGCAGGCAACTACTGACCTGTCAGCCTTACGTCAGTAGTGGGGAAACTGATGGAAACCTTAATACAATAAGACTTGGTAGAGTATCTAGATAAGAACGGTCTGCAGGATGGCAGGCAACATGGGTTCATGGAGGGAAGGTCATGCCAAATGAACCTAATCACATTTTTTGACTGGGTCACTAGGGAACTAGACAGAGGTCACCCAGTGGACCTCCTCTACTTTGATTTTAATAATGCCTTTGATTCGGTGCTGCACAACTAACTGCTGGAAATGTTGGAGGACCTGGGTGCAGCCAAGTGAATAGTCAGTTGGGTAGGTAATTGGCTTAGGGACAGGAAACAGAGAGTAGTGGTCAAGGAGGTTAGGTCTGATAAAGGCATAGACACTAGTGGTGTACCCCAAGGCTCAGTGTTGGGGCCAGTCCTGTTTAATGCCTTTATCAGTGACATTGTCATAGATATTCAGGGCAAAATTGCACTATTCACGGATGATACCAAGCTAGGAGGAAGGGTTGACAGTGAGGAGTCAGTTAAGGACCTACAAAATGACCTACAGAGACTAGAAAGGTGGTTTAACATCTGTCAGCTGAGGTTCAATCCAAAAAAGAACCTATAGACAGAAACTGAAATTTATTATTACTAACTTAGTATGTGACATAACAGTACCAGCACTATTTTAAACGTAATGACTTTTTGTTTTTATTTGAAGGTAAAGACTCACTTGTGATTATTCGTAATTTTTTTTTAATGGTATAGCAAGAAAATAACTGTTTACAAACTGAGAATTAAGAATACATTTGAAAGTCTCTAGTGTAAAGATGAATGCAGGTATTTAAAAGAAACATTAAATTAATTATAGCACATATACCTAAAGGTGTTTTAAAACAAACAATTGGTTTTTCATCTTATATTTTATGTTTTTTTTTCCTTTTTCAAGAGATGCTGACAGCTTATTATTTCTCTCTTCAGTAACCCATGAAATGTAAAATTCTTGCAAAAACAGCTTGGCAAATATTTTGTTTTTGAAAGAAAAGAATAGAAAAATAATTAAGATATAAAAAAAAATTAAAAATATATATTTAAAAAGTATCTTAAAATGAATATTGAAACATGTATTTTATGTTTTCAGATAAATAAAAAGACCTTTGAAAAAGTCATTTGAAACAGTGCAAAATGTTAGGGCATATTATCAAGCAAAATAAAAAGAATTTGGTTTTGAAAAACCAAGTGTGAAGTTGCCTGAAGATTTCTTTGCATCCCTCAATATTATTTTTTTCTTGATGCTGAAGTTCAATGCAAAGAAATGTAAGGTGCTGCATTTGGGAAAGGGAACCCAAGAACAGATTATCACCTCAAAAGAGTCCAGCTCAGCAGCACGCAGGAAGAACTGGACACAGGAGTCATCATAAGCAGCACCCTTAAACAGACAAGCCAATGCAACAAAACTTATCGCAAGGCCAACAAAATGCTGGGGTGCAGAGGGAGGGGGTTCTACAGCAGGAGAAAGGAGGTAATACTGCCACTCTACAGGTCCCTTTTAAGGCCTCATCTGGAGTAATGGGTCCTGTTTTGGAGTTCACATCTAAAAAAGGATTTAAACAGATTGGAGGCTGTTCAGAGAAGTGCGACCAGAATGATCCAGGGCCTTCAAGGGCACTCATACGAGAAGTTTCTGGAAGCTTTAAAGGTGTTCTTACTGGAGAAAAGGAGGGAGAAATGAGATACGGTTGAAACATACAAGCCCATGAGAGGATTAAATAAGGTGCTATCCTCAGACCTGTTCAACAGAGTCTCCAACTCTAGGTCTAGAGAGCACGCATAAAAGTTGAGGGGGAGGGCTTCAAGAAGGAGCTTAGGAAACAGTATCTTACAGAAAGAGTCATGGAGCCAAGGAACAAACTGCCAGCTGAGGTAGTGGTAGCAAAGTCTGTGACATCATTAAAACTGGTGTGGGACAAGGCTGAAGCACAATCAAAAGCAACAGGAGTAGTAGGAGGCATTAGGCAGAAAGGGAGGGGGTTGACCCTGGGATGTGAAAAGGTCCAAGGAACACATGAACAGACTAGATGGACCCTTGGTCTCCTTCTGCCATCTTTTTTTCTATGTTTCTATTAATTGACCTAGCCCTGACAAAATTAGTGGTTAGCCTTGTTTGTTCAAAGCTCCGAGAACATCATTTTGTGTAGTCCTGTTATTGTTAACTGAAAGCTTAATCCTTAGCAATTAGGCTCTGTCCTTCTCTGTAGAGGCACTAAGACACTGTCCTTTGCAAAAGACACTCTAATTATCACAGCTGCTTGAACTCAATGTAGGCCTTTTTGCATGATACTCTGATTGCTGCTGTACCAGCTAACCAAGGACTGGGATAGGAATAGGTTTACTGCAGTTCTGGACATAGGTCTGTATCATATTGTACTGCACTACAACTTCACAGTAAGTTGGTCTCTGCTATCTGGTATGTACAATATAACTTACTTCCAAATGTTGTGTCACAATCTGTTGTGATAACATGATAGTGCAGATTATAATCTGCTACTGATGCACAATGATATCTGTAAACTAGCGCCATCTCATTGTGTTAATCTTGAAGGTAGTGAACACAAGGCTTTGTCCTGCCTTGGGGACACAACAGCATCAGTAGTGGTGTTCATTGCATATTAATTCTATACAATATTCTGTACCTGTTTGCACTTAGTCATGATGACTTGCTATAATGTCACTTCTCTTGCTAGACACCCCCTGTGTATCCTGCTGGAGTGGGGTGTGCACTGCTCATCCCGTATTCCCTGCTCTCTAGGGTTCTAAGCCCAAAAATTGTCCAAAGTCTATACCGCACCACCAAAAACATTACCCTTACTGTAAGCATCACATTTGAGGACCTATTCATCATGGCGAAATGGGGCATATCACTATCAGTGCTATACATATGTGCTGTTATCAGCTTAGATATAATTATGCCTGTTCTTAGCTGACCTAACCAACAAATGAGTGCAACCTTGCCTAACCAATACAAAGGTGCAACCAATCTGATCTTGCTGTTCCCTCTCCCCTGTGCAGCGGCACTGCTTCAGATAGTAGTTCTTGAACTGCACAAGAAAGGCAACTGCTATAATTTGTTCTTGTATCGTCATGAGGGAGTACAATGGACAACTTTGCTAGATATCTGCCCCACTGTTGGGATATTGCTGGTACTCTGCTACTGGCTAGAGATAGTGAACATAATCCATGCCCTAACCCCCCCAACTACAGAATATGCTCACCCTCTGACACAATCTGGTTCAACACTAGGGGCCTGAAGATTGCTCATATGAACATTAACAGCCTCAGGCCTGAAATCCATGAACTGAAAGCTTGGGCAGACATGTATGCCCTGGACATTTTTGCCACATCTGAAACCTGGCTAAAGCCATATGTACTCTCCCAGGAGGATAATGTTACAGAATGTAAAAAACAAACAAACAAAACATTTTTATTTCCCAGCAAATTCTTTTTTTTTTTTTTTACTCTTTTTTTATGGCATAAACACTCAAGCCAGGGGAAGCAATAACATCCCACAAGTCAGTATGGTGGCTGCCATGGATGTTGAGCACTCTTCCCCTTAGGACTTCTCGGGAAGGGCATTGCCCAATATGTAGGATGCTTAATGAACTAAAGGAGCAGCTGAGGGCAGCATGGAATAAGATATCTTAGCTGCAACATGAACTTGAATGTAACAGAAATTGGAATCCACACCACTGATTTACACCAAAACAGATCTGCCCAGAAGCCCATTCCCACAGAGACAATCTGGTCCAGTGGGATGGAAGATGATGAAGAAAGGAGGAGGTAAAATCAACAGAAGGGACCAGATAAACCCCAAGACCATCCCAATTGCAAATTGTTTTGCACATTTATCAGAGAATCTGGATCTCAGTCACGTGGAAGAGAACAGCAAGTCAGTTTAGAGGACAAGACCACACTCTGAAAAGACAAATGGCAGTGACAGAATAAAGTACAGTAAGAAAAGGAGTAAGAAAGTACTCATAGTGGGAGACTCCTTGGTTAGGGGAGAAGAGCCCCAGCGTAATGATGTAGGGCAAACAGATATGTCAATCAAATGTTTTCCAGGTGCCTCAGTGAAGTGCAATATTAATTGCATTGGAAAGATAGTGAAGAGAGGGAGATAGCCTTAACATCCTGATACACCTTGGGATGAGCAATCTAGCTAATCAGTCAGTAGAGGAAGCCAAACAGAACCTAATGAAACTAGGTGAAAGATGGGCAATTCAGTCAATCTCCCTGACCTTCTCAAGGTTCTTCCAGTGTGGGGCAAAGGTGGAAGCACAGACAGGATCAGAAGAAAGGAGATTGAGGAGTTTAACATACAGTTGCAGAGCTGGTGTCATGAAAAATGGTTCCACTTCATAGGTGTTTGGGGTGACTTCTGGGAAAGAAGGAGGTTCTTCAGATACAACAGACAGCTCCTGACTAAGGAAGGAGTAAGGTGTAAGAGTGCTGGGACAGAAGATCAATATTAGTATTGGGCATTTAAAGTTGGCGGGGGTTAGAGGCTAAAGAATCTATCAAAGACACTTTAAATGAACTGGATTTAGCTGTTACTACCCCACAAAAAGCAAGTAGACAGAAAAATAAAAACAAGGCAAACAGGGATAAAGGAGAAGGAAAGACGCGGGTCTATCAACAATCGGAGGTAGAGAGAGATAGTACACATGCCAAGGATAGGGACAGGAGGAGTAAAACGGGGGATCATAGATACTGGAGGGGTAAAGGCAAGACGGGAGGGAGCATAACTTGGAAAGCCATGCACACAAATGCCCACAGCCTGGAAAATAAAATCCCAGACATGCTGTAGTGGCCTTGATAGCAGTGGCATATCTGAACATTGTTGCTGTTTAATGTGAGGACAGTAGGGGAGTTGAACCACACGAAAGCATGGGTCTTGGATTTCAAATGGGCCAACTTTGCAAAGTTGATGGAATGTCTCAGGACAGCCCTGGTAGGGAAGAAGGAAAGAGAGGGTGTAGAGGAATAATGGGCAAATCCCAAAGGGGCCATAGCAGGAGTAACAAGCCTTTATGTTAGACAAGTAAGTAAAGCATAGAGAAAGAAAAAAAAATACTATGGTTCTCTAAAGAAGTGGCCAGAAAGGAGCGAGAAAAAAGGGCAGCTTTCAAGAGGTACAAGGAAACAGAGAGGGAGGAAGACAAAGGACTGTATCTGAAAAAAACTAAAAGAGGCAGGGAAAGCAGTCAGGGGGGTTAAGGCAAAAACAGAGGAAAGAACAGTGCAGGCAATAAAGAGATGGGATAAGACCTTTTTTTAGGTATATCTATGAAAGAAAAACATCCAGGGTATGGTTTGTGAGACTAAAAGGGGAAGGAGGGTATGTGTGCATAAGGGGACCCAGAAAGGGCAGAAATCCTGAATAAATATTTTTGTTCTGAATATACAGATGAAGGGGAATGGTAGGGACCACAGCTAGGGGATAGAAGCACCAAGGGGAAGAAGGTGGACACCAGTTCATTTATGGAAGAGAGAGTCCTGAATGAATTAGCAAAACTGAAAGTAGACAAGGCAATGGGGTCAGACAGAATACACCCAAGAATACTAAAAGACTCCGAAGGGGGATGGCAGCACCTCTGACAGCTGTGTTCAACAAATCAGTAAAAAAAGGGTAATTCTGGAGGACTGGAGGGGGGAAAATGTAGCCCCCCTTCACAAAAGTGGGAGCAGAGAGGAGGCTGGAAACTACAGGCCAGTCAGCCAGACCTTAGTAGTGGAGAAACTGATGGAGTCATTACTGAAAGAAAGAATTGAGACATATATAGAGGACTGCGGAATACATTATCTGAGGAAACATGGGTTCATATAAACATATGAATGTGCCAGCAGAAACACACCTCCTGGTCTATCAACGTCTCCTCGAGTGTGCAGCTAGCACCACTAAGTTGCAGCTGCCCCACCTGCTCCCCTTTTGTCCACCCTTGGCCGTTCTCAGCCTCACCCAGCTGTACTCTCCCTTGTTCTCTGTCCCATGCACTTTTAAAGCTACCCACAGGTTTGCATGATATCACCATCTCTGGTAGGGCATTTCATTTTGACACCACTCCCTCTGTGAAGTAATGCCTCCTCATCTCCCTCCTAAATCTTCCCCCTCCCCATTCTTAGCCCATGACCTCTAGTGTCCCTTCCCTTCCTTTCCTCAGTTTAAAAACCCCATTGGCTCCATCCTTGTTGATTCCACTCAGATACTTGGAAGTTATGATCATATCCCCCTATCCCTCCTCTCCTCCAGGGTGTACATATTCACTTCCCCCAGCCTGTTCTCATAGTCTCTCCCCTCCATTCCCTGTGTCATCCTCGTCACTCTCCGCCGCACTCCCTCCAGTAGCGTGATATCCCACCTCAGGTATGGCCTCCAGAACTGCACACAGTACTCCAAATGCAGCCTGAGAAGTGAACTGTAGAGGGGCAAGATCACCTCCCTCCACCTGGATGAGAACCCCCTCACTATACACCCCAGCATCTTGTTCACCTTCACTGCCGCTTTCATGCATTGGGCAGAATTGTTCATGCTCCTTGTCACCATCACCCCTAGGTCCTTCTCCTCCTCAGTGATCTCCAGCTTCACCCCCTCAACCAGTATTCTTTCCTTGGGTTCTTTGCCCTGAAGTGCATAACCTTACACTTCTTTGTACTGAACCCCAGCTGCTACCTCTCTGACCACTCTTCCAGTTTGGTTAGGTCCCCCTACAGTTTCTTCCATCCCTCCACCTCATCCACTACTGCACCCATTTTGGTATCGTCTGCAAACAGACTTACCCTGCTCACCACTCCTTGCATGATGTCTGAGATGAAGATCCCAAATAGCACCGGGCCCAGCACCGAGCCCTGCGGCTCCCCACTCATCACTGGTCTAGGTGTTGAGAATTCCCCCACCTCCACCACCCGTTGTAACCTCCTATTCAGTCAGTTTGTAATGCAGTTTGTCATCTTCACCCCCCAGTTCCACGCCAATTAGCTTTCCTCCAAGCCAGCCACGAGGTACTGAATCGAAGGCCTTGCTGAAATTCAAGTAAAGGACATCCACTGCACAGCCCCTATCCAGCTCTCTTGTTACCCAGTCATAATATCGTATTAGGTTAGTTTGTCAGGACTTCCCTGATATGAACACATGCTGCCTCACATCCTGGAGGTAATTGTCCTCTAGAAATGCACCAGCCTCTCCTTCAGTATCATCTCCATAAGCTTGCCCACTATGGAAGGGAGACTTACAGGCTGATAATTGCTCGGTTTGTCCCTTGGGCAGCTCTTGTGTATCAGCACCACATGGGCCATCCTCGAGTTCTGAGGTACACAACCCAAATCCAGGGAGGTGCTGAACAGATCTGCCAGTGGTTCTGCCAGCACCTCCGCCATCTCCCTCAGCACCTTGTGGTGGATACCATCCGGCCCCGGTGCCTTGTCCACTTTTAGTTCTCTCAGTCCCTCTAATACTCTACTTCCCTCAGTCATTCCAAATGTCTCCTCTGCCCCCACCCTCCCAGTCCAAGGTGGTAGTGGTCCCCCTTCTCCTGTGTGAACAATGAGCAAAAGTATTCATTTAATGCTTTTGCTTGTTCCTCTCCCTTTTACGACCACTCCCCACCCCTCTTTATCCTCACTATGTTACCCCTGCACTTCCTTTTCTCTCTGACATTTCTGAAAAAGTCTCCCCCCCCCTTAATTACCTGTGGTAACCTTAGCTCCCTTGAGGCCTTAGCTTCCCTCACCATCTTGGTCTCTTCCTTCAACCATCTTGCATACTTCTCCATGTCCTCCTCCTTCCCCATTCTTCTGAACCTCTGGTACACAGCTCTCTTTGTCCTCACCCCCTCCATCACCTCGCTGTTCAACCAGCATGGTTTCCTTGCTCTGCTCCTCTTACTCTGTAACTTGGTGCAAGCTTCTGTCACTTTTGTAATCCCCTGTTTAATAACGTCCCATTTCTGCTCCATTTCCATCGCAGTCCCTATGCCCTCAGGTTTCCCTTTCAGTGTCTCCCACATCCTCCCAAAGTCCACCCTCCTGAAGTCCACCACCTTTGCTAGAGAGCCCCCTGACTCCCTGCTCATTATGATAGTAGACCACACCATTTGGTGACTGCTATCAGCTAGTGGGTCCTCCAGCCTTATTTCCCCTCACTGCCTCACCATTGGACAGTACCAGATGTAGCAAGTTACTTAGCCTAGCAGATCCAGTGACCAGCTGTGTCAGGAGTTCCTCCTGGATCACGTACAGCAGCACCTACTCCCTAGCACTCGAGGTGACTGGAGTGCTCCAGTCAACCCCCGATAGATTGAAGTCTCCCACCATGACCACGTTCCCCTTCATACATTCCCTCCTGATTTGTTCTGCTAACTCCCTGTCCAGCTCCTCTGCCTGGGACAGCTGCCTGTACACCATCCCAAACCTCAGCTTCCTACCCTTGGAGTCCAAGATCTGCATCCAAATTATCTCTGTTCTCCATTCCTTCCCCTCTTACCTTGTACATTTGATCCCATCCCTCACATAGATTCCCACACCACCCCCACCTCATGGTCCTTCCTGTACAATTTATACCCTGTGATTGCAAGATCCCAGTTCCGGTACTCGGTGGCCCACGTTTCCATGATCGATGCAATATCCACCCTCCACTGGTGTGGAGCTCAGAGTTTTGGCTTCATTAGGGAATTGGGAGCCACCTGGAGGGATGCAGACCTATCCTGGCACGATGGTCTGCATCTGTCTGGGGGAGGGACCTGGATCCCAGGTGAGTGGTATAAATGCTTCATTGGCAAGCATTGCAACTAACCAAGAGGGAGACACTGAAAAGGAGCAGGGAAATCCCAGCCTCCCCCCACAAAACATGATAATTAGTGAGGTAAACACCAAGGCAGAGAAGTTATTAGGGAGCAGGACAGAGGTAAATGTAAAAAAAAGGCAAAGGCAATAAGGACAGGAATTGGGACAAAAGGGGTAAGACCATCAAAAAGTGGAGGATGCTGAGTACCAATGCCCACAGTCTGTGTAACAAGCTCCCTGAACTACTGGCCTTGATGGAAGAGGGTTGCCTGGATATTGTGGCAGTCACAAAAACATGGTACACAGAGAACCATGACTGGGATGTCAACATACCAGGATACACAATCTACAGGAGGGACAGGGAGGATAAAAGAGGAGGAGGAGTAGCTCTCTATGAAAAGGAAGGGATCAAAGCAACAGAACTAAAGAGTAAACAGGGAACAGATGAGGAACTCTGGGTCACCCTGAAGACAGGAAATGGCACTATAATCCACATTGAGGTTGTATACAGACCCCCATCTCGGGGGAGAGAATGGACAAGGAAATGAAAGAAGGCATTCTTAGAATGGCATAAAAAGGGGAGATACTGTTGATGGGGGACCGGAATATGCCAGATGTTAACTGGAGCACCTTTGCTGCAGGCACATCCAAGAGCAGCGTCATTCTTGATGCCCTACAAGGGGCATGCCTTAGACAGCTAGTATTGGAACCCACTCGGGAGGGAGCAGTCTTGGATCTGGTACTATCAAATGGGGACTGAGAAAGAATCTCGATTTAGAAGTGGGTAGCCATCTGGGAACAAGAGACCACCAAACAGTGTGGTTCACAATAAACACAGCCATACAATCAAGCCATACAAAAGCAAGAGTGTTGGACTTTAGGAGGGCTGACTTTGGAAAAATGAGAGAGTGCCTCAGAAAAGCACTAGCAAACAGTCAAGAAGGAGGGGTGGAGGAACAATGGGGAGTAATCAAAACAGCCATCACAGAGGCAATAAGCCTTTGTGTAAAGCGAATCAACAAAACACAACAAAGGAAAAAAATGCTATGGTTCTCAAAAGAGGTGGCAGGGAAGGTTAAGGATAAAAAGATAGCATTCAGGAAATATTAGGAAACACAGAAGGAGCAGGACAGAGAAATTTATCAGTTAAAGCAGAAAGAGGTTGGGAAGGCAGTCAGAATAGCAAAGGTCCAAACCGAGGACAGGATAGCCAACTCTGTTAAGAAGGGGGGGATAAGACCTTTTATAGGTACATTAGGGAACGAAGAAAAACCAAAGGAGGGATACTGAGACCCCATCTGGAGTACTGTGTGCAGTTCTGGAGACCCCATCTCCACAAAGACATAGACAGAGTGGAGGCTGTCCAGAGGAGGGCAACCAAAATGGTGCAGGGTCTGCACCAGAAGACATACGAAGAAAGACTAAAGGAGCTTAATATGTATACCCTTGAGGAAAGAAGGGAGAGAGGGGACATGATAGAAACTTTCAAGTACCTCAAGGGAATCAACAAAGTCCAAGAGGGTAGCATCTTTCAGAAAAAGAGATGTGCAAGAACAAGGGGGCACAATTTGAAGATAGAGGGGGATGGCTCAGAGGTAATGTGAGGAAGTATTTTTTCATGGAGAGGGTTGTGGATGCATGGAACAGCCTCCCTGAGGAGGTAGTGGAGTCAAGAACAGTGGCAGAATTCAAGAATGCATGGGACAGACATAAGGCAGTCTTAGTGGGGGGTAGGAGGAAGTAAGCTGTTGGTTAACTAGGATCTGCAGCTTATCTGTTAGGTAGGAAAATGGACAGAGTAGGCGGGCCAAGTGGTCCTTATCTGCCATCAAATTCTATGTTTCTATGTTTCTCCTTGTGCACTTTAGAACTGACTGCCCTTCACTGTCTGCCATTAACCCCAATATGGACTCCACTCATATGCAACTATGCCATTCCCGCTAGCTGCCCCATCTGATCCCCTTAAATATGGAGTCCCTCAATACCAATATTCATTCCTTGCTCTCGTCCCCACCCTTCTACCCAGGTTCCCATTTCTAGAGTTCCCCATATTAGAAGCTCTACCTTTTGCTCCAGCAGTTCCATCCTTTCCACCCCTGACCTATCCCCTCTCCCTTCACTGCTCGCTCACTATACTCCACCTCCCCCCATCTGCCCTGGACTCCTCCCCCACCTCTACAATGACCCTCTCACCCCTCCACAAGTATTGCCCCTCTTCCCATCTCTTCCCAAGTACCGTCCCTTGTGCAATCTCCTCCAGCTTTCTTAGGTTCACAGGGGGAAGGTCTTGTCAAACATATCTGTTAGATTTCTTTGACTTGGTGACCAGGCAAGTTGATCAGTGAGTGGCAGTGGATGTGGCCTACCTGGATTTCAGCAAGGCATTTGATACCATCCCACATAGGAGGCTTGTAAAGAAGTTGGGTAGCCTGGGAGTGGGGACCAGGGTGGTAAAATGGGTCACAAACTGGTTGAGCAGAAGGTCACAGAGGGTGGTGAATGGAGCTCAGTCTGAGGAGAAGAGGATGACCTTCGGAGGTCCACAGTGATTGGTGCTGAGACCAGTCCTCTTCAATGCTTCATAAGCAACATTGCAGAGGGGCAGGGATGGAAGGTATACCTCTACACTACATGGGAGTGGAGAAAACAGCTTTGATTCAATGCAAAGAAATGCAAGGTCATGCATTTGGGGCACAGAAATCCTGGGAAGAATGCAGTAAGGGAGTGGAGGTTCTGATGGCCAACAAACAGGAAAGAAACCAGGTGGTGATTATATCCAATGACTTAAAGGTGACTGGACAATGTGAGAAGGCTGTAGGGAAAGCCAGTGGGGTGCTGGGGTGCATAGGGAGAAGAATCACTAGCAGAAATAAAATCTGGGTAGAGCTGATAGGGCTGCAGCTGTGGAATTAGTGGTAAAATACTGTAAATTATTTTCTTAATATTTTTACAGCAAATTTTCACCATAGCCTTGTTATGAACCTGTCTCATGAAGACAGGCAGAGAAAATGTTCAACTTCTGGCTTAAAGGTGATTGCATGCGGGGACTGAAAAATCAACTCTTGGGGTGGTAAAACACATTTTGGGCAGGAGTTGAAAAATGACAGCTGTCACATTCATGAGGTACTGGAAAGAAATAGCTGTGTTGAAAATTTGGGGTTAAAATATTGAATATTACCAAATGTGCAAACCTGCTTTCACAAAATTCAACATAGGCTCATAACTTTGTTGAGTTTTAATATTTTTACACCAAATTTTCAACATAGCCTTCTTATGACCACACCTCATGAACAAGGCAGAGAAAATGTTCAGCTCCTGCAGAAAAAGTGATTTTGCACAGGGACTGTGAAATCACCTTTTGGGCTGTAAAAAAACATTTTGGCCAGGATTTGAAAAACGACAGCTGCCACATTTATGAGGTGCTGGAAAGATATGACTATGTTGTAAATTTGGGGTAAAAATATTGAAAATTACCAAACTTACAAGGCTGCATTCACAAAATTCAATGTAGGTTTATAACTTTGTTTTTTTTCTTTTAATATTTTTACTCCAAAATTTTCACCCTAACCTTCTTATGACCCCACCTCACGAACAAGGGCAGAGAAAATTATTATCTCCTGGCTGAAAGGTGATGTCATGCAGGGAGCACCGAATCACCTTTTGGGATGTAAAAGAAAACAATTTCACCTGCATTTGAAAAATGGCAGCTGTCAAATTCAAGAGGGGCTGTAAAGATATGGCTAAGTTGTAAATTTGAGGTAAAAATATTGACAATTACCAGAGGCTGCATTTGCAAAATTCAATGTAGGCGTATAACTTTGTTGTTTTTTAATATTTTTACACCAAATTTTCAACATACCCTTTTTATGACTCCAGCTATGAAGAAGTTCCTGCTCAAAAGGTGATGTTGTGCAGTGACCATAAAATTACCTTTCAGGACAGATTTGTCTAGTGACAGTGACATTGTTAAAGAGGTGGAGTCCCAAAGAAGGCATGTTGAAAATTTGGGCCAAAAATATCCAAGAATGCCAAAGATATGCCTCTAAGCTCAGATCCTCATTGAAATACATTGAACGGCATACCTGTTTCTTCAGTTAGCAATCCAGCTTTGAAGATTGAAGATGTGTCTTTGGTCCAGAAAGCATTACTGCATTGGACCCCTGATGGGTAAGTAAGGGATTGAGGTGAGTGCGGGATTGTAGGCACTGAGTGGGAAGGTTGGGAGGGGGGACTGTAACAGGACAAAAGACATTGATGGATGGTTTTCTTGTTACAAGTTAAAAAAAAAAACACAGGATGGAGATTCCGATCAACACTGGGGGATTGGGCACCTGCAGTGTCACTGTTATGTTTCTGGGAGTGGAGTGGTGAGGTGGTAGGCGCTGAAAGGGAGGGTTGGGTGAGGGGAGCAAAGTTAAAAAATACATATATAAATATACCTATATAAACGACTGCACGTGTAGTAGTGGAAGGTATTATAAACTTTTATTGTTCAATCTTAAAAGATCATTACAAGCAATACATAAAAGTAAATTAGCCAATTACATATAGCAACATATTTGTTCCAGAATAAAACATCACAGGGGCCCAGATATTCAGAAATGTGCCAAAGCCCGGTGCAAGTCCTGTGCAACGCAAATCCAATGCACCATGGCACAACAGGAACCATGTTCAGAGGTTGCACAGGCTGAACTGTGCCAGTGCTACCCAGATGAATATGGCAGATGTGCACCATGACACAAACAGAGTTGCACCATTGCGCAAAAGAGGTGTGTCATGGCACACGCAGAGTTGCGTCATGGCACAAAAAGAGATTCTCCAACGCCAATGTGGGAGCAGAGCAACAGAGGGGGCATGGCGCAGAGTACAGACCAAGGGACAGAACCAGGGAAGCACAGTGACAGGCCACAGGAGGTCACCACCAGCAGGGCACCCACAGGCACCCAGAAACTGGACCCTAGAATACAACAGTGGCAGAGAAAACAGGCAACAAGAGGTGCCAATGGCCAATGGTTGGCCACCAAGGGAGCCCCCCCCTGCAGCCCGCTGGCTGTCTCCCTCCATCCAGCCCATAGCAGGCCACACCCAGGACCATGCAGCCAAGCACACACACACCACTCAGGCACACAGGAAGCTCACGCAGTAGGCACAGACTGTGCTGGGTGGCAGGTAGCATGGCAGACCACATGAGACAGGCTGCACAATGCCAAGCAGGGACCCCAACACAGTGTGTGGATGGCACCTGACCAAGGACCATGGCTGTGTGACATCACCACACACACAACCGCCACACACCCCAACAGCTGGCCCAAGGGCACCCAAAGGCACAGCCACCAACCCAAGGGATGGAGACCACCACAATGGGACATGCCACAGCACACAGCAGTGAACCACGTAAGCACAACATGTGCCCCTGCACATGAACACCACACGGACAGACACTGGGCCACTGAAGCATGACTCCTCACACCACCTGCAAAGCAGACACAGAGACAGGCAGGTAAGTCAGAAAATATATATTTAAAGAAACTATTTACAAGAAGCAGGGGCTGGGAAAGGATAGGTAAGGCGAGGGAAGGGGACAGGGAACAGGGACTGTACAGTGGGAGGGGTGACTGAAGGGTGAGATACAGCAGGGGAATCAGGGGTAAACAGGGGCTGAACTAATGGCGGCCCCGTCCAGCTGCCCTGGTGTGCTGCCGCTGCCTTCACTCTGCCAACAGCATCTGCTGGACCAGAACGACCACCTCCAGTGTCATGGAGGCCACCAGAAGGGTTTGACATAGAGTCTCGACAGCATTGAGCGAGGTGTTCTTGGCCACCAGACACCTATAGCAAGGGACAGGACATGTGATCAGTGCAATGTCCCAAGGAACCATGCCTACTCACTGTGCACAATGGGCAGTGGAAACACACACCCCTTGAGGGCCTGTAATGGCCACCCACAGAGGGATGGGCCAATGCCAGCCAGCAACTTGGCACACCATGACATTGCACAGAGGTGGTCCCTGCCACACAATGGCCACATGACTGTGCAATGACAGTCACATGGCACAGTGCACTGGCAGCACCACAGCAACAACAGTGGCAGCCAGGTGCATGCCCACCCCACCAACAGCCGGCACACGTGTCCAATGGATGTGCCACAGTGGCATGCACTACACACAGTGTAAGACACAGCTGCCATGGCACATGACACAGGTGGCCATGCCCACACCAGCACCCCTTGCCACCCCCCCATGCACAGTGTGAAGGACCATGACAGTGCCTACCTGCCCTCTGCAGCCCTGCCGGTGCCAGTCCTGCTCAAGCATGTTCCGCTGTGGCCTCGTGCACTGCTGCAGCAGCCTGGGCCCTCTGACAGTCCTCAGGTCCTGGGAATGAAAGGAAGACAGGTGCACATCAGGAACCGACCACAGCAGCTGCCCCCCCCACCCCTGTGCACAGGGTGTGCACCTTCCCGACACATCCCGCACGGCTGCACGGCTACACGGCTGCATTACAATGCAAGCAGAAGCTGGCAATGCCACCCCACGATGTACACAATGACAGTGTACCCCTCTTCAGGGTATGGCAGGCAGCCAAGCCAACACCACAGTACAGCACCAGGGCAGACATGAAACTTGGGATGACTTACCTGGCATTGGCATGGCCCCTCATCTGGCACATGCCTGTAGCCTCCTCAGGTGCTCTGGGTCCCACCGCGTGAGGTCCCCATAATGGTGGCAAAACTGTTCCCCAGTCCTGGGCACCCCTGTCCTGTGCTCCAGGCTGGCGGTGATGTCCTGCCATGCTGTGCACCTAGCCTATTGCAGGGGCACCTGCCCAAAGAGTTGGTGGGGTGTGGGGCTCCACGCAGGCCACTAGGTTGGCCAACTTGACAGGCGACCAGTTCTATTCCCTCCTCCATCATGCCTGTGCCATTTTTAACTGAACACATTTGGTGGCAACAATGGCGGCGGGAGGCACATGTATCCACACAATGTGCCCGCTGCACAATGCACAGGAGCATGCTCAGTGCACTCACATCATGCAGTGCTAGGGATGCATGGAATGGGCATGGCTACATGGGGGTCATAGGGTCAGAGGTCTGACCCAGGGTCAGGGGTCGACTGGCATTGCACACATGAGCGATAAAGATGGCACCCCATGCATGCATTATGCACGAAGGGTCTATGCACAACACGCGCAATGCCACTGCATCGCGCTGTCTGTGCGTGGTGTGCATAATTGATGTCATGATGCCGTACCACACATGCGCACTGTGGGCTTGTGCACCACGCATGCATGTGCATTGTGCCCTAGTGACTTCCTTCTGTGCAATCCCAGTGTGCACAGTGCAATATCGCAATATTCAGACACTAAATGCAAATGAGCTCTTCAGCCAATGCATGGTGCAGTTGGTGCATTAGCATGTCATTACTGTTGCGCCCAACCTCATTTGCATGCGTTGCACCATATAAGCACCACAGAGCAGCACAGGCCATGGACCAGTATTGCAGCCTTGATTGGTAAGTTGTGCATGCCGCTACAGCTCTCTGGGAGCCGACAGCACTGCATTGGTGGGACAGACTGGGGAGATGCTGCCACTATCACACTGTGCTGTCCTTGTCCACAGGCAGCAACATGTCAGCATGTGAGGGGGCAAGGAGCAGGGGCCTGCACTGAAGCACATGCCCAACTTCACAAAGGCCAAGATTGATGCCCTGTTTGAGGTCTACCTGGACAGGGAGCCCCCGTTAAGTGGTACCACGTGCACACCACAGGCCATGGCTGGTGCATGGGAGGAGGTGGAAGCCTACATCAACCAGCATGGCAGCCACCAGCAGTTGGTGCAGGAGTGCCAGAAGAAGGTGGAAATGGACAAGCAGCAGATAAAGGAGAAGGTGGCAGACATCCAGACATCCCGTACTGCCACTGGAGGAGGGCCTATGGATGCACCCACACTGACGCCACATGAGGAGTTGGTGGCAGCCAACATGTGCTGCACCATGGTGGAGGGTGTGCCTGGAGGAGGAGGATTCCAGGTGGGTGACAGACCATCACTGCATGGTACTTCTGTCTACCATGCACAGCTAGTGGCATGGAGGGTGCGTACACGGGCATGCTGGAGTGCATGCGGCCGGCAATCATGTCATGTACATCTGTGTGCACCCATGCACATGCCATGCCGCTGGACACATGCAGCGGCAGTGTATGGGGGGACACATGTCGGCATTGCACCACTGACATGCCTTTCTTTGTCAGAGGGAGATTCCCCCAGAAATCAACGCACAGACAACTGTTAGTGGGTGCTCAACTGGAAATTAATTTATTGTACATATCACACAATGCTTTTTCTTTTCACTTTTAACTTTTATATTTTTCACAACATTCTTTCTTCTTTCCATGTTATCCATCATACATTTATCATGCAGTCCAACATTTACATTTTGTTAAATCACATATTTCACTAGTCTTTTGTCAATTTTTCTCCGGTTGTCTTCTCAGGGTCTGGACGTTTTAAAGCCCAATACCCCTTGATCTTCTTTCCCTTGAAAACTGTCTGTTGTCCTTCATCTTCTTGGGGTCTGGACACTTGAAAGTCAAATACCCCATCTCCTATTCCCCTTGCTGCCCTTCCTTTTCCCAGCTGCTGATGGCAACTGCCCCTCATATTATTACTTCCTTACTCATACTTCTTTTTGCTTGCCTCCATGTCCAGGTGTCTGTGCCCAGCCAATAGATCTTAAATGGCTCCCCCCTTTTCCACCCCCCCATTTTAATTTCCTTTCAATAATTTCCTTCTCTTGCACCAGCTTCCCTCCGGAAAAGCCTTCTTACTTCTCCATCCTGTTGCCCTCTTTTTGGCCACACATTCCTTGCATCCTTGCCCTTTCCAAATTGCTGCCCTCTTTTGGCAACCCCTTCCTTGCACCCTTCACTTTTCAACCGGTTGCCCTCTTTTTGGCAACAAATTCCTACCATTCTCACTCCTTACCCTGTTGCCCTCTTTCAGCAACACATTCTTTGTCCCCTTGCTCTTTTTCCCTGTTGCCCTCTTTCGGCAACCTGTTCCTTTCATCCCTGGCTCATTTGGCCTGTGCCCTCTTTTGGCAACCCTGCCCCCACAAGTCCTGTTTGCCCTGACATCTCTTTTCCTTGTTGGCATCTTTTGCTAACCCGCTTCAACTGGGGCTCACTCCCCCTCTCCTGTCACCCTTGTTTGGTGGCCCAGTGTCCCTTTCCTTTTTACCTATTTGTGTCTCTTTCTCCCTTTAACTAACTTCCAGGGTGTATGGATGGGTGCTAAATTCCAAAACCCAGTAAAAAGAGGGAGACTCCCTCCTCTTCTGGCTCCTAAATACCCCCTAAACCACCCCCACTTCCTCCCCTGCCCAGTCCTTACCTGTTTACCTGTCCTGTTGTATTAGTCATGGCAGGCATGAGATCATGACCCCTCCCCTTTTACCTGAGTCCTCCATCCTACCTTCTTCTTACCATTCCCCAACCCCTCAACCTGGTCCTCCTCCTAGTATGCCCCCCCAACCATATCCCACTCCTGTGCCTTTTTTCCCTTGAATCCCCCTGACAATTTAGGTTATCCCTTAAGGGCAACCACATTTGTCAGAGGAAGATTCCACGAAAAACAATGCACAGACAACTGTACGTGGGTGCTCGACTGGCAATTAATTTATTGTACATATCACACAATGCTTTTTCTTTTCACATTTAACTTTTACATTTTTTACAACATTCCTTCATCTTTCCATGTTATCCATCATATATTCATCATACAGTCCAACATTTACATTTTGTTAAATCACATATTTCACTAGTCTTTTGTCAATTTTTCTCCAGTTGTCTTCTTGGGGTCTGGACGTTTTAAAGCCCAATACCCCTTGGTTTTCTTTCCCTTGGAAACTGTCTGTTGTCCTTCGTCTTCTTAACTCTCTGTTGTCCTTCATCTTCTTGAGGTCTGGATGCTTGAAAGCCAAATACCCCTTCTCCTATTCTCCCTGCTTCCCTTCCTTTTTCCGGCTGCCAATGGCAACTAGCCGTCATATTATTACTTCCTTACTCGGACTTCTTTTTTGCTTGCCTCCTCATCCGGGCATCTTTGTCCGGCCCATGGATCTTACATGGCTCCCCCTTTTCCACCTCCCCCCCATTTTCATTTTCTTCCAAAAATTTCCACTAAACCATCTCCAGCTTATGCGATGGAATGATGGGCTTCCCCCTGCCCCTCTCTTCTTTTTCCCAAATTTCTATGCTATCTCCCAATTGTAGCAAATATGCTGCCATTCCCACTGTTGAAAGTTGCACCCTGTCCCACCTGTACATCTCTGGATTGAAAAAAACAATGTCTTTATGTGGTATGTATGTTCCCCCCAACCCCTTTAACCATGCTGCCTCTTGCCTGTTAATCCTCTTCCTAGCCTGTTCCACCCCTTTTATGCCTCTGGCCTGCTGCCAAACCATCTGAGGTGCCATTTCTGACCATGCTATCCTTGCCTATGGCCAAAACTGTTGAATTACCCCCAAACCCCTTATGATTTCTTTGCACAAAAATCCCCACGGTCGCTCTCCCAGATCATTACCTCCCAAATATATTATTAGCAGATCTGGTCTCGGCCACTTTTGTTTCAACTCCTCCAAGGTTGGCATGATCTGTGCCCACCTCATGCCCCATACTCCTTTCCAGTAAACCACCACTTTGTCGGGGTCTTGCCCTTGTTGTTTCCCACCCTGATGATTAGTAGCCCACCTCTCTGCCCAGTAAATGTAGGAATGCCCTAGTATCCAGACCCGTCTGCACCTTTCCTTACCTGTGAAAAACAAACACACATATTAAACCATTTTCCTTACATATGTCTTATAGCAGTTTGACCTCCACCTGCCTGTTTTTTTTAATTTCTTCCTCCGATCCACCTTTTTCTGCTAGCATGGATGCAGCTCCAATCCTAAATGAATGAGAGGATTAACTCTGTGAGTTCTCTCCCAAATGTGCCTTTCCCTTCTTTAAATCCCCCATTACCTGAAAACACGTCACCGGTTTACCATCACTATGTGTAAAGAACTGCCTACCCCTACTTTCCCTCTTCCCCTTGTATTTCCATAGAGAGGCGACTGGGCATGTTATCTCAGCCTCTTGTCTATCCAGTGCTATCTCTGCCCCCATCCCCCTCTGGTCAGTCTTGGAATGTCTAAGCCAAATTGTTACCCTCTCCTGCTCCCGGTGTATTTCTTTTTCCCACAAACCTCCTATGTCATCCCTTTTGTTGGCCTCCACCACTTCACTGATCCTGAATGCGCCTCTTGCCATCACTGTGAAAATGGCCCTAAATAAGCAGGCTTCAAAGTCTGATGTGCAGATGTACCCCAGGGCCCCTACTAGGCCTTCGAGTTTATTCCCTGCAATGGGTTTGCATGCATACGCCTTCCCTCTTTTTAACCGCTGCCACCTCATCAACATGCGCTGTACCACTTTAAACTTATTTGGTTCAGCCCAACCTTTTGTGCTACAGGCCTATCCGATCTCAGCTAACTGTACCCCCATTATCCCACTAGCCATTCCTGACTCCCACTTTCTTACTATGTATTTTGTTACCTGGTCCTGTGAAACTGGCTCATTTACCTTGAACCCTTCCTACTCCCAGAACTCCTGGAATGCCCCCCACACCCCTTCTTATGCCCTCAGCGTGTTGGCAGACTAGGAGCTCCTGTATAACAGTCTGGCTTCTTCCAGCCAATTTCCCACACTCTCTCTGATACCAGCGTTCTTTGTGCAGCTGCTTGTGGCCCATGGACCTGAACCTCTCCAGCTGTAAACGGGAAAGGCTGTCAGCTATGTCATTTTTAACCTCCTCTATATGCTTGGCTTTAAATGACATGTTTAACCATAATCCCCTCAGCAATAGTTGTCTTAAGACCCTGTCTGCTGTCACAGAGTGTCCTCCTTGCTGATTGATAACGTCTACCACAGTTCTATTATCACACCAAAACATGATCTTTCTGATCCTTAGGCATTCCCCTCACGTCAGCACTGCCACCCATATTGGAAAAATCTCAAGTAATGTTATGTCTTCAATAGCCCCCTTTCCCTCCAAGACTCTGGCCATGTTTCTGCAATCCATCTTCCCCGAAAATATGCCCCCATGCCAATAGAATGGGATGCATCCATGCATAAGTCCAAATTGTTATTCCCTAGCCACTCCTTCTGCCAGAATGTGACCCCATTGTAGTATTTTAAAAATTGCTCCCACACCTCCAGGTCCTGCCTAATCCCTTGTGAAATGTCCACCCAATGGTGCGGTCATTTGTTTTTCCCCCTCTTGCCCTGGTTAGTCTCCTGGTGAACACTCTCCTGGGCGCCACAGTCTGCATGCAAAATTCAAGTGCTCCAACAGTTGCTGTGCCGAATTCAAGGGGAACCTCCTCCTCTTCTTAACCTCCTGTAGTAGTTCCCTGAGCCTGGCCACCTTCTGCTGGGGCAGCCTGAAGACCTGCTTATCTGCATTTACCTCAGTCCCCAGGAATTCCAGTTTTCTAGCTGGTCCTTCCATTTTCCCCTCTGCAAGTGGCACCCCTATCCTCCTGCACATGTCCTCAAAATCTAGGAGCATTGCCTTTGTCTCTTCTTCAGTCTCCCCTACCAGCAGAAAATCATTCAGATAATGAACCACTGCTTTGTGCTCATTCTTTGCCCCAAACACCCATTGCATCCAAGAACAGAGTGCCTTGAACTTTGCACAGGCTGTGGAACAGCCCATGGGCATAGCCTTGTCAAAATAAAAGAACCCTTGGAAGCAAAATCCCAACAGGTCCCAATCTTCTTTCCTGACTGGTAGCAGCCGGAAAGCTGACTCATTATTGGTCATTACTAGCCATGCTCCCTCCTTCACTCTAACCAATTCCACTGCTTGTTCCAATGTCGCATACGAGAGTGTGCTACATTCCCCCAGATGTGGTTGTTCACTGATGTGTCCTCCGGATATGACAGGTGGTGAATAAGCCTAAATTCTCCTTGTTGCTTCTTGGGCACCAAACCCAATGGTGAAACCTGCAGCTGAGGTAATGGAGGGGTCCAAAATGGCCCATCTATCCTCCCAGCCTCAATTTCCTTCCTTATTTTCTTTAAAGCTATGTCCTCTTTACCTTTTATTGATGTCAAGTTCTTGGCCCTCATGCTGTTTCTCCTCCCTTGATACTCCAAGCTAAATCCTCTTTCAAAGCCTTCCACTAGCATCTTCCCTGCCTTCCCTTCTGGGTATCCCTTCATCCATTCTTTCACTACCCCCACACTTATTGGAGTTCTAGCTAACACAAACCCCACTTCATTGTTGCTTAAATATCTCTCATTGGTTCCTCATGCCCACATTTCCATACCCACCTCTTCCCTGAAATCCCCTCCCCCCCCTCCCATTCTGGTAGCCCCCCCCTTTCCTCCCTGAAAGGTCTGCCCGCTTCCCCATTGCCCATTTTTTCTGTCCCCCAATGCTCTGCAGTGTATCACTGGATGTTGCCCAGCACATTTCAAACAAACGTGTCTGAACTTGCAATTGTTCCATGAACACGATGCTTTGTTGAATCCCCAGCACGTTTTCTCCAGTTGTCCATTTCCCCCTTGTCTACTCCCTTCTCCTGTCCCTCCGTATCCTGACAGACTCCTCACCCATAGCTCAGAATGAGTTGAATCCCACCTAAAATCTCCCCCTGGCAACCATCCTCTGCCGGAAAGCTTTGTCATACTTTAGCTAACCCACACCCATCCTTGCCTTATAGGCGTCCTTTATAGTGGAGGCATACGTAAGCAATGAAATGGCTAATTCTGGCTTCCTCTCAAGCAGAATACTACTGAATATAGAAAACCCCGCCTGCCACGCCTGTATGTTTTTTCCCTTGTAACTTTCCTCCTCCAACTTATCTGTGATAGCCAATGCCACCAGCATCTCGGATTTTCCCACCATTTCCTTTTGTGTGTACCTCTTAGCAGACTTCTTGTCCACCAGCGCGAATATATCTACATATTCCCCATTCCATATTTTTTCTTTAATCATTAAAGATACATGATCTCCCATTGTCATACCCAGTATCCCGTCATTGCCCACTCTGGCTTTTGCATTCTCTTCTTCCCCAGCTGCCTTAAGTTCCTGCAATGCCTTTTCCATTTTTTCCAACCCCTTTTCCCCCAGCATACCTGTTAAATATTCTGTCAGATCCCCCTCTGGGGTCTGCTCCCCCTTATCCTTACCACTCATGCCCTCCTTTGCATCCAGTGCTTCCACCTGCTCTTGCTCCGGCACCTCTCCTGGTGTTCTTTTTTCTGCTGGGCTCTTCCTGGAATCCTCCACTGGTGTCTTCCATTTTCCCACTGGTTCATTGGCCTCCTTCTGCCTAGCTACCTCTCTCAACTCATTTATCTTCTCCATCAGGCTCTTCCCTTGTCCTTTCTTGTTCCTCGCCCTCATAGCCTCTTCCTCCACGTCCTTCTTCCAGGCCATATCCAGCATCTCAGTCACCTTTTTCATCATTTCTGCCACCTGTTCCATCACCTGCACACTTGTAATCTCTGCCGTCCTGAATAAGTAAAATACTTGTAGGGGGATATACAACAAAACAAGGTTATCCACTGCCTTGGTCCTATTCTTTCTAACTTACTTCTAATATATATATATATATTTATACAATGTATGTTTAGGGATAAATCACAGTGTAAAAAATGATATCTGAGCTGGCCAGTGAAGATAACATTGTTATCTTCATGTTCCTATACGTCATACATTTATCTCCACGTTCCTATACGTCATCAGAATGAAACTGAATTATCTCTTGCTGCTGTCTACTGCCCGCACTGTCTAGCTACCTCCCCTTGCAGCACCCCATGCAGCTGTCAATCTTCTGTAAATTATCTGGTTGATCCTGCCATTATTTTCCACGAAATTCATAATTTAAATACTTACCTGGTTGATCCTGCCACTCTGAGCTCTTTCACTTTCTGTGTAATGTACTGAGGTTGGCGCTATTCTCTCTGTTGAGCACTCTATTCTCTGGGTGTTCTAGTAGTTGGAAATGTCCAAAGCATGTGCTTTATGCAGGCTTAGTATCTTTCTTCAGTGGTAAAAGCTGTTGACTGCACACAGGCTGAAGCGAGTGAATTTGCGGCTTTGGAACGATAAGGCAGGCCATGATGTCTGTTGCTGGCAACGGACTTTTCCTCTCCTCTACTGTTCAAAGCCGCCAAATTCACTTTCGCTTCAGCCTGTGCAGTCAACAGCTTTACTGACTGAAGAAAGAATACTAAGCTGTGCATAAAGCACAGCGCTTTTCTGACATTTCCAACTACTAGAACACCTCAGAGAATACAGCGCTCAACAGTGAGAATAGCGCTCAACCTCAGTACATTACACAGAAAGTGAAAGTGCTCAGAGTGGCAGGATCAACCAGATAAGTATTTAAATTATGAATTTCATGGAAAATAATGGCAGGATCAACCAGATAGCATTTAAAATATTAATTTCATCGACAATAAAGGCAGAATCAACCAGATAATTTTTTTAAATAACTTTAAACCGACAAGGTATTGAAATATCTGGTTGATCCTATCTCATTTGTTGTCTTGTTGGGTGGGGGGGCTGTGTTGGAGGGGCATGGCAGGATAAACCAGATGAAATAACTATAAATAGCAAGCTCCATCAGAAATGTTTTAAACAACAAATGACATCTGTTGTCTTGCCAGCATTCCTGTAAGGAGTTGTATTGCTAGAACCATCACCTTTATGTGGCCATTGCATTGAGAAGATATGCGGTGGGTTGCATTTGAGGCAAAACATACATTGTATAAACAGAATATGACATGGCCTGACAAATATCATGTTATCTTCACTCGGGCCAGTGACATCAAGATATCGCCTCGTGGCTCGCCACCGTGAGATATCATGATATCACTGGCCTCTCGTGAAGATAAATATGATATCTTCTGTCAGGCCATGTTATATCCCCTATATACTGTATATATATGTATATATATATATATATTTTTTTTTTTCTATTATCCCTCCTGTCAGTGCTGTGAAATCATTTATTATGTCCACCTTGGGTTACCACAGCTGGTATAGTATCATGCCACTTTGTATTTATTCCATCCCCATCCCCCAAGTTCAGGAGCCTAGTATTAACCCCCAACCTTTAACACCACTGCAATCCATTGATCGCACTTTTGGCTTCAAGCCACTAGAGCAGCCTGTCTATTTTTCCAAATACTCCTTTCATTCTGTCCACCTCCCTTAAAACCCCAAGGGCATTGCATTTTTATGGTGTCCCCATCCCCGGAACTACAAATATGGCATGGTCCTCCTGGCCATGCATGCATGCTACTATTTGTAGTGTGAAGCTCATGATCATGCATGCGCACCATCCCCACTTCCATTTATGCATGCGCGGCCTGTTGCATCTGTCATCCATCCATGCCACAGCCTCCTTCAGCCTAGCCTGCTGTTCTCACCTGCCCCCCAGGTCTTAATGAACCCAATGCCCCACAGCCTCATCACTGTCCAAGTCACTTGCACCCTGCCACCTATCACCCTTGCTCCTCCACTTTTCCTTTTTTCTTTCTTTTTCTTTGGCCAAAAACCTACCCCACTGCCCCAATGCGCCAGCCCCCCACCTGCAGGCTCCCCCATGGAGTATTCTGCTTTGCATCCCCCACTGCAATGTGACCCCCAGAGCCTTAATGCCCCAGTGGGCTCCTTAGATTTGTGGCCATTCTGCGGCAAGCCTCCCTGAGCCTCCACTGCCTTGTGGTGCCCGGCACCCCCCCTTTTGCCTGCTGCTGAAAGTCCAGGCCAAGGGAAAACAACCTGCGGCCTACCCTCAAAGCCCACCCTCATCGGGGCCCACCATCAGCCCAGCTGCATCCCTCCCGGCTGCCTTTTCCTTTCAGTCCGAGTACTCCCACCAGCTGGCTAAGCCTTTTACTTCCCAGTGGCCCTCAACGGCCCAGATCCCCATCTTGCAGGCCTTGTGGCCTTCTGATTTCCCTTGACCTATCCCCCTAGTATGACCAGCACTGACAGCCCCCCAGCTCCCCATCGAGCAGCATAGCCAGATGTCTACCAGGATCCATGGAAAGATGCATACACGGAGCCAAACCATCAATCAGGTGAGAGTACCAACATCTACCTAGTACTGCAATTGTGAACTACTAAAAATATAACTAACAATTGAGGGTTTTCTTTCTTTCTTTTTTTGTATCTTCTACCCCCTTGCTAGCTCCAGAACTGGGTTCTCCTACCAAATACAGTCCAAACCTTTCCCACACCAAACCAGCCAGATCCCTTTAATTAAATTATAGCTGTACTCTCAAATTGACCAAACCATCCCTTGTAGTATCCTGATTAAAGCCAAGTCCTCTCCCCAGCTTCCTGGCCCATGCAGGCCCTGCTAGGCATCCCTGCCCACAAGGCCCTCACCATGTAGCCAGGCCTCTTCTTTCCTACCAACCTTACCTCAATTCCAAAATATTTGTCAGTCAAAGTGCTGCACTCTACTAAATTTCCAAAACCCAGCAAAAAGGGGGAGACCCCCTCCTCTGCTGGCTCCTAAATACCCCCTAAACCACCCCCACTTTCTCCCCTGCCCAATCCTCACCTGTTTACCTGTTCTGTCATATTTGTCATGGCAGGCATGACATCACGACCCATTCCCTTTTACCTGAGCCCTCCATCCTACCTCCTTCTTACCAAACCCCCACCCCTCAACCTAGTCCTCCTCCTAGTATGCCCCCCAACCATATCCCACCCCTCTGCCTTTTTTTCCCTGGAATCCCCCTGACAATTTAGGTTACTCCTTAAGGGCAACCGCATTTGTCTTACAGCACCAGCATGCCTCCATGCAGATGATGGGGTACCGGCAGTGGCAGCAACCATGGACGCTGGTTACGGCCCGGAGGACCAGCTGTCCACCTCCACCAGCATCTGGGGGCCCGACAGGTTGCAGCTCACTACCACAGTGCAGGAGGATGTCCTGGATCTGGGGTCAGATGAGGCCATAGATGTGTTCCTGCAGGATGCCAGCCCTGGTGTCCTCTGTGCAGAGACACAGATCGGTGCAGGGTCCAACTCCAATGACAACATCACACTTATCCTGGACAGCATGGACAATGTTGTGGGTGAGACGCCCCTGCTGGCCATTGACACAGGCAGCACACCCAGCGCTCTGCCAGTGACAGAACAGCTGCCTACCACCACTATGGGTGCAGCTGTGTCTGCTGCCCTGGCTGTGCCCTGCGGTTGTGTTGATACAGCCACGCAGACACTGGGTGGCATACAGTGGCCGGACAGGGTGACAGGTGCAGGCTGTTGGTGCCACCGGGCAGCCAGACACAGGGTCTGCCACCAGTGCTCCTGCTCTTCCCATTCCTCCTGCAGACTCCACTGTGCAGTGTTCACCAGAAAGAGGGACTGTACAGCATGGTCATTCACCACATGAGGGTCGGAGTCCCACCCAGGAGCCCCAGGATGCTGACCGGCTTGCTGAGCACACCCATCTGCAGCAGGCGTCCATTCAGCAACTGGGATGCTTGCCACTGGGGTGCATGCACTGCATATGAAGGTGCACCAGTTAGCTGAACAGCAGTAGAGGGGCACTGCACAGATCCTGGCAGGAATGCAGCACATGCAGGAAGCCACAACTACATCCTTGGATCACATTGCCACTGCTATCATGGATGGCTTTGTGTTGCTGGCTGCTGCAGAGAGTGGCCGTGCACAGGTGACCCCCTGCAGTGTGATGTCCACCCCACGAAACTGGCATCGGGTGACCCCATCACAGTCGATGCTGGGCTCTGATGTAGGCATCCCAGGCACACCTGGGGCTGGCCTGTCTGACCGCCAGCACACTCCCTCACAGACACGGTTGCAGTCCCGTGGTTCCACCCCTCGGGGGCTGTTGCAAATCCCCCCATGGCTGATGCACAGCCTGTGGCTGCCGATTGGCCCTGGTGCAGCTGCCTCCATAGCTGTGGTAGCCTTGGTTCCATGCAGCGGTCTTGATGTGTGGGCCGCCCTGACCACTGTCTGCCACTGCTACCCTGTACGCACATGGGTGCTGTGTGTGTGCCTTCCACTGGTGTCGCACCTGTGTGTCACACCGCATGCTGAATGTGTGTGTGCCTGCTCAGCCACTGGACCATGTGGCATGGGTGTGACGAGGGCAGGCTAGCACCAGTTGTGCCTGTGCACCAGTGCAATGCATCTGATCCACAGCACATACCAATGCCTGGGTGTGTGGGTGCATATGTGTGTGTGTGTGTGTGTATGTGAGTGTGTGTGTGTGTGTGTGTGTGTGTGTGTGTGTGTGTGGTGCATGTGGTTGTCTGCCACTGACTCCCCTACCACTGCCTCCTGCCTCTTTGTGTGCATGCCCATTGCCATGCACGTCCCTGCATGTGTGCTGTACCTGTTTGTGTGGCCCTTGCATGTGTAATGCACTACCTACCTGTGTGCTCCATAGTGCTCCTGTGCAATGATGTCCCAGTGGTGTCACGACTACTGGAGCAGCCAGGGGTTCCTCCACCAAGGGGGTGGCTATCCACCACCCTCCGGCCATTGCCTCCATTGTGCCCACTACTATTACCCTCATCAGCCTTGACAACTATCCCATGGTCAATGGCCATGTTGTGCAGTATGCAGCAGGCCAAGAATAAGCCACAGGATTTCGAGGGGCTGTATTGTAGGGCACTGCCTGACCTGTCTAGGCAACAGAACCAAGCTCTCAGACTACCAAAGACATGCTTGATGATAGTGTGCATGCTGGCGTGTGCCTCTTTGTACAGTTCCTCTGCTGGGGACGATGGGCATGGGTAGGGGTGAGCAGCCACGGCTTCAGTGGATACGCGCTGTCACCTGCATGGAGATTGACATGGTTAGCCCTCTGCTATCCTCTACTGCACCCCTTGCCTGTCCCTAGTACCCACACCACCATGCACACCCTGTCCACCCCCATCCTCAGGTCTGATCTGCCCATCGCCCCTTGCCCATGCCATACTCACCCACTAGGTGACCCATGGGGATGTCCCCACATTGAAACCTGTGGCACAGTGCAGAGCTGTGCCAAATGAATGCATCATGTGCACTCCCAGGGTGTGTGGCTCAGACATTGGTGATGCACCCCATGGCATCGCACACCACCTGGCAGATGACACTCAGGCTCCCCTTCTGATTGATGTATGCCACACCCTCAGAACCAGGTGGCATGCAGATGGCCACGTGGGTGCAGTCAATAGCCCCAATCATGCCAGGCATATGTGCCATCCTGTGAAAGTCCTGCATGGTTGCTGTACACTCTGCCTATGTGCTGGGGAAACAAATGAATTCTGAAGCACGTGGCAGTAAGGTATTGAGGAACTGTGTGAGAAGGCAGGACATGGCCAACTGGATAATGCCTGTGTTCTCCCTTTTGGTCTCTGGAAGGTGCCCATGGTGAGCAGGCACATGATGGCGGTCACCTTCATCTCCATGGACATGGCAGGCTCTGTCTAGTGGGTGCCTGCATCTCCTCACTGCACAGCTCACAGGGCTGCCTCAGAATGGCCCTATTCAGGTGGTACTGGCCCATGATCTCAGTGTTACTGTAGTTCTCAAAGGTGATGCAGGCATGGTTCCACCTGTGTCAGGTATACCACTGCAGGCCCTTCCTCGGCCATGCCACTGTTCCTCCTGCCTTCTCACACCCCTCATTATGGCCTCCATCATGAAAGGCACACTGTCCATGGCCATGCTGTCCTCTGTCTCCCTGGGTGGTTGACTGCTGGCTTTGAGCCACCCTGGTGCACTGCTTCTGTGTGTGTGTGTGTGTGTGTGTGTGTGTGTGTGTCTTTCTCTTTCTCTCTCTCTGTCCCTCTCTCCCACTCCAATGACACCTCTGTACCTCTCCCTCTGTGTGTGGGCTTTGGTCTGTCTGTCTGTCTGTTTCTCTCTCTCTCTCTCTGTCTCTTTTACTCACTCACTCCCTGTCACTCACACCCCTGGCACAAGTGTTGTCTGTGTGTTTGTGCCCTGTATTTATTGGAACAGGTCTGCCTGGAGCAACTTCGGGTTGCTCCACACTTGCGCCGTAGATTCACAGTTGAATATGCCACTGCGCTGGATATTCATGGGCACGCCCTCTGCTCTTGCACATGCATTCATTACAGTTGTGCATTGGCACAATGGATTATGTGCTGCACTCTGACTTCTGCTGAATATGGCTCCTTGGCTCAATACCGCCCTTGCGCTGGCACAACTCAGTTGCACCATGCGTAACTGCTCTGAATAGCTGGGCCAGGTACAACAATAACTTAGCTAATTAGTTATACAACTATTGTTTTAATTATTTCCCTTATTTTCTGTATAATTACTAAAAAGTTTGCAACGCTTTTTATAATAATTTCATCCTTCCATCGTTAGCAATCTATTAGTCAATGTGTTATCACATCATTCTAATGAAGGCAACATGGATTGCAACCATGTTTTCCTGGCTGCTTCATACCATGGGCATTATAATGTAACATGTTGAAGATTCTCTATATTCTGACCCCCTCAATAACAATTCAAATGCGCTGCATCTTTTGTTTTATTAAATTTGGCAGTGAGTACATTTGAGTCTTGAAATTCTATCTTGAACCTAGCTTAGGTTTTCTTCTGCTCTGGATTTTCTAAGACATCAAGGTAGTATTTGTACTTGTGCATCAATATATTGTTGCTATACCATATTGAGAATCTAGAGTTTCTTATTTTTTCCATATATTCCTTCTTATATTTTTTATCAGTAATTTCTTTATGTATTTTTTATATTGTACAGAAATTTATAATGTTTCTATATGTTAGGTCCAAAAGTGATTCCAACCCTACTGACTTTAAAATCCTTTTGACTTTAAGTAACCATGGGGACTGCCAATATTTGTTAATTTGCCAAAACTTTTTTTTCTTCTGGCATTTTTTGGCCATTCTATTTTCCTTCAAGCCATTTAATCTAATCCAAAAATGTATGATCCTTTTTACGTTCGCTTGCGCGCATGAGCAAGGAACGTTTTGGGAGAGTAGCACACTTTGGAGGTGTGCCTCTCCCTTGCAATCCAGTGCTCCGTTGAGCAGGCGTGGTGGTCCTGCACCAATGGGTGCGGGGAGCTGAGTATGATAGCGGTGGTCTTCGCTTCAAAGAAAACCACCGCTGCCATACCCAGCAACGCATCACGCTGCCCCCTCGGCCATGTGCTCCCCCAAAGCTTTGGTGCCACACAGGAGCCCACTCCAGCGAGGCAAACGCGAGTTTGCCGACGGGGTGCCTAATCCCTCGCCGGCTCCATGGCCCCCCAGTTGATTCCTGCTGCCACGCTGGGAGCCCACTCCCCAGCGTGGCAATGTCCCATTTGTTTTTGCTGACGGGTGCCCATCCCCGTCGGCTCCTCAGCCCGCCTGCGTAGTTTGCCGACGGGGGTGCCCAATCCCCTGTTGGATCCTCGGCCCCCCCACAGCCATCTTCTGCCATGCTGGGAGCCCACCCCAGTGTGGCAAGCGTCCCATGTAGTCCGTTTTTTTTTTAAACCTGTAAAGAAAAAAACTGTCCCATGTAGTCACCCACTCCCCCCTCCCACAACCTGCACCCACCCACTGCGCACCCAGCCTCCCACACCCCTCACCCCATACTTACCTCTGGGTCTTGGTGGATCTTCAGTGGACTGGGAACACGCCTGCACTCTTCAAAGCCGACTCATGAACTGAGGAAATGCCGTAAGCTGTATAATGGGCTAGATAGGGGGTTTCAACTTTATTGCATATCTCAGGCATTTTTGGAATTTTTCACCAAATTTTCAACATGGGGTTTTGGGACCCCTTCTCATGAATGATGTCACTGTCATGGCATTATTCGGGCCCGAAGGGTGATTTTCAGTCACCTCGCATTTACTGAGCTGAAATACCTTTTGGGCCTGAATAATGCCATGACAGTGACATCATTCATGAGAAGGGGTCCCAAAAACCCCATGTTGAAAATTTGGTGCAAAAATTCCCAAAAATGACTGTTTTATGATCGTGCGTTGCGCAGTTCCTATGCAGGCTCATAAGTTTGCGAATTTTCAATAGTTTCACTCCAGATTTTCAATATTGCCATTTTACCACACCTCCTTATGAGCAGTACAGCTGTCATTTTTCACATCCTGCCCAAAATGTGTTTCCACCCAGGTAGCGCACAATGGCACAGTCGGTGTGCAAAATCAATGTATGGGATGCATTAAGAAAATCACGGTGACACTGTTCATGAGCAGAGGTCTTAAAACGGCTATGTTGAAAATTTTGGTGAAAAAATTCCTAGAAATGACTGTTTTACGACTGTGCATTGCTCAGTTCCTACCCACACTCGTAGGTTTGCGAATTTTCAATATTTCTACTCCAGATTTTCAACATTGCCATTTTACCACACCTTCTTATGAGTAGTACAGCTGTCATTTTTCACATCTCACCCAAAACATGTTTCCGCCCATGTAGCACACAATGGCGCAGTTGGTGTGCGAAATCAATGTATGGGACACATTAAGAAAATCAAAGTGACACTGTTCATGAGCAGAGGTCTTAAAATGGCTATGTTGAAAATTTGGTGAAAAAATTCCTAAAAATGACTGTTTTACGAGCGTGCGTTGCGCAGTTCCTACGCACGCTCATACGTTTGGGAATTTTCAATATTTCTACTCCAGATTTTCAACATTGCCATTTTACCACACCTCCTCATGAGCAATACAGCTGTCATTTTTCACATCCTGCCCAAAACATATTTCCGCCCATGTAGCGCACAATGACACAGTCGTGTGTGAACTCAATGTATGGGACACATTAAGAAAATCACAGTGACACTGTTCATGAGCAGAGGTCTTAAAATGGCTATGTTGAAAATTTGGTGAAAAAATTCCTAAAAATGACTGTTTTACGAGTGTTCATTGCGCAGTTCCTATGCACGCTCGTAAGTTTGTGAATTTTCAATATTTTCACTCCACATTTTCAACATTGCCATTTTACAACACCTCCTTATGAGCAGTACAGCTGTCATTTTTCACATCTCACCCAAAACGTGTTTCCGCCCATGTAGCGCACAATGGCGCAGTCGGTGTGCAAAATCAATGTATGGGACACATTAAGAAAATCACAGTGACACTGTTCATGAGCAGAGGTCTTAAAGTGGCTATGTTGAAAATTTGGTGAAAAAATTCCTAAAAATGACTGTTTTATGAGTGTTCATTGCGCAGCTCCTATGCACGCTCATAAGTTTGTGAATTTTCAATATTTTCACTCTACATTTTCAACATTGCCATTTTACCACACCTCCTTATGAGCAGTGCAGCTGTCATTTTTCACATCTTGCCCAAAGCGTGTTTCCGCCCATGTAGCGCACAATGGCACAGTCGGTGTGCGAACTCAGTGTATGGAATACATTAAGAAAATCACAGTGTCACTGTTCATGAGCAGAGATCTTAAAATGGCTATGTTGAAAATTTTGTGAAAAATTTCCTTCAAATAACTGTTTTACGAGCGTGCATTGTGCAATTCCTAAGCAGGCTCGTAAGTTTGCGAATTTTCAATATTTTCACTCCAGATTTTCAACATTTCCATTTTACCACACCTCCTTATGAGCAGTACAGCTGTCATTTTTCACATCCTGCCCAAAACGTGTTTCCGCCCATGTAGTGCACAATGGCGCAGTCGGTGTGCAAAATCAATGTATGGGATACAGTAAGAAAATCACAGTGACACTGTTCATTAGCAGAGGTTTTAAAATGGCAATGTTGAACATTTGGTGAAAAAATTCCTAAAAATGACTGTTTCACGAGCGTGCATTGCACAGTTCCCACGCACGCTCATAGGTTTGCGAATTTTCAATATTTCCACTACAGATTTTCAACATTGGCATTTTACCACACCTCCTCATGAGCAGTACAGCTGTCATTTTTCACATCCTGCCCAAAACATGTTTCCGCCCATGTAGCGCACAATGGCGCAGTCGCTGTGTGAAATCAATATATGGGACACATTAAGAAAATCACAGTGACACTGTTCATGAGCAGAGGTCTTAAAATGGCTGTGTTGAAAATTTGGTGAAAAAATTTCTAAAAATGACTGTTTTACGAGTGTTCATTGCGCAGTTCCTATGCACACTCGTAAGTTTGCGAATTTTAATATTTTCACTCCAGATTTTCAACATTGTCATTTTACCACACCTCCTTAAGAGCAGTGCAGCTGTCATTTTTCACATCTTGCCCAAAATGTGTTTCCGCCCATGTAGCGCACAATGGCACAGTCGCTGTGTGAACTCAGTGTATGGGACACATTAAGAAAATCACAGTGTCACTGTTCATGAGCAGAGATCTTAAATGGCCATGTTGAAAATTTGGTGAACAAATTCCTAAAAATAACTGTTTTACAAGCGCATGTTGTGCACTTCCTACGCACGCTCGTAAGTTTGCGAATTTTCAATATTTTCACTACAGATTTTCAACATTGCCATTTTACCACACCTCCTTATGAGCAGTACAGCTGTCATTTTTCACATCCTGCCCAAAACATATTTCCGCCCATGTAGTCCACAATGGCACAGTTGGTGTGCAAAATCAATGTATGGCACACAGTAAGACAATTACAGTGACACTGTTCATTAGCAGAGGTTTTAAAATGCCAATGTTGACAATTTGGTGAAAAAATTCCAAACAATGACTGTTTTACGAACGTGCATTGCACACTTCCCACGCACGCTCGTAGGTTTGCGAATTTTCAATATTTTCACTCCAGATTTTCAACGTTGTCATTTTACCACACTTCCTTATGAGCAGTACAGCTGTCATTTTTCACATCCTGCCCAAAACATATTTCCGCCCATGTAGTCCACAATGGCACAGTTGGTGTGCAAAATCAATGTATGGCACACAGTAAGACAATTACAGTGACACTGTTCATTAGCAGAGGTTTTAAAATGCCAATGTTGACAATTTGGTGAAAAAATTCCAAACAATGACTGTTTTACGAACGTGCATTGCACACTTCCCACGTACGCTCGTAGGTTTGCGAATTTTCAATATTTTCACTCCAGATTTTCAACGTTGTCATTTTACCACACTTCCTTATGAGCAGTACAGCTGTCATTTTTCACATCCTGCCCAAAACGTGTTTCCGCCTATGTAGCGCACAATGGGGTAACAAAAAGGTCATGCTGAAAATTTATTGTGCAAATACCAGCAATCGCACAGGGCATTCGGGTTAAGCACCATACATGCCAAACACCACTGCAAATACCTGCAAGCGAACGTTTGGCATTGACAAATGCTTGTTTTTGATAATGCTAAGAGGTTAGTTTACCTTCTTTCTGCTTGTAAATAAGCAGCTTGAGTAGAAGACGAAAAACCAAGAGTAAATCTCACTAACCAAATTGCTGGTCTTTCTAGAGATGTTATGTACTTGTGGTCCCATAATTCAGCACCATATAATATTTGAGAGTTACATTTCACTTCAATTGCAGCTAAAAGGGGCCTAATAGAAAATGCCCCAAGCTTACTTTAAACCTTCTTAGTGCCAAGGCTGTATTCGTGATTTTTTTTTTTGAAGTGAAGTACAGTGAGCTTTCCTCTGATGGTTTTTTTTTTTGAAATTTAAGTTTTATTGAGTTTTATATATAAAAAGGAAAAACAAGGTACATATAGTGAAGGTTGTCTGATCATACAATACCCAAGTCCAGGATATAGCACATGTAAATGTGTACAATCACACTGAAATAGACCGACAATAAAAACAACCACAACATCACCAACACCCCTCCCCGCCCACCCCCATCGCCCGGAGAGTTTCATAGCTAAAGGAGATGTAGGGTCACTAAGGAGGATGACTAAGATTGGGAACCTGATTACGCTGCATATAGCAATGCAACAACAGTTACCTAAGGGACTACATATATCAGGGTTAATTTAGATAGAGCTCATTTAATTTGCCACATTTCCAATTAAAAGACGCCAGATTATGTCTCGAGCTAGCTATAAGTTTCTGGGTATTGAAACAGTGGGACATCTCCTTAAGCCATTCCTGATAGGTAATGATAGCCTGATCCATCCAGTGCCTGAGGACCAGCTTTTTGATAACTATTGAGATAAGAGCCATGTGGTATCTGCGTTCCTTCACCATAATGTTAGAGTAAACTCCCAAGATACATATTTCTAAGGTGAATAGATCCTTGAGCCCCAGAAGTGGATCTAAACTGTCTCGTACTATATTCCATAATGGTGCCACTCTATTGCAGTCCCAGAGGATATGCAACAAGTTCCCTTCAGCGGCTCCACATCTCAAACATATATTCAACTTAAGCTTGCCAAATTTGACCGACTTAACTGGAGTATGGTAGAGATTATTTAAAATATAATATTGGATCAATCTATGATTATCTTGGGATAAGTAACGGTACACGTCCTTCCAGATTGATTCCCATGATAGGGGAAAGCTCAAGTTGGGGAGTGACCAGATTGTGGAACCCTCCAGGGAATCAGGAAAAAGGTCGTCTAACAATTTATTGTATATGTTGGATATACCCGGGCTTACCGGCCGCATCTTGTGTTTTCTCTAAGAATGGCCTTATTTTGGAAGGGAAGTAAACAGGCCCAAGAATTTTGTGTATGAGGTGTCTCAATTGAAAAACTTTGAAGATATGCTTCTGGAGGATGTTAAGGGACGTTAAGATTCTGTCCGACTTGAGGAGTGAGCCTTGCTCATACAGAGACTCCACCGGTAGATTATGTATTTGTGGGAGCCACTCAGAGGTTAGCCAACTACCACCAATTTTGATATTGGGATTTAGCGTGAGAGGTTGTGCTGAATCCTTGGTCAGGGATATGTTGAAAAAATTCCAACATTGAGAAAGAATTTTAATAGAGAGACCGATAGCGGAGTCTTGAATGGCTGGGGGTAGCGTGGAGAAAGGGTGCCAAAAAATGCGGGGCGTAAGTTGAACTGGTTCAATAGACTTAGTTCAAGCTGTAGCCAGATTGGTTGAGGCAAGTTAGACTGTGTGGTGGACCACTTACCTACTCTATTTAGGTGACTAGCCCAGTAATATAGTAAGAAATTTGTTAGACGAAGACCACCCTTGTCTCTAGGTGCACTGAGTTTAAGAAAGGCTCTACGAGGTTGTTTCCCATTCCATATAAAGTTGGATAGCAGTGAGTTTACTTGACTGAAGAAATTGCCTGGGTAGCCATATATTAAGGAGATTCAGGGGTAAAATAATCGGGGTAGGATGTTCATTTTGATGATGCTGATTCGCCCCCATATGGTTAGTGGCAATTTTTGCCATTGGTCCAAGTCCCTCTGAATTCTCGTTAATGTGTTATCTAAATTAAGTTTTTTGACCGTTTCCACCTCCCGGGCCACGTGTATACCCAAGTATTTAAATGAGACCGGGGACCATTTCATACTGAACCATGTGAAACCTGATTTAAAGGTAGAAGAATTTAGCAGAAAAATAACTGATTTAGAAACATTCAACCTATAGTTAGAAACCTGGCCAAAACGGACAATAATTTGTAGTACTTGTTTTAAGGATGATTCAGGGTTGGTAAGGTGTAGCAGGATGTCGTCTTCAAAAACCGATACAGTCAGAGGAAATTGAGCGATGGTACAACCTGTGACTCGTGATGAATTTTTAATACTAATAAGTAGAGGTTCTAGGTATAGGTTGAAGAGGTAGGGGGAAAGGGGACAACCTTGATGTGTGCCAGCACATAAAGGAAATCTGGAAGAAAAAACTCCGTTACAGTAGACTTTTGCCAAGGGGGATTTGTAGATTGCCATAATCTTAAGGATAAAGGTGTCAGGAAAGCCCATTCTCTTCAGAGTGGCCCACAAAAAGTCCCAATTCACTCGGTCAAAGGCTTTTTCTGCATCAAGAGCAACTAGGGCCATGGGATCTAGTGAAGTGTGGGCCGCTTGAAAGACGTGAGCTAAGGTTCTCAAATGATCGGCGGATGATCTACCCTGGACAAAGCCAGCCTGTTCTGGGCTCAGCAAGTGCTGCCAAATCTTTTTAATTCTGAGCGATAGAATTTTAGATAAGATTTTGATATCATAATTTAAGAGCGATATTGGACGGTAACTGGCTGGATCTATTAAGGGTTTATCAGGTTTGGGGATTAAAATTATTGTAGCTTCTAAGAGAGAGGAGTCTATCACTTCCGCAGAGAACATATATTCATATAGCTTAAGAAGTAGAGGGGATAACTCTTTGCAAAAAACCTTATAAAAATTCGAGGGAAAACCATCAGGCCCAGGGGCTTTTTCTAATGGTAACTCGTTGATTGCATCTTCTGCTTTACCTAGAGTGATGGGAGCTGACAGAATATCACAGTGGTGTATCTGGAGGGAAGGGAGTTTGATTCCATCTAGGAAGTGCTCTATCCGCTGGGAATGTGATGGAGTAGAGCTCTTACTATAAATGTCAGTATAGAAGGACTCGAAAATTTTGGCAATATCCCTGGGTATCATCTTAGTGGTGCCGTCCTGAGATTTGAGAGCCGGGATTATACGGGAACTCTCCATCTCTTTCAGCCTAAGAGCTAGCATTCTACCTGGTCTTTCACCCTGATCAATATATCTGGTCCTAGTCTTAAACAAAGCATATTCAGCTTTTTCCCGAGTCAGGTCATTGTATTCGTTCCTGAGTTTAATAAGAGCAGTTAGGTTTGCTGGGGAGTTGGAAAGAAGAAGATTGTCTTCGGCTGCCCTCAGCTGACTAGATAGCGAATTAATTTTGGACTCCCTTACCTTTTTCCTAGTGGCAGCAATCTTGATGAGTTCCCCTCTAATGAAACATTTGAGGGAACACCACAGTATATCATCTCGGTGGACAGATCCTTGGTTCAGGTCTAAGTACGAAAGGATCGTGTCCTTGATTTGGGAAACTGTATGGTCATCCTTCAGGATTTGCATATTAAGTTTCCATGACGTGTCCCTTTGTCCCTGAATACCAAGGGAAATCTTGACCCACACCAGGGAGTGGTCAGAGATAACTATTAGTTCTATACCTACTTGGTGGGTACAGCTCATTAAAGAAGAGATAATTAAAATATAGTCAATTCTTGACCAAGTTTGGTGTACCTGGGAGTAAAAGGAATAGAGTCGGTTGTCAGGGTTAAGTAGACACCAGGGGTCACACAGTCCCAGTAAGTGTGTGAAATCAGAAAGGGCATGTTGAACAGGAGACATCGGTTTTATCGGTCTATAAGTTTTATCTAAATCACTGGAGGGAGCCACATTCCAGTCGCCCCTAAGGATGAGAAGGGAAGGCAGAAATCTGCTCAGGTTGTCTGCTAGGGACAATAAGAAGGACGGGTCACCACCTACTGGGGCGTAAATCGCCCCTAGTACCACACTACTATTATCAAGCTGGCCCTTGACCAATACATATCTACCCTCTTGGTCGGTAATACTATCAACTGCTACAAATCTGACGTGATGTTTAATTATTATTGCTGCCCCCCTACTAGCTTGCGAGCCAGAAGCAGTGAAAATTTGGGTGAACCCTAGCCTGCGTAGTCTCCTAGTCTCTGAGGCAGCCAAGTGGGTTTCCTGCATGAAAACTATGTCCACATTCAGAAGGGAGCAATTCAGAAACACCTGCTGTCTTTTAAGAGGGTCATTGATGCCTCTAACATTCCAACTTGCAATTTTAATCATTCTCGCCGCCATACTGAGTAATACAAGATTGAGCAGGACATAGGAACTTCAGTCCCTCCAGTGCAGATAATATCATGAGGATTACACCAAGTTTGCCCATCGTTAATAAATTCCATAGGGATTGAAACTCTCTGAGGCTCCCTCCCTCCCCAAAGCCCCTAATAAGATAACCTTTAGTAACTGACCAAGTCACCAACAGACTTAAATATGACTGAACGATGTGAGTTCTCAATCTAGAGAGAAAATTTCTACTGGTGACTAGACCAAAAATTAAAACGTACCCCCCTTCCCCGCCCACCCAAATGTCAAGTACTTTGAGTAACACTGTGATCCCCAAAAACTATTTACAAACCATCCCTTTAGAATCAGAAAAACATGGACATACCATCTATGTGTCCTGGATAGGGATCAGTCCCCGGGACTAGCAGACCCACTTCTAACTATAGCCATTCCCTGCTTGGTGCCCCAGTTGACATAGTGCAATAAACAAGGCAAAGGCATCATAGGGCAGAAAAGAAACAAGAACCAGGGTACTGCTGCCCCCCCCCAGTTCGGGCTACGAGACAGCTTCCTCGAGGCTCGCCAGTCCCGTCCTCCCTCCCCCAGCAAGAGATAATTACTAAACAGAACCACTAAACCCTAACCAACATTCGGTATTCAATATTCAAAGATCCAAAACTCATGACTTCAAGACATTAAACAGTCCTACCAGAACTTGGAACAAATCACCGTGGTGGGAAGAGTTTACGCCAGCTGACCACTGCAGCGATCACTCCAGTCAGTTTGTATCGAAATCAGGAGCAGAAAAAACAGAGCTCCATGCAAACGAGCAGGCATTCACCAAGCAGGAAGAGGAAGGGGAAGGGAAACTGGTAGGGACCCAACTGGTCCGTCGGCAAGCTAACCACCAGAAACCAAAAGCAGAAATAGGGGGCCTATCCCACCTCCTCGGGTCATGAGGCAGAGGCCTCAGACGTCTAAAACATAGGCTTCAACCAGGCCCAGACGAGCATCTCTGCCCCAACCACCACGGAGGGCCAGCCAGCCCCACCACCCAACCAACCCAATCCCAGCTTGCAAAAAAACAGTAGTGCACGCATTCAAACAGCACGAAATCGCTCAACAGAGGTAAGCAGACTTTAACCTAGCTTTAACATACACCAGTCAGCCAGATTTAAACAAATCATGAAGTCTCTGGGAAAGTTCTCTTTTGGCTTGTTCCGGATTCTCGAAAGAGTGCCATGCATTGTCGAGTTGAACTTGCAGCCTGGCTGGGTAGTTCATGCGGAATCTAAACCCAGCAGCTATCAGCTTGGTCACTATCGGGTGGAATTCTCATCTCCTCTGTCGGGTTTCTAATGGTAGACCTTGAGTGATTCTCAGAGTATGATTCTCCCACAGGACTGCTTGTAGGCTTTTAACTTTGCTCAGAATGTGTTGCCTTTCAAGGTAGCTAAGCAGTTTGATTATTATGGGTCTGGGAGAGGAACCGGGCGGAGGTTTAGGCTTCAAGGATCTATGAGCTCACTCAATATGGTAGGAGGGTTTGATAGGCGAGGGACCAACAATCTTGGTCAGTAGCTTTTGCACGAAAGACTGGATATCTGGACCTTCCTCCGCCTCTGGTAGACCCAGGATCAGTATTTTGTTCCTCCTGCTACGTCCCTCAAGGTCTTCTGTCTTTAGTTTCAGTTTAGCGATTTGCTGCTGAAGCATAACAATTTCGGGTTCACATTTGGCCTTCCATGTCTCCAAGGAGCTGGTTCGAGCCTCAGAGTTGCCTACTCAGGTAGTTAGCGAAGCAAGTTCGTTGCGCATGGACTTCAGCTCGGAAGAGATATCTTGCAGAGTTTCTTGAAACGGAATCAGCTCCTGGAGGAAACGATCCTCTGTGAGCGGGTTGGAAGAGGTACTAGTGGAGCCAGATTTAGCACCCGAACCCATAGGCAGGGTTCTTGACTTTTTGGCCGCTTTCTCCGGAGTACTCGGCGGCGTGTGCCTGGCCCCAACGATCTTCATCTTGGCCTCCATAATCTTCGCCGCACCTTGGCGTAATTAATTTGAAAAACCACTCGAACGCCAATAAAAGGTGTTGCTGGCCTATAGAGAACCATGGTAGGCAAGAAAGCATTGAAAATAGTATTCCCGAAGTCGGTATATAGTTGTTTTATCTGGTTGAGAGGGGAGAGCTGTGGATTATGCTGCCATTAGGAGCGCTGCCCCACGTGACCCCTCCCTCTGAAGGTTTTTAGAAAAAAATAGTCCCAAATAAGCATAATTATTTATAGTCTGTAAATGTTGTGATTTTATAACCCATTTCCCACAGCATTTTTTATTACCAAAAATCATGACATTTGACTTTGTTATGTTTCTCTTTAGATTCATTTCGTCAGCAAATGCATCCAGTATATCTAACTTTTCCTGCAGACCCTTAGGCATTAGAGAAAGTAATATTATGTTGTCTGCATATGCCATTCCTGAACAATAATCTGAGCACATTTTTGGTGAATCAGTTTGTGAAGATTGCAATTTTCCTAATAAAGGGTAAATATAAATTGACAATGTGACAATCAAACAATGTGGGGTCTAAGATACACCCCTGCCTTACTCCAAATTTGTTGCAAACTGAGTAGACAGGTTACCTACTAAGTCTAGTCTTATGTGTGCCCAGGTGTTGGAATACAATAATCTGACTGCATTTATAATCACAGGGTCTATTCCATAATTACACATCCATTCCCAAAATTTACTTTTATCAATATTATCAAACGCAGTCAAAAAAATCAATGTGTGCTGCAAAACATTTTTGGTGCCGTAATTTCACATACTTTTCACATAGATGGTGCAGAATAAAGCAGTTGTCCATTGTTGAGAACATTTAATGGAAACCAGCCTGAAGTGGAGATAACCCTCCAGCCCTATTGATGCCACTGAGGACCCAAGCTAGAAGGACCCATGTGAAGATTTTACCTATTATGTCTAATAAACTAATAGCTCTATAATTTTTTGGAACATGTCTGTTTTCCTTTTTATGTTTGCTTACACGCATGTGCAAGAAACATAGTGACATCATTGGAGTTTTTGGAGGTGTGTCAGCCCTCTTCCAATTCAATCAGTGTGTTTGCAGGCACGGCTGCAGTTCTCCATTGCCTGCTGGAGCTGTCTATGACAGCTGCAAAATGCAGTGGCATACAGTTGAAAGGGGGAGCTACGCTCCAGTGAGCAGCGATCAGATATTGCCTGCTCATGCGCGCCCCCTACACACACACACACACACACACACACACACACACACATGCTGCTTGCTCCCCCACGCATGCACTGTATAGCCGACGGGTGCCAATCCCCATCGGCTGTGCTGCGCCTCACAACATATGCCACGCTGGGTGCCCACCCCAGCGTGGCTACGCCGATAGCCGATGGGTGCCCAATCCCCATCGCTCCACTGTGTCTCCCCGAGTACAGGGTGCCATGCTGGGAGCCCACCCCAGTGTGGCAAAGATGCCATGGCCGATGGGGGTGCCCACTTCCGGCCGGCTCCACGCCCCCCAGTCGCCTCTGCCTGCTGGGAGTCCACCCAGCATGGCAAAACATCCCGCATCATCTTTTAAAACAAAAACCCTGTAAAGAAAAAAAAATGGTCCCTCGCAGTCTCCCCTGCCCCTCCACAACCTGCACCCACCCACTGTGCACCCTGCCCCACACCCCCTCAACCCATACTTACCTCCGGAGTCCAGCGCTGACGATCTTCGGTGGACCGGGAACACGTCTGCACTCTTCAAAGCCGACCACGAACTGAGGAAATGCCGGTAAGCTGTAAAATGGGATAGATAGGGTTTTTTCAACTTTGTTGTATATCTCAGGCATTTTTTTGAATTTTTGCACCAAATTTTCAACATGAGGTTTTTGGGACCCCTCCTCATGAATTCTTGCACTGTCATGGCATTACTCAGGCCCGAAGGGTGGTTTCACAGCCACTTTGGGAAATCACCTTTCCAGAATGATTAACGAAACGACACTGCCAGTGTTCATAAGGTGGGCTCTCAAAAAGCCTATTTTGAAAATTTGGTGGAAAAATTCCTAAAAATGACTGTTTTACGAGCGTGCGTTGTGCAGTTCCTACGCACGCTTGTAAGTTCGCAAATTTTCAATATTTTCACTCCAGATTTTCAACATTGCCATTTTACAACACCTTCTTATGAGCAGTACAGCTGTCATTTTTCACATCTCACCCAAAATGTATTTCTGCCCATGTAGCACACAATGGCGCAGTTGGTGTGAGCAATCAATGTATGGGACACATTAAGAAAATCACAGTGACACGGTTCATGAGCAGAGGTCTTAAAATGGCTATGTTGAAAATTTGATGAAAAAAATTCCTTAAAATGACTGTTTTACAAGCGTGCGTTGCAGAGTTCCTACGCATGCTCTTAAGTTCACAAATTTTCAATATTTTCACTCCAGATTTTCAACATTGCCATTTTATCACACCTCCTTATGAGCAGTACAGTTGTCATTTTTCATATCTCACCCACAACGTGTTTCTGCCCATGTAGTGCACAATGGTACAGTCAGTGTGAGAAATCAATGTATGGGACACGTTAAGAAAGTCACAGTGACACTGGTCATGAGCAGAGGTGTTAAAATGGCTATGTTGAAAATTTGGTGAAAAAATTCCCAAAAATGACTGTTTTAGGAGCGCACATTGCGCAGTTCCTACGCACGCTGGCAAGTTTGCGAATTTGTAATATTTGCACACCAGATTTTCAACAGTGCCATTTTACCGCACTTCCTTATGAGCAGTACAGCTACCATTTTTCACATCTCACCCAAAATGTGTTTCTGCACATGTAGCGCACTATGGTACAGTTGGTGTGCGAAAACAATGTTTGGGATAGATTAAGAAAATTACAGTGACACTGGTCATGAGCAGAGGTCTTAAAATGGCTATGTTGAAAATTTGGTGACAAAACTCCATAAAATGACTGTGTTACGAGTGAGCATTGTTCAGTTTCCACGCACCCTCGTTAGTTCATGAATTTGTAATATTTTCAGTCCAGATTTTCACCAGTGGCATTTTTCCACACCTCCTTATGAACAGTACAGCTGTCATTTTCCACAACATGGCCAAAATGTGTTTTCACACTTTCAGCACAGAAATGCGTGGTCGCTGTGGGAAATCATTGTTAGGGACAGATAAAGAAAATCGCACTGACACTGTTCATGATCGGAGGTCCCAAAATGCCTGTGTTAACAATCTGCTGTAAAAAAATCCCCAAACTAGTTACATTACGGGTGTGCGTTGCATAGTTTCTACACATGCTCGTGACTTCACCATTTTTTTTAAGATTTTCACAGTAGATTTTCAACATTGCTATTTTTTACATCTCCCATGAACAGTACCACTGTCATTTTTCACATCATGTTCGGAATGTGTTTTTGCACCTGTGGTGCCAAATGCCATAGTCGCTATGCAAAAGCAATTTTCGGCAAACAAACTGATATTGCCACTGTTCATGAGGTAGGGATCACAAAAAAAATGTTGAAAATTTGGAGTGAAAATACCAACGAATGCCTGAGGCGTTAGGGTTTCCGACCATAACACCCCACCCTGTAGAGAATGACAGGCATCAGGGGTGTGACTTGGGATTCTTGCCTGTCATGCTCATACCATTCCACCCCCACCCACATCCTGCAGCCAGTGAGAGGCATCAAGGTGTGCCTCGGACTCTTCGGGCCCAAACTTCACCCCATTCTCCTATACCACACCCATCTCACCATATTTCCTTTTTTATTTAAAGGAAAAATTTTTATTTCTATTCCAACACCAACAAGACATACAAACATGAAACAAGCCTGGAAAACCGGGAGCACACCCCCAAACTGGCTGTGCGAACTATGTACATCCCCTATTTACACACCCACAAGGATACCAACCCATCACAAGGAAGCCCTCGAGTACCACTGTTAATTAGAACAACTCCTTCTCTCATGCTCGTGCTTCCCCAAAATGCCACTCCCAGCGTTTAACATCCAAGGATCCTAATTGACCTGGTCATCCCGGGTGGATATCCAGTGTGTCCCCTGAAAGAGAGAGAGTCCCGCTCCAGTGAAACCCCAATGACCTCAAGTATTCATCCTCGCCAAACCTGTATCCCATTCGAATCCATATTAAACTCCAGCACTAATTAACAAATATAACCACCCATACTATAGGGGATCTTCGAAAAAAAAAAAGAGAGAGATCCTAATACCCACGGTACCTATCTCTTGGAACAACCACTGTTCCAGCGCATATCCCTCTGCTAACCAACGTCCGACAGACAGATCTGTGTACTATCGCTTATGTCCTACTGCGAGTAGGCTGCATCTAAAATTGCCCACCTTTTACTGTAAACCTCTTGTCTTCCCTCAGACATTAGGTGTTTTTAATCTTAGCCAAGGTCCCCAGCAAGTCCTTCACCCATTGTTCATAAGGATAGACATTGCCATCTTTCCAGTGTTTCACAATAAACGCTTTAACAGTTGACCCCATTAAAGCAAGGTGGAATCTTGGTGTGACCCCCTTGACCATGGAGTAGTCACCTAGCACACAAACTTCTGGAGTTAAATAACCCAAATAGTCTAAACTGGGGTCCAGGCCCTGTCAAATCTTATTCCATAAAGGGGAAATTTTATCACAACTCCACAAAATATGAAACAAATCTCCTGTTACTGTCCCACACCGAAAACAAGGATCTGTCTGTCTCAAGCCCCTGGAACATAGCTTAACAGGCTTATAGTAGATGTTGTGAACCACAAAAATCTGCATATTTCTATATTTAGGGATAACATTATATCTAGCAGCTTTCCAGATGCTGTCCCACACTAACCTAGAGGTCATCACCTTATCCCAGTAAGGGACAGAGGTGAGGACACTAAAACATCGGGAATTCAAGAGAAGTTTGTACACCCGAGAAAGTGGACTAGTTCTATGCACAGCCTCCTTCAGACTTCCCCACGAGAGAAAGCTAGCTGTAAAATCCCCCTTTCCCCCCCGAACTCCCACAATCAGTTGCTTGAGCTGTATCCTTTGAAAAAAGGGCAGGCCATCACATTGTGGTGGCAAAAGTATTCTCCCCCCTGTTGCATATCCCTTAGACTAAGACCCTTCAGGTATACGGCCCACCTCTGCCCAAGCACCAGACCTCCTATGGTCAAGTTAGGGTTACCCAAAATGGGCTGATCCCTTGATTTCACCTGACAACCTTTTTGGGCTGGAGTGAGAAACGACCACCAAGCCTCCAGGGTTTTCCTGATTGGATTCCCCACCCCTACCTTGCCGATTCCTTTTTGGGCCCAACATATAATAATGAGTCAGGGAGTAACTCATACCCCTCAACAGTTTCTCTCAATTTGTAACCATGCAGGACAGTATTCTCCCTCATCCAAATCTATCGCCCACTGGGCCATCAAGCCCAACTGACCCGCCACATAATAAGCCTGGAGGTCAGGTAGTCTAATACCACCCTTCTCATATGGCCTACACAACACCTTATATTTGATCCTGGCAAGTTTGCCGCTCCAAAGAAAACCAGTCAACATTTTCCTAATTAACTTAAACCACTTAACAGGAATAGTATATGGAGCTAGATAGATCAGATATAGCAGCCTCGGCAGGATATTCATCTTAATGATGCCTAAGCATGCTGTGAAGTTCAAAGGCAGCTTGTTCCACCTTAAAATATCCCCCGAGATCTCCGAGATGATTCCCCCCATGTTGGCATCTGCGCCGGATGTTTGGTTTGCGGTAATCCAGATTCCCAAGTACTTCAACTTATCCTTATTCCATTGCACCCCCAGGGGTGCAAAATCCGCTTTAAAGACATGTGGAGTGAGAGGTAGGATTTGGGTTTTAGTGAGATTCAGCTTATAGTTCGAAACCCCAGAGTACCGATCTGTTAGCTCTCTAACGGTCTCGAAACCAGTTGCTGGATCTCAAAGGTGGAGCAATATATCGTCTGCAAAGACTGAGATTTTTAAATCCAAATCGTCAATCCCAATTCCATGAACCCCGACCTCCCTATTAATAGATCTTAACAGAAGCTCTAAGTAGATGTTAAACAGTATCGGTGAAAGAGGGCACCCTTGCCGAGTACCATTCTTGAGCTGGAATTTCGACAGATAACCATTACATAAAATTCTAGCTGTAGGCACCGTACAAATTCTTGATACCCTAATTAAAACCTCCGGGAACCCCATCTTCTCCATTGTAGTAAACAAAATAGGTGAGAGACTCGATCAAATGCCTTTCAGCATCTAGGAGATCAGAGCTAAGGGAACCTGGGAATCAGGAGCAGCGCTTATAATATGATGTATTTTTCTGAGTGCATCTTTTGCTCCTCTTCCCGGCATAAAGCCTACTTGTTACTGACTAATTAAACTCGGGGCTACAGTTAAAATCCTATTAGCCAAGATCTTTGTAAGTATCTTGATGTCTTGGTTTATTAGGGCTATAGGCCTATAGCTTCCCATAACATCCCTAGGCTTATCTGGTTTGGGTATTAGTGTGACATATGCTTGGTATATGGGTAGATGGTCAATGCCATCCTGCATTATAGTATGAAAGAAATCCTTTAATACAGGGAGTATAGTATGGATGTGGGTTTGGTAAAATTTTGCCGTTAGACCATCCGGCCCTGGCGATTTACCTAATGGAAGGGACCGAACCACCTCAATAATCTCGGAGGATTTTATAGGGATTTCCAATTCCCTAGCAAGAGTAGGGTCCACTGTCGGGAGCTGAATTCCCTCCAAGTATTTTCTGACCTCCTGGTCCCCCCCGGAGCACTTTCCTGGTATATCTTTTCCAAAAATGAGGCAAATGCCTCAGCCATGTCTTGGGGGTCTGTCACTAGCCTCCCTTCATGTGAAATCGAGGTAACGGTCCTACTGGCTTCCCACTCCTTAATTCTCGCTGCCAGGAGACGCCCCGGAACATCTCCCTGCAGAAGGTATTTGGCCTTAATCTTGTTTAACCAAAATTCAGTCTTCCCATACAGAATCCCTGACAGTTCCCTCCTTAAGCTTTTAAGTTCCATATCTATTTCTTCTGATAGCCCCTCCTGCTGCGACAAAGAACTTATTGCCCCCTCCAAAAATTCCTCTTTCACCTTCCTAATCAGCCTCTCTTTGGTGGCTAAAGTTTTAGCAGCCATGGAGTATAAAATGTACAAGTAGGCCAGGCTAGTCTCTTATCAGTCAATGTGGGCAGTTGTGTCTAATAATTTCCTGAAGGGCCCCTCCAGCTCATCCCTTCTCTCCTTCACGAAACAAAGCCAGTCATGAAGCCTCCACCTGTAAGGCCTGGGAGGTAGGGACTTAGGTTCCCATTGCATCTGGATTAGGGAATGGTCTGAGAGAGTTCTACCCTCAGTCGAAAATGCTCTAACCTCCCCCAATGCCTCTCTATTTACCAAAAAGAAATCTATCCTAGTGTGGCTTTTATGAGCCGTCGAGTAAAATGTCATTTTGGGCCCCCATTAGAAAAAAACTTAGATGGATCTGTCAGACCTGTAGCCTCAAAAAACTTAGCCAAGGCTGATTGGGCCCTAGACCTGGGGCCTTTAAATGCAGGCACCCTGTCCTCCTTATTATCTAAGCATAAATTCCAGTCACCCGCTAATATCAATGAAAGTGATGGGAACGTAGCAATGTTCTCCTCTATTGAGGCAAAAAATTCAGGTTCCGGAGGGGTTGGTCCATATATAGAGGCCACCACTACTGCCTTACCGTGTAGAGTGCCCATTACATAGATCCCCCTACCATCCTGTCGGGTCAGAACCTGGCTCACCTCAAAGGGGCAGGACTTATTAATTAAAATCGCAACACCCCCAGACGCTTTCTCCCTACCCACTCCATATACCTGACCCACCCAACATTTCCTTAAACAATCTAGTTCGTCCGATAATAAGTGTGTTTCCTGAAAAGCTACAATATGAGCCCCCCACTGCTCCACGTACCGCAGGATTGTCAGTCTTCTATGTCGTCCCCTCAAACCCTTAACATTCCAAGAAATCACGTTTGTACAATACCATCTGGCTAATAGCTGAGCTAGATAAAGGACCAAAGAGCGAAACCTTCTTGAGGCCTGCTCCCAAGTTTCCGGTCGAGGACTCTCTCTTTCCACCCCTAAACCCCCCGTCCCCTCGTCCCGAGACCGACCAACAACTTCCTGTTGAGTCATGGATGAACCCTGCTTCCTAACCCCCCCAAAACCCAGTCATTGGCTTCCTTACCCAAGAACTAGCCCTTAAATCCCCCTCAAACCCAACTGAACCAGTCCCAAATGGATAAAGAAACGGTGTCCCCACATGGTTCACATATATACAAAATGCCTAAATAAGAAAAAGAAGAACCCTTCTAGACATTGAACGGGGCGCTCTCCCATGCCGCCTAAACAGCAAAGACTCAGCTAATAGCGCCTCCAACTAGAGACTGTATTGTTCCATCATAGTACCCCCCCTTGATTACTGGTGTGACCACACCACCCCTGGTTCAGTCCTTATCCCCCAGAAAGTCTGATCCACGTATTTGGTGGTCTAATAGTCCATTAAACAATAGGTCTTAAGCAGCCCAGTCTTTCCTTTTTCTTCTTTTCATTTACCCTTCCTTTTTCTTCCGTTTTTCCCCCTCCCTTTTCTGAAAGAAAGAAAAAAAAAAAACATAATAGAGACCCTCTCGGATCAAACCCAGGACTTGCTGTTAAATGTCTCAGTTCATGTCAGAGGTTAGCTTGACCTCGCTCATGATGAGAACCCTTTAACCCCACAAGTCCTCTTCCTTAGAGAGGCTAATCCTCATATACGAGACACAATCAGGTTAGAGATTTGAAGAGATCTGGAAGATCAATGCGGAGCCCCTTCAATGCATCTTTAGCTGTTAAAAACTTCTTTTCTCCAGATGACAGCCGCACCATAAGAGTAGCAGGATAAAGAAGCCGAAACTTTATCCCTGCTAAGTAAAGTTTCTTCTTAATATCACTGTACTCCTTCTGTTTTTCTCGAGTACCCGGAGTTAAATCCTGAAAGAACCATAGTGAGGCCCCGTTCCACTGCAGAGGTTTCTTTTGTCTGGACACCTGAAGGACATAGGATTTCTCTTTATAGTTGAGGAACCTCATAATTATGACTCTAGGTCGAGCCCCCGGCGGTGGGGTCTCCCGTAATGCTCGATGGGCCCTTTCCAAGTTATACCCTTCCCCAAACGGCGAAGGGCCTAACATTTTTAGCAATAGGTCCTGAATAAAAGAGACACAATCCAGGCCTTCAGCCCTCTCTGGGAGCCCTGCTAAAATGAGATTGTTCCTGCGATTCCTCGCCTCTTGATCTTCTAACCTCTCTTCCAATTTCTTAACTTTTTTCCGGATCGTCACCACCTCCTGATCCAGCATAGAAACCTTTCTTTCCTGTGAGGAGATTCTGGCCTCAGCATCATTCATTCTTTGGGCCAGTGAGTGTAAAGCCGGTTTCACCTCAGAAAAATCCACCACCAGACCCTGAAGCAGGGATTTAATCTCCTTGATGTCTTCAGTGCTAACGCCGATGCCCCTTCTTTGCAGAGTCCTCACACAGATCTATGTTAGCAGGCGAGTGGGGCTTGGGCCGTTTAGTTGCAGGGGCACGCCCCACCAGCGGTTCCACTAATTCGGCTTCCATCCCTTAATCGAGCTCGGGCCCGGCCTGCACAGAGTTCCTCTGCAGCACTCGGTTTCACCCTCCTTCAAACAGCCACAATCCCGGTTCTGCCAGGCAGGGGGGCGAACTAGAGGCACCAAACAAAGCTTGGCTCCAAAAAGGAATTTAAATATCGCCAGTACCGGGTATTTTAAGCTATAATCTACCGCTTGGGTCTCGGAGGTGCCCGGAGCGCGTCTTACCCGAGCAGGCTCATCACGTGACTCATCTCACCATATTTCCTGATGGAATGGGGTGCACATAAGGGCCAAAGACCCCAAGGCACACCGAGACACTTGTCAGTGTCTGCAGGGTAGGGTGTGGTGAAATGGCGTGGTCGTTATGCCTGACGACCCAAAGGCACACCCCAATGCCTGTCACTCTCTGCAGGGTGGTGGTGGGGTGGGCTTCAGTTCAATACTTCACTGCCATTCCTATTATGCAGCTCTGTAACTTCTACACTACCAATGCCAATGCCAGCAAGCAAACATTCGGCATTGACAAAAGCTTGTTGTAAATTGGTACAATGATGGCTCCTTTCCACAAATCAGGTATATAGTTTTCAAAGATACACTTATTGAAGAAAGAAGACAATATCTCTGCCCACTCTTGTTCTTTACACTTAAAGAGTTCACCTGGGACCATGTCCAGGCCTGGCCCTTGTTTAATTTTAGTTTTCCTATAGCTTGTTTAACTTCTATTGGTGTAATCAGATGAAAGTACAATGTAATCATACATTTATCTAAGTTCAACCATGATCTTTTTCCATGTTCATTAAACATCGCTTTGGCAAAGTAAATGACCCAATCTTCCGCAGATACATAATTTTCTATTTCTTCCTTTAGCTTTTTATATCCAGATGCTACCAGGGACCAGAATTTTTTACAATCCTCTGTGTCTATAGCATCAATCATTCTTTCCCATTGTGCTGTATAATATTCTTTTTTTTTCCCTTTATTATTAGACTTCTTTACTCTTTTCTTAGTTCCTTTAAAAGTATTTTAATTTCAGGGGTGTATTGTTGTCTACTTTCAGGGGTGTATTGTTGTATACTTTCTAATCGCTTTCTGAAGTTGTCTTTTCATGGTTTTACATTCATTTTTCACATCAGCTAATTTTGTTATTCTTAATGTTAAAACAACCTTCCTTGTACAATCTTGGTTGTATTTGGTTAAAGAAACTACTCATGGAATGACAGAATGAGAGTCCAGATTCTCCATTGATGTTATATATTTTCCAAAAAAATATTTTTAACTTGTCTCTAATATAAGGTTCTATTCTTTCTGACCAAACTAATATTTTTATATATCTTATCTCACTCTGTTCTCTTATAGTTACAGTTTTTATTAGTTCTGAGTCTCTGTTTCTGCAGTGTAAAGCATCTCAGGCAACTGGTCACTCTCAATTTTTATTGGGATAGATATATTTTTCCAAAAGTGCAGAAGGCCTCTCCAGCACACTATGTCAAACACTGCTGTACCCTTATTGGACAAAAAAGTAGCGGCTCCATCTAGATATCCTTCTAATCTGCCATTAAGCATGTAGATACCATTATTTAGAAGAATCTTGCATAGCTTATTTCCATTTCCATTTATTTTTCCATCCCTGGTGTTATGTTTTTTACCTTCAGCATCTGGATATATCCATGTCATAATTGTATTATCTAATATTCTGTCAAAATTCCCAACTCTAGCATTAAAGTCATCCAATAACAATAATAAATCTTCTGGGTATTCCATAGATACGTCAAACATTATTTTTTTCTAACCACTTCCAAATACATTCCTTGTAAAAATGGGACCTGACTGATGGGAAGTAACACGTGATCATTATTATTTGAATTTTTTGAGTGCCAAGCCTAATTTCCATGAAAAAGTCATTTTTATTAATTCCTCAAATTTTTTGGAAAAGCTCTATCTTAACGTGTTATTAAACCTCCAGCTCTTCTAGCCTGTGTTGATAGTTTGTTACTAGGACAATGGAATGTTAAATATCCATTAATATTGATGCTATGTGAAGCATCATGCCAAGCTTCTTGCATGCATATCATTGTACATTTTTTATGAATTTCATACAGTCTGAATTTTTCATTTTTGTTTTGTACCCTGCTATATTTCATGTTAAGAAAAGCATAGCATCCATCTCTATAGCTACATTTTTAAATCTATCTTCATTACTTGATGTTGCAACAGATTCCTTCACAGTCACCTCTGTCTCTTTTATTCTTTGTGTCAGTCAGTCCAGATGTTCAAGGGCCTGGAATCTATTAGTTACAGAGATAGATTTATTGATTACATATGTTCCCACAGCTTTCCCTTGATATTCTGTTCCAGTTTTCATCACCTTCTTATTTTTTATTATCATAGAATCATCTTTCAGTAACATATTTAAATCAACCACATGTATACCCATTTGGTCTAACTTTTCATAACACTCTAGAATCCTTTTAGCCACTAATTCATTCCTACACAGTATAGCAATCTGATTATCTTCTCATGAACTTTCATGTCAGTATATCTCCATAAGTCCCCATTTTTTCAGTCTTATTATCAGTACATTGGGGGAAAAAATGACAGATAGGCCAGACCAATTTTATTGCTGTCTCATTATACAGTCTAGAATATCCCAAAATTGATAAAGTTACCGGTTTTTTACCAAAATGTCAATCACCCTTTAATACATTTTGACTTGACTCGTCCATAGTTTCTATACGTAATTTCAGCTGCTCCATCAAATGAACATTTCTCCATATGTAATTTGTTACACTCTGTTGTGCATCTTTTATTAATGCAAAGTCAGCATAGCCAGAATTATATGGTCTTGTAACTTCTACAATATCATTTTCTTCTATATGTAAGTGCAAAACTTCATTAAAGATTTTTATTACCATTTCTTTCAAGAGATTTTTAGTTTCATTTTCAAGTCTCTTTAGACCATATAATTTCAAACAGCCCTCTTTTCTCCATTTAGCCTTTGTTGTTTTATTCTACTGCTCCTGTTCTTCTACTGTATCATTTCCAATACTTTGTATTCTTGGAGCATTTGCAATGTTTCCCTTAGTTTTGTAACTATCATCATCCACTTTCTGGCTTTGCTTTTCCTTCTTATTTTTGGATTCTTTTGAAAGTTTCATGCGTATCAATATTTTTTATTATTTTCTTATCCATTCCCTCAGCACTTTTATCATTTTCAACTATTGATCATTTAGTTTTCTTTTTAGCATGGGATTTGTTTATGTTTTCCTGTTTCCTTTTCTTTTTGTTTAGATTTTTTTTTCCTTTCCCCTTATCAGTTTTTTCATTCTGCCCTTGTTTAATACCATGTTCCTTTCCTGGGTTATTTTCGGGGATCATTACTGTCGAAAAATCAGGTCTCACCATTTCCCCACTTGCTTTTCAGAATCAATTTCTACTAATGGTATGACTATTTTGGAGGATGCATCTTAACAAGAGTATGAAGTACTGTACATCATCCAACCTAAATCCATTTATCATGATATTTTCTTTCACTGTATCTATTTCTCCTCTTAATGCTATAAGATGCTCCATCAGTGTTAGATTTGCAGCATGTTGGTTCTTCATAATACACACAATTTCCTCACTAATAACAGTAGGATACTACATCATAGACTCTTCATTATTCTCCATCCTAATATTACTATTTGTTTTCAACCCGTTTTCTGCTAAACCTCCAATTTTAACTTCAATATCGCTAGAGTGTTTCATTTTCTGACATTCATCGAGGCCTTTCAGACCTTTGATAGTATTTTGAAATTCTGAAAGTATGTTATCCATTTCCTTTTGCTTAGTCTGAGCCAATGTCTTATTTCTTGTGGAAGGGGATGGGATGTGGATACAAAAAAAAACAGGACTGAGATGCTGATTGACACTGGGGGATGTGGCACCCCCAGTGTCACTGTTATGTTTCTTGGGAGGGCTGAGAGAGAAGGTAAGGTGGGGGGAAGAAAGTTAAAATATATACACTGGGCTGGATATTCAAACTGCGCCATTCGGGTGTGTTCGGATTTTTATATTTTTTGTGGATGAATATGGAAGGCACACCTTGTATTGTTTCTTATGCATTGTTCACTGCCTCTGTTTATCTTATAATTTCCAATAAAAGTTAATGGCAAACTACTTTCATTCTGTCGCGTAAGCCCTAAGCTGCTCAAAAAGTTGCACTGGGGTGTGGCCGGGGCGATGAGCAACTCCTTTGAATATCGCCCCCCGGCCACAGCCACTGTGCATGGCACAGTGGAACTTGAGCCACTGCAAGTGGTCAGAGTGGAGCATTCAAGATGCAGTGGCGCAAGTTCCATTGTGCCATGTGCAAATTTCTGATGTTCAAAAGGTGACATGCAAATGGGGCCATAATTCATGCAAGGAGCATGGGGGACCATTTGCATCTACTTATGGCCCCATTTGCATGCCTTTAGCATGCAGGTGTGCCGATCCATGATGACTTGCCCCTGGCACCCTGCCAAGCAGCAGCCATCAGGAACTGATTCCCCCTGCAGCCCGATCACAGGCATGAAGTAAATCCCCCTGACTGGTCTGTGGCATAACATAAGTAACTCCATTCTCGACTGGCCCAATCGTGATTAAATAGAACTGAACTCACTTCCCATTAGCTCACTGTAGAATAGAGTCATCTTCAAAGACTTTTGTTTTTGAGGGTTCATCAATGATATGGTTTAGATGGCTTCTGAGGTTCAGTGTTTGGATCAGTGTTTTCACCCCCCCTCATTTTGAGTCTCACTGCTTCTCCTTATCAGTCAGGGAGGGCAGCATTTGCTCGTTAATTCAAGCTTCTGTTGTTTGTTGAGCAAGAGCCAATGGGTGCTCATGTCAGTAAGGTAGTCCAGATATGTGAATGAATTCATTCATTCACATCTGACTGCTCCTTGTATATATACTGCACGCCCATTGCCTTGCTCTGAACTAATGGGCATGCAGCCCTACTGAGCAGTCAGTCACCGTGTGCAGGGTGGCAGGCGGATGGGGTGCTGCCACCCACCGCTGACGGGGAGCGGGTGTTGGGGCTTCATGGGTGGGAGTGGGGGCTACTAGATCACCAGGGTACTTGGACCTGGGGTTGACTTAATGCCCATGATCAGGCTTCACTTGTCCACTGGACCACCAGGGATATTGGTCTTGGGGGGTTGAATTCTTGCTCCTGCCTACAATCAGGCTAGTGGGGGTGGGGTTCAGTTCTGTTTTGCCCACTTATCAGGCCAGTCGGGGGTTACTAATGTTATGCCCACAATCGGGCCAGTTGGGGGGTAGGTTTGTCGTTTGCCCACGATTGGGCCAGTGGGGGGTTACTAATGTTGTGACCGTGATTGGGCAGGTAGGGGGTTCATTTCTATTTTGCCCACGATCGTCAGTGTGGGGTTGTTCAGTTATGTTCTGCCCGCGATCGGGCTACGGGGGGGTCACTATTATGCCTGTGATCGGGCTGCAGGGAGGGCACAGGAAAGAAGTGGAGGGCCACCCACAAGTGGCAGCTACTGTGTTGTGCCCTGCAATGCGGCAGCTCACCTGTGGGTGGCCCTCGACTTACTCCTTTTTTTTTTGGCTCATAGTTGTGCAGGCGCAGGCTGGGGGTTGTGCCTGCACAACTCTGCACAGCCGGCTAAATATCGGGTTGTGCAGTTTATGCATGGTTCCTCCCCCTCCGGTTGAGCATGCCTTCATTAGCATTGTGCTGTTGCTCAGCATGACTTGGGGAGCGCAACTGCCTCCTGCTGAATATTGCAGAATGCCATACTTTGGACTTAGCAGGCGCAACCCTATTAAGTGCATGGCTAACCTTTGAATATCCAGCCCACTGTTTGTGTGTATATATATACCGTAATATATATATATATATATATATATATATATATATATATATATAAGTTTCAAAGATTTCATGAAAAATATTAAGCTGTTCAAAAGTTATTCAAAAAAGAAGTTTCCCATTATAGTCAATGGGAAAAGTTAAACTATTGATAGTGTCACAAATGCAGTTTTTAGTGTCACAAATGACCCCTGTAGTGTCGTGGTAATCCATTTTATTTTCTGTTACTGGTCACAGAAATGCTTGGCATTTAAATTTGGGACCCTCTAGGGACACAATTATTTTTGTGTTCACCTAGTTGAGCCCTGAGGATGCTAGCCATGTCTTGTTTGGGGGGGGTTAAACACCCCAGAAAAATTTTTTTGAATTTTTTGTAAACTGTAGTGTCGAAAAGTAGTGTCACACTTGCGACACTTTCATGATTTTATTTGCAACAGTGTCGTGATTTGCGACACTACTTTGCAAGACTATGCCCAAAAGAATAGAAAATCTTTGCCACCCTGAGCAAAGGAACGGTTTGGTCTTTTGGGCTGAAATTTGGGGGTAGAAAGCCAATATCCCTCAGATGTGCCTTTTGATGGTTTGGTGACAAAATATTACAGGGCTGCAAAGTTACGGTACTCTGAAGTTGACAATTTTCCCCAAAGGCTAACATTATGGTGTCCACCGCGACTTTCGGAGCCCGTATCTCGGAAGTGCTTCAAGATACAGACTTTTCGTTGGAAAAATGCTTAGCCTCCTGCTAGGGGCTAAGTGCAAAACTAGCAAGGAAAGTCATAAATTATATGACATTATAATTTTTTTCTATGTCATACAGTTCCTGAGATATAAGCAATTTAGTATTCCAAGTGTTCATTTTCTGCTCTGAGGCCCATTATTATGCATACGTTCTTTGTATTCACTGTGTTTCTCAATGCAGCTTTTGGGGGAAAAAAGGGTGTGTGTTTTCATTACTGTTACATTTAGCATTTCCAGTTGCATTTCCGTAACTTTTTTGTGTTAGCTTTCCTGTCTGTGCCACCATGTGCGTTACTCTTGGCATTTTCATTTGTGCTTGCATTTGTGTTACTGTTAACATTTGCATTTCCGTTACTGTTTTTGTTTGCATTTCCTTTTGCATCACCATGTGCATTTCCATTTGCATTTCCGTTTGTGTTTCTGTTTCCTTTGGCATTATCGTTGCTGTTACCGTAACTGTTTGCATTTCCAATTTGCATTTCTGTACGTGCTTGCGTTTGTAATTCTGTTTACATTAATGTTTGTGCTTGCGTTTCTATTACCAAAAAGAAGGGAAATTCATGGCACAAAGCTCTGTTTAATGCATCAGTTGGGGTTTTTCCAGAGCAACAAATGCAAGGAAATTTGATGTTAGGGTTCCCACCTCACTTGCACCCCAACCCCACCCTGCCACCACCAACAGGCATCGGGGTGTGCGTTAGGGTTGTAGATCCTAACTCTCAACCCATTCTCTTATACTGCACCACATCAGCTTGTTTACACATGAGATGGGGTGTGAGTTAGGACCGATGACCCCAACGCACACTCTGATGCCTGTTGGTGGGGGCAAGGTGGGGGTTGGGTGCTAGGGGCGGAACCCTCACATCAATTTTCTCACTTTTGTTACTGTGAAACAACTCTAACTGATTCATTAAATGGATTTTTTTGCCATGAATATGTATATATATACATATATATATATATATATATATATATATATTCACATGCTAACATACTAAGATGCCAGCAGAGTAGGCCCAAAGGTCTATTGAGTCTGCTTGAAAAAACAATGCGTTCCAAGGCTCCACCACCCTCTCTGTGAAGTGTCATCTCCTGGTATCAGCCCTGATCCTCCCTCCTACCAGCCTCAAGTGATGACCTTTGGTGGCCCCTGCCTCCCTCAGCTGGAAAATACTATCAGGGCATGCCATATTTACCCCCTTTAGGTATTTAAAGACCTCATATCCCATCTGTCCCACCTCTCTTCCAGACTGTACAGGTTGAGCTTCTTGAGTCTCTCCTCATAGATCTTCTCCCCCATCCCCTGTATCATCCTGGTCACCTTCCCCTGGACCCTTCCAAGGAGTGTAATGTCCATTATCAAGTGTGCTCACCAGAACTGCACACAGTATTTAAGGTGCAGTCTAACCAGGCAGTTATACAGAGGGAGAATCAGCTCACACCTCCTGGAAGTTATCCCTCTTACAATGCACCCCAGCTTTTCATTTGCTTTGGCCGCCACCTGTGACATGGTGGAACATGACCCTGTCCCAGTTGATATGGAGAGATTAAATACAGGGATCTGTTCTTCTTTCCTTTCCTTTCCTGTCTCTTGTCTGTCTGGTTGCACAACCAGATTTTTCTGTGAGATCTAGGATTTGATCACCCCAACAGACTCACAATTCTCTGCCTTTCACTGTATCTCAGTCTTCCCTTGCTGTTTCAGTCTTTTCCTCCCTTGCATATCTGCTAGTATAAAAATATATGTAATTTATTATGTGGAAATGTAACTGATATTGGGATCCCTTTGTTTAGAAATTATATAGTGTTACTGTTGAAATGTATATAATTATAGTTTGAGATGACTGCAAAAAGTTAAGGACCTAAATATCAACTGGCTTGGTCCCTCAGCTGCACCAACAAAGGACTCCTTCTCTGCCCTTGACATGCCCCAATTAGTCACCAAACCCACTAGATTTCATCCCGCCACTGGTACCAGCCCCATGCTGGATGTCATTGTCACCAAACGCCCGCACAAAATCCAGGATATAAAAGTTCTACCTGACTCCCTAAGTGACCACTCACCCAACTTATTCCTATGGACCTCCTCAACCCCTAAACCCTCAGCCAAGACCACCTTCCATAGGCCTCTCTGCCCAGGGGGGGTTAGAAAAACTCAAACAACTTCTCACACAAGCAGACTGGTTCCTCATTAAAACAGCCCTCAGCATTGACATTGCACTCGACCTGTTCACACAGGCTTTCACTAAAGCCTGTGACCTCTATGCCCCTCTCACCAAACTCTGCACCAAACAACAAAATGCACCATGGATCACCCCCCACTCCATAAACTGAGAGAAAGGGACAATCTCTGGTACAAAGCCTTGGAGTCTGGTAGGGGAGGCTAACAGACAATCCTATAATGCTGCTCACAATGGTTGCACGTGGGCCATCTACAAGGCCAAAGCAGACTACTATCAATCCACTCTCACTGCCACATGGGGATCTGCCCGGACGTTCTGGAGTAATATACAAATAACTCAATGGTAAATCATGATCCCCACCTCCCTCCCAGCTCTCCATAGATGGCATCACTTCCACTGACCCTCTCACCATAGCAAACTGTCTAAACACTACCTTCACAGATCTCAGCACTGTTCTCCCCAGTTGCTTCTTTGACCCTGTTCCCAAATCCAAATCCTCTACCCTACAGTGCCCTCATTTCCTCTTGCATAAAATATTGATCCAAGAAGCCCATTCATACCTGCAAAAGGCACTAAGCAGCAACAACCCTAGCACAGATCCCCTTGATGTTATTCTCCCATGGCTAGTCCTTGATGAGGTCCTAGCCCCTCTCACGGATCTACTCAACAGATCCATGTTTCTGGGGCAATTCACCAGTGCCTGGAAGACTGCTGTTGTTACCCCATTCATAAAAGTGGTGACAAATCCTCCCCCAGTAACTATTGACTCATCTCCATTCTCCCCACCATCCAGAGCTTTAGAGAAAGTGGTTGCCACGCAGCTCACAGAATACTTAACCAAGCATGACATCTTATGTCCAGAGCAGCATGGTTTCTGCTTGGGCCACAGCCCTACTCAAATTCAATAACTTTCTACACTCCTCCTTAGACTCTGATAACATTACTGGAGATGTGTACATTGACCTTTCCAAGGCCTTCAACACGGTCTGCCATCTTCTGCTTCTAGACTCTCTTTACCAACTCAGTTTTTCCTTGGGCCCCCTGGCTTGGTGTGATAGTTATCTCTCTGCCTGATCCCAACATGTCAAAATAAATGGGACCCTATCTGACATTACCTGTCTGCTTCGGTGTGCCCCAGGACTCCATCCTTGGTCCACTACTTTTCACCCTCTACCTAAGCACCTTGCCATTGGCATGCTCCAGAAATATCCTACTGTATGCAGATGATGCAGTGCTCTATGCCTCACACCATAAACCTGCCCCTCTCTAAGACTCCCTCAAAAATGCCTTCACCCAGGCTGAAACATGGTTCAAGGACCATAGACTGGTCATCAACCTAAAAAAGACGAAATCCATGATTTTCTCACACCAATAAAACAAAGCAAAAACTACACCACTCCTCATCCTCCCCAGCACCCAGCACCCCCATGAACAGGTATCCACCTACAAGTAACTGGGGTTTACCCTCAACACTGCCCTTACCTTCCACAAACACATAAACACACTAGCAACTGCTGTAAATACTCGAATTGCACTCCTTTACTGGCACAGGGAATGCCTCCCTCCTGATGCCCTTAGGCTTGCTATTACCTCCTCCATACTATCCCTAGTGGATTATGGGCTCCCTGTTTATGGGGCAGCAGATAACACCATTCTTCAGAAAATTCAAATCTCCCTCATCAAGGCCTGCAGGCTCCTAACTGGTGCCCCAAGGCTTACCCATACCTGCTCCCTGTATTCCACTGCCAGTATTCTCAATTTTGATGAAAGACTCCACTACCAGACCTGCCTCCTGCCCAAGAAAATTCTGCTTGGTCTCTCCCCTCCTGGGGTCACTGCCTCCCTCCAAACTGCCACACCATCCATCACCACCTGCTACTCGAATAAAGCCATCCTGACGGAACTTAGGGTAAAAACATCCTTTGCCCAGAGATCTTTCTGCTACAGGACCCCTGACTAGCATAATACACTCCCAGCCACCATCACCAGCACCCCTAAGATTTCCCCTTTCAAAGTGGCTCTCCGCAATCATCTCCTCAGTACCCACTACTGTAACTGCAACTAGCCTGTGTTCTCACGCCCTTTTGGGCCCAAACTCCGACAAGGTCCACTATGGACTGCCACCACCTACAACAATGATTTGTCCATCACTGACTCATGTATAAGATGTAATTAAATGTAACACAAGTTTTCTCATGGCAACAATGCTTCTTTTCTGTGCTTATGTAAATATCTGCAACCAAACTTGCATATAATCTATATATATATATATCTGTAAACAAAGTCTGTAATCTATGCACGACTGCTATTCTTGTGTACCTGTTACCCTCACTGTGTCTATTGTTCACCATGTGACAAGGTACCTTTTTAAATGAGCCCTTGGCTCAAATGTTGTTAAACCGATACTTCAAATAAATTAAATAAATAAATAAATACATACATAAACAAATAAATAAAAAGCTATTGGGAACTCAAGGGGTTAATCTGAAATGCAATTTTTAAACCTTTTGCAGAAGCTGTGAAAAAGGGACCTCGGTTCTGGGACATCGTGTTCTGGCTACACAAGCTTGATATATACAAGAGCATTTTAGAAAAAAAACAGGATGCTTGTTAAGAAGAAGGGCTGCAAAGACTTATAAGAGAGAGCTGCAGTTGCTTGCAGGGGACACAGATATTGAATGAAAACTCAGATGGATCTTCTCTGTTTATCAGGCCTTTGTAAATAGTTTTTGTGAATAATTTTATATTTTTATTATATTGGCATTTATAATAAAATTCTTGTTGCAAATGTTACAACTGCTCCTGTTTTTTCCTATGCTTCCTGACCTGTGCCTCGATGACACCGCTCTCCTTCATTGTTCAGTTATTCATTTTGGCATCCACTATCACTCCAAGGTCCTTCTCCCCATTTGAAACCAGCAGTTTCTCCCCTCCCAGAAAGTATACTTGAGATGCGTTTTTGAGCCCCTAGTGGAGAACCCTACATTTCTTAGTGTTAAACTTCAGTCTTCAGTTGCAAGAACACCCCTCAAGGGTTTCCAAGTCCTCTTGAAGGGCTTTTCTGACCTCTACCCCATCCACCACTGCCCCCAGCTTTGAATCATAGGCCAAGAGGCTCATATCACTTCTGATAACTCTTCTGATGTCAGAGATGTAGGCGTTAACAGGAGTGGGCCCAGGACAGACCTTTGTTGTACCCCACTGATGACCCTCTTAGTAGATGAGACCACCCCCCCACTACCACCCTCTGCAATTGCCCAGTTAGCCAGTTTCCTATCCACCTAACCATCTTCTTCCCCACCTCCATATCCCCCAACTTATCCATCAACCCAGAATGTGGCACTGAATCAAATGCCTTGCTGAAGTCTGCAAAGAGGATATCCACCGGACTGCCTGGTCCAGTGCCTTTGTCACCCAATCATAGAACACCACATGGTTAGTCTGACATGATCTGCCATGCACAAAGCCATGTTTGTGATCATCCACATGTTCCCCAGCCCCCAGAAACTCATCCAGCTTTTCCTTCAATATGACCTCCATCATTTTACCCACCACAGATGTCAGGCTGACAGGCCTGTAATTGCCTGGCTCTTCTCATACCCCTCCTTTGTGTATGTGCATGACGTGAGCCAACCTCCAATCCTGAGGCAGCCATCCCATCCATAGGGAGGAGTTAAAAAGGTCCACCAGGGGAGCAGCCAGTACATCTGCCATTTCCTTTAGCACCCTGGGATGCAGGCCATCCAGACCCATTGCCTTTTCTGGTTTTAGGGACCTAAGGGCATCCCATATCCTATCAACAAGAATTTCACCATCTGTTAATTCCCCCCTTCTTCAAGACTGCCCCACTCCTACCGTGAGGTGCCCCCCTCCATCACCTCTGACCCCCCTCCCCATATAGTGCTGTCTCACCATTGTCTCTAGTGTAGACTGAGGCAAAGTAATTATTTAGAACCTCAGCGTGTTCCCCAGAGTCCTCAGCCCACCAATCCCTGCCCTCAGCCTGCTAATCTGCCCTTTCACTTTCCTCCTTTCCCTGATATACCTAAAGAACTTTTTATCACCTCCCTTGATCCCCTGAGCCAACTTCTGTTCTGCCCTCACTTTGGCCAATCTCACCTCCCTGGTCACCTTTTGGATAAGTTATCATACTCCTCCTTGTCCATAACCCCACACATGTGCTTGTAACATCTGTAAGCCACCCTTTTTCTCCTTCACCACATCCTGGACCTCCCTGGTCCACCAACACAGTTTTCTGGCTCCCCCAGACATGAACCTAACCTTTGTGCAGGCCCTAATAGCTTCCAGGAGTCCCCTTTTAATAACTTCCCATCTGCTGTCTGTGTCCATGCCCAGAATGATCCCCTCTAAATGTCCCATGAGTATCCCTTCCATACCCTTGAAGTCTGCCTCGTGAAGTCAATTACTACTGTTCTAGAGTGATTTTCTTCTCCCCCCAGGTTCAGGGAAAACCAGACTGTGGCATGATCACTCCTTGCCAGAGGATCCCTGACCTCTAGGTTCCTAACCTGGAAGATGTCCAGCAGGCGTTGCTCCTCTTGGTCGATGAGGATGACATAGTATCCTAATCAGCCTCTGGTAAGTTTAGGTTCCCCAGCACCACAGTTCTTTCCTCCTCTGACCACAATGCTCCCTGAGATTTTCCACCAGGTCTTCCTCCAGATCACCCACCTGCATGGGTGGCCTATACACTACCCCCAACTTCACCCTCTTACCTCCAGGTGCCTGCAAGGTAACCCATACTTCCTCAACCTGCCCCTTGCCCCTTCCATCCTGCATATGTCTATGACATTCCTCATGATGAATGCCACCCCACCACCCCTACCCACAGTTCTGTTCTTCTTAAACACGGAGTACCCCTCCAGGTTTAGGTCCCAGTCATGCCATGTCTTGGCCCATGTTTCAGTAACTGTCACCACGTCCACCTCCTCATCAGTTAGAAAAGCCTGCAGCTCAGGCATCTTATTGCTCATGCTTCTGGCATTCATCAGGAGCACTATCCATCCCCCCTGCCCTCCCCTTCCCCAAACCCCTGATGACTGCCTGCCTCCCACCCTTTCTCACAGTTGGGCACCTCCACTGGGCACCCCCTGTCTATCTAGCTCAGGGGGGAGGGCACTCCTTGGCCTTTAGACCCAGCCCCCCTCACCAGTTTAAACCCCACCTAAACTCTATGAATTCAGACAGTTTTAGCTTTAAAACCTCTTTCCCTCCCAAATTCAGGTGTAGCCTATTCCTAACATATAGCCTCTTGTCTTCCCAATTTGCACCCCAGCCCCCCCACTTACGGCCTCACACCATGATCTAAGCCATTCATTTACTTCTCTGATTTTCTATTTGTTATCCACACTGGGTCTAAGCACCAGTAGGAGTGCAGAAAAGGAGACTGAGCACCCTACAGTATGACACACCGGGCTAGCTCCTGGAACCTAGCCTGGATCTCAAGAACACAGTTCCCTATGTGTGTGTGTGTGTGTGTGTGTGTGTATATATATATATATATATATATATATATATATATGTATATATATATATATATATATATATATATATATATATATATATATATATGTATATATATATATATATATATATATATATATATATATATATATTCATTGCAAAAATGTAATTAATGAGTCTGTTAGGGTTGAAGCAACAAAAGTAGGTAAATGAGGTGTTACAGGTTAACACCTTAACACCCACACCCTACCACACCACACCACCCCCACCCACCACAGAACAACGGGTGATGGAGTGTGCCTTGGGATTGTCTGCCCTAATTCTCCGCCCATTCCATGTGTAACAAATCTCACATGATACAGTATAGGAGAATGGGGTGAGAGTTAGGCCCATCAACCCCAAGGCACACCCTGTCACCTGTTGGTCTGTAGTGGGTTGGTGTGGCGTTGGGTAGGGTGTTGAGGGGTTTAAGGTGTCAACCCTAACACCTCATTTCCCTGATTTTGTTGCTTCAACCCTAACCAATGCATTAACAAAGTTTTTTGCAATGAATTTCCTTACTTTTTGAGTAAGTGTAATGTAAGTGGTAACTGGTATATGTTGGTGGGAGCATGGTCCCTTCGGGCCCCATGCTCCCTTCATGCTTGCCAATTTTTCCATAATGATATGTGGCTGTGGGATTTCAGGCCCTCTGGCCTCTGCACTCCCACTTACATATAACTATGGAGCTATAGAGCAGCCCTATAGGGATGAAAAGGAACCCCTTGTAACATTAATTTGCCAATATATCAGTAACTGTAGCAGCTGTCCATGCATGCTTAGTTCACCTAGGTGAACTAAGCTGCCTGGAGCAAAAAACCTGTCGCTCGAATCATTTCCGAGATACAGGTGCCAAAAGATGTTATTCTATGTGAAATATCTCAATTTCATAATGGCATAGTTGTGGAACTGATTAAAATTGTTGCACCTAAACAGCATAATTCACATCTGTGGCACAGACCCTTTCTACCCTGCAGACTTCAAGCCAAAAGACCAAATCGTTTATTTGCCGTGCACTTGGAAAGTTTTTAAATTCCAAGTTCATGAGGTGTCAAAAACACTGTTCGCCAGGTCAATACCCATTCACAAGCTATCAAAATCCCTGTTCATAAGAATTCCTTGTTCATTAGACTTTTGCCATCTGGTCCCAAAGTAGCAAACAAGGATTTTGACAGCTGACGAAAGGGGATTGGCTCACGAAAAGGGATTTTGACAGCTCACAAAATGAGACTTTGACAGTTGGTGAAAGAGGATTTAAAAAAAACAATCCCCTTTGGCGAGTTGACAAAATTCCCTTTTGTGAACCAATCCCCTTTCATGAGGTGACAAAATCCCTGTTCATGAGCCAATCCGTGTTCATGAGATAGGGCCATCTAGTCTGGAAATGGCGAGCAAATATTTTGTCATCTCACGAACAAGCATGGGCTCACGGAAAGGGATTATGAAAGCCCATGAAAGGGGATTCAAAAAACCAATCCCCTTTCGCAAGATGAAAAAATCCCTGTTTGCAAACCAATCCTTGTTCGCTAGATAGGGCCATCTAGCCTGAAAAAGGCAATCAAGGATTTTGACAACTCTCAAAAAAGGATCGGCTTGTGATCAAGGATTTTGTCACCTCAAGAAAAAGGATTGCCAGCAAATGATGAACAAGGATTTTTAAAATGTAAAACAGCCATTTTTGGCAAAACCAATGTAAACAAAAGCCAGGGGTTTGTACAGGGTGTCTACCTGAATAAAACCCATACTTTTTTTTTTAACTCTTTTTCCATCTGGACGCGTTCTGCGGAGCCTCTCTCAGGCATCCTGCCTGTTCCTGCCCACCTGAGGTCCCCTTAGCCTGAAGCCTCCTCCCCCCCACATCCAGTACCCCCAGCTTAACCCCTCTGAGGTGGGGTCACCACTCCTCTTTGGGCAATCTTCCAACATAGACTCTGGCTTTAGATGAGGGCGTGGGTGGAGGAACTTGAAGGACAGGCAAGGTGGATCTGGCAGTGGGCATGGGGATCAGGTGCCATCACCTACCCTGCAGAGCTGGGCTTTTCCATGTTCTGGTGACCCTCCCACTGGCGTGTGCTCCCCTGATGCAATGGCGCATGGTAACCCTGCATTTGTCAGCCACGCATATTGACATGCTGCCGACATACTGCAGCACCCCTGATCTCCACTGGGAGCCTCTGGTATGCTGGACAAGCCCCAGCCCTCCCTCTGGGGGAGAAGAACAGCCTTGCAGGTGCTTGATCCTTGCCCCATCCCTGCCGACCCTCGGCCCCCGAGCTCTCTCCTGAATTCAAGTCGCCAGCATGGTGCGAGATGTGGCATCCAGTGCCTCAACCGTCAGCACAACAGGGCCAGCATAAAACCCTTACTTTATATACCATACAACACACCTGTGGGAGAAGTTACAACATTTTATTTGTGGGGGAAAAATGAAAACAAGATGGTGGCTCACAAAAGGGAAATCTTTCCTCACAAAAGGGGATTTTATAAATCCCCGTTCATAAAGTGACAAACTCCTTGATTGTGAGCTAAATCCTCTTCATAAAGTGACAAACTCCTTGATTGTGAGCTAAATCCTCTTCATAAAGTGACAAACTCCTTGATTGTGAGCTAAATCCTCTTTCATAAAACATACATATGAATCAAAGACTTACTGAGCATGCTCAGAATCCAGAAAGTAGAAAGTAAATAACGTTTGAATGGATTAATATTTTTTTACCTCACCAATGCTGGATTGTTCTTTTGGGTATCCTCTTTCTACCCTGAAAAGTTCTGACTAACATTCCAAATGGTGTGGCCATAGCACGATGGGCACAAATCTGCAAAAATGTGCAAACAAAGCAAGAAATGTGTTTTCGGGCACTTCGCTGCATGAAACTCCAAATCCAATCAAAGTGTAACTTGACATTTCAAGTGAACTACCATCCAAGACCAATCATTTCAAATTTAGTGCAAATCCATTGAATGGTTGCAAAGTTATTACCATGCAAAATTTGGGGTTTAACATTAAACTGCTTACTCAACCCTAACTATAGGGGTGTGACTGTTGTTTTGTATATATATATACACACACACACATATATATATATATATATATATATATATATATATATATATATAAGAGAAATGACCATGCATGTGCTGTAGATGAGGATAACTGCATTTGTGGTAGGTAAAAAAAAGTGATGCTGTGGAGTGGGCATGGTACACAGATGCGGAGGCAACTTTTGTCATCTCATGAGGATTTTAGTTTACAAGCTGCTTTTCTCCTAGTCCTAGCAAGAGGACTCATGGCTTCACCCATGCAGCCCTAAAAAGGAGGTGGTGATGGCACTGTACAGATCACTGGTGAGACCTCATCTGTAGTACTGTGTCCAGTTCTGGAGGCAGAATCTCAGGAAAGACATAGAATGGAAGCAGTATGGAGAAGGGCAACAAAAATTATGCAGGTGTTGCATCAGAAGCTATATGAAGAGAGACTAAAAGATCTCAATATGAATTTACTGGAAGAGAAAAGAGAGAGACGAGAGATATGAAAGAGACTTTCAAGTACCTCAATGGTATTTAATAAGGTACAAGAGGGTAGCATCTTTCGGAGAAGAAGAGGTTCAAGAACAAGGAACATGATATGAGACTAGAAGGGGGTAGACTCCAGGGTAACGTGAGGAAGTATTTCTTCACAGAAAAGGTGGTGGATATATGGAACAGTTTCCCAGCAGAGGTGGTGGGGGCAAAAATGGTGGGGGAATTCCAAAATGCATGGGAAAAACATAAAGAAACATTAACTATAGGGAAGTAAGGGAAAGCTGCAGGTCAAATAGAGAATGCAGTTTAAGTACTGGGTAGGAAAAATGAACAGACTAGATGGGTCCAATGGTCCTTATCTGCTGTCATATTCTATGTTTTTATGATTTTCTACCCTTCTCAAGGAAAGACCTGTCAAGAGAGGTGGTGGAGTTCTTCTCTATATAAAATCCTTTCTTAAGTCTATCAAAGTATCTGTCCCTGAAGTAGATGACACACATGAAATATTGCTTGTTAAAATACTGCTTGGTTGCACAATACCCTTTTACCTGGATTGCTTTTACAACCTACCTCCAGCAGCATCATCAGCACTGCTATCCCATATGAAGGTTCTTGCAGACCACGAACTTGGCAAGTTAATACTTCTGGGGAACTTCAATATAACATGGACCCTTGACTTTCTACAGGGGCTTAGAGATGCTGTACTGGAATCACAGCTCACTCAAGTGATATGTGATCTTATTAAGCTAAACATAAAATTAAGTAAACTTGCTTTGCTTGATTGGATCCTAGTCTCCATCCCAGACAGGATACAGGCTGCGGGCATACTCGTAGACTAGCTAAGTGACCTCTCCCCTACATTCTGTATTTAGAAGAATAGAGCTCACAAGCATCCCCCTAGGATCTTCCTTGTCAGGGACTTCTCAATGTTTGATGAATTCACCTTCCAGGCAACCTTGTCCAATGTACAACAGGCAATAATCTAATGTCTCCCAGATATTAATGCAGCCTTTGAATTCTTTACCAAAAATGTATCTGCTGTTCACTCTGTAAACAAATTAGGTTGAAAGGACTAAGATCTGAATGGCTTGATACTGATATTAGAAAGCTACTGAGGCAGAGACAAGGCACTGGGAGTATTTAAACACGTAGGTGTCAAAAATTATTGGGATAAACACAGGGGCCCAGATATTCAAAGGGGTTGCGCATGGCGAAACAGTGTTGCACCATGCACAACCCACTGATGTGCCCTGGCACGATATTCAAAAGGGAAAAGTGCACCGCACAAATCCCGATGCGCCAGAGCGCATCAGTATTGTATGCAGGTGCAGGTGGGGGGGCGTGCCCATGCATATCCTGCACAGCCCGATATTCAGCCTGGGATGTGCAGAGCCATGCATGCGTAACCCCTACCTGTGCCAGCACAAAGTTGATCCAAAAAAAGGAACAACGGATGGCCACCCACAGGTGAGCTGCCGCATTGTGGGGCGCAACATGGCAGCTGCCACCTGTGGGTGGCCACTCAAGCTCCGGCTGCACCTGGCAGCGCCCCCCATGCCCGATTGCAGGCATTTGTAACAAAAATGAAGAATTCTGTCCAATATCCCTGGTGGTCCAGTGGACCGCTGTCTGCCTAATCACAGGCATTTGTAATAAAAACATATAAATATGTCCAATATCCCTGTTGGTCAAGTGGACTGCTGTCTGCCTGATCAGGCATTTGTAATAAAACAAAAATATGCTATCCCTGGTGGTCTGGCGGTCCCCCTCCCACCTCTACTGAGCCCACCGCCTCGCCACCTCGGTCGGCGGGCGGTGCACCCCACCACCTGCCTCCCTGCCGCCGCCGACCGACACCATTGGTGGGCTGTCCGCTTATTGATCACAGTGTGAGCTAATGGTATAAGAAGCGATTACACCCAGATATGTGAATGGATCATTCATGTTATCTGGAATGCGTAGTACGGTATGGACTGCATGACCATTGGCTCACGCCTGTGGACCAATGGGCGGCAAGCCCACCGATGGTGTCAGTTGTGGGTGGCAGCAGGCGGGTGGGGTGCTGCTGCTCGCCGGCTGACTGGGGGCAGGGCGGGGCTCAGTGGGCGGGTGGGAGGAGGCACCGCTAGACCACCAGGGATATTGACATATTAATTTTTTTATTACAAATGCCCGCGAATCAGGCAGACAGTGGTCCACTGGACCACCAGGGTTATTGGACATATATATTTTTTTTTTATTAGAAATGCCCGTGATCAGGCAGACAGTGGTCCACAGGACCACCAGGGATATTGGACATATTTATTTGTTTTTATTACAACCGTGACATATTCCAGATATGTGAATGGATCATTCACATATCTGGAATGTGTAGTACTGACGGGCTGCATGCCCATTGGCTCACGCTGTGACCAATGGGCGACAGCCCACTGACGGTGCCGTTGGTGGGTGGCAGGGCGGCAGGCGGGTGTGCTGCCGCCTGTCAGCTGACTGGGGAGCGGCTGTGGGGCTCATTGGTCGGGTGGGGAGGAGGGTACTGCTAGACCACCAGGGATATTGGACATATTAATTTTTTTTTATTACAAATGCCTGCAATAGGGCAGACAGTGGTCTGCTGGACCACCAGGGATATTGGACATATTTTTTTTTATTAGAAATACCCACGATCGGGCAGACAGTGGTCCACAGGACCACCAGGGATATTGATGATTTTTATTTATGTACTTAGCCCGCGATCGGGTGGGCAGGTCCACTGGACCACCAGGGATGATAGGGATTTTATTAATTTACTCAGCCTGCGATCGGGCTGTGGAGCACATTGCTGGCTGCAGGGGGCGTCGGTCCCCGACAGCTGCTGCCTGGCAGGGTGGCAGGCACAAGTCATCAGGGATCAGCTCACATGCATGCAAACGGGGTCATAATGACTTGCAAATTGCCCCATTTGCACCTTGCATACATTATGGCCCCATTTGCATGTCAAGTTTTGAATATTGCAGTTGCTGTGCATAGCGCAATGGAACTTGCGCTAGCGCATCCCCCTGCTCCACTCTGGCCACTTACGCTGGCGCAGTGCCACTGCACCATGCACACTGCTGGTGGACAGGGTGCGATATTCAATGATGCTGTGCCATGGCACAGCTCTGTTGAATATCGCCCAGTCCACACCCCGGCACAGCCAAGTTGTGCTGCGCCCAAGCTTGCGCCACAGCCTGGCGCAGTTTGAATATCTGGGCCAGGGAGTACAATAATCTCTGTCCATACCCAAAAAGTTTTGGACTCATATAAACACCCTTCTAAAGGACCGACCTACCCACTCCAAGTCTGACATAATAGTTGAGGACAACCTACTTAATGTCCAACTGGAAATGGCCAATGCTTTTAACAGCTTCTTCACTGATCTAGACAGGTACCAAATTCCCCTTACGGGACCCACCCAAAACACTCCAGATTCACATGAAGCTCAAGTACCCAAGCCCAAATTCCATTTCAGATGCATAACTAAAAAAGAAGTGCTAACTTTACTAAAAAATCCAAAAGCAGAAGCCTCAGCCTAAACCAAACCAAAACAAGAGAAAAACTCTGAAGATGGGGGTCTATACCAGTCCATTTACAGAAGAAAGGGTTCTGAAAGAACTAATAAAAATTAAAAGTGGACAAAGCAATGGGGCCTGATGGGATTCACCCAAGCATTCTAAAAGGATTAAGGGTAGAACTAGTGACACCGTTGACTACTCTCTTTAACAAATCATGGGAGGGTGGGGTGGTACCTGAGGACTGGAGGAGGGTGGATGTGATTCCTCTTCACAAAAGTGGGAGCAGGACAGAGGCAGGAAACTACAGATCAGTTAGTTTGACCTCACTAGTAGGGAAAATAATGGAATCACTTCTGAAGGAAAGAATTTTTGAGTACCTAGAGGCCAGTGGGGCACAGGACCCAAGGTAGCATGGATTCACAACGGGAAGGTCATGTCAGATGAATCTAAGAGGTTTCTTTGACTGGGTGACCAAAGTAGTAGACCAGGGAGGGGCAGTGGACATGGCCTACCTAGATTTTAGCAAGGTATTTGATGCAGTCCCACACAAAAGATTAATACACAAGTTAGCCAGCCTTGGAGTGTGTCCCAAGGTTGTAGCCTGGATAAAAAATTGGCTAGACAACAGGATGCAATGGGTAGTAGTAAATGGAGTCCACAGTGAAGAAAGGAGAGTTACTAGTGGGGTACCACAAGGTTCAGTACTGGGACCAGTCCTTTTTAATGTCTTTATAAGTGACGTTGCAGAGGAACTGGAAGGAAAAGTATGTCTCTTTGCAGACGACACAAAGCTCTGCAACAGGGTTGATACACAAGATGGATTAGAAAGGGTGAGAAGGGACTTGGCAAGGTTGGAGGAATGGTCAAAATGTGTGGCAGCTCATATTCAATGCAAAGAAGTGCAAGGTAATGCACCTAGGAAACAAGAACCCAGGGGAAGAGTACACAATGGGAGGGGTGAGATACTGACAACAGTAAAAATAGAAAGGGATCTGGGGGTAATTATATCAGATGACCTAAAGCTAGGCAAGCAATGTGAGAAGGCAGTAAGGAAGGCTGGGGGGACACTGGGATGCATAGGGAGAGGCATCAATAGTAGAAAACAGGAAGTTGTTATCCCTCTGTACAGACAGTTGGTGAGACCCCACCTGGAGTACTGTGTGCAGTTCTGGAGACTACATCTACGCAAAGACATAGACAGAGTGGAGGCTGTCCAGAGGAGGGCAACCAAAATGGTGCAGGTTCTGCACCGGAAGACATGCGAAGAAAGACTAAAGGAGCTTAATTATGTATACCCTTGAGGAAAGAAGGGAAAGAGAGGGGACATGATAGAAACTTTCAAGTATCCCAAAGGAATCAACAAAGTCCAAGATAGTAGCATCTTTCAGAAAAAGAGATGTACAAGAACAAGGGGGCACAATTTGAAGATAGAGGGGGGATGGCTCAGAGGTAATGTGAGGAAGTATTTTTTTCATGGAAAGGGTTGTAGATGCATGGAACAGCCTCCCTGAGGAGGTCATGGAGTCAAGAACAGTGGGGGAATTCAAGAATGCATGGGACAGACATAAGGCAGTCCTAGTGGGGGGTAGAAGGAATTAAGCTGTTGGTTAACTAGGATCTGCAGCTTGTCGTTAGGTAGGAAAATGGGCAGACTAGGTGGGCCAAGCGGTCCTTATCTGTGGTCAAATTCTATGTTTCTGCGTTTCTATGTTTCTCAGCTGGCTTTGACAATCGGGAGCATAAGCTGTTAAAATTAATAACTCTTGCTATTGCCTCTCCTGTTGCCGTGATATTCAACAAGTCTCTCATGGAAGAAGGAGTCCCTGATTACTGAAAGGTGGCATCCTTTGTAATACCTATGCACAATGGCAGCCCCAATAAGCCTATAGAAAATTACCACCTCATCTCCCTACTCAGCTCCCTAGCCAAAATTCAGGAAAGGCTTATATATAACCAGCTCCAAGACTATCTTGAGCAGTATCATTTCTTGATCGACTGGCAACACGGTTTCAGAAAATCCCATGATACTGACACTGCTCTTGTTATGCTGACCACAGATATCCTGGGTGACATGGACTCAGGGCACATGACGGGCAATTTTCATAGATCTCACAAAGTCATTTGACCTAGTGAATCATGGCCTTCTATCGAACAGACTCAGAAGGTTTGGTCTAGATGATTCTGTCCTGTAGGTGGTTCATTTATTACTTGACCAACAGGTCCCAGAAAGTGAAATTGAAATGTGTGCAATCTGCATTATGCACTATAACTGATGGCATCCCTCAAGGGTCCATCCTGGGCCCATTGCTATTCTCCTTATTTGTAAATGACCTACCTGGTCATTGTGGGGGGCACATATTCAGCTCTATGCTGATGATACAGTACTGTATAAGAGATCGAATGGCATCACCCTCATAAATGAACTCCTTGCAAGGACCTCCTGGTGCTCAAAAAGTGGTTCTCGTGAAATAAGCTGAATCCCCAAAAGACTAAAGCCATCCTCTTTGGCCCAAGACACTTAGGTGTTGACTGGCAACAGCTACTAAACTCATTCACAACAGGGGGTAATCAAATAGAGGTGGTTGAGGCTACTAAATACCTAGTGGTTTACCCTGATCAGGAAGTTTTCTTCAGAGCACATATCGATTCTCTCACAAAATCCCTACACCAAAAGACTGGTTTGCTATACTGTCTAAGTAATGAACTCAAAAATGAATCTCACCTTGCTATTGCCAGGAGTACAGTGCTCCCTCCCTTACAGAATGGACCCCCTGCTCTTCACTGTGTGAGAAACACTGAGCTTAACAAACTCAGAGTCCTGTATAACAAAATTGGCTGATTTGCCCTGGGCACCCCTCTGAGGATGCATCAATGTGACATCTTCCTCTCTCTTAACTGGCCATCTTTAGAGGGCAGACTGGAGTACCCCCTCCTCTGTCTCACTTACAAAATCCTAAAAGGCCCAACTGCACCCTGCCTCTGAGATATCCTGTCCCTCATGCCTGAAAAGAGTGCTTAGGTTCACTGCATGCACTCTACTAGAAGTACCAAAGGTCAGATCGAGTGCAGGAGGGAGATCCTTTCCCAACTCAACACCTTTTATATGGAACATGCTTCTGCCCCCTCAAAACTGCACCTCACTTGGAGGTGTTAAAAAAGGCTACAGGGTATAACTGCTTGAATGTAGTCTGTGCTTCTGCAATCGCTGACCTGGAGCTGCTACCACTCCTCATTGCATTTTACACTGCATATAGTGGCACTTGACCTTTCCATTGTACTCTTTTTTTGCACTTGTTATGTAATAGATATCTGATCTGTTTGTTTAATACTGTGTTACTGCCCTGACATGTATTATGTTCCAATCTTTGAACTAACCTCCTGTACCCTTGCGTATATTGTTTTTTGTTGTGGTATGGATTTGTATAAGCACAACTAATTCATTGCCCCATGAATTTTCTGATTCTGTAAAATCAATATTGTATTGCATTCTGTGTAGTTAACTCTGGTTCACCCTTTGAAAAAGGGACTTTGGGTTCCAGTTGGCCTACCCAGTTAACAAATTCAGTGAATAAATAAATAGATATGCCATGCCACTGCTTTCCATTTTCTTGTCCCTCCCCCTGACCTGCAGCATGCAGAGATGCTGGGCCTCTGTGTATGTGAAGGCACACATGCTGTGTGGTGTTTTCTTCCAGTTATGCCCCTTCAAGTAGCTCCCATTACCCTGCCTTCACATGCTGGCAGTACAGGAGTGGTGCGGCTGGTCCCTCCTCCCCTCCAGGGGATGAGAGAAGCCAGATGGATGCTCAGTCCTCTTCCTCCAAGGCTGACTCTAGCAATCTAAGTTCACTTCTGAACTCAGGTTGCAAACATGATGGGATGTGTTGTGTCCAGCATCTCAACCTTCCATCCCACTGGGCCAGCAAGGTGGGTGGCATCTTGATGCTTAAAGAAATGTTGGCCCTGTTTAATCCCTTTAAATACAGCCACATGCCTGACCTAACATATGTAGATGCCAACTACTGTTTTGGCACTTACAAATGCTTCATTAAGACTTTTCCATTTTTCCACCACTCTTTCAGTTAAAAAAATACTTCCAAGCATCTCTTTTGAAATTAACCCCTCCAATTTCTATGTGTTCTCCATTGTACACTTACGTAAAGTGAATAAGTTATTTGTAGCTACCTTGCAAATCCCTTGCAAATATTTATAAGTTTCCATCATGTCCCTCCTTTCCCCTTCTAACCTCTAGGGGGAACACATCACATTCCGAACCTTTGCAAGGAAAGGCAAGTTCATTTGTTAGGTGCCTATCCAAAGCTTTAGGCACTATGCAGACAGTAAAACTTAATACAATTTTAAAAGCCACAAATATAAAAACAATGTATATACCTAATAAAACAAACTTCCACAGAATTAGGTACTAATTAAAATTCCAATAGATTAAAGCTTCATGCATTTGGATATCACGCTCCAAGCCTACTAAATTCCCTACCTAGTGACATCCTTGCTGAAAACAGAATATGAACCTTCAAGTCAGAACTTCACTCCCATCTCTCTAACCATATGAAGTGTACATGCTCTACCAAGCAATTTCTAGCTAAAGTGGCCAGTGCTCTGTCCCCTTGAGCACTTACATCTTACTAAGTTCTCACTTGCCCTCATATCCCCAGAACCTCCCCCCCCCCCCAGCTTTTGACAACTTATTTCTCCCTACATCAATCTACCTTACACTGCTCTTCCATGACAAAGGGTTCCTGCACAATCTGGTCCTTGCTTTCTCTCACCCCAGTTTCTCATTTGTTCTCTACTTACCAAGATGTCATAATGAGCCTTCCTATGTAATCACTTCACCTTGAAATTCATTGTTCACTTTTTGTACTCATGTTTTTTTCCAATAAAAATTAATTGTATTGTCATGTATGTAATTTGTAGTGCTCTTTATCGATGTGGAACCTTTGTAAATGAGCTCTGAGCTCAAAGATTGTAATCTGAGAATTGAATAAATAAATAAATAAAGTTTAGGTTGTCCCAAAGGCCTTAAGAAAGCTCATAAAACATCCAAAAGAGAGAGATTCACTAGTAGAAGCGGAAGTGAGCTCCACAGCATAGGAGCTGTAACATAGAAAGCTCTGTCTCTCAAGGATTTAAGTTAAGAGTGAAGAACCCTCAGGAGACCCACCTCAGAAGAATAAAGAGTGCGGATAGAGTGTATTCATTCAAGATGTCTTTCAGGTTACTTGGACCCAAAACATGAAATGTTTTTGTTAAAGCAGCAGACATATCCTGAAGCTGATGCACCACCTCACTGGCAACCAGTGTACTTGCATGACATGCTCAGACTGTGATGCACCAGCCCTCTCCCCCACAGATAGCCCTAGGTAGAGAGCATTACGGTAATCCATGCAGGTGGAGACAACAAAAGTGTGCACTATTATTTCCAGGTTGGAGCACGCTAGATATGTTCATATTTGGGTGATATTTCATAGATGGTAGAAACCACTGTGAACCTCAGAGGACACTTAATGTTCTAGTGTCAGTCTATCATCTACAATAATGTCCAGATTCTTAACTTTATCCACAACTCATAGTGTGGTGACACTTTGATGGCAACAAGGCATCATCACTGTTCACTGTCACAGCCACCCGATGTGGTTTCACCAGTAACACCTCTGTTTTCGATGAGTTGAGTCTAAGCCAGCTTGACGCCATCCAGTTCTGGATCTCTATAAGATACTTGTCTAGCACAGTCAATGCATTTATCCCATCAGGTGCACATGACAGATAGATCTGGATATCATCTGCATTGCAGTGAAAACCCAGACCATATCACCTGATGATCTCTCCCAATGGCAACATGTACATAGTGGACAACATCAGCAACAAAAGTGACCCCTGAGGTACTCCACAGTGAAGCACAACTGCATCCAAGAATTTACTGTTTAATGTCACCTGTTGCTCTCTGCTGGATAGGTAGGAATCAAATCACTGTATCACTATACCTGAGAATCCTACATACTGTCTCAGATGGCATAATAGCATTACATGGTCTACCGTGTCAAATTCCAAGGATAGATCTAACAATACCAAGATGGAACAATGGCCACTGTCTCTAGCCTGGAGAAGATAACTGAACACATCATCTCAAAATGAAGACCTGACAAATTCATCTATAATTGGTGCCAAGGTTGACCAGCAATTTGAATAAAAGCTGGTAGGCCCTGGATCCAAATTACAGTATATAGGGCAGAGCCCCAGAACCACTCAGGAGACCTCATCCTCTGGGACTGGATCAAATGCCTACCAATGAAACAGACTGCTCAAATCCCTCACCTTCTGAACACTGCTGGACCATGAGGCACCACCTGAAGAGATTTCAGTTGGATGGAGGACACCGTATTTAAGGAGAAGTTGATTAAACTCATTGTACTACTCTGCTGTAAAAACTCTTCCTGACTACAGACAGTGAGGGTTTAACAATCCGCATACAGTGTTGAAGAGTTGAGCCAAATTATTTTTGCCTTCAGCTATCACACATGACAGTAACATTGTCTTTTTTCAGTGTTATAGTCTATTAATACTTCCCGTAGTGAGTATGATGTGCCAATTTGTCTTCCTCAGAGCCAGTCTTGCTCCAGGAATGCTCCAGCCTCCACACTTTAGTCTTCAGCTGCCTCAGATTGACATCAAACCAAGGAGATCTGGGGTGGGACATCAACATGATAAGGTGCTAGAGAGTCAAAGGCTTTCACAGTACTCCAATTAAGGTCTTGGCTATCATCTGTATAGGATAAGGATCACTTCCCATTCTTTACTACTTATTTCCCTCCCTATGTATGCCAGTACTTTGTTTGCCTTTCTTATTGCTTTATTGCATTATTTTGAGGATTTAAGATTTTCTGCTATTATTACACCTACATTTTTCTATTCTGATGTGCTTACTTGCTCCACTTTCCCTATTATATATTTTTCCAAAGTGTAATTCTTTAAATTTCTTTGCATTAACCTCAGTTTCCAAATCTTGGACCATTTTATCAACCTTTCCAGGTTCCCCCTTAGCACCCTTATTCCGTCCATTGCATCCATCCTTGAGCATATCATGCTGCCTTCAGTGAAGAAGCAGGTTTTGCTCTGTGATTTATGTCCTCCCTTACAGCTGCAGAAAATGACATGGTCAGATATTTCCTGGAATTTCTATGATGTCCCTAGAGAAATGTCTTGCCTGCCTTCCAGTAGTACCACTTGGGGCCACCAGAACCACTTTCCTTAGAATTATTGTTAAATACAATTTATTTCTCCTTAACATTATTGTGAAATATCTCTAAATATTTAACCATGCCAATTGTTGTAACTGTATGTCGCATATGAAAATGTTAAAGAGGATAGGACCCAGGACTGAGCCTTGTGGAATCCTACTTGTAACCACTTCAACATCTGACAATTCACCATTTACAAATACTTTCTATGTCTCTCAGCCAATTTCCATTCATGTTTTAATGCTATCTCAACCACAAGTCCCTCATTCTTTGACCTGCATTTTGTGGAGTACTGAGTTAAAGGCCTGCTAAAGTTTAGATACATGAGTTTGAATGCATGGCTTTTATCTGCCACTTTTGTTACCCCATCAGAGAACTCTATCAGGTTAGTTTGACATGAACTCCCTTTGGTGAACCCATACTTTTTTTTTCTCTTAACCCATTTTTCTCTAGGAATTCACTAAATTCTTCTTTTTAATAGATTAAAATACCTTCACCACTATAGATGTTGAACTGACTGGTCTAGAGTTTCCTGGCTGATCCTTCTTGTTGCTTTTATGCAGAGAAAACACAGTGGCTGTTATCCAATTCATGAGGGCTACCTCTGTGACCATCAAACACTTACAGATATCTGCCAGAGGTGCTGCTAGTATTATAATTCCTTTAGTAACCTAGTGTGCACCCCATCCAGTTCATCCAGTCAAATTAACTTGTCCACTCTCAGTCCTTCTTGCACTATTGTCTCCATGATATTGCACTGCTTACTAGAGCTCCTCCTTGCATATAGACCATAAAGAGCAACTCTGCGCTTCGGCTTGTGCTTTCATAAATAAAATGTTTCAGCTGTTATAATTTACTAGAGAATACATATTTTTATCATTGTCAGTGTCCGTTTCCATGATTTAAAGAACATCTTGGTAGTCCCTTTAAAAAGTTTGTTTTAGAAAGTATTTGAAAACATTTGTCTTTCCCCATTAATATCCCAGTGCCTTTATTTATGACACTATAGTGCTCCCTATGACAACAGACTGTAAGGTCACAAACACAAACTGTGTGGTTAGCAGGGGAGTGCCAGACACATTTTAAAACACTCACTGAATTCATTGCTACATTAGCTACAATATTTACCAGACCAACAGCAGTGAAAAATTAAAAAATAAAATTAACTAGAAAACAATAAAGTTACAAGATAACTGATGTCAATCTAGTGTTTTTAAGCTTTTTTATTATAAAAGATAGCTGCTCTTTAAATTGCACTCTGGTAATGGCCCTTCCTCCTCCTTGGTAAATACTGAACCGAAATATTAAGAATCTCAGCTTTACCACTGTCCTCCTTGTTCCAGCTTTCTCATTTTTAAGCTGCACAATGCTTCCTTTGGCTTTACAGTTTTCATGAATGTAACAGACTAATGTCGTCTCCCAAAGTTTGGCACCCTATTTTCTTTTTTATTTATACTTTTTGACCCCCTCTAAAATGCAACAGATGTACTGCCTTCTACCCAGGTATAGTGACCTTCATGGAGCTATGGGCAGAGCAGGAATTTAAACCAAAGCAAGGAGTAGCCACACTCATTGAAGAAGGAGAACAAAAATGAAATAAGGAATACATTAAATTTTTGAAGCTCATTGCCAAAGACAAAACATTTATGAATCACAGGAACAAAAACACTGGTGAGTAACCAGGGTGGGGGTGGGGGGGATTTACCTTTATTAGTTTCCTACTTTTGGTTTTGTGTTCCACTGACCCTGTATGGATGTCAGTGTTTGTGATTAGGTCCCCAGCATGAGCATGTGTCAGCACTAACTCACAATACACAGCATGACATCCTTCTATCCTGTGTCCCCTGTGCTCTGTCACCCATAAGTCTACAGCTAGCTGTGTCACTGTATTACATGGGTCCCATCCCCCAGAGGAGGACAGCATCCTCTAGAATGCTCAAGCGTCCTCCCCCTGGCTGGTCCCAGATAACAGAGGCTCCTGCCCAAAGTGGAGTCACCAGCATCACAAGTGGTAACACTACTGCTGCTGTAATGGATTGGTAGTGCCCTAGCTACTCTAGGTTGTATTTCAGCCTTATCACATCTGACTGTCCTACTTGTCTTTTTTATTGTCCTTAGATAAGTTTACTTGCCTTTCTCACTTTGACTACATTTGTATTTTTGAAATGCCTTCCTCTTCTCTCTAACTGCCTTGTTAGCTTCAAATAATCACATTGGCTTTTCAGCCCTTTTCCCTTGCTGATCCTTCCAAAACAATTGTCTGCATCTTCTAATACACCTAATTTTTATTTATTTATTGAAAACTTAGGAGATTAGCTTTGAGCATAAGTGCTCATTTACAAAGGTTTCATGTCAAATACATAGTCACGAGAAAAATTACAAGTACAATATTCAGTTCCAGAAGAAATGCGGTTGAGTGAGGGTCAAATTATTTAAGACAGAATAATTACATACAGTTTTGACAGAATCCATTCAGATAATTGTATATAAAGTCAAAGGATATGTACAGAGAGAAGCCACATAAAAAAGTTTAATGGTTACAATTGCATTGAAGTACAGGGTAGACCACAAATATCTCTTAAGATGATTTATCTTGGGGAGATTCAGCATTGTATCAGGCAGTTCATTTGACCAGTTAGCAGCCCTGACAACAAATGACTGCTTGCCCAGCTAAGTACACCTGAAAGGAGGCTTAAGGGCATCCAGGCCATGCTCATAGTGTTGTAGTGGTTGAAGACAGCATGGGAGCAATTTGCTAAAGCAGGAGGTGTTGGGCCACGAGTGCAGTTTTGGCTAGCCAGCAGGTCTGGAGCTTTACCTTTCAGGGTAAAAGTATCAAGTTGGGGAGTGCAAAAAGGGTACAACTATGAGTATATTTATCTGCACCAAGTACAAAGTCACATGCCTTATTATAACAGATCAACTTTACCCTGTTTAGCACTGTGTCACAGGCAGCTGTATATGGAGGGTATCATCTAAAAGTGACAGAATGGAGTTTGTCGCAATAAGGCAGCTAGCATTTCTTCTGAAATTGTTTTGGTTATGGTACAGGGCACACATTCTTCCATTAACTATGGCCATCAATTTGTCAATTTGTGGGGCAATAGATGCAAGGTATTTGAATGTCTACACCTGTTCAAGATTTTGTCCTTGGCCATTTTAGATGTTAAACAGTGGAACTTTCCTCTTCTGTGAGATAGAGGAGAGCATGGTCTTTTTTTTTTTGTTTGTTTGTTTGTACTTAAGGACCAGTTTGCTGTTAGAAAACCTGCTTTCTAGTGACCTGAAGTTACTTTGGAGAGCTGCGGTGAGGCCGTCAGTGTCAGGGTTTTTGGAATAGATGACAGCATTATTGGCATAGAGGAGTAAATTGGTTGTGTGACAGGCATCAGGCAGTTGATTTATGAAGAGGCCAAATAGGAGTTGGCCCAAGATGGTGCCCTGAGAGATACACATAAATACTCCCCTAGTGTCAGACAAAGATTTACCAATCTTCACACGATGGAGCGACTGATGAGATAGTTGTCGAACCAGTCTACTGAGTTCTGTGACAAACCCAAGTCAAGGTGTTTGTTAAGTAGGTGCTTATTGTTGACCAGGTCAAAGGCCTTATAGCTTAAACAAGGTCACCATTTTCAGGGGCCTCGTAAACATAGCTGGTGTATTCCAACAGTGCTGTGTTAGTGCTGTGGAGCTTCTGGAAGCCATGCTGCTGGACACTGTATTTTGTGACGTATTATAGCAAGTAGGGCTTGGTGAAATTTATCCTCTGCCAGCGGAGTTCAGGCAAAATTAAAATTTCACTTACATGACACTTCTTTTCTCTAAATAGGTGTTATTGTTCCCACCACCCGCAGGTGGCGCCAGTCCCTCCCTGAGAGGGACTCAGTCTCCGGCTACACCATTCCCTGATCCTACACCCCCCAATTCCCCCATGGGTCCCTTCCATGGCAGGGCTGAGGCAAAGGGGTGCTGACTTTACCCCCACACCTGGAGTGAAATCCAGACTTTGGGGAGCCGGTCAGGGTGTTGGTACAGTCATCATGGAGCCTACTGGCCCCTTTTTCCATTTTCTCACTTCTCCCCTCCCCACCAATGTAAGGATGCCGGCGCATGCTCTTCCAACCCACACTGCCCTCCAGCCATCGCCAGAGGGCAGTCAGTGAGCAGAATGGCAAATCTCCCTCCCTCAAGAGAGGACAGCAGTTCTCTGGATGCTTGATCCTCTCTTGCCCCTGTCTACCCCTGATGGCCCGGGCTTGTTCCCGAACCCAGGTCACTGGCATGACATGAAGTGTGGTGTCCAGCAGCTCAACTCTCAGTGCCACTGGGCTGGCTACTTACATTACATTTCATGAATTTTCAGAACACATTTCATGAAATTTCACCAAAATTATGATTTTAGTTATTTACACTTAATTTAAAAAGTATTTGTCCAAACTGCAACAAATTTGATAACTTCCAAGGTTCATACAGACGTGTACCATATTTGAGGTCTCTATTTAAAGGTGACTTGAGTTATAAACCTCCAAACTTTCAGAATTTTTAAAATTATGTTTTGCAGTTATGAAATTGCTGAATTTTGAGCCCCTATAACTTAATTTATTATGTTGGCTTGCACACACACACAAACAACATATTGGGGTAATAGCACTTTCAGAGGTGTGTCAGTGTTGTGGCAAATCCAGGGGATGCTTTAGTCAGTGTGTCCCTCAGCCACCAACCAATGAGCATGCTGCCGATGACAGCAGTTTCAGAGAGTTCCACCAACTTGAAAGAAATCCACCGCTGCAATGAGAGACAGGCTCGACATTGCAGCGGCAGATCTGACATGCCTCCATTATGTGCCTTTCCTGGTGAAACATACATATGGTGGCTCCTGCCATCCACTACACAATCCCAGTATCAAGGCGCCCAATCCCCATGTCTGCATCCTCCCTCTCAGTTTGTCTTTCCTGGTTAAACAGCTTTCCTTTTCCACTACTGGGATGCCCACTCCCAGTGTTGGATTTGCCACCTCAACTCATCTAGTCAGTGGTGTGTGGGTGCCCAATCCCCATGTCAGCATCCCCCCTCCCCAAATTGTGGCACACTGGGAGCCCAACCCAGTGTGCCATTTTACTTTGTTTGTGTTAGTGTCAAGTGGTCCAAACCTGTAAATAAAGGAAACCTTCCCTTGCTGTCTGTTTTTTTTCCACCGATGTCTCCCTCGTCCCCCTCTCCCATCCCCACCCAACCTCTGCGTACCCACCTCTCTGCACCCCCCATCCATACTTACCCTCATGGGGCCAGGAGCCATGATCTTCTCTGAAGCAGAACATGTCTGCACTCTTCGAAACTGTACTACAAGCTGAAGAAATGACGGTAAGCTTTGTACTGGGGGGTTTCAACTATGGTTGATATCTCAGCCATTTTTAGGAATTTTGGCCCCAGATTTTCAACATGAGGTTCTTGGGACCCCACCTCATGAACATGTAACTCTCATTTTGTTTCTCAGTTTGAAAGGTGATTTCACCATCACTGCATGGAATCACCTTTCCGGGCCAATTAACCAAACAACAGTGCCACTGTTCATGAGGGGAGATCCCAAAAAGCCCATGCTGAAAATTTGGTGAAAAAAAATTCCCCAAAATGACTGCATTACCAGCATGCATTGTACAGTTTCTATGCACACTCCTAAGTTTGCCTATTTTTCATATTTTCACTCCAGATTTTCAACATTGCCATTTTTTCACAGATCCTTATGAACAGTATAGCTGTCATTTTTCACATTCTGCCTGAAACCTTTGGCGCATAATGGGCACAGTCACTGTGCAAAATCAACTTTTTGGACAAATTAACAAAATCATAGTGCCACTGTTCATGAGAAGAGATCTCAAAATGCCCATGTTGAAAATTTGGTGAAAAATTCCCCAAAATGACCACTTTACAGGTAGGCATTCTGCAGTATCTATGCACACGTGTAAGTTGGCAAATTTTTCATATTTTCTCTCCAGATTTCCAACATACCATTTTTTCACACCTCCTCATGAACAGTACAGCTGTCATTTTTCGCATCCTGCTCGAAATGTGTTTCCACACCTGTGGCTCTCAATGTCACAGTTGCTGTGCAAAATCACCATTCAGGATTGAGTAACGAAATGATAGTGCCACTGTTCATGAGGTGGGATCCCAAAAAGCCAATGTTGAAAATTTGGAGTGAAAATAACAACAAGCACGCAGGGCGTTAAGGTTTCCAACCATACACCCACCCTAGAGAGACTGACAGACATCAGGGGTGTAACTTGGATTTGTCATCTGTGATGTTCACAGCATTCTACCCCCTGCCCTACAGCCACTGGCAGGCATTGAGGTATGCCTTGGATTCTGTCACCCTAACATTTACCCCATACTCCTATAGTGCACCCATCTCAGCTTATTTCCTTATGGAATGGGGTAAGCATAAGGGCTGAAGAACCCAAAGCACACTGAAACACCTGTCGGTGTCTGCAGGGTAGGGAGAGGTGGAATGGCATAAGCGTTATGGCCAATGACCCAAAGCCACACTCCCAATGCCTTTCAGTCTATGTGGGGGAAGGTGAGTTGGCATTAGTTCAATACTTCACTGCCACTACTGTTATGCATCTCTAACTCCTTTACTACCAATGCCAATGCCAGCAAGCCAACATTCAGCATTGACAAATGCTTGTGTTCTTTTATTTTAATAATTGAAAGCTTTGGAGAATACATTTGAGCACAGGCGCTGATTTGAAAAGGTTCCACATCAAACACATAGTCACAAAAAACATTTTGGGCTAGATATTCAAAGGAGTTGTGCATTACCCAACTGAAATGCACGGGCACAATCACAGAATTGCACCCTGGAGCCATATTCAAACAGCAGTAATCCGCAGCTCAATTCTGGTTCCCCTCTGTGCAACAGTAATGTATGTTGCACAAGTACAGGGGGGCATGACCATGAATATGCAGCTCAGTGGCATATTCAGCCACAAAACACAATGCAACTTTGGAGCAACTCACAGATTATGAACACAAAGTTGAGCATAAATGAAGGAGGCTCAGACACACACACACAGCAGAGAACCAATGCAATGGATGCAGGACCATTTTTAATAGAGCAGGTAATGAGGGGGTGAGGAGGAAGGAGGAAAAACAAATTAGCTGAGGAAGGGCCCATCGATTGTATGCCCAACACAGACAGTACCATGCCCACCTCACATTTGAGGACTATGGTGACACTGAGATAGTGAGCCGGTACCATCTGAACAGGGCAATTCTGAGGCAGCTATGTGAGATACGCCATGACAAGCTGCAGGAGCCCACCAGAAAGAGCCATGCCATGATGGTGGAGACCAAGGTGGCAATGCTAATGTGCCTGCTCACTATTGGCACCTTCCAGAAACCAGTGGGTACCATCACTAGTATCTCACAGTGGGCCACAGCCTGCCTCATCACCTTGATCCTCAATGCTCTGCTGCCACATGCTTCGGAGTGCATAACATTCCCAAGCACACAGGCAGAGCGTACAGCAAACATGTAGGAATTCTACAGGGTGGCACACAAGCCAGGCATCATAGGTGCCATTGACTGCACTAATGTGCCATATATGCATCACCTGGCCTGCAAGGTGCTGTCTACGTGAAAAGAAAGGGATACCACTCTGGCAACTGCCAGGTGGTGTGCGATGCCACTGGGCACATCATCAATGTGTGTGCCACATACCCTTGGAGTACACATGATGCATTTATATGGCACCATTCAATCCTGTGCCAATGATATGAGAGTGGGGTGATCCCCAAAGGGCACCTAGTTGGTGAGTAAGGCCTGGGAAGAGGTGAAACCTGCAGCAGTGCAGTACTCCACACAGCAGTAGGTTGTGGAGATGGGGAATGAGGACAGTGATAGGGGAGGAAGCAGGACTGGAAAGGAGGATGGCAACAGTGCAGGGGAGCATGGACACAGGTGCCCAGGCATGCAGAACACAGATGGTGAGCCATGAATGGTGGCACAGCAGCCATGCATGTGAGACATTGGCCAGGGTACAATGGGTGGCAGGTGGTGACAGTGTGAACAGGAAGGGGGGGTGCTGGAACAGGCAATGACAGGCAGTAACCATCATATGTGTCCTCCCTGCAGGTGATAGTGCATATCTTCTCCGACCCTGGCTGCTCACCCCCATATGGCGAACAAGCAATAGTGTGGAGGAGAGATACAATGAGGCACACATCGCCACAAGAAACATCATGGAGCATGTCTTTGGCATGTTCAAGATGTGCTTCTGTTGCCTAGACAGATCCAGTGGTGTCCTACAGTACAAGCCCTGTGAAAGACTGTGGCATATTCCTGGCCTGTTGTATGCTGCACAACATGGTCATTGATCAGGGGATACGTGTCCAGGTGGATGAGGGCAACAGTACCAATGCTGATGAGGAGAACCAACCAGGTCGGGGTGTGCAGCCAGCCATGGTGTGGAGGGACCCCAGGCTGGCTGCATGTGCCAGGAGGCACAAGAACACCATAGTCAAGGTGCACTTCGAGAACTGTAGGTGAGTACAGCACAGGGCAGCAGTGCATGTACAGCACCACCAAAAAACACACAGACATGCACAGACACACAGAGATGCATGCAGGGACACATATTTGCACACTGCACACACAGGTGGAGACACACACACACACACACACACACCCCCCATGGAGCAACAGAGACAGACACAATCACCCATGTGCCATGTGGTGTATACCCATGTGGATGATCACAGGCAGGCACACGCATCGGTACCACCGCAGGGTGCACAGCAGGGCATAGAGTACCATGAGGGACACACACAACAGTGCAGCCAGGGAGTAGGAGATGTATACAGCAGTACAGCAGGTGGTGGCATGGATCAGAGGGTATGCAACAGCACACAGGCAATGCCAACATAGTGCTGTGCTCATCATGCCCATGCCACATGGTCCAACAGAACTGCCCACCCACATGCTGGACATGACCCAGGCCACATGTGTGTCACAGGACATAAACCAGGCTGTGACCACACATGCACACAGCTGGCAACAGCAGCATGAGACAGGACTGGGCAGCACACCCATCAGGACTACCATGTGGAACCATGGCAGCCATGGCCACATGGGTGGCCATGCACTGACTATGTGGCAGCCACATGCTGCTCAACAGCCACAGGTTGTGTCACCAACACATTCACAGGGGTTGAGGCCTGAGAACACGAGTGGGTCCTCATGGGTGTGTACATATCGGCAAATAGGCTATTACCGGGTCCGGCAGGGATGGGCATGGCTGTGGGTGGCATCAGCCTCGATGGGGGTCACCAGACGTAGAGTCTGTGGTATAGATGTAGCACTATGGGGAGTGATGCAATGCCCAAAGCAAAGGTCTCTGCAATGTTGTCCAGCGATGTGGTCATGGCCTCCCACAATTGCTGGACTTCACCAATCAGCTGTAAACTTCCAATGCCCCCTTGCTCAGTCAGGTAATGCACCTCAACCTGCAATGCATCTATCTTTGCCCTGAGCATTGCCTGGTTGCCCACGGAATCCCACAGCAGCCTGGTGTGCTTATCCTGCCTGTCAGCGCCGGGTATATCATGGTGCTGGTGCTGACAGGCTGGAGGGGTGGTGGCATGCTGTGCAACATCCCTTGCCTGGGAACACCGCACTGGGAACTGCGCATATTGTGGGGACTGAATGTTGGTGCAAACAGGGGCCCCTGGGGATTGCAGCAGGCCATTGCAACACAGCAGTAGTCTGCTGGACCTGCCCAGTGGCACCAGTGTCCACACCTGCTCCCCATCCCTGGCAGCACTGGCAGTAGTACCACATGCCACTGAGCGGGCAAGGGGGGGTTCTGTTTGTTCACTGAGCTGCCAGGGCTACTTGCCATTGCCTGTGCCAAGACCCAAGCCCGTGGAGGGGTGTCAATATTAGTGGAACCCAGGATCAGGGTGAGGTCATCATCACTGTCATAGGCATCGTCATCCTTTGTTGCCAGCACAAGCACTGGTAGGTTGTCTGGAAGAAGGTGGTCAGCCAGTGGATCCTCATTCCTCAGTCCAAGGAACTCCACCAGTCTCAGACCACTACAGTGCCCCTTGTCTGTGGCTACAATGCCGGTCGATGTTGATGGCACTGCATCATCATGTGCCATGTTCCTGGTCAAGTCCTGTACAGCACCCCTGAGGTGTAATGGAGCTGAAAGACAGGATGGGTAGTGATAACGATGTCATGGTTGCAATGCATGCAGTCTTGTGTACTGTGCAATGTCTGCATGTGTGCCACAAGAGTGCCAGACCTCTCCTGCGTGTGGTGTGGCAGCACTACACGACAAGCCTAGCAGGACACATGCGTATCACAAGACCTGAGACCACAAATGTGCATACACACAACAGTGTGCTGCACATGCACATGTATGACTGGCATGCCCCCCAAACAGCAGTCCCCCCAAACACCACACATGTACATGCCCTGTTCAGCATGCCATGCTGATGACAGTGACCACTGTGTCCGTGCAGGTGCCAGCACACACCACAGCACCCACACAGCCGACAGGCATGCCAGGTGATGTGCCCCCTCGGACTCTGCATGCCCCTACCATCACATGCCCCATGCTGTTGCCACAAGGCAGACAGGGGACCATGTTGGTGCACAGTGTGGCCATCCAGGTCGTGCACCACAGCATGATGCATAGGGTACAGGGTTTCTGCACCCCTGCAGTGTACCAGGCACACTGGTGGCATGCGCACGCTGCCCCCCTGCTATTGTACTCACAGTGCTGTGACGGGCTGCCCCCTGTCTGGAAACCTCCCCCGGGGCCACCCTCAATGGCTACCTAGCTGATGGCGGCTAACACCAGCTCCTCCTCTGCTGACAGGATAGGTGCTGTCTGTGGTCCGCCACCCATTCTATTGCTTGATGCCTTGATGGCAACTATCTTCTCCTTTATATGCCTCCTGTCTGTGCCCATATTTTTCTTGCATTCCTGTGCACTGTGGTTGTGGCAGCCATGGGCTTCGATGTATGTTGCTACCTCATCCCACCCATTGGCCCATTCCTGTGTGGTCATCGTGGCCCCACTCAGGAGGACCTTCCTCTCCAGGTGGGCATCAAACAGGGTCTGTTTCTCATCCTTATTGAAGTTCAGCCTGCTTTTCCTGGCAGGCACTTGCTCCTCAGCCCCCTCCAATTCCAACATGATGTGTTCTTTGAACAGTAATGGTGCACCGATGATCAGCATGGTAGCATTCCCTGTAACAGTGCAGCTTTGGAATGTAGCAGTGCACTTATACTGGCATGTCACAATGTGAACAGCCTTACCGGCAAGGCTGCAATACCTGTCAGGGACCAGTGCTGTATGGGGTCACTTTTATGGCTCAACTCATGTAAATGAGCTTGTGAGCAACCAGTAATGAGATGCTAATGTGAGCACTTGCGCCTGGCATTGGCTCATGAGGCTATTTGCATAATCTGGCTGAATATTGCAGAACTGCTCCATGCACAACAGACAGTGTCATGTGCAACATGATTACGTCAGAGCAATTCACAGGTGCAGTGTTAGCACATGCACACTTCACAATACTGCAATTGCCATGCAAGCAGGCAGCTATGCAGAGTTCGTGTCCATGTATTGCGTAGCTGACTGCACTGAGCAAGCATGTCCTATTGCGCATGCATCAGGGATGTGCATTCTATGCCTATTGCACACTTGGCCCTGCAGCACCATTGCCATGGTCCGTGCATCTGTGGTCAATGTGCCATTGGTGTGCAGCATTTGTGGCAATGCATGCCCTTCACAAGATGCCGTATACGCACACCTGCACATACATGGGTTGCGGACATGATTTAAGTCTCCTGCCCACACTTCTGGCTTTCTGCATGTGCGGTACTGCATGATAGTCAGATCCTACCTGAATTGCAGGGCTTGCCCATGCAGCCAGGGCCGCTGTTTCACCCAGATGGACCACACATCGCTCCAGCCTGCCCTAGGGGCTTCATCCTCCTGGCAGCAAACAGATCCTGTCTGAATCGCAGGGCTTGCCTGTGCAGCCAGGGCCACTCTTTCACCCAGGCAGACCACACATCGTTCCAGCTCACCCTAAGGGCTGCATCCCCCCCGGCAGCAAACAGATCCTGCCTGAAACGCAGGGATTGCCCATGTGCCTGGGGCCTGCTGTTTCACCCAGGCGACCACACATCACTCCAGCCCGCCCTAGGGGCTGCATCCCCGGCAGCAAACAGATCCTGCCCAAATTGCAGGGCTTGCCTGCAGCTGGAGCCGCCTTTCACCCAGGCGGATCACACATCGCTCCAGCCCAGCCTAGATGCTGCCCCCCCGCAGCAAACAGGTACGTCTTCGGGACTACAGTCTCCTATGGCCCTGCCACTGATTGGTTAAATTGTTTCAGCTACCTAGAGCTGATTGGACTCTCCAGTACCAGGACATTCGGCATTGGCCCTAATTTCAAGACAGCTCTGATGCTGGGATTTTCACACAGCAACTCCTGTGTGATGTAATTGTATTTTGTAACTGTCTCATTCTGTGCATTTTTATTTCTCTTACTGTAGTGATATCCCCGAGTTATTTGTTAAAAAAACAGTACTGTCCTCTCCATATAATTAATGTTATCCTACTAGCACATGGCTACTTCTAATGTTTTACTTGCTTGATTAGCCTACATTTAATCTGATGTAGCATTGCATGGTTGTAAATTAGATCTGGATAAGTGCACTTCTCTCATCTCCCTATCGCTAATCATCCTCTGCTTTTCCTTTGCCCTGTCTACCCTACTTTACTGACCATATTTCATACATGCTCTGATGCTGACTGGTGCACTGGTGACTGAGCCGGTCGCTGGGTCCCCTCTTCACTTATATTTTTCTACCTTTGGCCCTGAGCTTTAGAGCTCTCCCCTGCTCAGTAAACTAATTCCTCTTTGACTCTCTGAGCATTTCAGCTCCCCCAATCACCAACCTGCATTCTATTGCCATTGTTTAGCGCACACTCGCGCACCCCCACTGTTCTTTCTTTCCTTCCCCTTTGTTCTAAAGCCTCTGGAGGCACCAGTATCACAGAACACCCCCAACCGAGCCCTTCCTTCATTTCCACACCTCCTTCCCATTCCCTTTGTTTTAAATCTGGGCCCTTTCCTACTGCTGCATTTAACCATCTAATCTTTGATTCCTCCCCCCAGATCCTGTCCGAATCGCAGGGTTTGCCCATGTGGCCGGGGCCACTCTTTCACCCAGGCAGACCACACATCACTCCAGCCCACCGTAGGGGCCGCACCCCCCCGGCAGCAAACAGGTATGTCTTCAGGACTACAGTCTCCTATGGCCCTGCCACTGATTGGTTAAAATATTTCAGCTACCAAGAGCTGATTGGACTCTCCTGTCCCAGGACTTTCGGCATTGGTTCTAATTTCAAGACAGCTCTGATGTTGAGATTTTCGCACAGCAACTCCTGTGCACTGTCATTGTATTTTGTAACTGTCTTATTCTGTGTATTTTCTTCCGCCCACCCGCCCAACCCCAGCAACTATTAAATACATCTCTCCACCACCCTCAGCTAAACCACTCCTCAATTGCAGTCCTACTCATCCTCCCCCTCTCTGGGCCTCCCCTCTCAAATCCCCACCCTGCTCCACCCCTTTTTCCTGTCCTACCCAGCACTCACTGCCAACACATCCTGCTGTATCTCCTATTCATTTCTAATTATAAAGCTATTGCTTCTAATTTATAAAAGAACCGAGCCTGGCCAAATCACAGCGTGAGAACATACTGCCAGCTGACCTAGCCCCCTCCAAGCTCCCCACATATAAGCTCCCTCCTGCAGTTCCCCCTTCCTTTTTTCTACCCCCTCCACCTGAAACTATGTTCATTCCTCTCGTCTGACCCCTGCCCAGGCATACCCCGGATCTACCCCACCCCAAGGATGCATCTACCCTCAAGTGTAATACCACTTTCCTTACTCCTGCCCTTAATTCTTGGGCTTACTGGCCACCCCCTTCTAGACTCTAAGATGCCTTCCACCCACACCATCAGAAACACCACCGTCAATGCCTACTGCACCATCACCTTGGTGCTTGCCTCTGACCTGCCTCCCACTTGCAAGCCACATGATACTCCTTGGCTTGCCAGGATCTGGACACTGAGGGCCCATGCATGGATGTCCTCATCTTTACTACCGCTCAGACTTGCCCTGCATGCTAACATAAACCACACCAACGTATGCTCTAGGAAGCAACTCAAATTAAAATACTTAATACCTTAAAAAGTAACCTGCAAAGACTAGCCTTCCTGCTACTTCTCCTCTCAGTGAACATATACCCCAACCTGGGCCCTCCACACAACCAGGGGACATGTGCCCAGAAGCCAGGCATGCTCGGAATTGCCTCTCTAAATATCTGCAGTCTTGTTGCTAACTTCACTAGCCTCCAGGCCTGAGTAGCCTTTCATAACCCCGATGTACTGTCAATAGTTCAAATCTGGCTGACTCCGAAGATTCTGGATGTGCATGTTAGCCTACCGGACTACAGGCTCTTTAGGCAGGACCGCCTAACCAAAAGAGGTGGAGGTTGTACTTTCTATCTCAAGGACGGCCTTCAGGAATTAATACTTACTCTACCCTACCTTGGGACCACTGCACAGGCTCTTGCCATCCAGGTCCTCCGTGGGATGCACAACAAGTTTCTCACACTGTTGTCCATCTATATCCCACCAAAGGATGCACTCCAGGGTCTCCAAGCCATCACTGACTGCCTTGGTAGCCTTCCCCTTAGCTCCGAGGTCATATTATTCGGAGACTTTAATACTAGCTGGCTCACCCCTGCAGCTAACCAGCTTAAGGATGCTATCCAGACAATCCACTTCACCCAGATGATAGAAGCCCCCACCCAGACCAACTATCGGACTGGAAATAGCACTTTGCTTGACTGGGTACTCACTAACCGCCCAGAGCACATGGCTAACGCCTCTGTCCTCCCAGATAACATCAGTGATCACTCCTCTGTCATGTTCAACTGGACCAATAACTTCACCAAACCCCCTCCCAGAACAGTCACTAACAGAGTCCTCAGGCCTGGTCAAGCCGACTGACTAAGAGCTGGTCTCCGACATGCTAACTGGTCAGTTGTGTATGGGGCCCTAGATGTGGATAGTGCACTAGACCACTTCATCCTCCTCTTCAATTCTATCTGCAATATCTATGCCCCCTTAAAAAAGAGGATAGTCAAGGGCCTTTACAACCCCTGGATGAGCCCTGACACCTTGAGTCAGATGAAAACCCGTGATCACCTCTGGCGTACAGACAGAGCAACAGGGAAACAAACGGACATCCTAAATGACAAGCAGTCCAGAAATAGCTGCACCAGAACCATCCGTATAGCCAAAAACTGCTACTACAAGGCTGCCCTCGCCAAACACTGGAGTGATAGCTGAAATTTTGGGGCAAACCTTAAAGAGGTTACTAGCAAGGTGCCCAAATCTACCCCTGAAATGATCTATGTCAATGGTAACACCATCCTTAACCCAAAAACTATAGCTGACACTTTTAACCTAGCCTTCACAGACCTCAGTCATGTCTTCCCACCCAATTTCTTCCATCCAGGCCTCCCAACCACAGCCACACAGCCCGCGGCAAACCCCTTCTTTCGTTTCAAGGCCATCTCTATGGGTGAGGCAAAGAAATACCTCTCAAAGGTGCTTGGTAAGGGGAGATTCAGTGGGGACACACTAGACCTTAAATTAATCTCTCTCTCCTTGGAAGAAGTACTGCTCCCCCGACCCACATCCTGAACTTGTCATTGCGACAGGCGATATTCTCACAAAAATGGAAGGCCGCTATAGTCATTCCTGTGCATAAAAATGGGGACCGTGCCCTCACAGAGAACTACTGACCCATCTCACTGCTACCACCACTGTCGAAGGCCATTGAATGAATAGTTGCAGACCAACTGGTCGAATACCTTGACACCTACAACCTCCTCTGCCCTGAGCAGCATAGCTTTAGATCAGGGCATAGCACCACCACAGCTCTTCTAAAGTTCACTGATCACATACAAAATTCTCTTGACAAAGGACAACTCTCCAGGGCAATCTTTATCTATCAGTCCAAAGCATTCAATACTGTTAATCATGCCCTCCTTACAAAGCAACTTACCACAACGGGCCTGGCCCCTGAAGTGGTCTTGTGGTTTTGCAGCTACCTGGGCTGCAGATCCCAACAAGTCAGAATTGGCACAACCCTGTTGGATAGCAATCTGGTCTGCTCGGGTGTCCCTCAGGGGTTGATACTGGGTCCCCTTCTATTCAGCTTATTCCTGAACGGTCTTCCTTAAGCCAGTCAGAGCCGCATTCTTCTTTATGCTGATGACGCCGTTGTATTTGCACATGGCTCAAATCCAATTGAGCTTGAACAACAACTACAAAGTGACTTTACCAACCTTGAGAAGTGGTTCACAGATCATAAATTAATCCTGAACTATAAAACAACTAAAACTATACTGCTCTTTAGCTCCCAAAACAAGCATTGTGGCTACCCATTATCTATTCAAAATGTGACTGGGACCCCTCTGGAACTGGTCCAACACTTTAAATATCTTGGAATCATTATTGACAACTCATTGCCCTACACTGTCCACATTGACAGCACAGTCAAGGCAATTAATAAACGTATTGGGATGCTCTATCAGCACAGGCACAATCTGACCCTGGAAGCCCTCAGATTAACTGTCCACAGCTCTGTGGGATCACTTGTTGACTATGGCCTATCTATCTATGGCACAGCCACTGACACTGCTCTCAGGCGTTTGAAAACAGCCTTAAACAAAGTATGCTGGCTAACTCTAGGAGCAACAAGGATGACTCACACATGTGCCCTGTATACCAATGCAAATTGGCTCCCGCTTAATGCTTAACTAAAATTCCAAACTTGCCTTCTGGCAAAAAAGATTAGCCTTGAAAAGCTTCCGGCTAGGGTCTGTCAACTCCTGATGCCTAGCATCAACCAGCGACTCACACGTAAATCTGAACTTCAGATCTTCACAGTACCAAAATGTCGGACCTCCCTAGACCAAAGATCATTTGCATACCGTGCCCCACTCTGGTTCAACTCCCTCCAGGCAGAACTGGCTCATCTACCCACATTGTGTGCTTTCAAGGCCCACCTCAAGCAACTCCTGCTAAAAGCCGCCCATTGTGACTGTCACCATTAGCTTCACACCTTCTCCTCTCTGGTCTTCCTAGCTTCTCCCTCCACCCATCCCTCCCTCCTCCCCTCCTCTGCCCTGCTTCCCTCCCTCCTTCCTCTCTCCCTCCTTTTTTACCTACCTTTTTCCCTGATTTCCTCTCACCCTCCCTCCACCCCGCTGCATGCCCCATATTATCCCTGCACTTGAGGTTCCTCCTCACCTCTTTCAGCACTTACTCTTCAGCCAACCCTATGTCCCCTTTGACAATTGATTGGTTTCCTTTCAGGCATTCTTCTAACCCTAAATGTCTTTTGTTAACCCCTCTTCCAATACTCCGACTTCCTCTGTAACATGTACAATACCCTGCGCATTCTGCTGTATCCTAACCTATGTAATTTTGTACAACCTAGTTTTGTTTTGTTATCATGACATGGAACCAATGTAAAGAGCTTGAGCTCAAGTGGTGTTATCCTAGACTAAAATAAATAAAATAAATAAAAAATAAATGGTCCACAATTGTGCATGTCTGTTGTGCAATTACATGCTGCGTGATGATGTATTGTGTGTTCCTGTCACACAACAGGTGCAGCAGTGCTACATGGGTAACTTTTAGATGTCACATTGCTCAGTCAGGCTGGTATACTGCGCAGTGAGCATGGCACATGCTGGGAGACTCGGACATCAGGCCAGGAACTGGATTGAGGTAGAGATGGCAAACCTGTTGGCAGTGGTGACCCCATTGGAGGACCAATTTTTTGGTGCAGGTGACTTGCAGGAAGCACGGTCCCAGGTATGGGCCCATGTGACTGAGGGCCTGGAGAGTTGCACTTGTGTGCCCAGGATGGGGGAACAGCGCTGCCACAATTATGGGATCTGTGGTGCTGTGATCTGGCATGGCTGCAGAGACTGCAGGACCGTGCCCACCGTGGTTCGGTCCCACAAACAGGTGCATGTGTCCATGCATGCTACATGCTGCCTCTGTCCAGGCATTGAGCATTGGGGTGTGCAGACAGTGAGTGTGCACCTGCACACAGAGCATGCCAGCCCTGTTAGGGTGTGTGGGTACTGTGGTGTGGTGGTGCTGTGCTCTGTGTTCACTGTGTTGCACCGTGCCAGTGGCTTCAACAGTGGGCCAGTCTTGTAGGCCAGAGTCACTGCATGATACTCTGCATCACGGTGCTCTGTGATTGGTCTGAATGGGCAGGGGGTGTCTGTTGATGGCATGCCTCTCATGGTCCTTTCTGTATGTGTTTCCTTCTCAGGGCCAGAGGCGAGCAGGCAGGCCAGGGGCAAGGCCAATAGGCAGGGAAGCCAACCAGTCGAAGGTGCTGTGGCTGGGCCAGTGGGACAGGCAGCAATGAGTGTGTGCAGATTGCATTTAACATCAGTTGCCGAGGATGGGTATGGGGGGGTGGCAGTACATATAACAGGGCAACGCCACCATGCAGTGCTATGGCATGTGCTGGTTCACTGTCATTGTTGCCTGTGATGGTCAACAGCTTGTGGTGGTCCCATCATGCATGTGGCATCTGTGTGGTGCTAACTTGTTGCTGTCACTGGAGGTGGATGTGTGTGGCCCATAGTGTGCACATGCTGCTGCTGCCCTTCTGGCTCTTGTGTTTCCCATGGGGACTTTGGTCCCTCACTGTGGGGTGCCTGTGCACAGGCAACAGTGCATGGTACTCTATGGCAAACCATACCGTCCATGTGTGGCACAGTGTCCTGGGCTGCTGTGGGTGTCCACTGTGCACGTGCTGTTGGCAGCATCAACCATTGGAGGGCCATGCCACAGTCCCCTTCACAGACAGCCCTGGGTGGGGGATAGTGGCCATTTGCTGTGTGGGACCTGTCACTTAGTGGCTGTTCTGTGTTTCCATTGCATAGGTTGTCCAGGGCCAGGGAGTGGTCATCGAGGTGTTGGCACCCTGGGAGGTGGCATGCTGCAACTACAGCATCTGACCATATGCATGATATCCCAAATGGCAGTTCACATCCACCTGACCCGGAGGCATCTGGTGGCGACAAGGGAGCTGGTAGTGCAGGTGCGCCGGATGAGGCAGACATCTGCCGGCTGTGGCAATAATGTTTGGACATGTCCCTTTGTTGCCCCTTGTTTCCCTCCCATTCACCCCATCCCACTTGGACAGTTGTGTTATTTTCCCTTGCACTCCCTTCACACCCCACCCCCATACCATTTTGTACCCCACTGGACTGTGCACTGCTTTCTGACTCATTACCCTTTCCTGTTTTCACCACGTTAGCTGTTACATACCTTGCTGCGTTGCTTTCTATTTTCTGTTTTATTAAACCATTTATTACCATTTGCTCATGTGTCTTCCTCACATGCTTGGAGCTGCTCTGTGCTGATGTTGTACATTGCTGTGGTCTGTCAGGTTCCAGTCTTGGCCAGTGGTGTCTCCACAGTGTGGGTCTGGTAGGTGCCCAGTGGCCTGTCTGTCACATCCTTGTGTATCACTGTTACATGGGTGTGGGCTGTGGCCCTCCACTGTGCATGTTACAGTGTCATGTGCCCATGTCTGCATGTGTAGCATGGTGCACCTCCAGCTGTGTTGCCCTTCCCCATGCTGCTGTGCTATGCGGTGCAATGTCCTGTGTCCATGTGTGTCTGTGTGGTGTGTGTGGCATACTGCCCTGTGCCTTCAAACAGTGGCGACGGTGACTGGCTATCCCATGTTAGCTGTGGAACTGTGGTCCTGGGGGCTTATTCCCTGTGTCTGCCTGTTTCATGGCCATTCCATGCTCTGTCACATTGGTTCCCAGGGTCTGTGTGGGGCTCTACACATTGTCCATGGCCATTGGGTTCTGTGCCTGTTCTGTGCTTCCTGCCCATTGTCCCCTTGTGGTTCTTCCCTGCATCCACTTCCATGCTCCTGTGCCTTTGTGTAGCCCTGCCTGTGTTCCCTTGCGCATGGTGCACCTAGCTCCACCTGCTATATTCAGCATGCACTGTTGCTCCTGGGCAGTTCAGATTGCTACAGTGCATGTCTGTTTGCAGATTGGCACATATGTCTTATATTCAGTGTGGTTTGCACAGACTCATTTCTGTGGAGCATTCACTGAATATTGCTTTTGTTTGCTGTGGCACAATTGGATTGTGCTGCACATCTTATTGTGCAGGTTCTGGGTGCACTTTTGAATATCTAGCCCTATAAGTACAATCCATACAGATCATTGTACAGAGAGTCACAGGGTATGTACAGAGTGAAACTGAATAAAACAGCTTAACAGTTACAGTTACAATGGACTGCAAGGACATTTAGAACTAGAGAACAGAATATCACCAGTTTTGTTAGGTTCATTGACACTAAATACTAGCTTTGAGGCCACCCCCATGGCCCAGCAACAGAGCATCGCACTCCATGCTGATGACCTAGGTCCAGAAGCAAGCCCAAGAAGTCACATTGGGATGCAGGCCATGACAATGTCAGCTGCTGCTCTGCAGTGTAACTCAGTCAGGGAGGGTTGGCTCTGGGTTCCGCCAACATGGCAATCCCTGTGCTTGGACCAGGGAGCTTGTTCCTGCCACAGGGGAAACTGTGGCTGTGCAAAGCTGACAGAGCCACTGCCTCTATCAGAGGTGGTGAAAGGTACTGTGAAACATGTTGTAGAAAAAACCTAGTAGCAAACTGAATGATGGCTCTGCTCAGCCTGATCAGGGTATATCCCTGAAAACAGAGTATATTCCTGAGAGACATGCTACTCGCCGGAACAAAACAAAAAAAAGAAAAAAACAATATGGAGAAAAAAGGCTCTGTATGTTAGCCCGCTAATCTCTTGCTCAGAAGCTGTCCATGTTATAAGCAGCCAACGATTCCAAAATAGCATCAGTAATTAAAGTTGAATTTCAAGAGCTTTTGTGAAATTATGGAATGCTATGATACTTTTATCAAAGCCATGTCCCTTCATTTTGCCCAGCCATAGACTAGAGTGGCCATTGTAGAGGAAGATAAAGGCTGGGTAAAGTAGCAATAAGGTAACATTCATGTGTGTCTCTATAGTAAACGTGTAGTGGTATCAAGTGTCAGGTCACTGTGTTAAGCGAAGAACCATGAAAATAGTCATGGACATCACAGTGCACAGCCTTGAATTCTTGCAATATGCCAGATAACCACTTGAGATCTCTGACTTATTGACTTGTGAGAGAAAATGCATTAGCAGCATTTTGTACAGTGCCACCTGCTGTATCTTTCACAACATTGTAGCTAACAATGTATATTTTTACTATTTGAAAACAGTGGCACCAAGTGGTGCCAAGCCTTGCAACTAGTTGTGACTTTGGCCATTGTGACATAAGTATTTGGATATCTTAAGTAATGATGGAGCATGATGCTGAGCATCACTGTTGCAGGAATGTTGAAGGGTAAAGTGGGGCCATGTTGCTACAGCAGTGCAGGTAAGGTGATTCACTAGCGAAAAGTACTTTGTGAAAGTTAAGTTTCATTAATGAAATTTAAGTGGCATTTCCTGTTTTCATCTATAAATTTTTGAGTAAATTTTGTTAATTAGTAATTTCTAAATTATCCAGAATAAATTTTAACCTACTAAACCACATTAATCCAACTTAATTAGATTCAAGGACATATTTACTTTGGTATGCATGCCACATCTTGAGTGAATACCTGCAATAGCAGTTGAGCTATAAACATTCAAATAATTTGAACATTTTAACACAATTTAACAAATAATTAAATTGTGAAACTTGAACTCCTGTAACTTACAATTTACACAACCAATTGCCTCTCTATTTAGCAGTATCTAAGACTCTTCCAAGAAAGTATGTGTATACATTTTTTGTTATGTAGATACAATGGTGGCTAAGTTGTAAGCATAAAAATATTTTCAGAAATGTTCACATGAATAATGAAGTGCCAGACTTTGAGCCCCAATAACTTCCCTGCCCTTCATCTAAATATCATGCAACTTGGCATTGTTTTAGGGCCTCTTCCAAAACGTGCACTTGCTATATTTCAGACCTCTAACCATAGTACTGATTGAGTTATGGCCAATTAAACAATTCTTAAAATTCCACTAAATTTCACATTTCATGACATTTCACAAAATATCATGAATATTCCTAGAAATAGGAATTAAATAACTTTGCCCAGGCCTAGTGATAAGTTGTTCAGAGACTATTCTTTTAAGGGCTTTAATCAGGGAGGAGAGGATAGAAATGGGTCTGTAATTGGTAAGGCTAGTGCGGTCTCCACTTTCAAGAACTGGTGTTACTAGTACAGATTTCTGCTTCTGTGGGAACTGCAACTAGCACAGGGAAAAGTTACAAATTCTAGAGATGGAATGACAAAGTTCTTCTACTACCAGGGCAAGATATTTCATATCAATCAAATTACTCCCAGTCCTAATTTTGCAAGTACCTTACTGATGTATTTTGTGGTGTATTTGGCTGATACATCTTTAAAATACTATAGATCTTAGGCTACCCTAATTCAAATCCACCATCTGGGAAGCTCCAGGACTGGATTCCCTTCAGGGTGTCTGAACAGGCTCATTGGGGATGTTGGAATTGAGGCCAGTAAAGGCTGCATTCAAGCAACTGGAAATTTTGATGGAATCAATGTCGATTCAACCTTCCACCATGAGCATTTCAGGAATGGTTTTAACTCTTTTGCCAAGGAGCTCCAAGATGTCCCAGAAACTGATTTGATCATATCCTATTTCCCTTCAGCTCCCTCTATTCCATACTATATCTCTCATGTTTAATTCTAGCATCTAAAACATCTTATTGAAGGCCGCTCACCTAAAGGCCAATGGCAGGGATGTACTTTTCCCCTTAATGGGCATTAGATGGATCTCCAACCATACCATTTTGTTAACACTTGTCTCCAATGGTTTCTAAATTACTACCTTTTTCACATGCTCATTGTTTGTTAGTAGTAGGTCCCACAGTGCTCCCTCCCATGTTGAGACCTTCACCAACTGTGTTATGAATGCTTGTTGGAATGGTTCCATAAGAGCTGTATACTTACACTTTTGGTGACCCAGCCCATTCAGTCCATGTCTAGGACATTAAAGTCACCAACTATAATTTTTTTTTTATTTAGTTTTTGTTTACCAGGTAGGTGCACTAGCCATGAAATTACTATTTTCAGGCACAACCCAAGAGAGTACAACAAAGAACAGTGGAACAACAGCACACATGATTACAGTAATTAACAAGTATAGGGGTACTGTTAAATCTATAATGCAAGGATAACAATAAGTAGGGGTTACAATATATTGGTAAACATTAGACAAAAAAGCTTCAACGTTTGATAATAAGTGCAGAAGCCATGGATTCAACCTGTTGAGAGACAGGATTAGGTCCAAAAATAAGGTAAGTGGGGACAGAGAGAGAGAGAGAGAGAGAGAGAGAGAGGGAGAGAGACAGAAGTGAGGGGTTGATTGGCTGTAACATAAGATAGGAAAAAGGAGGTGTTAAATGAAAGAGGAAACAATCAAGGAGCAGGAGGGAAGATGTTAAGAAGACTGGGGTCAGTAGGCCTAGGGTGGTTTGAAACAGGAACATTTATAGGACAGGATTAGATGATTCTGATATGCCTTCTTGAAGGCATCATGGGATGAGGCCTGGTGAATGTTTTGGGGTAGAGAGTTCCAGTGTTGGGGGGGGTGAGACAGGCAAATGCACTGGCACCTTTAGAGGTAGAGTGCCTGGGTACGAGAACAGGGGCAGAAACTGCTGAATGAAGGTCATAGAGGGATGACTGTGTTTGAAAGAGGCCTGCAAGGGATTTAGGAGTTTGTGATCTGATAATGCTATCAATTATGAATCCAAAGGCATAAGATCAAGACTCGTGGGGCTGTAGCCATCCAAGGTCAGAGTAGAGGGTGTAGTGGTGTTTCAGATGGTGGGAGGAGAGCACATACTGACAGATATTATTGTAGGTGACATCCCATTTCCAGAGACTGGATTTGCTTGCAGTTGTATAGGTGACAACGCCATAGTTTAGAGACGGCAGTAGAACTCCACAGGCTATAGCAAGTCTAGCTGAGGGGGGTGAGAGCATAGCTGATTCGATAGGCAATACCAAGTTTGGTATTCACTGACTTACAGGTTTGAAGGATGTGGGTACTGAAAGTTAGAGAGGAATCAAGCATAATACCCAGATATTTAAAAGAGCTGACCACCCCAATGGATTTACCACTTAAGGTGGAAACTTTCAAATTGTTTTGGGCTTGTTTGAGCTTACAGCTTGAGCTGAACAGCATGGCTTGAGTCTTTGACTCATTTAAGATGAGTTTGTGAGAATTCAGCCACTGTTGGATGAGTTGAAAGTCATGGGAGAGTCGTTCATTGATATCATCAATACATTTGACACTGGTGTACAGGACAATGTCATCCGCGTACAGCAGGGAGGTGGTCTGTGGCAGGTTTGAGTTGATATTGTTAAGAAAAATAGAGAAAAGCAGTGGGCCTAATATAGACCCCTGGGGGATCCCTATGTTAATTGTGGTCATATCTGAGGAGGTAGAGTTATATTTTACAAATTGAGTTCGGTCAGATAGATAGCTACCGAACCAGTTTACTACATTAGAGGAGAAACCAAGAGATCTGAGTGCAGCAATGAGAAGAGCGTGATCAACCAGATCAAAGGCCTTGGTCATATCAATGAAGATGGACCCAGTAAGGAGAGCAGAGTCCATGGCCTTAAGAACATCAGAGGTAAGCCTGAGTAGGGCAGTTGTGGAGCATAACCTCCCAAGGTCCAGCTACCCTCTTAATAACCTTCAAGAGCTGCCTGTTGTCTCTTTGTTCCTACCCTGGTGGTCTGTAAATCAACCCAGCTTTGTTTTTTCTCCCTATTCCTCATGGACAATTGTATCCAAATGGACTCAGAACTTTCCAATGCACCCAGGCTATTTATATATGTTTTCGCAATCCCGTTCCTTACATAGAGTAATACTCCCCCTCCTTCCTATTCTCAATATCTTATCTAAATATTGTATACTCTGGAATGGGCATATCCCATTTGTGATTTTGATTCACCCAGGTTCCAGTGACCCCTGTAAGGTTCAGCTTATCATCTGGAACCAATGCCTGAAGTTGCAGCATCTTATTTCTCAGACTTCTTGCATTGGTGCATATCATTCTCCAGTATTGGTGCATATCATTCTCCAGTACTCTGTACCTCTCCTTCTCTCCCTCCTGTTCTCCCATTTGTGTGACATTTTTAAATTTACATTTGGTGGAAGGATGCTGGCTGGGCCCCTTGGATATCAATTATGACATTACTCCTAACCAAGCTACAACCCCATCTAAACACTCTATAATGAAGTTAGCAAACCTTTCACCCAACACCCTCCTACCATCCTCATTTGGATGTAAATTGTTCCTTTTAAACACTCTCCAACCCATTTAAGTTGCGCTCCAATCATTCAGATACATAAATCTGTGAATGCTGCACCACTCCCTTAGCCATATATATGTTTAATTGTTTATTTATTTTACTAGGAAGGTCATACTGAGTTGTTTCATGTTTTCATTTCCAGGTGCATCTCAGTGGAAGGATAGATAGCAGGGCATAAAACATGAACTTATCAATACATACTGTAAGACATGCAGTAAATTACTACAGTGTTATAAAATAACAGCACAACAACAAAAATTGTAATAAAACAGCAGTAATGGAGTGTAGAACTCACTTACAATATAGTGAGAGCATTACAAATCATTATCAATCTCATCTTTTTGTAGCACAATGAAGTCATCACTTTAGGTCTTAGAGGAGACCCTTGATAGGCTAATGCATAAACTGAAACTTTGGATCTGAACCCATCTCTTCCTCTTCCTATTGGGTCTTCCTCAGTTTAGTTTGTGCATTCTCTAGACGGGCTACAGCTCATTTGGCTCTATGTGAGTTTGCCTCCCTAGGTGAGTTATACTATTTTTGGATTCTCTGCAAGCTTTATTTGAAAGATTTGTATTTCTTGTGCTGGGTATTGCCATCACTTGTGCATTTGTGTGGTATTGTCATTTTTTTCTGCTCTATTTTGGTTTGGGAGGCTGCAGCCTTGGTGGGGCCTCAACTGGCTGTCTAGGTCTGACTTGCCCTTTTAAGGGTTTCAGTGGGCATAGCCCTGCAGACCGCTTATGATGAATTAAGGGACTCTGCATTCCTTCCTAAAATTTTAAAATCTTGGATTGAGTAAACCCTCCCACATCTGCCCACTGTGCACTGTATCACCCCCATCCATCTGTTCCCAATTCATTTGAAACCCTCCCGCAACCCACCCACTGTGTACTGTACTACCCCCATCCCTCTGTTCCCAATTTCTGCTCACAAAAAGTGTTCCTTTTTCCAGTCGGAGTCATAACAGGACTTGCATTATCAAAAAAAGAATAAACCCTTGGGCATTTCATTGTTTGTTTAGTTTTGGGGCACTTTTTCAATAAAGTTGGAAGTGAAGAGAAACAGAGAGAGAGAGAGAGAGAGAGAGAGACTACGCTTCTTGCTTGTCAATTTCAACAGCTCTCTCTCCTCCACTACACTGGTGGGGTGGACAGCTGTTTTACAAGAAGGAGGTTATAGGCAAATTATTCAAAATAATAAAACAAAATATCATTCTAAGGCCGCTGTCATCTGTTTGGCAATACAAAGAAATTTAAGGAATGAATGGCAAGCCTTCCTGAGCAGCAGCCACTCTTGCTTAAAACATTTTGAGTGCAGGCCACATCACAAGTTTCCGAAGACAATTCAGGATTTAAACAAAAAAAGAGCAGGCTATGTTTTAATATTATATGAGTGCCTGGGGTGCTTTTCTCTATTTTAATAAGCTGTTTTCCCCAGCAGTAGTATTTACATACTACGCAGCTACACCCATCGTAGAGTAGGCCTTTGATCAGTAGCTGTATTCATTCCACGTGTAGGATGCCCAGTCTTCCTGTCAGCAGCATGTAACCCCCACCCAACTCATATGGCATACTGGGAGCCCACCCCAGTGTGCCCAAAAGTCCTTTTATTTTTATTTTTCACCTGTAACTACAGAAACCCCCCACCATCTTTTTCTTAACCTGTAAAAAAGAAAACAGTCCTTTGTTGTCTCCCCAGTCCCCTCTCTCCATCCCCGCCCTCCCACTGATCACCACCTTCCCGAACCCCCACCCCATACTTACCTCTGGAGCTCAGCAATGTCATCTTCTCCAGACTGGGACATGACTGCACTCCTCAAAGTCCAGCCGCGAACTGAAGATTTCAAGGTAAGCCATATAATAGGAGTCAATGGGGGCGGTGTCAATTTATGTTGATATCTCAGCCAGTTTTAGGAATTTTGACCCCAAATTTTCAACACGAGGTTCTTCGGACCCCACCTTATGAACACTGGCACTGCCATTTCATTATTTAGTCCCAAAAGGTGATGTTGCAGTTGCTTTGTGAAATCACCTTTCAGGAACAATAAACAGAGCGACAGTGCCAGTGTTCATGAGGTGGGGGTCCCAAGAACCTCATGTTGAAAATGTGGTGAGACAATTAAATAAAATGCCCATGTTACGAGTGTGCATTGAACAGTTTCTATACACACTCATAACTTTGCCAGTTTTGAATATTTTCACTCCAGATTTTCAACATTGCCATTTATTCACACCTCCTTATGACCAGTACAGCTGTCATTTTTCACATCCTGTACAAAACGTGTTTTCATATCTGTGGCACAGAATGTCGTGGTTACTGTGCAAAATCAACTTTTGGAACAGACTAACAAAATGACAGTGCCACTGTTCATGGGGGAGGGGGTCCCAAAATGCCCATGTTGAAAATTTGCTGAACAAAAATTCCCAAAATTACTGCATTATGAATGTGGGTTGCGTAGCTTCTATGCGCATTCATAACTTCGCCAACTTACAATATTTTCACTCCAGTCTTTCAACATTGCCATTTTTTCATACCCCCTCATGCATGGTATAGCTGTCATTTTTCACATCCTGCCCCAAACCTGTTTTCTCACCTGTGGTGCAGAATGGCACAGTCACTGTGAGAAAACACCTTTTAACACATTAATGAAATGACAGTTTCATGAGGTAGGGTCCTAAAAAGGCCATGTTGAAAATTTAGTGAAAAAACTCCAAAAAATGGCCAAGTTACAAGTCGTCATTCAAACTTTTATATGCATGTAACCCCCTTGCAAATGGGGGTTCCTAAAAGCTTCCCCAGAGCTTGGGTAAATGCTCCGTGCCTGGTTGGAGTTCGGCGTTAAAGCCGTTTTAATGGGAAGCCAGTGAGCGCTTTAAAAAGGCCTCCGTATACTGTCTTTTTAAGGGTTGCTGTGGATTGCAGTTATAATTGATCAGGGAAGGGGTTTGAGTGTTGTTATGCTCGAATCCCGCCCGGGCTGCAGAGTAAACGCTCCCTTTCTGCCATTGCTAGTGGTGCTAAGGGAGCTCTAAAGGGGGGGAGGTGAATGTTTACTTACAATACTGCAATATAATAATGATAATGTAGTTGTTCTAACCTGCCTTGCTTTGCAGCACAGATGGTTTCAATTGCCTTCTCCATTTTGGTCCAGAACTATTGAATTGGACCAATCAGTACCTTGGGACCTCACAGAGCTGGCTGACCAATAGCGGAACTGTTTGTAATTGGGAAAGGCATTATGGGCTATGGCGCTTTTTCGCACCACTGAGAGCCGGAGGAAGTGACTGGCATGTGCAGCCAGCCAATGACAGCAGGTAGCGCCCGATCTGAAAGGAGTGCTCAGTGCTGCCAAGGACAGATGCGTTGTGGCTGGTGAGGAGTGAGGAGCTTCTGTGCTTCTGCGCTGGGAAGTGTTCGCGCGGGAAGCGTAGGAAGGCCTAAGGTGGCAGTTTTCTCTGTGAGTGAGTTCACTCTAAAATCTGCTGGCGGGCGGTCAGAGGAGGCTGTGCCCTGTACAGCTACCCACCAGGCTTGTCCTGTAGGAGGACTGGAGAGAATTGCTGAATCGCACTCGGTCCGAAGGAAAAGTGGAAGCTGCCGTTGCAGTATCTCAGTGGCTGTGAGTTTGTGGGAGCCTTTGAAGCAGCTGCCTGGTGTGGTACCCCTCTGTTGCTGTTTGCCATATAAATGTGTGAGAAGGCTGGTGAAGTCAGGCTCCATCCTGGTAGCGTTTAAGGAATCGTTATTTGCTGGGGTTGTGAGTACTGATTCAGGGTAGCTCCCTGCAGAGTGTTTACACTGTGGTTTCAGTGCATTATTATATTGCTGACTGCCTAACTAAACTTTCCTCCTATTTTGACCAGTTCAAGACTGTAATGTTTATCTGTGTTAAGGGTCCCAATCAGCTGCCACGTTTGGACTAGCCGTTAGGGCTTGGGTACCCAGGGACAGTAAAATTGTAGGGTTCGGCCTGTGCACAGAGCCCTAGGTATGTAGGAATAGTGTAAGCCAATCAACCTGATTTTCCCCCTTTCCCTTGTTATCTGCCCTTCTAATAAATCAGATTGCTGTGTTATAACTAGACCCTGGCTGGTTTGTACTCTTCAGATGAGCTGCTACATGGTGACTGTGATATAACTGTACCTTACTTTACAGGGGGTCCCTGGAGTGAGCTGGAATATATTATCCGAGGGGTAAGTGTACTGCTGAACAGAACTGTTGGCACCCAGTGTGAGTCACTAGGGGGATGAAAGGGGGGTTGCAGTAGCCCAGAGGGCTGTAACCGAGGTAGTCTTAATTGTACTAACCCCGACCTCTGGGTGGAGGCACCCGTCAATGGATCTGGGCCCCTCACCCTGCCTCCGTGGGGGCAGACAGGGGTAGTAGCCCTAAGGGTAGCGCCCCCTGGGGGTTACACACACACGTGTAACTTCACTTATTTTTAATATTTTCACTCCAAATCTTCAGTACAGTCATTTTATCACACCATCTCATAAACAGTATGGCTGTCATCTGTCACATCCTGCCCAAAATGCAATTTCACACCTGTGGTGCAGAATGTCATTTTCCCATGGATTCGAAAATTCTCACCTATGGGGTTCATGAGGTGGGGTGATAAGATGACTATATTCAACATTTGTGATCAAAATATGAAAAAAATAAAGTTATGCTCATTCTTTTCAAACAACAGGACTTATGCCCTCAATCCCCCTACCCCCAAAACCCATTTGGTGTCACAATATGAAAAAATGACAAAGTTATGCCCATTCCTTGCAAATGGTTTGATTTATGCCCTCTTGCTCCTCCTACCTCCAACCCTTCCAAGCCCAAGACACGCACACACACACACACACACACACACACACACACACACACAAGTTAATGCATTAGCAGTTCTAGTGGCTCTGCCAGAAACATAGAAACATAGAATTTGATGGCAGATAAGGACCGCTTGGCCCACCTAGTCTGCCCATTTTCCTACCTAACAGATAAGCTGCAGATCCTAGTTTACCAACAGCTTACCCCCTCATGCATAGTGGCTCTGCCAGAGCTTATTCATGCTTGGTTCGGTTGTTCCCCTGGATGTTCCTTGGCTACTTTCTTTTTGCCCATTTTATCTTTGATGGGCTTAGCAATTTTTGTTATTTGACTGTTAATTTCTCCTTACAATCTTGTATTAATAATAGCATTTAGGCAGTGATTCTTTGCTCTTTGCTACTTTGCCTTTCTCCTGTGGAATATGCAGTTGCAGGCTGGGTGCTTTCCTAGGTGTCAGTGTGGCTCAGTTGGTAGCACATCGGCCTCTGGACCAGAAGGTCATGGGTTCTTGTCCCACACCAGACTGGGACTTGCACCTAAAATGCTGACATCAGTGTGCAGTATTAGAGGGTGCTGTACTGCTGGGGTGTGCTATCCTTAGGATTAGATGTTAAACTGAGGTCCCTTCTACCCATCCTGGTGCTGTTCTGGTGGGTGTCCAGATAGAAGTAAAAGAACGCAGGGCACTCTTTGCAAAGAGTAGGTGACATTCCCGGTGCCCAGGCGAACATTCCCATTCTCATAAACTGGTTCATGCAATTGTCCAGGCTGTGTGTGGATGTTGATGTGGGATAAGGCCTCCCATACACATTCAGTCACTTCACTACCAGTCTAGCATTGCTTGTAAAGCACTTTGGGATACAATGTGTATGCAAAGTGCTATATAAATTCTGATTCTTCTAGTTTTTTTTCTGAGCTATCCCTACCTCTCCTAACCATCCTGTCTTAGGTGCTTTAGTTGTCTTTTGGCTTACCATTACCTTACCTGTCATTGTTCATTCCCTCTAGCTGCTGGTTAATGTTTGCTGGTTCCTAGAGTACTACACGCTCAATACCTCCATCTGCATGTGATTCTGGGCTAGCCTTACTACATTTACATCATTCACTGTTCTTCTTGAAGTCTGTCATTGTTGCGCTACTAGATTGTTGTGGGAGGTATGGCTTGGGAAGTTTTGTACTGAGGAAGATCAAATAGGAAGGGGTAGAGACAGGATCAGAATCAAAGTTTCAGTTGGTGAATCAGCCTATCAGTGGACACCTCTAAGACCCAAACATGATGACTTCAGAGTGCTGTAAAAGGCGATTGTCTCCAGATCCCAACTTTCAAATAATACACAAACAACAGTTGTCTGGGTGCTCAGATTGGCAAATAATTTACTCCTCCATTAAAATCATCCATCAGTATTTACAACATATTTACATGAATCCAATCCTCCATCTCATTATTATATTCAAATCATCATACATTTTATTACTGTCATCTCTTCTCCCCCGGGATGTACATCCAGGAGCCATTCTCCTCATTTTTCTTATGTCAGGGTACGAGTGTAGACTCACACCCTTCCTCTGTTTTGTGGTCCTAAAAGTCCTATGTGCCCACTAATGCCCCCTCCACTTTCCATTGACTAGCTGTTCCTTTTTATGCCATCCACCTTCAGCACGCCCAGGTGCCCTGCTATACACCTTCTACAGAATTCCTCGCTTTTCCTTCTCGCTCAATTCTTTCACTTTTCTTTAAGGATTAGGTGAGTGGGAATCAAGCAAGATAGAAAAATTTGTGTGCTCTTCTCTTCTTGCCCAATCTTTTAAACCCCCATCATTCGACCTTCTCTCTCTTCACCTCCAATCAAAATATTTTTCTGCTTGTGATGTCACCAAGCCCCTCCCCTAACCCCTTTCTGTGACCTCTTCTAGCAATTCCCCTAGATGGTCTTTCCCATATTCTTCACTAATCCCTGTCCTTTTCAGACTAGACCCCCACCCTCTTCCCCCCTGAGCATCGAGTTGATAGGAGGGCTTGTTGACAATAGGGCTTACCTCTTAATCAGGTAAGCTGCTTTATATAATCACCTTTACGAGGTGAGTTAACTTCAAATACCTGAATAGATGGGTCAACTCATGCAAGTCTAGCATTTAAAGGGATTGGATGAAGCTAAGGATCCAAAGTGGAGGAAATGGACCATGCGGAGTCAGTTGCAATTACAGGACTGAATCATGAGTTCATGTGAAACCCCCAGGCCACTTTTTAACTAGTGTGTACACACCCCAATTTTTGTAATGCTTACTCAAGCTAAATATCTGGAAAAACACTGGTGCTCGTATACTGATGTACCAATTTACTTTAGTGAACATGTAGGTACCACCCTTGGCATTAGGATGTATACTTGGCTCATTTTATAGAAGAAGAGAGGGGTGGAGGTACAGAAACAAACAACTTGAACCTTATGTAAATAACACAACCCAGGTCCTGGGTGGAGGCTGCTAGGCATATGCTTGATCTAACCTGCTGAGGGGGCCCAGTAAATCCACACAACCAGAAGCAATAATCAGAATGTCCATAACAGTGACTGGGATTGTGCAGTATGGCTTTATTTATTTTATATATTTATTTGAGTTTTGGTAACTAGGTAAGTAAACTGAGACAAATTACAGTCCCTTTTTCAAGATCGACCCTGTGTAGAAACCAGCAAATACAGAATGGTATGGTGAAACAAGTGAGTAAAGTACATACAGTTCAAGCAGATATACATAGTTAAAAATACAAAAATAGGCATATAGTAAAAGAAGGCTAGAAAAACTATATACATTAAAACAACAGGCATAAAATGGTATTAACAATCATCATTATGTACAAAGATATAAACATAGAAACATAGAATTTGAAAGCAGATAAGGACTGCTTGGCCCACCCAGTCTGCCCATTTCCCTACCTAATGGATAAGCTGCAGATCCTAGTTGACCAGCAGTCTACTTCTTTCTACCCCAACCCCTAGAATTGCCTTATGGCTATCCCATGCATGCTTGAATTCAACCACTGTTTTTGACTCCACAACCTCCTCTGGAAGGCCGTTCCATGCATCACAACCCTCTCTGTGAAAAAATACTTCCTTACATTACCTCTGAGCCACCCCCCATCTTAAAATTGTGCCCCCTTGTTCTTGCACACCTCTTTTTTCGAAAGATGCTGCCCTCTTGGACTTTGTTGATTCCCTTGAGGTACCTGAACATTTCTATCATGTCCCCCCTCTCCCTCCTTTCCTCGAGGCTATACATATTAAGCTCCTTTAGTCTATCTTCATATGTCTTCCGGTGCAGACCCTGCACCATTTTAGTTGCCCTCCTCTGGACAGCTTCCATCTTGTCTATGTCCTTTTGGAGATTGGGTCTCCAGAACAGCACACAGTACTCCAGATGGGGTCTCACCAGCTGTCTGTACAGACGGATAACAACTTTCTGTTTTCTACTGGTGATGCCTCTCCCTATGCATCCCAGTATCCCCAGCCCTCCTTACTGCCCTCTCATATTGCTTGCCCACCTTTAAGTCATCTGATATGACTATCCCCAGGTCCCTTTCCATTTTTGTTGTTGTTAGTATCTCACCCCCATTGTGTACTCTTCCCTGGGTTTTGTTTCCCAGATGCATTACCTTGCACTTCTTAACATTAAATCTAAGCTGCCATACATTTGACCATTCCTCTAACCTTGCCAAATCCTTCTCATCCTTTCCACCCCACCTTGTGTATCAACTCTGTTGCAGATCTTTGTGTCATCTGCAAAGAGACATACTTTTCCTTCCAGTCCCTCTGCAATGTCAAGCTACAAAGACATTGAAGAGGACCAGTCCTAATACTGAACCTCACGGCACCCACTGGTAACCCCCCTTTCTTCAGAGTGGACTCCATTTACTATTACCCTCTGTGTCCTATTCTCCAACCAATTCTTTACCCAGGCTATCATCTTGGGACCCACTCCCAGGCTGGCTAACTTGTATATTAATCTTTTTTGTGGAACTGATTCAAATGCCTTGCTAAAGTCTAGGTAGGCCATGTCCACAGCCCCTCCCTGATCTACTACTTTGGTCACCGAGCCAAAGAAATCTATTATATTTGTCTGGCATGACCTTCCTGCTGTGAATCCATGCTGCCTTGGGTCCTGTGCCCCTCTGGCCTCTAGGTACTCGACAATTCTTTCCTTCAGAAGTGATTCCATCATTTTCCCTATCACTAAGGTTAAACTAACAGGTCAGTAGTTTTCCGCTTCTGCCCTGCTCCCACTTTTATGAAGGGGAATCACATCTGCCCTCCTCCAGTCCTCAGGTACCACCCCATCCTCCCATGATTTGTTAAAGAGGGTAGTCAGTGGTGCCAATAGTTCTACCCTTAGTTCTTTTAGAATTCTGGAATGAATCCCATCAGGCCCAATTGCTTTGTTCTCCTTCAGTTTTAAGAGTTCTTTCAGAACCCTTTCTTCTGTAAATGGGCTGGTATCAACTTCTGTATCCAGAGTGTTTCTATTGTTTCCTTTAGGTACCTCCCCCTCTTCATTTGTAAATACTGAGCAAAAATATTTGTTTAGTATCTCTGCCTTTTCACAGTCACCCTCTGCCCACCCCCCTTCCCTTTATTAAGCCTCACTATCCCTCCCTTAGTCTTCCTTCGCTCCCTGATGTACCTAAAAAAGGTTTTATCCCCCTTCTTAACTGAGTTGGCTATCTTTTCCTCAGTTCAGGCCTTTGCTGTTCTGACTCGTTCCCAGCTTCCTTTTGCTTTAACTTGATACAATTCTCTGTCCTGCTTCTTCTGTGATTCCTTGTACTTTCTGAATGCTTTCTTTTCTCTTGAACCTTCACTGCCACCTCCTTTGAGAACCATAGTGATTTCTTACATTGTTTTGTTTTGTTTATTTCCTTCACACAAAGGCTTGTGACCTCTGTGATGGCAGTTTTTATTATTCCCCATTGTTCTTCCACCCCTCCTTCATGCCCATTTGCTAGTGCATTCCTTAGGCACTCACCCATTTTATCAAAGTCAGCCCTCCTGAAGTCCAGTACTTTTGCCTTTGTATGGCTTAATTCTATTGCTGTGTTTATTGTGAACCATACTGTTCGATGGTCGCTAGTTCCCAGATGGCTACCCACTTCTACATCTGTGATCCTCTCTCCATCTCCATCTCCATTTGAGAGGACCAGGTCTAAGATTGCTCCCTCTCAAGTGGGTTCCAATACTAGTTGTCTAAGGCATACCCCCTATAGGGCATCTAGAATAACCCCACTCTTACAAGTGGCTGCTGCAACTGCACTCCAGTTAACATCTGGCATATTCAGATCACCCATCAGCAATATATCCCCTTTATCTGCCATTCTAAGTATACTTTATATCATTTCCTTGTCCATTTCCTCCCCCTGAAAGGGGGGAGAGGGGGGTCTGTATACAACCCCTGTGCGGATTGTGGTGCCATTGCCTGCCTCCAAATTGACCCACAGTGCTTCTTCTCCTCCCTGTTTACCCTTTTGTTCTGTTGCTTTGATTCCTTCCCTTATGTAGAGAGCTACTCCTCCTCCTCTTTTATCCTCCCTGTCCCTCCTGTAGATAGTGTATCCTGGTATGTTTCGTCCCAGTCATGGTTCTGTGTACCATGTTTCTGTGACTGCCACGATATCCAGATGTTCCTGCTCCATCAAGGCCACTAATTCAGGAAGCTTGTTACCCAGACTACGGGCATTGGTACTCATTGATCTCCATTTTTTGATGGCTTTACCTTCTGTAGCAGCATCCCCCACTGACCTTTCTGCCTTGGTCTTTTTCTCATTTAGTACCCTGTTTTGTAGGGGGAGGCTGGGATTTTCCTGCTGCTTATCAGTGCACAGTTAAATACATTTGTGTTCACAGGATAGAGTCCTAGATCAGAGAGGAATAAAACATAGGATCATGGAAAATTAGCAAATGGCATAGTAAGATAAGGAGCAGTGAGGGAGAAGAAGGAAGGATGGTACAGGGGCAAGTAGGAGGAGGAGGAGAGAGAAGAGGGAGGAAGGTTCAATGGTGGGGGGGGAGGAGAGAGGAGAAAGGTAGAGTGAGGATACAGGGTTTTATTTAACTCCAAAAATTGATTAGCGTTTTGCTCATAAAAGTGCTAAAACATTGTGAAAATACATAGCACTTGCCTCACTGTGTTTAACAAACATAACACTTCTAGAAAACCTATATAAATACTTTCTGTACAGTTAGCATTGTCCCACGAAAAAAACTGCTAATCAATTATTTAAAACCGTGGGATAGGTGAGGCAATTAGTGGAAGAAGGAGCCAGATACAGAGCCAGAGAGATAGGCATGCAAGTTCAGCTGGAACTTGGGGAGAGAGGAGCATGACAGGATGGGGGAGTCAGGGAGTTCCAGTCAGATACTGTTGCAAAGGAGAAAGACTTACGGGCAATAGCTAGACTCAATTTTGGCTTTATGAGAAGTGGAATGGAGTCAGATCTGAGGGCTCGAGGAGCTTGTCTTAGACTTATGGCCTTACTGAGGCTGGGAGGGGTGAAATTGTAGACAAGTTTATGCATAAGTTAATGGAGGAATTCAAAGAGCAACCAATCCAGTGAGGACAGTACATCATAGTGGAGATGCTGGGCATTAACCCCCAGGGCAAACCTGCTGATTCTATGATGAGTCTGGGAGCGGAGAGACAGAGTTGAGGAGTTAGTAGGGAGCAGAAGGGGAGCACCATACATTAGGAGAGGAAGAATGAAGAGGCAATTTTAAGGCAAGAGGCAGCAGAGAGAAAGGGGTGGATGTGATAGAGGAGGCCTAGTTTTTAGTTCAAAGATCTAGTGACATTGGCGACATATATACTGAGGGAGAGCAAGGAGACCAATGTAATGCCCAGGTATTTAAAAGAATGGACAAACTCAAGGGTGTCACCCCTGAGAGATGTAATGCTATGGGGGAATGAGTGCACAAGTAGGGTAGGTGACTAAATAGCATATTTTTAGTCTTTTTTGTATTAAGAACAAGATGATTGCTCCTGAACCAACCCTCCAGGGAAGTGAAGTCAGAGGCAAGTTCTTGATTAATCAGAGCAATGCCAGGAGAGGAGCGATAGATTATGCCATCATCAGCATAGAAGTGTACAGAGGCCCCTCCACAGAAGTTGGGTAAGTCATTAATAAATAGTGAGAACAGCATTGGTCCCAAAATGGAGCCCTGAGGAACACCATGAGTGATGGCTCTAAGATCAGAGATAAAGCCTGCCCACTTGACCTTTTGGGAGCAGAGGGATATAGTTTTGGACCCAGTTCAGTGCTCTGGGATCCATGCCAAGAACATGAAGCCGATGGAGCAGAAGACCGTGATTCACCAGGTTGAACACTTTCATAAGGTAGACAAAGATGGCACTAGTAGCAGAACCAAGGTCCATTGCCTGGAATATGTCAGATGTCATATTTACTAGGGCAGTAAGGGTACTGTGATTCCTTCTGAAGCCATGTTGATGAGGAGATTGAAGCTTGTGAAGTTCCTGATAACTCTGTAGGTGGTTGTAAATGATTTGCTCTTGAATCTTATCCAAGGGGCAGAGAATACAGATGGGGATAAAGATGTCAATAATAGTATTGGGTCCCCCCTTATGCATGGAACAACTACAGCCAACTTCCATTCGTCAGGTACAGTACTAGTTAAGAATGAGTGGTTGAATAGGTCATGGACAGGGCAAGCAAGGGCAAGAGTACCAAGCTTGAGAAATTTAGATTCAAGGGAGTCATAGCCTGGGAAGCTCTCAGCCTTTAAGTTGCCACATAGTCTCTGGACCTCTATGAGAGAAGCCAGTTTCAAATGGAATGGAGGTTGGGTATCAGGGGTGCTTGGGGGGTGGGGCAGAGGGAGGAGATGATGAGTTACTGAAGAGCAAGGTATATTTTTGTAGGTCATTAAAAAATTCATTAAATCCAGAGGTGATGGACTTAGGGTCTACAAGGGTTGTACCACTGGCTGAGATGGAGTACTGGGCTTCAGCAACCTTCCCTTTGACCAAAGAACTAACCTGTCTGTAGAATTCCTTTGAGTTGGAGAGGTGCTCTGTTTGTAGGGATATGTAATGGTGGTGTTTGGCTTTATGCAGTACATTTTTGCACTTATTCTGATATTGTCTATATATTTACCAGTCAGTGGGCAGCCCACTTTTCTTATAGGTCTGCCAAGTCTTGTCATGAAGGGACATTAGTTTCCTAATTTTCTTGGTGAGGCAGGGAGTCTTAATCCCCTTGGACCTACATTTTTTAAGAGGGGCATGGATATTGACAGTACGAGAAAAGGTGGAAACTAAGAAATCCAAGGCTTGATTTATATCAGGGAGAGTCTCAATGGGGCACCAGTCAGTGTTGTTGATGGAGGAGATGAAGCTACTTACGTCAAACTTAGACATGTCCCGAACCTGGGAGATCTTGGGAGGGGGGTTAGGACAATTATTCCTCCATACACAATGTTTAGGGGAATGACCTCTAGTACAGTCTGAAAGGACATCCCTGCCTTGATCTTCAGGGGCAGTTAGTGACCACCCAGTCTAGCAGGGTGTGTTTTCCTGACTTGATATTGATATGCATAGGATACTGAATGAGTTGTATTAGGTTTGAGTCAGTGAATGTTGTACACACTTTGTCAGCATCAGAATGAGGCCAGTCAATATTGAAATCGCCACATAGTATAAGGTCATGGCAGGGGAGATTGACTAGTGAGGTTAGGAAGGGGGGGAGTCCTAGGGAAGCCTTATTGGGGGCAGATATGCACATCCAATGATGAGTTTCTTGATGTTTCCAAGGGTTAGGGAGATGAATATGGTTTCCACAAGGGTGGAGCCAGAGTCTAGCATAAATAGTTCAGCAACATTCAGATCAGACCATGAGCAGACAAAAACCCCACCACCTCTTTTACCCACCCTATCCTTTTTTGAAGCAATTATAACCCGGTAATGCCACCTCATGCTGCTTAATTGCTGGTTTGAGACAAGATTCTGAAATGCATAAGATGTCAGGGGTCTTTCGTATAGTCTAAGCCTCGAGTTCAGCCATTTTTGGGTGGAGACTACGAATATTCATTTGAGTAATTTTAGCCCTTTACGTGGGGGAAGTGTTGTAGAAAAGTGGGTGTGGATCTGGGTAGGGCAATGGGGCTTTGTTCAACAGATGGAAAGTAAAAGCTGAAGTGGAGTCCTAAGGGTCGGTCCAGGCTGGACAGGTACAAATTCAAGAATGTTCCTTGTATGCAGTACAGTTCATGAACAAAACAGAAACATCTTCTTCCCAAATTTCCCAAAGATGCATTAGTGGACACCTGACCACACACATGCACATCTCTCTTCCCATGAGTGTTATTTAGTAAATCTAAGCTACACAGTCAGAACTCTTCTTGAACATAGGTGCAATATGTGAAATTCAGACACACACCTTAACCTGCAGCTTGGCCCTTGCTCAGGTAAACATAGTGGTTCCCTTTACCAACCAGGAAGCCCTGCCTTGTAAGCGCTTAGATAGCATTCTTCCCACCCTTTGTCCCAGCCGACAGTCTCTGCCATTCTTCAGGGTTACACCACTGAAATCCCCATTCCGCACTGAAATGCTAGAGGTCCCGCATTTTTACTTGCCACAAACTGAAGTGACCAGAAAATAAATAGTTCTCCCTGGGGTCCACAGTTTAACTTCACTTCCCTCACACTGGTGAGACTAGGGGTAGTGACAGGTGCGATCCAGCCTTAACTATGGGTACAAGCACTCCAGACTATCCACACCCGTAAGAAAATGTGGAGATCTAGTCTCCTAGATAGTACTCATAGGAGTTCTTCTATTCTCAGGGCTTGGAACAACTGAAAAAGGACAAGGAAAGGCACTCTTCTAGGTAGCTGGTCCAAGCAGTCTATTTCAGGTCCTATCCAAGGCAGCTGAAAGCACCTAAGAACATTCAGGGGATTACCCCTTGACTTCACAGAGAACAAGAAGATCCTTTCACTTTACAGGGAGTAGAAATCAGGAAATCCTGCAGTAGTCTTGTCTCCACCACTTCAATGGGAAGCTGGAAATGACACTCTACTAGAGTGAGAAATCCTGGGCCCTCTCTCAAAGCCCACTGGCAGTCCTTCTGCCACTCTCACTTCCTCATTCCACAACACACTACACCAGAACTGCGTATTCTAAGCTCCTCAGAGCAGCTATTCACACAGTGCGGCTTATGCTGCTGCAAGAGTTCTAAATGACCTAATCATTCCTCCCTCAGGCTAGCTGAGTTAACAATGATGTCATTATGTAAGGAGCCCCTAATGAGCTCCCTACCAGCTGCCTGCTGCCTTCCTAACAATAATACTGATAGGATTCTAGTAACCCCAGGGACTGGGTGGTTACACATGGATGAAGGGTTTTAGAGCCTAAGGAGTGGCGGCAGAATGGATAGCAGGAGAAAAGTTGGACCAGAGTTTGGTGAATCTGAAAGTTAATGCAGCTTGTTCTGCAGATGATTTAGTATATGGGAGGGAGAGTGGACATGTTTCAAGGTTACAGAGGTTGTAAGAGGGAAAGTATATGCAAATGGAGTTAAGGTAAGGAGAGAGAGAATGAAACCAGTATTTTAAGATGAAAGACTCAGTTGGAGTAGTGTCTAGTTTCAAGAGAGATAAATATGAGGGAGGTATACAGGGAACAGTGGAGAGTTAAAGGAGTGGGCAAACCAGGCCTGGCCATTGCCTTGCAAGGTTTTTGACTTTCTAAGTAAGGGCCTCTGAGATTGGGGGAGCAGTTTTGTGGGCCTTGGCCTGAGCCTGTCCTATCATCCTGCAAATAGTTAGGGTATTTCCATGTTCAGTCCCCCCCCCACGCACTGACAACAGCACACAAGGAGCTCCAAGCATATTGCTGTAGACCTTGGCCAACATGCAGCTCCATCCTTCAGAGTCTTTGTTGCACTGTCATCCACGATCACTTCAGAGACAGTGCTGCAGCAGACAATATCTCTCCATCCATGAAGGAGGAGAGTGTGTAACGGCCAAAAGGTTCCCTGACAATGTCAGGACAGGCCAGACAAATCTGGAAGGAGAGGCAGGAAGCTTACTCAGTGACCAAGATGCTAGAGGTTTATTTTCAAGGGGTAAGGAGAATAACAAAACAACTGTTTTTTATAATGCTGCAGGATAATAAAAATAAACAATAAAACAATACGAGTGGGAACAACAATTTTTCAAACCAAGAACAGGGGGCTAACCCTTTTAATCCAAGTCCTACATGCACTTGGCTGAGATGATACAACTGACGAACCAAGCTTGGGCTTTTCTATGGATCGGCTGATCAGCAGGTGGGCATAGACCTCACTAAGCACTTATTACAAACAGATAATAACGGGGCATCCCTCAAATGAACAAAACACAAAGAGGAGCACTGCTAGCTGGCCGATGAACTTAGTAATCCTCTGTGACTCTGGGCAAGAAGCTGAAGACTTCTGGTTGGCAGATAGGTTTCTGAGTGATCCACAGCAATGACCACTGGCAGGTTCCTGGCGCTAATGTGACCTCTCATTAAGACTGCTGGTGGTACAATCTTTGGGCGGCCTCTACAGAGCAACACGGGTACTTGCACACTTAAGGACGGCTTGGAAAATAAAAAAAAAGGGGCATGCATAATGTTAACTGTGGTCCCTCATGCTAGAGCCGGGGTGGCTCCTAAGCTGACTCACTACTTGATACCTCACTAGCAGCTCTCTACCACTTACTGTCGCAAGAGAGATGCTAGAACACTGGTGGTGGAACTTTGGAAGAGGCTGGTGTCAGTGGAGGTAGTTCTGCTGCAGATGGCTGATGGGCCAGGGACTTTACTGGGTCAGCGTCAGGCTCTGGTGAAGCTGGTCCAGGCAGCAAAGGCAAAGGTGCACATCAAGTACACCAAGGTGCAATTAGAAACATAGAACATAGAAACATAGAAACATAGAAACATAGACTTTGATGGCAGATAAGGACCGCTAGGCCCATCTAGTCTGCCCATTTCCCTACCTACAGGATAGGCTGCAGATCCTAGTTAACCAACAGCCTATATCTTCCTGCCCCCCAAAAGAATTGCCTTATGTCTGTCCCATGCATTCTTGAATTCTCCACAGTTTTAGACCCCACAACTTCCTCAGGAAGGCTGTTCCATGCATCCACTACCTCTCTGTGAAATAATACTTCCTCACATTGCCCCTGAACGCCCACCTTCTATCTTTAAATTGTGTCCCTTGTTCTTGCAAGTCTCTTTTTCTGAAAGATGCTACCCTCTTGGACTTTATTGATTCCCTTGAGGTACTTGAAAGTTTCTATCATGTCCCCCCTCTCCCTTCTTTCCTCAAGGGTATACATATTAAGCTCCTTTAGTCTCTCCTCATACGGCTTCTCTTGCAGACCCTGCACTATTTTAGTTGCCCTCCTCTGGACTGCCTCTATCCTGTCTATGTCCTTGCGCAGATGGGGTCTCCACAACTGGACACAGTATTCCAGATGGGGTCTCACCAACTGTCTGTACAGAGGGATAACAACTTCCTGTTTTCTGCTGCTGATGCCTCTCCCTATACATCCCAGTATACCCCGGCCCTCCCTACTGCCTTCTCACATTGCTTGCTAACCTTAAGGTCATCTGATATGATTACCCCAGGTCCCTTTCCTGTTTTGTTGTTGTTACTACCTCCCCACCCATTGTGTATTCTTCCCTGGGTTCTTGTTTCCCAGGTGCATTATTTGCACTTTTTGCATTGAATCCTAGCTGCCATACGTCTGACCATTCCTCCAACCTTGCCAAGTCCCTTTTCATCCTTTCCACGCCTCCTGTGTATCAATCCTGTTGCAGATCTTTGTGTCATCTGCAAAAGGCATACTTTCCTTCCAGTCCCTCTGCAATGTCACTGATGAAGACATTAAAAGGACTGGATCAATACTGAACCTCACGGTACCCCACTAGTAACCCTTTTCTTCAGAGTGGACTCCATTTACAATTAACTTCTGTGTCCTGTTGTCCAGCCAATGTTTTACCCAGGCTACCACCCTGGGACCCACTCCCAGGCTGGTTAATTTGACTAATAATCTTTTGTGTGGGACTGTGTCAAATTCCTTGCTAAAGTCTAGGTAGGCCATGTCCACAGCCCCTCCCTGGTCTACTACTTTGGTCACCCAGTCAAAGAAATCTATTAGAATCGTCTGACATGACCTTCCCACTGTGAACCCATGCTGCCTTGGATCCTGTGCTCCACTGACCTCTAGGTACTCAACTATTCTTTCCATCAGAAGTGACTCCATCACTTTCCCTACCACAGAGGTCAGACTGACAGGTCTGTAGTTTCCTGCCTCTGTCTTGGTCCCACTTTTGTGAAGGGGAATCACATCCGCCTTCCTCCAGTCCTCGGTACCCACCATCCTCCCATGATTTATTAAAAGAGTAGCCAGTGGTTTCACTAGTTCCTTCCTTAATTCTTTTAGAATTCTGGGGTGAATTCCATCAGGACCCATTGCTTTGTCCACCTTCAGTTTTAGGAGTTCTTGCAGAACTCTTTCTTCTGTGAAAGGACTGGGATTGACCCCCTATCAAGGTGCTTCTGTTAATTGGATTGGGCACTTCCCCTCCTCTTTTGTGAATACTGAGCAGAAATATTGATTTCAGTATTCCTGCTTTTCACTGTCCCCTCTGCACCACCGTTCCATTCTATTCAGCCTCACTATCCCTCCCTTTGTCTTTCTCACTCGTTGATGTACCTATAAAAGGTTTTATCCCCCTTCTTAACTGAGTTGGCTATCTTTTCCTCAGTTTGGGACTTTGCTATTCTGACTTCCCTCCTTGCTTCTTTCTGCCTTAACTGGTACAGCTCTCTGTCCTGCTCCTTCTGTGTTTCCTTATACTTCCGTAATGCTATCTTTTTCTTCCTGACTTTCACAGCCACCTCTCTTGAGAACCATAGAGGCTTTTTCTTTCGTTTTGATTTGTTTATTTGCTTCACACAAAGGCTTGTTGCCTCTGTGATGGCAGTTTGATAATTCCCATTGTTGCTCCACACCTCCTTCTAGCCTGTTTGCTAGTGCTTTCTGAGGGCACTCTCCCATCTTGCCAAAGTCAGCCCTCCTAAAGTCCAGTACCCTCACTTTTGTATGGCTTGACTCTGTAGCTGAGTTGACGTGAACCACACTGTTTGATGGTCACTTGTCTCAAGATGGCAACCACTTCTAGATCTGAGATCCTCTCACTGCCCCCATTTGAGAGTATGAGGTCTAAGATTGCTCCCTCACGAGTGGGTTCCGAAACTAGCTGTCTAATGCCTGCCACCTGTAGGGCATCAAGAATGGCCCTGCTCTTGGATGTGGCTGCAGAAAATGTGCTCCAGTTAACATCTGGCATATTCAGGTCTCCCATCAACAGTATCTCCCCTTTCTCTGCCATTCTAAGAATGCCTTCCTTCATATCCTTGTCCATTCCTTCCCCCTGACATGGGGGTCTGTACACAACCCCTGTGCGGATTGTGGTGCCCTTTCCAGTCTCAAGGTGATCCACAGGTGCCTCCTCTCCTCCCTGTTTACTCTTTTGTACAGTTGCTTTTATCCCTTTCTTTACAGAGCTACTCCTCCCTCTTCCCTGCCTGTCTCTCCTGTTGGTTTATGTACCCTGGTATGTTAACATCCCAGTCATGGTTCTCTGTGTACCATGTTTCTGTGACTGCTATGATATCCAGGCATCCCTCTTCCATTAAGGCCACCAGCTCAGGGAGCTTGTTGCCCAGACTATGGGCATTGGTACTCATTACCCTCCATTTCCTGATGGCCTTACCCACTTTTGCCCCATCCCTGTCCTTCTTGCCTTTGTCACTTTCTCCATTTACCACTGCCCTTCTCCCTATCGACACCTCCATGTTGGTGTTTGCCACACTTACTACCGCGATTGTTTGGGGGCTAGGATTTTCCTGCTCCTTTCCAGTGCCTCCCCCCTTGGCTAGTTTAAAAGCTTGCCAATGAAGCATTTAAACCTATCACCTAGGATCCTGGTTCCCCTCCCGGACAGATGCAGCCCATCATGCCAGTATAGGCTTGCATCACTCAGGTGGACCCCAGTCCCAATGAAGCCAAATCCTGAGCTCCACCCAGTTTTTCAACCACTGGTTGGAATCCCATGGGAACACCTAGCCTCTCCTTATGCCATAGATGGGTGAGCACCTCCGAGAAGGTTACCCGTGCGTGCTACTTGACTAAGGCCCTCCCCAATTCCATAAACTCTTCCTGCACTTCTCAATCCCTTTCTTAGCCAGGTCATTTGTCCCAGGTGGACAATGACATCCAGCTCTCCCCTGTGCAGCTGCTCCGGCAATCCTGAGGATTAGCCCCTGTCCCTCCAAGCCATGGCGCCAGGCAGGCACTTACCTCCCTCTCCCTTCCTTGCCCAGTCTACCTTCCTAACAATGGAGTCCCCACCAGGAGTTGTTTCCTTCCCTGCAGGGTCCCCTGCCACCCTCCTGTGAGTCTCCTTGTGGAGGTTCCTAACATCCTCCTTGGTCTCCACTGTAGGTGCCTCCATGGAGGAACCACACTTTGCCAGAATGGCATAGGGTTGTGGAGAGGTACAGCTGGAGGGATGTGCCTCTGTTCCACCACCTCACCCTCCCTGGCCCACTGTGGTCCAACCGCTCCTCTTTCTTGGCAACCTCTGAGGCAGCGGCAGTGGCACTGGTGGTCCCTGGATGGAAGAGAGGTCCCACAAATCCTGGCCAACTCAGCCTGGAGATGAGCAACCTCCTCCCTCAGCCCAGAGATGTGCCTGCAGATGGGACAACACCGCATCCTCCAGAACATCTCCCGGAAGACTGCTGCTCCACAGCCACTGCACTGCACCACTCCAATCATGTCTTATTTCTGGCCCTTAACTGTTTGCAATCCTTACTCTTTCCTCTGTTTTCTCTCTCCTTACTTTCTGCCTGTGTTCCCTTTAAGCTCCTGATTGTCCTGTTCTGAGACAAGAATATCCTATATTCTCAGTAGACCACTTACACTTGTTCAAGGTAGACCTCCAGCAGCTAGAGGGGTCCGGAGAGCTACTCTTGCCCTTCTAGGATGGTGGGTCCTTGGTGGTTCTGTGATCACTCCTTCCTGCCCTAAACAGGAAGTTCCTGTTGTCAGTCAAATCCTGTGCCTATAAAAATAGAACTAGCTTTGGGTGGGGGTGGAGGGCAGGGAAGGAGGGCAATATAGTCCCAGCAGAGAAGTTCAGTCACACAGCAGTCCTTCTCCTGGTGTTTTCTGCCAAGCTATTAGCAGAATCTTTCTAAGGCAGTCTTTAAATGTAGCTTCCTTCTAGCTAAGCCACTCCCCCTACTTACCAGATCTTTCTACAAGTAATTTAAACCTCACAGCAGTTAAGTCCTTTCAGTCACCTGAGATTTACACCTAGATGACTTTTCAGTTACCCATTCAGTTCAGTTAACCCAAACACACACTTTTTTTTTTTTTGTTTTGTATGGTTTTTTACCCTAAATTAAAGGTCCAAATACAAAAGTTCTTCTACTTTAGTCCCAGCAGAGAAGTTCAGTCACACAGCAGTCCTTTCTCCTGGTGTTTTCTGCTAAGCTATTAGCAGAATCATTCTAAGGCAGTCTTTAAATGTAGCTTCCTTCTAGCTAAGCCACTCCCCCTACTTACCAGATCTTTCTACAAGTAATTTAAACCTCACAGCAGTTAAGTCCTTTCAGTCACCTGCGATTTACACCTAGATGACTTTTCAGTTACCCATTCAGTTCAGTTAACCCAAACACACACTTTTTTTTTTGTTTGTTTTTGTATGTTAGTTTTTTTACCCTAAATTAAAGGTCCAAATACAAAAGTTCTTCTACTTTAGTCCCAGCAGAGACATTCAGTCACACAGCAGTCCTTTCTCCTGGTGTTTTCTGCCAAGCTAATTTGATAACACAGTTTAGTAGCAAGGAAACAGTTCAGATTTTTGAACAGACAGTTTAGTTTTTGTGGGAAATACAGTCTCTAGGGAGTGCTAGGCAGGCAACAACACAATGCAGTTTGGGTGGTGTTCAGGAAACCTTCCCCAAACCCTGTGGGCAACCCAGTGCCACTCAACCACTTCCCCACCTCCTCCAAACGGTGCTGCACCTTTAAGGGTCTTCTTTTTGGTGGCGCAGTTCTACTGCCAGGACTGACATTTTGTTGTGGGATGTGGCCTGCATGCTCTGCCAACTGACATTGGTTACAGGGGCCTGAACTGGATCTGGTTTAGTGGGGTGCACTCCTCTTTCTGAAAGGATGCCTGTAGCTCCTCCAAGTGTCAGCCGAGCTCCTCCTCCTTCTTTTGCATCTCAACGAACAGTGCACAGCTCAATTTTTCGGTCATAACATCATAGCTTTGGATAACTGTGGTGCACCTTGCCACTGTCTTTTTTTGGCAGAGGGCTTGCTCGGCCTGTTCCTTAATCTTCTGATCCTGCTGTCAGAGGCTCTTTTTGAGTTCCTTACACTCTTTTTGCAGCTCGGTATTCTGCTTGGCATATTGTGCAACATGCTGTATAAGTTCCTGGTACCAGGCCTCCCTTTGGGCATCCCACTCTGAAACCTGCTGATGCACCTCACAGGTGAGAGCACTCGCCATGTATACAGGCTCCTCTACTCAGGCATCGGGAACTCTGGATGGACCTCCTGAAGGTGCCATGACAGCACTGTTGCGCTGCTTGACTCTGTCCATCTTACTCCTAGTGTTCTTATACAACTGGTTCCTAGCCTTTTTGATTTGGCTGTTCCTGGGGTCACTCCACTCACATGATTGCTGAACAGGCCTCATGGTTTCTTTGCCTGGGGACATGGTCCTTCCCTGCTCCACCCACTGATCCATGCATTTTCGACCTTGGCTTCTTCTCTTCCTCCTGGGCCAGCGTGGATGAAGCCCAACCTGGGGCAGGGCCCCTTGCTTCATTTTTGAGACAAGTGCCACCAGCTCCTGCAATTGACATGCCACATGTGCCACTTCCTCTTACATGACATGTCAAGGATCCCACTTCATATCTTCTCTTGCAGGCATCTTGGTGTGAGTAGCTTCAAGCTTTGTACTCCTTGATGTTTCTACCCTGCTCGCTGCACCAAGCTGTGGCAGGCCGAAAGATTCCCTGATAATGTCAGGACAGGCCAGACGAATCTGGAAGGAGAGGCAGGAAGCTTACTTGGTGACCAAGATGCAAGAGGTTCATTTACAAGGGATAAGAAGAATAACAAAACAACAGTTTTTTATAATGCTGCAGGATAATAAAAATAAACAACAAAACAATACGAGTGGGACCAACAAATGGCAAACCAAGAACAGCGGGATTACCCCTTTTAGTTCAAGACCTACATACACTTGGCCAAGATGATGCAACAACCGACGAACCAAGCTTGGGCTTTCCAATGGGTCTGCTGATCAGCAGGTGGGCTTTGACCACACAAAGCGCTTGTTACAAACAGGCCATAATGGGGCATCCCCCGGATGAACAAAACAAAAGAGGAGCACTGCTAGCTATTTGATGAAGAACGTGGCAATCCTCTGTGATTCCGGGCAAGAGGTTGAAGACTCCTGGTCAGCAGAAGGGTTTTTGAATGATATGCAGCAATGACCACTGGCAGATACCCGGCACCCAGGTGACCTCTCACCAAGACTGCTGGTGGTATGATTTTCGGGCAGCATCTATGAAGCAACACGGGTACACGCACACTTACGGGCAGCAGGCAAAATAAAAAAGGGGGTCATGCACAACATTAACTGTGGTCTCTCATGCTTGTGCTGGGGTGGCTCCTAAGCTGACTCACTACTGGATATCTCACTTGCTGCTCTCTACCACTTACCATCACAGGACTGATGGTAGAACACTGGTGGCAGAACTTCAGAACAGGCTGGCATCACTGGAGGTGGTTCTGCTGCAGATGACGGATGGGCCGGGGACCTCCCTTGGTCAGCATCAGGCTCTGTCAAAGCTGGTCCAGGCAACAAAAGTGAAAGTGGATGTCAGGTACACCAAGGCACAGTTCTATAACACAGTTTAGTAGCAAGGAAACAGTTCAGATTCTTGAACAGACAGTTTAGTTTTTCCAGGAAATACAGTCTCAAGGGGGTGCTAGGCAGGCAACAACACAATTTGGTTTGGGTGGTGCTCAGGAAACCTTCCCTGAACCTCGTGGGCAACCCAGGGCCGCTCGATCACCTTCTCCAAAGGGTGTTGCACCTTTAAGGGTCTTACCCCCTTCTGTTCATTTTTGCAGATCTGACCCCACTTTATTAAGATTAATAGCCACCCCTGTGCCTTAGGTAGGGCCTTGTCCAGCCTGCTCGATAAATACCATACTTGAGAGCCTGGGTGCTGGACCCCCCCTCTTTCCTGACAGTTGGCTAAGGGCCTTTGCTCTCTGGCCCTGCCCCCTGTCATGGAATGGTGCAATGACAGAACAAAATGCCCCTCTCGCAACAGCCATGCTCTAATGTTGTAATTTGGGCTTATGGACCATATTTCCCCTGTTTGTTGCTTTTCCCTCCCCTAGGGAGCCCACTGTGCCCCCCTTCCCACTAGGGCACTGGCCCTTTAGGATTTTTATTGGTCACTCTGCCCCTTTAATTCTTCGTTTCCTCCCCTTCCCACTTCTCTAGCACCTGTTGTGTGAGTAAAATAAAAAATAAGGCACTTGGCCCACTCACCGCTATGGCCCGGGACTTTACTGCTACTGAGGGGAGGCAGGAAACTTGGCCAGGGAGCCATGCTCCTACCCATTTCCTTTCCAATCTGCACTGCAGCTGAGGCGGAACTACAGGTCCAAGGTGTGACTTCCACCTGGACCTGTTTTATTTTTGTGGCACCACCCGGTCTGGCTTGCTGATCCTTCTCCCCACACCACTCGGTGATCTGGGGAAATTAAATGGATCACGGCAGGGAGTCTTGCTCCCACCCAATGGACCCTGTTGCTTCTGCCACCACCACAACCCCACAGACTGGGACAGGAGGGGAACGATGCTGGGGGAGCCACAGACCAACCCAAGGTATGTCTTTATCTTTGTGCTTCCTGCATCCTCCATCCTCCATGACTGGCCACTGACTCCGCTCTACAGCCACTCCCCGGCCCTTTTCTAGGGTAGGTCCTGCCATCCAGCCAGGAGATTGGGCAGCACAAGCCCAGTGTGGAGGGTCTCCTACCCTCAACATAGAAACATAGACTATGACTGCAGAGAAGGACCACTTGGCCCACCCAGTCTGCCCATTTTCCTGACTATTGGATAAGTTGCAGATTCAAGTTTATCAACAGCCTATTTCCTCTTACACCCCACTAAAATTGCCTTATGTCTGCTCCATGCATTCTTGAATTCCCCCACTGTTTTTGACCCCACAACCTCCTCAGGAAGGCGGTTCCATGTGTCCACCACTCTCTTCACAAAAAAATATTTCCTCATATTGCCCCTGAGCCATCCCCCTTCTATTTTTGAGTTGTGCCCCCTTGTTCTTGCACATCTCTTTTTCTGAAAGATGCTAACTTCCAGGACTTTGTTGATTCCCTTGAGGTACTTGAAAGTTTCTATCGTGTCCCCCTGTCCCTCCTTTCCTCAAGGGTATACATATTATGCTGTCTTAGGCTCCCTTCTTACGGTTTCTGATGCAGACCCTGCACCATTTTTGTTGCCCTCCTCTGGACCACCTCCATCCTGTCTATGTCCTTGTGGAGATAGGGTCTCCAAAACTGTGTTCAGTACTCCAGATGGGGTCTCACCAACTGTCTGTACAGAGGGATAACCACTTCCCATTTTCTACTGGTGATGCCTCCCCCTATGCATCCCAGTATCCCCCCAGCTCTCCTTACTGCCTTCTCACATTGCTTGCCTACCTTAAGGTTATCTGATATGATTACCCCCAGGTCCTTTTCCATTTTTGTTGTTGTTAGTACATCCACCCCATTGTGTACTCTTCACCTGGGTTTTTGTTTCCCAGGTGCATTACTTTGCACTTCTTTGCATTGAATCTAAGCTGCCATATGTTGGACCATCCCTCCAACCTTGCCAAGTCCCTTATCATCCTTTCCACCCCCACTTGTGTGTCAACTCTATTGCAGATCTTTGTGTCAACTGCAAAGAGGCATACGTTTCCTTCCAGACTCTTTGCAATGTCTCTTATATAAACATTAAAAGACTGGACCCAGTACTGAACCCTGTGGTACCCCACTAGTAACCCCCTTTCTTCAGACTGAGTTCCATTTACTATTGCCCTCTGTGTCCTGCTGTGCAGCCAATTTGTTACCCAGGCTACCACCCTGGGACCCACTCCCAGGCTGGCTAACATGATTATTAATCTTTTGTGTGGGACTGTGTGAAATGTCTTGCTAAGATCTAGGTAGGCCATATCCACAGCCCCTCTCTGGTCTACTACTTTGGTCACCCAGTCAGAGAAATTGATTAGATTCATCTGACATGACCTTTCTTTTGTGAATCCATGATGCCATGGGTCCTGTGCCCCACTGGCTTCTAGGTACTCAACAATTCTTTCTTTCAGAAGTGATTCCACCATTTGCCCTACCACTGAGGTCAAACTAACAGGTCTGTAGTTTCCTTCTTCTGCCCTGCTCCCACTTTTGTGAAGGGGAGTCACATCCGCCCTCCTCCAGTCCTCAGGTACCACCCCATCCTCCCATAATTTGTTAAAAAGGGTGGTCAGTAGTGTCACTAGGTCCCCCCTTAGTTCTTTTAGAATTCTATGATGAATCTCATCAGGCCCCATTGCTTTGTCCACCTTGAGTTTTAGGAGTTCTTTCAGGACCCTTTCTTCTGTTAATGGACTGGAGTCAACCCACCCTGCCCAGAGTGTTTTTACTGTTTGGTTTAGCTAACTCATCTTCTTCTTCTTATTTTGCGAATACTGAGCAAAAGTATGCATTCAGTATCTCTGCCTTTTCACTGTCTCCCTTTGTCCACCTGCCTCCCCTTTATTAAGCTTCACTATTCCTCCCTTGACCTTTCTTTGCTCCCTAATGTACCTATAAAAAGTTGTATCCCCCTTCTTAACTGAGTTGGCTATCTTTTCCTTGGTTTGGGCCTTTGCTATTCTGACTGCCTTCCCCGCTTTCTTCTTCTTTAACTGATACAGTTTCCTGTCCTGCTCATTCTGTGATTCCTTATACTGCCTGAATGCTATCTTTTTCTCCCTAACTTTCCCTTCCGCCTCTTTTGAAAACCAGTGTTTTTTTACTCCATTTTGTTTTCTTTATTTGTTTCACACAAAGTCTTGTTGCACCCACGATGGCAGTTTTGATTTTTCTCCATTGTTCTTCTACCCCTCCGTTCTGGCCATTTGCTAGTGCATTCCTTAGGCATTCACCTATTTTGCCAAAGTCAGCTCCTCTGATGTCCAATATCCTGGTTTTTGTATGGCTTGTCTCCATGGTTGTGCTTATCGTGAACCACACTGTGTGCTGGCTGCTTGTTCCCAGATGGCTACCCACTTCTAAATCTATGATCCTCTCTCCATTTGAGAGTACCAGGTCTAAGATTGCTCCCTCCCGAGTGGGTTCCAACACCAGCTGTCTAAGGCATGCCCCCTGTAGGGCATCAAGAATGACCCTGCTCTTGGATGTGGCTGCAGTAAATGCATTCCAGTTAACATCTGGCATATTCAGGTCCCCCATCAGCAATGTCTCCCCTTTTTCAGCCATTCTGGGAATGCTTTCTATCATTTCCTTGTCCATTTCCTTCCCCTGAGACAAGGGTCTGTATACAGCCCCTGTGTAGATTGTGGTGCCACTCCCTGTCTCCAAGGTGACCCACAGTGCCTCCTGTCCTCCCCTTTACCCTTTAGTTCTGTAGCTTTGATCCCATCCCTTATGTAGAGAGCTACTCCTCCACCTATTTTACCCTCTCTGTCCCTTCTGTAGATTGTGTACCCTGGTATGTTGACATCCCAGTCATGGTTCTCCATGTACTATGTTTCTGTGACTGCAACAATATCCAGGTGTCCCTCTTCCATCAGGGCCACTAGCTCAGGAAGCTTGTTTCCCAGACTATGGGCATTGGTACTCATTGCCCTCTATTTAATGTTGGCATTACCCTTTTTGCCCCATCCCTGCCATTATTGCCTTTGTATATTTTCCATTTACCCCTGTCCTAGCCTCTGTTGAACTCTGTACCTCGGTGTTTACCTTACTAACTGCCATGTTTTTGTTGTGGGGAGGCTTGATATTTCCTGCTTCCTATCAGCACCTCACCCCTTGGCTAGTTTAAAAGCTTGCCAATGAAGCATTTAAATCTATCGCCTAGGAGTTTGGTACCCTTCCAGGACAGATGTAGACCATCATGCCAGTATAGACCCTCATCTCTCCAGGTGGACCCCCAGTTCCCAATGAAGCCAAAACTCTGTGCTCTGGACCAGTTTTGCAAGCATTCATTGAACTGCATGGTGCAGAGTACCCTAGCCTCACCCATGCCATAGAAAGGCAGCACCTCTGAGAAGGTTACCATGCATGCTACCTGTCTGAGGCCCCTTCCCTACTCCACAAACTCCTCCTGCACTGCACTGATCTCATGCCCAGCTAGGTCATTTGTCCCAAGGTGGACAATGATATCTAGTTTCCTATCCCTTGATGTTGCTCCTGCAATCCTGATGATTCACTTCCTGTCCTTCCAAGCACTGGCACCAGGCAAGCACCTTACCTCCCTCTCCCTTCCATTCCTCAGTTCTACCCCCCTAACAGTTGAGTCCCTCACCAGGAGCTGTTTCCTTCTCCTGTGGTGTCCCTTGCCACCCTTCTATGGGTCTCCCTTGTGGAGGTTCCCAGCATCCTTCTTGGTCTCCACTGAGGATGCCATAATAGAAGAACCTTGCTCTCTTGAATGGTATATGAGTTGTGGAGAGGTATAACTGGAGTGATGCACCTGTTCCACCACCCTCACCATCCCAGGGCCCACTGTGGTCCAACCGCTCCTCATTCTTGGCAACCTCTGAGGCAGCGGTGGTAGCACTGGTGCTCTTTGGGTGGGGGAGGCTTCCCTAGTCCTTGCCAGTTTAGTCTGGAGATGGGCGACCTCCTCCATCAGAGCTGACAGTTACCTGCAAACAGGGCAGCAATGCAGTTTCTAGAATGTCTCCTAGAAAATTGCCACCCCACAGCCAGTGCATTGTATTACTCCCCACATGTCCCTCCCAATTCCTGCTTATAATATATAATATATAATATATAATATATATATATATAAACAATTTTTTTGGTATGTGTGCTTACCATTTATGCACTGTGCTGGGTTATTATCTTCAGCACCGACTGGCACAAAACTGGACAAAGGGACTGGGAGGGGTCGGTGGGACTGCAGGCAATGGGGTTGGAATGGGGGGAACTGGATAAAAAGAAGAAGAAAATTCTCATGCCGGGAAGAGTGCCCCCATTTGTTCAGTGTCCTGAACTTCAGGGTACTACAAGTGTCTTGGGAGATGCTCAATCCTCCTTCCCCCACCAGTCCTTCAATGTCCTGAGCTCATTCCCAAGTCTGGGACACCTGAGTTCTGAGCAGCAAACATGCTGCTTTGTCAACAGGCCTGCTCACTATGGAGTGATATTGCTCATACATTCTACTCTGCTATGTGCTCACCTATGCAATCTTTTCACATCTTTCTGCACTGCTGCGAGTGTGAGGTTTCCAAGCCCAAAAAAACAAACTCTGTCATTATGATTACCAACACGTTATGAGATATTTTCTTTCTCTGCAATCATTTTGAAATACTGTCCTATTAGACTAAAACAGCAAAAGGAGTACTTACAAATATTAAAACTGTTTTGTTCAGAAACTGTGATTGAGCAGATTATGGACTATTTACACAGGCCTAGTATCTGTGCACTAGTTGTACTGTTTTACACAATGCACATTTATTAGTTACATAAGGCACATTTATTAATTTATATTTGTTTGCATTTTTTTTATTTATAAACACCAGAGAGAATTTGATAACACAGTGGGCTCGATTTATGAAAGAAATTCCACACAGTAAATGGGAAGTACTTCGAGTAGCATGTGCTATTTCATACCTCCTGATACAAGGTACAGACCCAGTAGGAAGCAGTAGCAGTAAGCGAGGATACAACAGTGGAAGTAGCCATGCTAACTGCAGAGGTTCATCAGCTGAAGGATAGCAGGGCAGATCACTACTGCCACTGAGAATGGAAATATAGCCAGCAAGGCTGACACAATACAAAAACATGCACACATGAGGCAATTTATGAGGGATACAAGCACTGCAGTGCAGAAAACTGCTGCAAATGGAGCTGTTCTTCACTAGAGTGGCCACGACTAGCTTACCAGACATCCCCCAAAAATACTGTAGCACGTTATTCGGGATGCAAATAGCACACTTCCTGCTGTGCTAAATAAGGGGGTTCTTAAGCACTCTTTAGCACAGACAGTGTCAGGATGCAATATTACCACACAATTGCAATTGTATGGCTGCCTACATACTAACAGCAGCCCATGACAAGAAACAGGATGCAGAGGTTTATTTTAATTGTTTTCATTCAGAAAGTATTCACCCAGAATAGCTCAGCTTAGATGCAACATCATATTTACAGTTGGTTCTGTCTACCCATTTCAGCAAGTAGGTGGTCTTTAGTATTGGGAGGTTAGGTCACACAGTACAAATTTGTCTCAAACAGGGTTTGTATCTGTGTTCTTCTGCTTCCCAAGTCAAGATATCAAGAGACCACACAGGATACTGCAGCAGTGGATGTCCAGGAATTAGACTATCGCATACTAGACAAGTCTGCTTTTAATGGCAGGTGGTGCGTGCTCTTTGCCCATTCTGAATCACATGGTGCTTGCACTACAGCGGGCTCCTATGTAATAGTGCCTGTGATGTCATCTTCTGCTGCAACCCAGATAATAAGTTAATGACTTCATAAATAGTAATATATTTTCAAAGGTGACCTACACTAGTCATGAAGACAACTACCATGTCTGTTAGCAGTGCTCCTGTTCTTTCTGAAACTCGTGGTACTGCAGAAACAGTAGTGGTCACCTTTTTTACCGTGTGCTACTTTCACATTCATGAACCTAGACCAATGAATGGGAAAGACTATATAGGAAACACAAATACATTGCATGCACATCTCAGCTTTTTATTTTATTTTAAATTGTTAGGCCGGAAAAGCTACACAGAGTCAAAGCTTATTTCCAGGTGTGACCCATGTAAGAATTAATACAAAGAAGTTTATATGACTTTCTCAAGGTCTTGCACTGTGCACGTGGCATATGTGGGAGTCTAACCAAAGTCCAGTGGATGTTCATGTTCATGTTCACAGCACTGTGCTCTAACCACTAGACTACATTGCCTCCCAATGAGACTTGCCTTACTATAGAGCGAAAAAGAGAAGCAGCTGAAAAAAATTAAAAGAAATCATACACATCATTAGAAATCATAGGACTGTAGATATTCAGATACATAGCTGCTATGAACTGATTTTCTCTCTGCTATACCAAAGGAATCAGCTCCTACCTTAAAAATGTGCCCTAGTCGAAAATAAAAAGTGAATGTTTTCTTTTCTTCTTGCAAAACACTAGTAATCATTCTTAAATAGTCAGCATTGTTTATGACCATTTTTATTTGGTAGAACATAATTTTCTATTGCCTCTCTGTCTTTAATTTCCCTGCCTACTTCCTCCATGATGAAACTGGCAGCATTCCCAAACCTATTATTGTGCACACAAATTGCAACTGTTAAATGTTTTTTCCTTTTATTAGTTTTTTTTTACCACTGGCCTAGACTAAGTTGGTCATTTAAAAACTGCCTCTAAACTTTCATTTAAGTTAATGAAATTTAGAGCCAGGCAGGAAGCAGTATAGCGCAGTGGTTCATGGCTCTGAGCTGCAAATCTGGAGACCTGGGTTTGAATCCCACAGCCTCCACTTGCATACTGTCTGACCCTGAGCAAGTCACTTAACTTCCCTGTGCTCCCAGGTCACACCTGTAAACAAGCTTTCAGCTTAGTGTGCCACTGCTGGTTAAACAATTATAAAAAAAAAAAAAAAGTGCAATTTAGAGTAAAAGATAACAATATGTTGTCTCCATTATTGACTATGGGCTTATCATCTATGGCTGTGCCCCTGCTACCACTCTTAGATGCATATCCACCTCCCTCAATAAGGACTGCTGACTTCTCACTGGATCCCACCACCTCACACATATGTGCAACCTCTGTGCACAAACTGGATGGCTACAACTCACCAGTCGGATAAAGTACCTAACCTGCACCCTGGTGAAGAAAATAACTATGGGCCTTGCGCCACATGGAGTATGTGCACTCCTGCACCCTAACAATAACCCCCGCTCAGCCAGGGGGTCTGAATCACAGCTCCTGCAGGTTCCACATTGTCGTGCCTCACAAGGTCAAAGATCTTTTGCCTATGGGGCGCCCAGCTGTCTAAATGGTCTAAACAGTTATATCTCCTTCACTCCTACCCTTGGTGCATTTATATCAAGGCTACACCTCTCTCTCACTTCCTCTAACTCCTGTGACTGCATACACTAGATGAACCCATGAATATTTCCCTAACCTTATGCAGTTCTCTCTCCTGTAAGCACTCGGTTACCCCTTAGCAAGCACTTCCCTATGTTATGTCTACGACAATGCCTCTGGCTGTACTCCTCCTCCTCTATAGCTCTCTGTCCCCCTCTACTTTTCCTCTCTCTTGTCCTCTATCCTCTCTGAACCTCATCCACTATCCCCTTGTAACCTAGCCTACAAAACTTGTTTTGTTTCTCAGATGCTTTGTAACTCTGTTTAGCTTACACTTTTGTAACCTTGTCCTATGTACTGAATTTGTAATCTGACTTACATGTCTTATGTTTTGAATTGTAACCTGATATGGAACCTTTGTAAAAGAGCCCTGGCTCAAAGGTATTGTAATGCTAGACCTAATAAATAAATAAAAAATAAATAAATAAATATGGTGCTATTGTTAGACATTATGATGAAAATAATCTGATCAATAAATATATTAGGGACGGAAGGGTTGGTTGTGATCTTGTTCTAATTTCAACTGTGATTTATTTAAAAAAAAAGATCCTGATTTATGAGAAATGTATGAATTGTTAGTTTTGATCCATTTGGCATAAAAAATATGTATTTATTTATATATTTATTTCGTTTTGTTAACAGGGTAAGCCCACTGGGTCCATAGATCTCTTTTGCAGGGGAGACCCGGAATTAGTTACATAAAGACCTGTGGAGTATATAGCATTTAAGAATAACAAGGCAATTACAAGAACAAACATGGCTTTTCAAAGTGTCTTACCTTTCAGAGGCACATGTCATTTCGGGAGCAAGCAAGACATCTTATTATCACATTAGACTAGACAGTAGGTGACTTCAGACAATAATGGGAGGGCTTTAAAGCCTGGGGTTCAATGGTGGGCAATAGGCTCCTCCTTCATTCCTTCCCCTCATTCAAAAGCCCTCATTTTGCAGCACTTCATGCTTAGAAACTCAAACTTGACTATTCGTCCTGTTTCTCTGAGCTACCATGCGTCTCGCTTCTAGCGTTCTGCTGACTTTGCCGTACACCTCAAACTTCTCTGCTGCTGGTTATGTTTCATGGAATCTCTGACTCCTAGCCCTGCTGCAAGTCCATTTTGTGCTCATGGGGAGGCATCCCCACCCTCGCAGACTCAGCTCTCTGGATCCATTTCTACCCTCTCCCCTGCCATAGCAGTATTCCTCCTCAGGTAACAGCTTGCACTTCCCACCTGTCTCCTCCTCTCCCTCACCATTCGTACTCACTCACTAGCTCCTGTCCTGCCCTGTGATAGCTGTTGGCATGATTCCCATACCTTTTTGAGCCCAATGCAGCCATTCTGTGGCGACAACCCTTACCTTCCCCGCCCGATTCATTAGTCAGACTCGCACCTCCTGCAGCTGGGTGCCGCATTCATTTTCTGACACTCTATGGAAGTTAATTTAGCTGCAGCCCCGATGCTTGGCCCACCATAGACCTTGTAGTTCTGGCTCCAGTCATCCTGATTCTGGCATTTCCACATTATGCACACCTGAGAACGGCTCGAGGGATGGGGTTCGTGCAGTGCTGGAAAACATTATCAGGAACCCTTTAGCGTAAGGGGTTCTCAAATGGTGAGGCCAGCCTCCCTGGGGAGGCCCCAACCTGTTCCAGGGGAGGCTCAAGCAAGTCTGAAAAAGTACTGTATTTAAATGTTGAGTTTTATATATATATTTGTGTGAAGAGATGAAGTAAACTGAAAGAGGATAATAGTAGGTGAATTTTATGTATTTATTTACTAATAGGTGACAAAGGAAGGTGAATGAGCCAAGGCTCATTTCAGGTGTACCTGGGGAAGGGTAGGGAGTGAATACATTTCAAAAGGTAACTGCAAAACAATCAAGAAATACACAATGAACAATAGTGCAAGCAAATATGAATAAACTAATAATGAGTTGTGGTAATCAATCAATTTGTAGACTGATAGTAGAACAGCCCAAATACAAGGGTTGAGCATAGAAGTGCTAAGAGCAATAGCAGGAAGGAGCAAAATAATCCCTGAGAACTTGCTTATGAGCAGGGATGGAGGGGGAGAGGTAAAGTAAGTAGGAAGGTTATTTCATATAGAGAGGAAACAGAAACAGTAGTCTCTCCCATGAAGGTACTGCAACAAGGGGTAACAATGGTTCAAGAATGAAAATAGCAGAGGAAGTAGGCTGGCCTGGGGGGGTTACAATAAGCCGAATAATAATAATTGCTATTTTATTTATTTGTTATTCAGATAACACCTTTGAGCACAGGCACTCTTTTTCAAAGGTTCCACATCAGTATAAGACAAAGAACTGAATGTGAGCCAAGTACTCCGAGGGGGATTTCAATTTATATATGGTGTGCTGTGCAAAGTACAGTATGTTTTTTTTCTTTGGGGAGGCCCAAGATTATTTTAGTTTTTGGGGGAGGCTCAAAATCTTTTCCATGCATTTGGGGAGGCTCACGGTGACAAAGTCTGAGAACTATTGCTTTAGCGCAATGCCATGTCACCAGCACTACATGCTTGCTTTACATTCTGACATTCCTTGAGTTTCCGGTCCCGTGGGCATATGCCATTAGCTCCATGGAGCCATTTGGATTGCAACTGTCATTTAACCCTTTGCATGGTCGTGACTGTACTTTGCATTTCATTATGTTTTGAATCATGGGAGCTGCCACTGCAGCTGCATTCCTGCTTTTCAATAGTATGAACAGTTGTACCAGCAGCATATGCCATATTATATTCATGGCAGTTGGCTAAGGGATGGATGATTTGGATATCTCCTGGTTGCTCCTTTGCAGTGTGCACTTTTACTGGTGCATGATCCAGTGCTTCAATCTCTGATTTATAGGCCCTGCAGCGTCCTCAAAAAACAAACAAAAAAAAAAACTTGGTTTATTCAAGAAAGGTTAAAAAAAAAATTTCCACATGTTTATTATCTTTGATCAGCTAATCCCTGCTTCCTCATCCTCACTCTTGCTCTTTCGTTTTAGGTTAGTGGTCAATTTTGGAATTCATCACTCCTTCCCTGCTGCTTCTTCCTGTAGCCTTCCATGCCTAGATCCAGCCTTCGGTGGTAAGTTTTTGTCCCTCCCAGGCATTTCATTCCCATCAATTCCATAATCCTATACAGTTCCCTATTCCCATCCACAGTTCTTTTCCCCTCATTCTAGCATTCCTCTTTCTCCTCCCATGGCTTTCCATTTTCTTTCTCTTCCCCAGGTTCCATTCCTCACCATGTCATCTGTCGAAGATCCATCCATCGAAGATCATCCTACAACTCCTTCACTCCATCCTAGACCCATCAGTAGAAAGCGCACATCCAAGTCCCAACATTCCAGAAAGGATTGGACGGTATCTTGCCTCATGTCGGAGTTGGCCAGAAGGGGCATCTCCTATTCTTCATCTGCTCAGAAGCAAGTGCTCTATGACCTTCTCATGCAGGCTTTATCGCAACCTAGACCTGCCCCTGGCCCCAGCCAGCCCCTTCCACAGCCCGAGCCTACTCCTCTGTCAGATATTCATAATTTCATAGCTCAAATGACCACTTCTATTGTGGATATACAGACTCGCCTTTCTTCATTGGAAGCCCATCCTACCATTCCACAGATTTCCCCTCCTGCTCCCATCTTGCCTGCTAGATCACCTTCAAAGGACCTCATCCAGCCTCAGGATTCTAACCTCCCCTTGGTGGTGGTGCCTCCTTCACCCCCACCTCCTGCGGTTCCCACAGGTTTGTCTCTTTCTCCTCAACCTCCATTTATATCTCCTATTCATCTTGTGCCTGTTCACCTCCGCAAGGATATTCTGGATGGCAAGGACGGCAATTTGGTACCACTGCTCATCTCCTCCCATAATGTTTTGGACAATCGTGTAGTTTCATGTGGAGACGTGTCCATCATCCTGAAGTCCAAGGACTCTGGTCTCCTTCGCAAGATGACGATGGCCGAATTCGTCCTCACTTTCAGCCTCTATCGTGACATCATTTGTTCCTCCTTCCCGGATCGTCATGAAGAATTGGAAATGTATCTCTATCTCCTCATTGACCTTAGAGTTCGAGATGGTGGGACTCACTTCCATATTTATCATCACCTCTCCTTTTCAGCCAAGGCTGCATCTGCCTTGAATCTTTACAACATCAAGCTTAATTGGGCCATCTTAGACAACAAACTCTTTTGCCGCCACTTCGCCAGCCAACACACCTATTCTTTTTTTTATTTTGTATTTATTTATTAAATTCTCAGATTACAAATACCTTTTAGCAGAAACTGCTCATTTACAAAGGTTCCACGTCAAAGGATGAGGGTCAACATACATACATACAGAGGTAGTAAAAGAATGCACAATAAACAACCAAAACAACTAAAAGAAAAAATAAAGATACTCAGTTATAACATACTTTGAGATAATATTCATAAAACGAGCAGCTTGAGTAGGCAGCTGGCTGCAGTAACAATAAGAGATAGAGGGCACCATAGGCAGTTAGTATTGCAGGCATGTGACCGGGAGAGGAAGTTGGCAGGCTAATGGGCCTTATTCTTGTTCTCTCTGTGGTTCATTCAATCACTTTGATCCCCTTTGCCCACTAATAGTGTCTCCTCCTCGACCATCCCCATCAGTTCCCAACCCAATTCGTTCCTTCGACTCACCTTCCACCTCCAACATGGCTCGCCCAGTCCCCTATCTGCCCGCTCGTATTGACCATCACGGTCACCCCATTTGTAACATTGGCAGCAAGTCTATCAGTAACAACTTTAATGACCACGGTTGTTCAACCCCTCAGTGCCAATTCCTACATTTGTGCTGTATCTGTGGTGATACTCACACTTGCTACATTTGCCCTAAGGCTCCCAAACCCTCCAGATGATGCCAGGTCCACCCCTCTACTCCGGTAGACATCGATGCCCTTGCCCGATTGCTGTCCATGCACCCTGACCAGGATGCTGTGTGCTCTCTCCTCTCAGGTTTGACCTATGGTTTTCACACTGGAGTCTTAGTCCTTCCCACTTTATTGCATTTCTGCCCTAATCTACAGTCTGCCATCCAGGAACCTGCCATCATCCGCTCCCTCCTCCAGTCGGAAGTGGACAAGGGGTTCGTATTCAGCCCTTTCCCATACTCCCCTTTTCCCATCTATAGAATCAGTTCCCTCGGAGTTGCTACTCAGAAATTCTCTGGCAAAAAGCGCCTCGTTGTTGATCTCTCTGCCCCCTCATTATTCTCCCACTACAAGCGTCAATTCTCTCATTCCAGCAGACATATTTTCCTTGTCTTATGCCCGCATTGATGATGCTATTACCTTAATTAAGCAGTCAGGCCATAGCTCTTGGTTGTCCAAAGTAGACATATCAGATGCCTTCAAGTTGCTTCCCATCCATCCTTCCCTTTTGCACATCCATGGTGTTTGTTGGGATTCTGCTTTTTATGTTACCGTTTGCCTCACCTTTGGATGCCGTAGCAGCCCTAAGTTATTTGACATTTTTGCCAAATTCCTCTGCTGGGCCTTGCTTAATGTTTACCGATTGTCTGCAGTGCTTCATTTGCTGGATGATTTCCTTCTCGTGGAGCCGCCTCATGCCATTACAATGGCCAGCATCTCGACGCTCCTCAACCTGTTCAACATGCTATAAGTTCCTGTTGCGGCTGAGAAGACATCCAGACCTTCTACATCTCTCGAATTTCTGGGGATAGTGCTGGATTCTGACTGCATGGAAGCTCGCCTCCCACTAGATAAGCTTTCTTGGATCCAAGCGCTGATCTCCTCCTTTTCCATCCTGGAGGATTGCATGAAGCACGAACTGCTTTCCCTTTTGGGGTATCTCAATTTCGCAATGAGAATCATTCTGCAAGGTTGATCATTTATATCATCCCTTCTCATCCAGGCCTCATTCGTTTTAGAGCTACACCATCACATCAGAATCACAGCATCTGCTAAGTCCGACTTACCCATGTGGTCTCTCTTTTTTAGCAAGATGGAATGGATGCTCGATGTTCAGAAATGACCCAACACACCAAGACCATCCTCGCATATTCACAGATGCATCTTCTACTCATGGATATGCTGCTATATTCTCTCAAGAATGGATCGCAGCCCCTTGGCCTCCAGACGTATCATCATTGACTGAATTCGCATCTACATCTACGCTGTTCGAAATCTATCCCATTGTAGCAGCCACAGTCACGTGAGGGCATTTATGGTACCACCAGTCAGTCTCCATATTCTCTGATAACCAATCCACAGTAGCTATCGTCAATAAAGGTCGCTCGTCATCTCTTTCCATCATGTTGTTCATGCGGAGGTTAACATGGCTCTCTCTTATTCACGATTTCACAATCAGTTGCTATCATATTCCTGGTGTCCAAAATCAAGTGGCTGATGCTCTTTCTTGATTTCAATTTCAGGAATTCTTCCAGCTCCATCCTTCAGCCAATCCAATCATGACCCAGCCACCAACATACTATGACCTAATAATGGCTTAACATACAATCGATATGAGGCATCTATCATCATGTGGTCATCATTAACTCCATCTACCAGAGCTATATATTCAACAGCCTGGAATAAATATGTATCATTTTGTGCTTCCTCATCATCACAACCAACTATTATTTCAGTAGATTGAGTACTAGCCTTCCTGACATTTTGCCATCAAGCCTTACATCTCGTGCATGGCACAATCAAATTGTATCTTGCAGGTATCCAGTTCATTCTCTCTCAGCATTCACCATCGTCACCATCTTTATTCTCCAATCAATCAATCAAATTACTTCTACTAGGATTTAAACGACTATCCACTCCAAGTTCCCATAGTCGACTCCCAATTGATGGTCCTTTATTTAGAAAGCTTTTAAACTTACTAGAATCTAATCCATTCGAACATCATTCAAACACCATGATATCTTCAGCTGTCACACTAGCATTCTAAGGATTCCTTAGTCCAGGAGAATTTACCACATCTTCACCTCACTCATCTGCTTTCCTTAGAGTATCCAAAATCGAAAGGCATAATGGCACATTCATTCTTACATTACCTTCATCAAAAACTGACAGACTCCAGTCCGGGAATTGAATAACCTATTATTCAACATCAAACAAATGGTGTCCAGTCATGATCCTATCAAAACTCATGAAGTTCCATTCCAGTTCAAATCCATCTTCTCCCCTCTTATCTTCAGATGCTAACATTCCCATGACAATAAAATGGTACATCAACCATACAAGAATCCTACTTCAGAGACTCTGATTAGATCCATTTTCCTTTTCAGGTCATTCATTCTGAATTGGAGCAGCCACTTCAGCATCTCGTAATAACATTCCAGTTCACATCATCAAAAGACTCGGAAGATAGAAATCATCAGACTTCGAAAGATACATCCCTAATCCAACATCCGAACTTAAATATACTTTTTTGATTATCTCCTCTTAGTTTGCTCACAGAGGACTAGCAGATCAGTAGCCATGGGTCCTCAGAGGTTTTCCCCAAAGGGTTTTTTCCTCACCTGAGTGCTCCTGATCACACTTTCCGGAGTTGGAGGAGGTAATCCCCTTTGGTCTTATATTCCCTACAGCTACCTAGCTAATCTACCAAGGGTGGTAATAGAGAAAAAGCCACATTTCAGTCAATAAATAAAAATCTCACAAATCAGCTCAAGTATCACCAAGCACCGCATACTTCACCAACATTGAACAGAGTGTTAATACAAGCAACAGTGGTTTCAGAAAACAAACATTAGACCCCACTGTGCATTTTAACACTATACACCTTACACAGTGGTGCATTTGAGCAGAGGCTTTACAGCCTGGGCAGGTTATTCTGCTTAGGGTCTCTTGCTGATTATTGCAAACACGTGAAGAGGCTGTTTTCCAGCAGATACACTTTGAGGCATTTTCGGAAGGCATCCAGAGAGCTGGCAGTGTGCAGATGGTCAGGGAGGTCATTCCATAACATTGGAGCTGTATGGAAGAATGACTTGCTACCTGTTACTGTCCTTGCTTTAGGAACCTCCAGAAGCTTCCTGTTGGAGCTGCAGAGCAATCTACTTGGGTACTTGGGAACCAGCATACCTGCAAGGCCTGTTGAGGGAGAGTCATTTGTTAGTTTCTTTGCTGTACACAGGACAGTGTACTGGAGCTGATGATTAAGAGACAGCCAGTTTAGTGAGTTAAGTACCTCGCAATGGTGTCACTTCAGGTGGGATTTAGTTGCAAAGCGGGCAACCTTATTATATAGTATGTGCATCCTACTGAATTCTGATTTTGTGAGTAACTGAATGATGGGAACAGCATAGCTAAGGTTCAACAGGAGGATGCTGTTTGCTACAGTTATCCTGGTTTCTGGGATAAGTTGTGAGTTCAGCCTGCATAGCAGGTCTAGCTTCTGTTTTGTGGGTTGGGTAACTAGGTCAACATGGTATTTAAAGGTGAGACCTTGGTCAAGGATCAGACCCAAGTACTTGAAGGAACTAACAACCTCTATCGGCATTCCAGACAAGGAGATGAGGGGGAGCAAGAGGCTTCTGTCTGGGACTAGTGTTCTAGGTTTGAACAAAATGGATTTTGTTTTCTTAGCATTCAACAGTAGGTTATTAGTCAGTAGCCACCTTTTGAGGGTCATGAAGTCCTCCTGAAGCTGAGTCCCTAGGCCAGATAAGCTATCTGAGGTTCTGTATGGTACTGCATCATCAGCATATTGAATTACTGTGCTTCCACCACAGTTGTTGCTGAGGTCATTTACAAACAGGGAAAACAGAAGAGGACCCAATATAGAACCTTGGGGTACCCCTTCCTTTTTGGGAAGCAGAATGGATATTGGCCCACCTCCACTTAACCTGTTAGGTATGGTGAGACAGGTAGCTCTCAAGCCATTGAACGATGGGCAAGACCAATGAGTTTCATCTTGTCTAGAAGAAGATTATGGTTGACCAACTCAAAGACCTTAGTAAGGTTGTAAAAAATAGCACCTGTGGAGGTGCTGTTATCAAGGGCCTTGAGGATGTCAGTAGTAAACTTAATAAGTGTGATGCCTGTACCATGCTTCTGTCTGAACCCGTGCTGGCTGACTACTAGCAGCTGATTTGTTTCCAGGTAGTCAAGACGTTGATTACAGACAAGCCACTCAATAAACAAAATGTGCTTTAAAACATTTTTCTGAATTGTGGTTTTTTTTTTGCCTTCTTAAGTCTGGCATGCCTTTTTGGGTAGACATTTTTCCTCATTGACACAACTGACACACTATGCCTTCTCTTACTTTACTTGTCATGAGCAGATATGGGGGTGGACCACAGGTGGTCCATCATTAAGGATAGAATAATGGTTGCCACAGAGGACTGCATTAGACTCAAGAAGAAAAACCCAAGGCCAAAGCACCCAGCTGGTTCAGTAATGAGGTCACAGGGGCAGTATGGGACAAGTGGTTAGCATATAGGAAATTCAGAAAGACCAAGAGAGAGGAGGAAAGGGAACAGGGAAAGGGAACATTGTTTAACATGGGGTAACACACTAAGCTGAAGCTTGTTTCCAGATGTGACCTGGGAGCACAAGGAAGTTAAGTGACTTGCTCAAGATCACACAGTATGCACCTAGGTGGCTGTGGGATTCATACCCAGGTCTCCAGATCTGTAGCTCAGAGCCTAAACCCACTTTGCTATACTGCCTCCTAATAGAATAGGGAGAATTACCTAATGATAGATAATGTGGCAAGTAAGGTAGTCTGGCAGGCTAAAACTCAGAAAGAACTGCAGATAGCAGAGGGACTTAAGAAGGGGAAGAAGGCCTTTTTTCACTATATAAATGAGAAAAGACACAAGAAGGATGAGATTGTTAGGCTTTGGAAAGGGGATACATGGGTGGAGGAGAATGGGGGATAAGCCAAGGTACTGATGAAATACTTCTGTTCCATCTTCACCAGGGAAAAAGATGGACCTGTACTTGCAGGGGGGATGGGGGGGATGGATGTGGTGATAGAAGATGATGGAGTGAGGGAAGGGCTAATAGCATTGAAGGTGGACAAATTACAAGACCCAGATGGCATACACCAAAAGGTACTGAAGGAACTGGCAAAGGATCATGTGGGGCTGCTGGTTGCCCTGGTAAATAGTTCATTGGAGTCAGGAATGGTACTACAGGACTGGAGAATGGCACATGTGGTGCCCCTCCAAATGAGAGGTACAAAGGATGATCCAGGAAATTACAGACTGGTCAGTCTGATCTCAATTGTGTGCTAGCTCATGGAGACCATACTTAAGGAAAGATTAGTAGAGTACCTAGAGATGTATGGTCTCCAGGATGTGAGGCAGCATGGGTTTATTGGGAGGGGGCCATGCCAAATGAATCTGTTTGACTTCTTTGAGTGGGTCACTGAAGAAGTAGAGAGGGGCCAAGCAGTGCACATCCTTTACCTGGACATTAGCAAGGTCTTTGACTCTGTACCCTACAAGAGATTGATTAAGAAGTTGGTGGATCTTGGGGTAGGGGAAAAGATGACCAGATGGGTAGAAAACTGACTGAAGAACAGGACCAAGAGGGTGGTGGTGAGGGAAGAGTTATCTAGCACCAGGAAGGTCACCAATGGTGTCCCACAGGGCTCAGTTCTGGGACTGGTGTTGATCAATGTCTTCATCAATGATATTGGAGATGGCATTAAAGATAAAATGTGCCTACTTGCAGATGACACCAAGCTCTGAGGGAGAGTGAACACAGCAAAAGTGATACAGGACCAACAGGACAATCTGGAGAAGTTATCCATGATTTGGCAGCTTGGCTTCAATGAAAAGAAACACAAAGTTATGCACAATGGAGCCAAGAATCCCAGGATGCAGTACAACCTGGGACAGCCTGGGTATCTGCAACAGAGGATTAGAGAGATCCAGGAATGATGATAATTAGTGACCTGAAGCACTCCACGCAGTGCAAAAAAGCAGCAGCAAGGGCAAATAAAATGTTGGGCTGCATAGCCAGGGGGATCAGCAGTAGGCAAGAGGAGGTTATACTGCCCCTATACAACTCACTGGAGAAGCCACATCTGGAGTATGGAGTACAATACTGGTGTCCACACCATAAAAAGGACATTAACCTACTGGAGTCTGTCCAGAAGAGGGCAACTAAGATGATCAAGGGCCAGCAGTGTAGAGCTGACAAGAAGAAATTGGGAACCCTGAACGTGTACTCCTTGGAGGAGAGGAGAGAGAGGAGACATGACTGAGACCTTCAAGTGCTTGAAGAGGATACATAGGGTGGAGAAGGAGGGTCTCCTTAAGCTCAGTGGCAACTGAAACATAAGGGGACACAGTCTTTTAAGTTGAGGGGTAAGTTTAGGGTTTAGGAGGAAGGCTAGGAAGCATTTCTTCACAGAGAGGGTGGTGGCTAGTTGGAATGAGTTGACAACAGAGATGGTCTCCATGAAAACAGTGGACAACTTCAAGAGAATCTGGGATAGACTTAAGGGGAAAGTAAAGTGTCATGGAGGGGCAGATGGAAAGGATGGGAAGGTTAGGGAGGGGGTGGGGTCAGTAGCTTACGATGTAGACCCTGCAATAGGAGCAGCCTACATAGGTCAAATAGCTTCATTCTGCCTGCTTCTTTGTATGTTTGTATGTGGTAGGCAGCATGAACAGGATATGATGGAGCCCAGTCCACTCATCATCCAGCAGTGTAGAGCTGACAATAAGAAATTGGGAACCCTGAACATGTACTCCTTGGAGGAGAGGAGAGAGAGGAGACATGACTGAGACCTTCAAGTGCTTGAAGAGGATACATAGGGTGGAGAAGGAGGGTCTCCTTAAGCTAAGTGGCAACTGAAACATAAGGGGACACAGTCTTTTAAGTTGAGGGGTAAGTTTAGGGTTTAGGAGGAAGGCTAGGAAGCATTTATTCACAGAGAGGGTGGTGGCTAGTTGGAATGAGTTGACAACAGAGATGGTCTCCATGAAGACAGTGGACAACTTCATTGCCCTGGCCACCCCCCGCCTCACCCATCACTGTGAGCTCTACGAGAAGCTTGGCTGGCTATCCCCGCTCAATCACCTTAACTTTAGCACTGGGTGCCTCGAGAGTAAAGTACTTAGCTCCGGCACCCCTCCGGAACTGGCCCGGTTTCTTGCCCCTGCTGATCTCTCCCCCTACCTGCTGAGATCCCAAGGTCCCGGCCGACTAAATGTACCTACCACCCGCACCATAATGGGGGACCGGAGTTTTGCTGTCCATGGTCCCAGGCTCTGGAACTCCTTTCCTGAAAGAGTCCGTACTACCCCCTCTCACAAGCTTTTCCGGACCTCCCTGTGGGATCATCTTAAGTTGGCTCTTGCTGTGAATGTCCTAAGCCTCCTTAGTCACCCGGTGCCCACTGGTGCCGGCTTCTTCTCTTCTGCTCTGGCGTCACCACTCTTGCGCTATGACTTCATCCAAATTCCCCCTTCCTTGTTTGACTGACTCTATGATGTTCCTATGCTCATAAATCCTCACTAGCCCTGTTGGTAATTGTATTTATCTCTAATTTATACCTTGCCCCAGCATTGTATCTGGGTGTACTTTCCACGTAAATGTAATAACTGTAAAAATTGTCTTTTCTCCTGTTTCTGTATCTAAATGTATACGTCAGAACCAATTACTGTATCGATGTACCTGTTGTACCCTTTTGTACTCTCCCGGGTCGTTCCTGAAAATAGGCATAAAACTTGTCTAGTGTACTTACCAGGTAAACAAAAACTAAATAAATAAATAAATAAAAATCCCCTTTGAGGTGTTATTTGCAAATATTTTGCATGTTGTTTTATAGCAAGCATCTGAAGGCCCCATCCCTCCCACCCATTGTTTAACTTGCTTTTTTGGTGTCATGGCAAGCAACATATTGTAGCACATATTACTTCATCCTTGTCCAATATTACATTACATTACATCTTGTTTGCCTGCTGGGTGTTATGGCAAGCAACATAAGGCACCATCACTCCCACCTACTGCAAGAGGTTAATAATTCATATAGTGTAACTGTTGAGGTTTCAGAGAGTACAAACAGAAACACAGAAACATTGAAACATAGACTTTGATGGCAGATAAGGACCTCTTGGCCCACCCAGTCTGCCCATTTCCCTACCAATTAGATAAGCTGCAGTTTCTAGTTAACCAACAGCCTACTTCCTCCTGGCTCCCCACTAGAATTGCTTGATGTCTGTCCCATGCATTCTTGAATTCTCCCACTGTTTTGACCCCACAACCTCCTCAGGAATGCTGTTCCACGAATCCACCACCCTCTCCATGAAAAAAATACTTCCTCACATTGCCCGTGAGCCATCCCCCCTCTATCTTCAAATTGTGCCCCCTTGTTCTTGCACATCACTTTTTCTGAAAGATGCTACCCTCCTTGACTTTGTTGATTCCCTTGTGGTACTTGAAAGTTTCTATCATGTCCCCCTCTCCCTCCTTTCCTCAAGGGTATAAATAATAAGCTCCTTCAGTCTCTCCTCATCTGTCTTCTGGTGAAGACCCTGCACCTTTTTAGTTGCCCTCCTCTGGACTGCCTCCATCCTGTCTATGTCTTTGTGGAGATGGGGTCTCCAGAATTGCAAAAAAATGTAATTGGGAACAAAATTGTGGGTTTTTTAAGTATATTAAGAATGGGAGGTCTTGATCTGCAAAGCTACCAGACTGGTGAATTATTTTATCATTTGGGTATTTTGTAACCTACTTTTTATCTGGTTCATCCTACCCCCCACAGTCCAGCATTAGAATCTGAAATATATCCTGATTCCTACTATAACATCTACACCTACTGTATACAGGCAGACTGAATGAATCCTTGGGGCCAGATTTTCAAAGACTTTCAAAGAGTGGTACAGGACTTGTGCCACGACATTTAAGTTCTGATGGTGCACTGAACCCCTTTGCCACAACTGCACTAGACCCCTGTGGTACCCCTTCTTTGAGATGTGCAATCTGGGAGACATTATCCTTCTACCTGACCCTCTGGGTACAGCCAGAGAGGTAACTCACAACCCAACCTAGTGCATGGGTGTCCAGGCCAAGAGAGCACATTTTATGCAAGAGGAGGCTGTGGTTTACCAAGTCAAAAGCTTTAAAGAGGTCAATGAAGACCACGCCTGTGCTGACCCCTGAATCATTGTTGTACAGGACTTCTGCTGAGAATTTGGTTAGTGCCATATCTGTCCCATGCTTGGCTCTGAAGCCGTGCTGAGATGAGGAGATTACCTGGTGTGTTTCCAGGTATTCGCGAAGTTGGGAGTAGACTAGCTTCTCTTGTATTTTTGCTATTGCACACAGCAAGGAGATAGGCCTGTAGTTCCCTATAGGCTTGGTAGGGCCTCCTTTGTGAATGGGAATCACTAAGGCCTGCTTCCATGGCTCAGGGACTGACCCCTCCAATAAGGACCGGTTTATCAGCCAGGCTAGTGGCTTCGCTAGAGCTGGGGCACCCTCCTTAAGGATTCTTGGCTGGATCCCATCAGGGCCTCCAGTGCCTCTCAACTGCAGGGATTTAAGGATGAGCAGAACTTCCTTTACCTTAACCAGCCGCAGATGAAACTGTGGGCGGTCAAGTTCGTGGGGCAGATGCTCATAAGCCTTGATCCCGTTATCTATGTGCCCCACCTTGTACACATCCAGGTTCGTGAAGTAGCCACTTAGGGCCTCTACGATGTGAGGCCCCTCATCCAGTACTTGCCCGTTCATCTGGATAGGGCCAGTGGTTGATTTTTTATGACCTTTTAAGAGTTCGTAATTGAGCAGGAGCACTGCACCATCTGTCCTTTTCAGGCTTGATCCAGGCATAAAATGCAATACAAGCACAAAATACAGATATAATATGTTCAGTAATACAATTAACAGCAATCACAGGCACATTTAGAAAGCAGATAGTCCTGAAAATTCTTTTTAAAAACCTGACACACAGAAATTGTTAGTTGCTGTATTGATCTCTAAGAACAGATCTCAGAACAATGAGTTTGATACTTTTGTTGACTAACAGAATAACAAAAGAAAACAGTGCTTAAACTTTTATAAGCTTAATTAAGCTTGGTTGTTCAGAAAGCTTAACCACTGTTTTCTTTTGTTGCATCTATGTTGGTCCAATAAAAGGTATCAAACCATTTGTTTCTTGATCTGTTTTTAAAAACTTGGAAAGAACAGGACTGATGTAATGAGTAAGTTAACACATTCCATTAGTGGGGCAGCCACAGAGAAACCATAGGAATCAATCTTATTTTTTTAAGTTTTTGGTAAAAAAAAAACACCTTTAGCTGATCTCAGACTTGACTGTGAAGTTCTTTTAAAGACCAAGTCAGAGAGAATAGCTGAAACAAAATAAAAACATGTTTTAAAACAAAGCAACCAGAGATATATTCAGCACATAAAACAGGTGATAATCAACCAGTCTGAGAACAGGGAAAAAAATCAGTGATGAGTATGTTGAGGAACAAGTAAAACAAAATGACAAATGTTATTATGGACAATGGAAAGACTATGACATTCTTTTACTCCCAAACCCCCAAAAAAGACTTACAACATATAAAAACAAGCATTTGTCAGTGCAGAATGTTGTCTTGCTGGCGTTGGCACTGGAAGTGCAGGAGTTAGAGAGATGTATAATAGGAATGGCAGTGAAGTATGGAACCGACATCCAGCCCACCCCTTCCTACATAGAGTAACAGGCATTGAGGTGTGCCTTTAGGTCATCGGCCATAACGCTCATGCCATTTCACCTCACCCTACTCTGCAGACTCTGATAAGTGTCGTGTTGTGCCTTGGGGTCGTCGGGCTTTATGGTCACCCCATTCCGTAAGGAAGTATGTTGAGATGGGTGCAGTATAGGAGAGTGGGGTGAACTTTGGGGCCAAAGAGTCCAAGGCATACCTTGATCCCTGTCAGTGGCTGCAGGGTGTGGGTAGAGGTGCAATGGCGTGAACATTTCAGCTGACAGTCCAAAGGTACTCCCCTGATGCCTGTTAGTCTGTACATGGTGGGACTTTATGGTTAGAAACCCTAACGCCCAGGGTGTTTGTTGGTATTTGCACTCCAGATTTTCAACATGACCTTTTTGTGACCCCACCTCATGAAAGCATTTGGGATCTCTGTTCATGAACAGTGGTGCTGTGATTTTGTTAATCTGTCCGGAATGCTGATTTCCCACAGTGACTACACCATTCTGCACCACATGTAAAAACACACAGTTTGGGCAGGATGTGAAAAATGACAGCTGCACCATTCATAAGGAGGTGTGAAGAGATGGCAATTTTGAAAATCTGGAGTGTAAATATTAAAAATTCTTGAAGTTACGAGCGTGCGTGAAAACTGCACAACACACACTCATAACACAGTCATTTTTTGGAATTCTTTAACCAAATTTTTAACCTAGGCATTTTGAGACCTCTGCTCATGAACAGTGGCACTATGATTTTCTTAATGTGTCCAGAACGTTGATTTCCCACTGTGACTGCGCCATTGTGCGTCAGATGTGCAAAACCACATTTTGGGCAGGATGTGAAAAATGACAGCTGTACTGTTCATAAGGAAGAGTGCAATAATGTCAATGCTGAAAATCTGAAGTAAAAATATTAAACATTTTCGAAGTTATACCTGCGTGGAAACTGCGCAACGCCTGCTCGTAACATAGTCATTTTGTGGAATTTTGTCACCAAATTTTCAACATAGCCATTTTGGGACCTCTGCTCATGAACAGTGTTTCTGTGATTTTCTTACTCTGTCCTGAACATTGTTTTCCTACAGCAACTGCGCCATTGTGCGCCAGATGTATGAAAACACTTTTTGGGCAGGATGTGGAAAATGACAGCTATACCGTTCATAAGGAGGTATGAAAAAATGGCAATGTTGAAAATCTGAAGTAAAAATATTAAACATTCTCGAAGTTATGAGAGTGTGTGGAAACTGTACAAGGCATGCTCATAACACAGTAATTTTTTTGGAATTTTTTCACCAAATTTGCAACATAGGCTTTTTTGGAGCCCACCTCATGAACAGTGACACTGTTGCTTCATTAATTGGTCCTGAAAGGTAATTCCACACAGTGACCACAAAAATCACCTTTTGGGGCCGAGATAACAGTGACTGAATTCATGAGGTGGAGTCCCAAGAACCCCATGTTGAAAATATGGTGCCAAAATTTGCAAAAATGGCCGAGATATGCACCAAAGTAAAAAAAAAAAAAACACTTTTATGCCATTATACAGCTTACCGGCATTTCTTCAGTTTGCAGTCAGCTTTGAAGAGTGCAGATGTGTTCCTGGTCCACCACAGATCATCGTGCCAGGCTCCAGAGGTAAGTATAAGGTGAGGGGGGTCTGGGGAGGTGGGGTACACAGAGGGAAGATGTGGGTTGGGGAGGGGCACTGGACACATCGAGGGACCATTTTCAATTTTTTCAGGGAAAAAAAAACATAAAGACAATGCGGTCGGTTTCTTTATTTTGCAGGTGTGTTTTGCCACACTGGGGTGTGCTCCCAGTGTGCCACCTGTATTTTGGGGGAGGGGGACTGAAGCCAACAGGGATTAGGGCCCCCGTCAGCACAGAAACATGTCTGCTGGGGCGCATGATGCCAAGAGGGATTGGGCACCATCTTGGCATGCAAATTAAATGATAAGGGGGCCATTATGCTGACAGGGATTGGGCTTCCCCATTGGCAAACTGAACTGGGAAGGGGGAATGCTGACAGGGGATTGGGCACCCCCAATGTCAGCTTAATTGTGACTGTGGGGCGGACAGCGTCAGCCGCTGACATCTTTTAGCGAAATGTTACACCAGGCAAGGCACGCCCTGCAATGACTGGGAGCTCTCTCATTGTGGTGGTTAAATTGGTTCAAGTTGGTGGCATGCTTTTGCACTGCTGTAATAGACAGCATGCAGTCTAATTCATGCCACGGAGCCCAGCCCAAAAAAGCAGTGGCGCCACTGGCCACAACATGACCATGCCTCCAAAACCTGCTATTCCAAGCTACCCCAATATGTTGCTTGCATGTGCGCAAGACAACATAAAAATATGAAGACCACACCAACAGGTGGCTGCCTAAAAACTAAACTGGAGCCCAGACATGATCAAAGTACAATTGTAGCACAAGAGTCGGGCATCACAGAACTAACAGGAGACTTATGATAAGTTATGTTGAAAACATTTTATTGTAAAAATAGCTAAAAATAGCAGCATCTTCCCCTAAAGAGCCAATGTTTCACATCATACTTGATGCTTTTCAAGGCATGGTCTGAGTACAACATAGTGGTATTTTATACCAGTTGAGTCACATGTCATTTAAAATGGATCAATCCTGAATGTTCAACATCCATTATAGTTAATGAGTTTGTTAGTACTTAGACACTATATTACTGTCTAGCAAGACAAAACCAAAATTCAGCAGCAAATTACCATAGCAAATTACAACACTTTTTCTATGGAACTATGGATCATGAATGGAACCAATCACTAAATTTATTGATCAATAGGTAAAATAACTAGTACCGATGGGTCCAGCATGTATTAGAAACACTATACATTTAGTAAATATTTTAAATGAGTATCTTATGGAAAATGAGGATGCATGTGTGACATTGGATATTACCTCACGGCATATAAATACCAAAGTCACTCTGATGTCAGGGTCACTGCGTCTGTCACCCACTGATCACCACTACCCTATCCCACTGCCTACTATATAAGCTCCTTTGCATGCAACACTCGTAGTCAATCTCTGTCCCAACACCTTACACCTCCTCCAGTCAAGCAACTCAAACTCCTTGCAATCAGAGTAGCCTGGCTACTCTTAATGCTCTCAGGCAATATTCATGCTAACCCTGGCCCCAGTTACAATGCTGAAGGGCAAACCAGGAAAAGTCGACTGATCACCATTGCATCCCTTAACATCTGCAGTCTTCTGCCAAACTAGACATGTTGCAAGCCTGGGTAGTGCAACACAACCAGAACATCCTGGCCATAACTGAAATGTGGCTTACATCCAAGACCAAGGACAGCCAAGTCCAGCTCCTCGGGCACACCCCCTTCTGCCTCAATCAGCTAGGAAAGAGGGGAGGTGTCTGCATTATCTATATAAAAGATTACCTGCAGGGAATAGCTCTCCCACAATTATGTACTGGAAAAAACATACAGATACTCTCTGTGCGCATAACCCTGGGCACCCAGGGTAAGGGCCTTACTCTTGTCTCAGCCTACTTACCCCCTAGGGAAGTAGCTGAGGGCTTTAGAGTACTGCAGGAGCACCTAGCTGACCTCTGCTCTAGCACTGAAGTCATAGTGCTGGGTGACTTCAGCATCAATTGGTTGTCCCAGGATTCTGCCGCTTATAAGGATGCAGTCTCCTCAATCAACTTCCCACAACTGGTGGACCAACCCACCCATACAAACTACAGATCGGGCACCAGTACCTTATTAGATTGGGTGCTAACTAACCACCCAGAGCATATCTCTGGCCTAAAAGGGCTCCCAGACTCCCTAAGTGACCATTCACCCATCATTTTTGCCTGGTCCAACAAGGCCCCTAAACTGCCTGCTAAGGTGATAATATCCCGCAAACTAAAAAAGGCATGTTAGGGCTCTTTAAGCAACACCTCCAACAACTGAACTGGGCACCTATACTAAGTTCCAATGACGTTGCCACAGCACTGGGTAAATTTACAGATACTTACAATGCTGCCTGCAACATATTTGCCCCCACATCAAAAAGAAAATTCAGTGACTCACACAAAACATGGATAACCCCTCTCCTCCTTGCCCTGATGAGCTCCAGAGACTGCCTATGGTATAAGCAAGGCCCCTACTTTTCTGCGGCACATTGAGACCAAGTTCTGTGGCAAGATTACCATTTGCTGCAGAACTTCTGTGGCAGTGGTTTGTAATTTCTGCAGAAGTTCTGCAGCACTAATGAACTACCACATCACAGTGTCAGCTTGTCATCCTGACTTCACGTCCGTGGCAATGGTTATAGCAATCAGGATGTGGGAAAGTACAGTAATACTAGTTCAAAAAATAACAGATTTATAGAAATAGTTTTTTGCCTAAAAAAATTAAAAAAAAATATCTATCCGTTAAGTTCCTAGCCTATTGTATAAATGAAATAATCAGAGGGGACCTTATCTGATAAGTAAGGTATTTCTTTACTCATGCTGTCTATACCACTCATGAGGTCCCCTCTGTGTATCACTTATATACTTATATGCAGTCTGTAACATACATACAAATGTGAGTGTGTGTGTGTGTATCTATATATATACACTACCGGTCAAAAGTTTTAGAACACCCCCAATTTTCCAGTTTTTATTGAAATTTAAGCAATTCAAGTCCAGTGAATAACCTGAAATGGTACAAACGTAAGCAGTAAACTGCTAGAGGTTAAAAAAAAAGTTTAGGTTAGCAAAAACTGCTGTAGAGAAATTGCAAAGAAAGCCAAGGTGTCAGTGAGTACAGTTTCCTACACCATCAAAAGGAACTTGGAAACCAGAGGAAACTCTGACAGGAAGAGGTCTGGCAGACCCAAAGCCACAACAGAATCAGAAGACAAGTTTCTGAGAATCAACAGCTTGCGTGATAGGTGGCTCACAGGACAACAGCACAGAGTGACTGGCACCCTGAACCAAAAGGGCTACCACAGCATTTTGCAGCGCCATGCAATACCCTCTGGTTTACGCCTAGTTGGTCAGGGTTCATCCTACAGCAAGATAATGACCCAAAACATACCTCCAGGCTATGTCAGAACTACCTTCGAGGAAAAGAACAGCGGGTAGGCTTCAAATCATGGAATGGCCAGCACAGTCTCCAGACTTAAACCCCCATCGAGCTGGTTTGGGATGAACTGGACAGAAGGGTGAAAGCAAAGCAACCTACAAGTGCAACACATTTGTGGGAACTTCTGCAACAGTGTTGGGAAGAACTTCCGAACAATATTTGATGTCCATTGTAGGAAGAATGCCAATTAGTGTGTTCAGTGGTTACAGTATATCTTCAAAAGGTGGCTACTTTGATGAGTCAAATATTTAGATTAAATTTTGTTTAACAAAATGATTCTATGATTTCTTTTTTATCTCCAATTGTTTATTTGTTCTATGCTTTAATTTCAGAGTACATTGAGACATTAACCTGCATAAATTTCAATAAAAACTGGAAAAATTGGGGTGTTCTAAAACTTTTGACCGGTAGTGTATATATACTGTATATTTATATTTATATATATCTAGATATATAGAGAATTTATATATATCTAGATATATAGAGAGTTATATAGTGAGAGAGATATTGTATGTATGTTTATATATATATATATATATATATATATATATATATATATATATATCTCCATGCAATTGTGTCCTCAGTCATATAGGTCTCTTTGGAAATGAAATTAACAGAACAGAGGAGATATTGCAAAACTCATTTTTCATGCAAATCCGCTTCCCCTGACACTCTATGTAACACCAGCAGGACATGATATGCATGTGAAGCCACTGTGAGATAAAGCTCTCCAGCACATCACAATGTGTCCCCTGTGTGACAGAACACTGCACCATACATTCCCAGACTCAGAGCAGTGATGTGTTTCTCCAATCCTTGTGCTGCCCAGCCAGCTCCCAGAGCTCGTCTCTGAACCTGAGTTGCCAGCACGGGAACACAACGTGCTACCCTCTGGCCCAAGAGCTGGCCCTGCACACAACATTTCTCCATAACTTTTAGGTGATTCTGTCAACCAATAACAATATGTAATCAGTAACCCTGGCAAAATGTGTACAGCACAATTATTTATAGTATTTTACAGGTCTATTCTTTCAACAGGTCTACACATTATTATATTCCACATTTCTGGGCATAATTACTTTATTTTTCTTAAATGACAGGTAAATTCATTTTACCAGTTATTCATTTCAGATGGCATCAGTATACTTCAAAGGCATAAATAAGTTTGTACAAAGTAAGGAATGGACTTAACAGGTCTATGCTATTGTCAAGGTCTTGTTTAAGTTGTCCTAGTATAATAACATGAAACTGAAAATTGTATTAAGCTGTAATGCAGGTTGAACAAATATGACCATGCCTAATGTGCTGTGCCACCGCCTCTGGCAGAGCTGTGATAGATAAGTGACAATTCATTTCTGTGACAGAATGCAGCCATTTCATTAGCTAATGTATGATGTTACAGCACTGATAACATCACATTCTGACTATAGAGGGGTTTTGGATATGAAAAGAGGGGAAGGGAACCACATTCTATGGATAAACAGAAATACTGATAAAGAATCACCAAGAATAGTAAATTCTGCAGCACTGCAGAAGTTCTGTAGTAGGTTGCAAGTTCTGTGCAAAATTCAGTGGCTGCAGAATTCTAGTGGCCTTGGGTATAAGTACAAAAATACTCTTGCTGACCAGGATATGCAAATCTACAAGGCAGCATGTAATAAATGCACCATCGCAATCCATTGGGCAAAAGCTAACTACCACAGACTTGAACTAAACTCCACCTGGAGGGACAGCCATCGATTCTGGGAAAACGTTAATGCAATCACTGGGAAACGGGATACCTCATCTCCCACAATGCTGAGCCATAATGGACTATATACACGAGACCCCAAATCCATCTCAGAAATCTTCAACAAAGCTTTTACTGACCTCAGTACAGTGCTTCCCCTAGTTTCCAAGACCAAGCCAGCACCAACCAACCCAGCCCCCAAAGTTCCCTCCCAACAAATCACGCCCCCCCCCATTCTACCTCAGAGTATTATCTAAAGGAGAGGTAAAAAAATACCTCTCCAAAGTCCTTGGGAAGTCCAGGCACAGCTCTGAGGGCCTGGACCTAAAACTAATCTCTCTTACCCTTGACAAACTGCTAACACCCCTGACCAGTATCGTAAACTTGTCCCTCACCACAGGTACCTTCCAAAAACTATGGAAAGCCACAGTCTAACCCTCGTCCACGAAGCAGGCAGTAAGACTGACCACACCAACCACCGCCCAATTTCAATTCTCCCCCCAGTCTCAAAAGCCCTTGAGTGGATAGTCTACCATCAGCTGGTTGTACACCTCGACAAATACCAACTACAATGCCAACAGCAGCATGGCTTCTGTAAACTCCACAGTATTACCACAGCACTTCTTGAGTTCAGGGGTTACATTCACAACACCTTCAACCGTGGGCACTTAGTGGGGGCAACCTTTATTGACCTCACCAAGGCCTTTGACACAGTCAATCATGACCTCCTCCTGGCCCAATTAGAGGTAACTGGGCTCTCCTCTGACTCACTGTGCTGGTTCCGGAGCTACCTCTCTGGATGTGTACAGTGGGTAAAAATATGCGATGTACTCTCGGACCCCCAACAAGTGTCCATAGGTGTACCCCAAGGATCCATCCTGAGCCCCCTCCTTTTTAGCCTCTTTCTAAACAACCTACAACTAGCCTGTCAACAAAAAAATCCTTCTCTACGTTGATGATGCGGTAATCTACTCCAGTCACTCTGACCCTATCACACTGGATCAGTGACTTCAAGAGGACTTTTACAATGTGGAAGACTGGCTTAACAAAGCTAAACTGCTAGTCAACCACAAAAAGACTAAGTCCATGCTCTTTGTCCCTGCCCATAGCTGCTACAGGACTGCAACTCTGAACATCCAGAATTTACAAAATGTCATCATTGAAATGGTACCCAAGTTCAAATACCTAGGACTCACCCTAGACAGCTCCCTCTCATTTGTCACGCATGTCGATCATGTCGCCACTACAGCTAACAAGAAGCTCGGCCTGCTATATAAGCACCGAAGCTGCCTCACTGATTAAGCCCTCCAGCTTGCCATAACCAGCTCGGTCTTCTCAACTATTGATTATAGTTTTGCCATCTACAGTGCAGCCTCTGACAGCACCCTCAGTTGGCTCAACACTATGCTCAACAAAGCGGGCAGACTTGCACTTGGAGCCCACGTCTAACCCGTACCTGCCACCTCTACCAGCAAACCAGTTAGCTAAATCTGAATGACAGGGCCCACTATCAAACCTATCTTCTTGCAAAAAAAGCAACACTGAGCCTACTGCCCCCTGGACCCAGCTCCCTCATACACCAGGTCACACCAACAAGGACCACAAGGGCATCCAATAATATCTCTGTGACGATCCCCTACCATCGCACCACCCAAGGTCAGCGATCCTTCGAATACTGGGCCCCACAATGGCTTACCTCACTTCCACCAGAATTAGCCACTATCAGAAAAATTGGCTTGTTCAAATCCGCACTTAGATCCCAATCTGTCCAGCCAAGTGCTATGCACCTGCCACACCTGATCAACCCCTCCAGTAACAAATACTGACTACCCCATCTACCGTGCACTTGTACAACATCCAACCTGCTACTTTACCCACTCCCACCCTACACCACCAACCCCTTTCCCCCCTCCCACAGCCCCAGTCCTACCCCCTCTCTATTCCCCCAGGGTCCACAGCCCCCCTATGAATTTCCTCACCCTCTGTCCTTCCACTCCCCTACCTTTTCTGACAAGGCAACCCCTAGCCAGAGGTTACCACAAGCTAACACCTCCTCCATTCCCCCATACTCTCTTGAACTACCTTGCCTCCTCCTGCTCCCTCTCTTTTTCTAGTTTCTACTGAAGAACCAACTTAGCCTGTATGCTGAGTCACAAACATATACCATGTACTTTGTCATTCATTATACTGTTGTCATTTGTTTAATGTAAAATGCAACTCTGTGTGTTTTCATATTGTACGTTCACATTTCTTCCTGATGTGGAACCTTTGTAAATGAGCTTGTATCTCAAAGGTTGTAATCTGAGAATTCAATAAATAAAAAATACGGTATGCACTGCTTGTACCGGACTAGTTTGACACTCTAAGAGACGCCTGGTAGAAGCTGCTTCATATACATTGAAATGAGCGTGACGAGATAGAAATGTACATCGACACAGATATACGCACGGAAATACACATGGCTGATACAGACACACCGTAAACAAGTAAACTAGTAAACAAGTAAAACCACAGCATACATCACAGGGGTGGAATTAATGATTTGCAGCTCCTTTGAAGAGGACATAGTGCTGCAACTCTGTGTGAATTTTATCTTTATTTAGATGGTGATCAAAAGTGCAGATTAAAATATATGCTCTGTATAGTACTGTACTGTACTGTACTCGACCAGTCAATCAGTCAGTCAGTCTCTCAAGTTTGGCTGGATTGGATGAAGTCCATAATGGAAGTTTGTTTCTTTGGTGCATGCTCCATTGCTCACCTCAGAGTTAACAGGGCATTTCTCACATCTGACTGTGTCACTTGCACCTCTTCCTGATCTTCTTCAGTTTAATTTTCATCATCAGCTTCCTCAGCATCTTGCTATCCGTCCCCTATTAACCCTGCAACCGCTTCACTGATGTCATTAATGGCCTCACTCTGCACCTCGTTGCCAAGGTGACAGAGCTCATTCAAAGCATCTGCCAACAAGCCACATTCATCAGGCTCATCAAGCTCTTCCTCTAGCACAATACAAATAGAGGGGTCGGTGGAGAATCCTCCTTCCCGGAAACACCTCTGGATGGTTTCAGTTGTCAGTGTTCCAAGCCTGCTGCATCAACCTCACAGCATCCAGGAGATTTTCCATTTACATTTAGGGTTCTGGTTGGAAGGCCAATCAGCTAGAAGTGTTTCTTTATTTTTTATCAAATCGCTGATGGTGGACTTCAGGATGCCAAAGTGTGAGCTCATATCCCGAATGCTGATTTTTGGAAGCCTTTCCATTTCTTGTAAAATTTCAACCTTTCATGCTAAAGATAAGTAGGTTTGCTGCCCTGATACAGTTGCAGACATGGGTGCAGACATCGTTGCAGCACAGAACAGCATGGCACAGTGACAAGCAACTGCAAGTAAAGGTACTGTACCACAACAGCTATTTCTGCTGCTACAGAGGCAGTTTAAAAACAAGCATTTGTCAATGCCGAATGTTTGCTTGCTGGCATTAGCACTGGTAGTGTAGAAGTTACAGAGCTGCATAATAGGAATGGCAGCGAAGTATTGAACTGAAGCCAACCCCACCACCACCCTGCAGAGAGTGACAGGCATTGGGGTGTGCCTTTGGGTCGTCAGGCATAACGACCACACCATTTCACCACACCCTACCTTGCAGACACTGACAAGTATCACGGTGTGCCTATGGGTCTTTGGCCCTTATGTGCACCCCATTCCATCAGGAAATATAGTGAGATGGGTACGGTATAGGAGAATGGGGTAATGTTTGGGCCCGAAGAGTCCGAGGCACACCTTGATGCCTCGCACTGGCTGCAGAGTGTGGGTGGGGGTGGAATGGTGTGAGCATTACAGGCAAGAATCCCAAGTCACACCCCTGATGCCTGTCATTCTCTACAAGGTGGGGCATTATGGTCAGAAACCCTAACGCCTCAGGCATTCGTTGGTATTTTCACTCCAAATTTTCAACATTTTTTTGTGACCCCACCTCGCATGAACAGTGGCAATATCAGTTTGTTAGCCGAAAACTGCTTTTGCACAGTGATTCGACATTTGGCACCACAGGTGCAAAACACATTCGAACAGGATCGAAAATGACAGCGGTACTGTTCATGGGGAGGTGTAAAAAATGGCAATGTTGAAAATCTGCTGTGAAAATCTTAAAAAAACTGGTGAAGTCACGAGCGTGCATAGAAACAGTGCAACGCACACCCGTAATGTAACTAGTTTGGGGATTTTTTTTACAGCAGATTGTTAACACAGGCATTTTGGGACCTCCAATCATGAACAGTGTCAGTGTGATTTTCTTTATCTGTCCCAAACAATGATTTCCCACAGCGACCACGCATTTCTGCGCTGAAAGAGTGAAAACACATTTTGGCCATGTTGTGGAAAATGACAGCCATACTGTTCATAAGGAGGTGTGGAAAAATGCCACTGGTGAAAATCTGGACTGAAAATATTACAAATTCATGAACTTACGAGGGTGCATGGAAACTGCGTAATGCTCACTCGTAACACAGTCATTTTATGTAGTTTTGTCACCAAATTTTCAACATAACCATTTTAAGACCTCTGCTCATGACCAGTGTCACTGTGATTTTCTTAATCTGTCCCAAACATTGTTTTCGCACACTGACTGTACCATTGTGCGCTACATGTGCGGAAACAAATTTTGGGTGAGATATGAAAAATGGTAGCTGTACTGCTCATAAGGAAGTGCGGTAAAATGGCACTGTTGAAAATCTGGTGTGCAAATATTACAAATTCGTAAACTTGCCAGCGTGCATAGGAACTGTGCAACATGCACTCCTAAAACAGTCATTTTTGGGAATTTTTTCACCAAATTTTCAACATAGCCATTTTAACACCTCTGCTCATGACCAGTGTTACTGTGATTTTCTTAATGTGTCCCATACATTGATTTCACACGCTGACTGCGCCAGTGTGTGCTACATGGGCTGAAACACGTTGTGTGCGAGATGTGAAAAATGACAGCTGTACTGCTCATAAGGAGGTGCGGTAAAATGGCAATGTTGAAAATCTGGAGTAAAAACATTGAAAATTTGCGAACTTACAAGCGTGCGTAGGAACTCTGCAACGCATGCTCGTAAAAGTCATTTTTAGGAATTTTTTCATCAAATTTTCAACGTAGCCATTTTAAGACCTCTGCTCATAAACAGTGTCATTGTGATTTTCTTAATTTGTCCCGTACATTAATTTCGCACACTGACTGCGCCATTGTGCACTACATGGGCGGAAACACATTTTGGGTGAGGTGAAAAATGACAGCTGTGCTGCTCATAAGGAGGTGTGGTAAAGTGGCAATGTTGAAAATCTGGAGTGAAAATATTAAAAATTTGCGAACTTACAAGCGTGCATAGGAACTGCGCAACGCATTCTCGTAAAACAGTCATTTTTAGGAATCTTTTCACCAAATTTTCAACATAGCCATTTTAAGACATCTGCTCATGAACAGTGTCACTGTGATTTTCTTAATTTGTCCCGTACATTGATTTCGCACACTGACTGCGCCATTGTGGCTACATGGGCTGAAACATATTTTGGGTGAAATGTGAAAAATGACAGCTGTAATACTCATAAGAAAGTGTGATAAAATGGCAATTTTGAAAATCTGGAGTGAAAATATTGAAAATTCGCGAACTTATGAGAGTGCGTAGGAACTGTGCAAAGCACGCTCTTAAAACAGTCATTTTTTGGAATTTTTCCACCAAATTTTCAAAATAGGCTTCTTGCGAGCCCGCCTTATGAACACTGGCAGTGTCATTTTGTTAATCTGTCCCGGAAGGTGATTTTGTGCAGTGACCACGAAATTGCCCTTCAGGCCCGAATAACGCCATGAGAGTGACAGCATTCATGAAAAGGGGTCCCAAAAACCCCATGTTGAAAATTTCGTGCAAAAATTCCAAAAAATGCCCGAGATATGCAGCAAAGTTGAAAAAACCCTATTTATTCCATTATACATCTTACTGGCATTTCCTCAGTTCGCGGTCGGCTTTGAGTAGTGCAGGCATGTTCCCAGTCCACGATGATCATCGGATCGAGCTCGGAGGTAAGTATGCAGTGAGGTGGGGTGTGGGGAGGCAGGGTGCGCAGTGGGTGGGTGCGGGTTGTGGGGGGAGGGGCGGGGAGACTGCGAGGGAACGTTTTCTTCTTTACAGGTTTTTAGATGACACGGGACATTTTCCACACTGGGATGGGCTCCCAGCATGGCAGCTGGAAAGGCTGTTTGGGGGGCTGGAACTGACGGGGGATTGGGCACCCCCGTTGGCCATAACATGCTTTGCCACTCTGTGGTGGGCTCCTAGCATGGCACATGGAAAGCTTTTGGGGGGGACATGCAGTCATGGAGCCGATGGGGGATTGAGCACCCCCGTTGGCTATGACAGTTTTTGCCATGCTGGGCTTGGCACCCAGCGTGGCACCTGGACAGCTGTTGTTGGGGGCGAGGGAGGCGTGGAGCTGATGGGGGATTGAGCACCCCTGTCGGGGGGGAGGGAGCGCATCAGCATGCAATATGCGTGCTTGCTTGTGTGTGGAGGGGAAGCTCTGCTCACTGAAGTGGAGCTCTCCCTTTCAACTGTATGCCACTGCATTTTCAGCTGTCATAGACAGCTGGAGCAGTGATTGGCATACTACGACTGTGCCTGCAAACACACTGACTGAATTGGAAGAGGCTGACACACCTCTGGAAAACTCGGATGATGGCACTATGTTTCTTGCACATGCGTGCAAGAAAACATAAAAATGGCTGAGCTCAAATTAGCCGATTAACCAATTACAGGGTAATTACATCTGTCATTATCTGAACTACATTGTACCTGTACTAGCTGTACTTACTGTTCTGTGTTGCAAAGGTGCTGTTACAAGTAATTTCATTGCTCATTTGCATGTTCAGAGGTGTCAGAGTACAGCAGGAGGTGAGAAACAATGACTTCTACAAATGGAATTCAAGGTCCACTTTAACAGTGCATTTTAACAAAGCTGCCTATATGACTGGCTTTTGGTAAATGGACTTTGTCCACTACAAGTGGCTGTCCACTGCAAGCCTGTCTGTTACATTTGGTGCATTCTGTATACTGAATGACAGAAGAATCGAAGCCCTAGGGGACTCGTACTAAAAATCTGGCTATATGAATAACTTTATCCAATGTTTACTAACATTAACAGAAAAAGTTTTAAAATATAATACTTTTATATTTGATGGCAAGTTTTATTTACAAATTATGGGAGCTGCCATGGGAATGGCTTTTGCCCCCAACTATGTGAATGTTTGTTTGTCTAGGTGGGAAATTGAAAATGTTTTGTGTGAAAAAAACAACAACATATTTTGGCTATATAAAATTTTATAAGCGTTACATAGATGTCTTGTTGCTGATTTGGAGGGGGCCAGTAGGGGACTTACCAGATTTTGTCACATATTTAAAATCAACAGATGGGAAATTGAAGTTTACCATGCTGAATGATTTACTGAAGATTAACTTCTTAGATCTATGCATTATGAAAGGTGATGCAGGTACCATTGAAACAGCTCTATTTCGAAAAAGTATAGGCAGAAATTATTTATTAAGGTTTGATAGCTGTCATCCCAGACCACTAATGAATAGCAGCATCCCAAGGGGTCAATTTATGAGATTAAAAAGAAACACCAGTAATAATCAATGTTTGATGAAAATCTGAAAATGTTGACAAAATGATTCCTAGAGAGGGGTTATGATAGGGATATATTTTGAAATCTCAAAATTGAGAATCCCGAACTGTACAACACCGTGTTAGGGAGACTGAATTCTATAATATTGCAAGCTTCACAAATTTAGTGCGGGGGGCTCTGCCCCTGCACCCCCATAACTTAAATAACCAACTTTAAGGGGGAGCAGATCTCAGAGTAAAAAAAAAGTTACAGGGGGTAGAACAATGTTTAGCAAATGTAGTGGAGACTGGGAACAGAACCCTAGTCTATAAGACCATGCTTGTCGAGCTGCTACTGCTTTAGACCTCCACACCATGGGAGCAGCTCAGCTAGCTCTCTGCATTTTCCAGTCATTCATAATGCCAGGCTAGGGGTAGGGTAGCAGTTCATCACATTTACTATCATACCCCTGTCAGCATTGCTTCTTCCTGTTAAGCTACTGAATGTGTCAGGCAACTGTACTCGGTCCCATCAGTTTCTGGATTGTGAGTTTCAGTCCCTTAAATAAATACCTATAATAGAAGATGTCTAGAAAATGAACAAAATCAAGTAGAAGAAATGCCCAGGAAAAGTTTACTGAAATATAAGAGAAGGGATTCGGAGAAGAAACTTAGCTTTATTTGTGACTTTACTACACAGAGTTATAAAGTAAAAGAGATTTTGCAAAACAAATGCCACATTCTGAATACAGAGCCGAAACTGAGAGAAACTGTCATGCCCCCCCACCTCACCACACAGATAGTGCATTGATGTGGAAGAAATATTGGAGACATGGTAATGAGTAGTTTCTTTGGACAACAAGAAATAGCTTCTAAGAACATGCTTCCACAGGAAACTTTTGGTTGTGGCAACTGCATTTTTTGTCAGAATATTCAAACAGGTAATGCCTTCATACATCTGATTACTAGACAGATTTAAAAACTTTGGAACTTTATTAACTGCAACAATACCCATACTGTATATGTGGCAACCTGTAGTGAGTGCAAAAACTTTTATGTAGGAAAGATGAAAGAAAATTTTAAAACTAGAATTTCAGAACACCTAAGGAGTATTGGTAAAAATGATAATAAGAATGCATTAGAAGTGCACATATTGCAAAAGATTTGTGACCATGTTTTCAAATCTCAAGGGGTGGAAAACATTATGATTGGCCTTGGGGGTAACTGGGATAACAAATTATTGCAACATGAAAGTAAATGGCAATATACATTAAGAGTAAACACTACAGGGGTCTTAAATGAAAGTTTTAGCTTGGTACTGTTTTTAAAAAATAGATGAATAATGTTATGGGTAATTTAGTGTGTAATACTGTAAATAAGTCCCATAGATAATGTGTTGTAGTTTGCTCCTGAATTTTGGTTTTGTCTTGTTAGACTGTGAAATGATGCCTGAGTACTAACAAACTCATTAACTATAATGGATATTGAACATTTAGGATTGGTCCATTTAAAATGTCACGTGACTCATTAACTGGTTTAAAATACACCTATGCTGTACTCAGGCCACGCCTTGAGAAAGCATTGAGTACGATGAAAAACGTTGGCTCTTTAGGGGAAGATGTTGCTATTTTTATCTAATTCTACAATTAAATGCTTTCAACATAAGTTATCATAAGTCTGCTGTCAGTTTTGTGATGCCCAGCTCTTTTGCTACAATAATAAAAAATGTGGTAAGAGGGAACCAACAGCTATGGCCTTATAAGTATCAAGAGAAAATAGCTTTTTAGTTGCTAAAGTACCCCTAACGTTTTGATTAATATTCCAACAGACCATTTTCTACATGCTCTGAAAAGGACAACATAGGATCCAAAGGAACACCCAGATACTAAAACTGAAAAGCTTGTTCTATTAAATTAACAAAATTATCCTGTAACCCAAGAGATGGACCTCCACTCAGCATAGCTCAAGTACCAAATGCAGCTTCCCTTTCCTACTGTATGTTAGTGCTGCAATCAACATTTCCTGGTGCTCGGTATAACAGTCATTAAGATAGATGGTAGATATCAACAGTGCTGACATATTTTAAAGAACACTAGACAGCTTATACTATTCTAAAGGACTTCTAGATTAGGGCACCCACTAGTGTGGGGGACATTCTCGATGGGCCACAAGTGACTCCTTATGTCCTGAACATCCTAGTAATCCTAGATACGAATGATGCTGTTGTTGCAACTTGAACAAAGAGTCAAGAGTGGTAAGAAGAACATTTTTGTCTTTTATATTTATGAGCTAGTGGAGCCAAAACAGGCAGACAGGAAAATAATACAAATTATAAGTGGAATGTAATATTTATGCGAGCATCATGGACCTAGGTCTTCTCTGCTCTGATTAAACTATGTAACCAGTGTATAAAAAGTAGTCAGTTGTAACTTTATTTCTGAAGTATTTTACTTTTTAATGTTGCTCATTAGAAAGTCCTTTGTGTAATTATATTGTGCTGAATGTGTTGAACAGCTCTTAGCCTGGCAGCTGACATATAGAGATGGGCGAAGTGGCCCCCCCAATTCGCTCTGTGTAGTGAATCGTGAAGTGAAAGCGGATTCACGGAGTGCCCTGCAATGCGAAGCGGAGTACTTCGCTTTATAATGGGTAACACGAAGTCCATTGAAAACAATGACTTTGCGTTACTCCGTCTTCCCAAACCACGACTCCACCAAATCCTAAGGCAAAGTACATTGAAAACAATGTACTCCACCTCACTTCACCTTGTTTTTAAGCTCCGAAGGTGAATTTTGTAGTGATTCATGGGATTTCAGGTCACATGGGCTCTATATTGTTCTGCAAAGTCTCAGTTCGGGGTAGTGTGTGTAGGAAGCTGTAGGAGACAGTCTGCTCTGAGAGGTCTCTGTGATTCAAACCTTATAAAAGTTGTTCAAAAAGCCTTTTTTGAGTATTTTGTTTTGCTCAAACTTAGTTCACTGATTGTAGGAAACCCTCCTGTGCTCATATCATCGAGTGTTTATTGTTTGTGTGTGGATTTTGAATGTTAATGTATAACACTGGGTCTATGAAGCAAGAGACAGTGAAAGTGTGCTTTGGGGGAAGGGTGTATCTGTAGTGTAGGTAGATTAACTTGGAGAAAAAGACAATTCTTTCTGTTTTGGTGACATTTTTCTTGTACAATAACTGTGTTAATGTATACACATAATATTTTCAATAATTCTTGCCATTTTTTTGCTGATTGTTGTGGAACTGGAGTGCAGTTGCAGCAGCCACTTTGAAGAGTGGGGTTATTCTAGATGCCCTACAAGGGGCATGCCTTAGACAACTAGTATTGGAACTCACTCGAGAGGGAGCAATCTTAGACCTGGTTCTCGCAAGTGGAGATGGAGAGAGGATCACAGATGTAGAAGTGGGTAGCCATCTGGGAACTAGCGACCATCAAACAGTATGGTTCACAATAAACACACCAATAGAGTCAAGCCATACAAAGGCAAAAGTACTGGACTTTAGGAGGGCTGACTTTGCCAAAATGGATGAGTGCCTAAGGAATGCACTAGCAAATGGGCAGAAAGGAGGGGTGGAAGAACAATGGGGAATAATAAAAACTGCCATCACAGAGGTAACAATCCTTTGTATGAAGCAAATAAACAAAACAAAATGATGTAAGAAACCACTATGGTTCTCAAAGGAAGTGGCAGTGAAGGTTCAAGAGAAAAAGAAAGCATTCAGGAAGTACAAGGAATCACAGAAGGAGCATAACAGAGAACTGATCAGTTAAAGCAAAAGGAAGCTGAGAAGGCAGTCAGAACAGCAAAGGCCGAAACCAAGGAAGAGATAGCCAACTCAGTTAAGAAGAGGATAAAACCTTTATAGGTACATCATGGAGCGAAGAAAGACCAAGGGAGGGATAGTGAGGATTAATGAAGGGGAAGGGGGTGGGCAGAGGGTGACTGTGAAAAGGCAGAGATACTAAACAAATATTTTTGCTCAGTATTTACAAATGAAGAGGGGGAGGTACCTAAAACAAACAATAGAAACACTCTGGATACAGAAGTTAATACCAGCCCATTTACAGAAGAATGGGTTCTCAAAGAACTCTAAAAACTGAAGATGGACAAAGCAATGGGGCCTGATGGGATTCATCCCAGAATTCTAAAAGAACTAAGGGGTAGAACTAGTGACACCACTGACTACCATCTTTAACAAATCATGGGAAGATGGGGTGGTACCTGAGGATTGGAGGAGGGCAGATGTGATTCCCCTTCACAAAAGTGGGAGCAAGGCAGAAGCAGGAAACTACAGACCTGTTAGTTTAACCTCAGTGATAGGGAAAATGATGGAATCACTTCTGAAGGAAAGAATTGTTGAGTATCTAGAGGCCAGAGGGGCACATGACCCAAGGCAGCATGGATTCACAGCTGGAAGGTCATGCCAGACGAATCTGATAGATTTCTTTGACTGGGTGACCAAAGTAGTAGATCAGGGAGGGGCTGTGAACATGGCCTACCTAGACTTTAGCAAGGCATTTGACACAGTCCCACACAAAAGATTAATCTACAAGTTAGCCAGCCTGGGAGTGGGTCCCAAGATGACAGCCTGGGTAAAGAATTGGCTGGAGAATAGGACACAGAGAGTAATAGTAAATGGAGTCCACTCTGAAGAAAGGGGGGTTACTAGTGGGGTACCGCAGGGTTCAGTATTAGGACCGGTCCTCTTCAATGTCTTTATAAGCGACATTGCAGAGGGACAGGAAGGAAAATTATGTCTCTTTGCAGATAACACAAAGATCTGCAACAGAGTTGATGCACAAAGTGGGGTGGAAAGGATGAGAAGGGACTTGGCAAGGTTAGAGGAATGGTCAAATGTATGGCAGCTTAGATTCAATGCTGAGAAGTGCAATGTAATGCACCTGGGAAACAAAAACCCAGGGGAGGAGTACACAATGGGGGGTGAGATACTAACAACAACAAAAATAACAAGGGACCTGGGTGTAATCATATCAGATGACCTAAAGGTGGGCAAGCAATGTGAGAGGGCAGCAAGGAGGGCTGGGGAGATACTGGGATGCATAGGGAGAGGGCATCACCAGTAGAAAACAGGAAGTTATTATCCCTCTGTACAGACAGCTGGTGAGACCCCATCTGGAGTATTGCGTGCAGTTCTGGAGACCCAGTCTCCGCAAAGACATAGACAGGATGGAAGCTGTCTAGAGGGGGACAACTAAAATGGTGCAGGGTCTGCACCAGAAGACATATGAAGAGAGACTAAAATAGCTTAATATGTATAGCCTCGAGGAAAGGAGGGAGAGGGGGGACATGATAGAAACTTTCAAGTACCTCAAGGGAATCAACAAAGTCCAAGAGGGTAGCATCTTTCAAAAAAAGAGGTGTGCAAGAACAAGGGGGCACAATTTGAAGATAGAGGGGGGCAGCTCAGAGGTAATTTAAGGAAGCATTTTTTCACAGAGAGGGTTGTGGATGCATGGAATAGCCTTCCGGAGGAGGTTGTGGAGTCAAAAACAGTGGTGGAATTCAAGCATGCATGGGACAGTCATAAGGCAATTCTAGGGGGTTGGGGTAGGAAGAAGTAGGCTGCTGGTTAACTAGGATCTGCAGCTTATCCATTAGGTAGGGAAATGGGCAGACTGGGTGGGCCAAGTGGTCCTTATCTGCTGTCAAATTCCATGTTTCTATGTTTCTATCAGCAGTGCATAATTTTAGTTTGTTTAAAATACTTGTTTATATTACTGAAGTTTTCAATTTGATACTCATTACTTAGTGTATGTGTGAGTATGTGTATGATGTGTGTCTTCAAATCAGACACCTTTTATTGTGGCACATAGTAATTTCAGCAATGTGTTGTGAACCTGCTATCCACTGCAGCTGTGTGATTTTTGAACTTCTTTGTGGTATCTTTACTGGTACTGGTACTAGTACTAGTGACTGTTACTGTAGCAGTGCAGTACACTGCCCCCCCCCCGCGGCTCGCCCCAATGGGAAAAGGTATTCTTTTCCAGATTTGAATTTCTGATGGTGAGCACTGGTTAGGTGTTGTGCCTTTATGTCTGCATCTCTTCAGTGCTCAGTGCAATCTTAATCTGTCTGTGCATTTGCATCTTTTTGGGGTCCAATATCCATCTGTAACTTAAGTCACAGTTGTTTCTTTGGCTTCCCTTCAGAGTACTGGACTGGTGTGGTGCATAACTCTGCATGAACATTGTACTCATTAATATGCATTTTTAAGTTAGGACCATCATCACGTTCACGAGTCACTAGTGATACAAATCATGTTCTTCATCATCACGGTCACAAATGCAGTCACAAATCATGATTCACGATCACGGACATCACATCACGAATCACAGCATTCATTTTTTACTAGTTACTTGGATGTATTGTAAGCCTATTTGGTAGTATCTCTCTCCATGCTTCACCACTCCACCATTCTACTCATTAATGAGTGTTTTTAAGTTGGGGAGTTTTGTGCCACACCTCATTGGGACCCGAGGAAGTACAGCCATATGTATTTGCATTTCTTCATCATCACAGTCACAAATGCAGTCACAAATCACGATTTACAATCACGTCACAATTCAAGACATTAATTTTTTTACTAGTTATTTGGATGTATTGTAAGCCTGTTTTGTAGTATCTCTCCAGGCTTCACCATCCCATCATTGTTCTCATTAATAAGGGTTTTTAACTTAGGGAGTTGGACAGTGTCTGCAGTACTTACACAGACTGGAAAGAAGACTGACTGCACACATGCAGTTTAGCACAGTATACTTGCACTGCTCAGAATACAAAGTGTCACACTTATGGAAGACAACAAAAAAGGGCATAATTACATACAAGAGTCAGGGATGGTAGAGGAATACATTTTATAACACAGCAAGGAAAGTGTGGGGGGCACATGGTGTGAGGAAAAAAAACTAATGTGGGATCCCATGGTGATCCAGCAGCAGTTCCAGCATGGACATAATTTGTAACTGATGTCCCTCTATGCAGTCTAACCACTGCTCGACAGCACTCACTCTCTCATTGTTCTGCTCGACAGCACTCCAGAGAACTGCCAAGTCAGCCTGTGTTACACGCAGTTCTCTGGGGTCCACACGTTCTACAGGCTGACCTGCTGGTGGTGGTGGTGGTGGTGAAGGAGCAGCAGGTGTTGCTCTTGCCCTCCTCTTCTTAGGGCCGCTGCCATGCACAGCTGCACCCTCTACCACAGAAGGGCCAGCAGGTGCAGGCATGACCAGTTCTGTGGCAGCCTGCCACTCCGACTGGTGGTGATTGAGCATATGGGTATGCTGGCCCCCAGGCCCCAGGTGAGTCCCCCGTGGGCCACAGTGCACCTCCACCTCACAAAGACAGCACCTGACCACACTGCTGTCCCTCCGACACAGTCAAAAAACTGCCAAACAGTGGAGGTGTGAGGAGGACCAGGCATAGGCAGAGGATGGCCAGATGAACTGGCAGCCAGCTGGTCATGGTGCTCAGCAGGGTTGGGATTCATACGTGGGCCCAGGGGCACAGGCACAGCTTATTTCAGAGGACCTGGTGCTGAAGCTAGGGCTGGACGTGGTGGTGGTGGTGGTTCAACTGCCTCAGAGTCAGGAGGCAGTGCTGGTCCTGCTTCCGGGGGGTCATTCAGAATTTTTGATTGGTCCAACAAGAACCAGTGGCTGTGCTCACCACACAAGCGCATGGTAGGATGCCTACCAGTACCACGCTCTTCCAGAGCTGCCCCCTCCCCAGACATTCCCTCAGACCCTCACCCTGGTCCATCTCTCCTATTGTGCTCCCTCAGTCTGAGCAATGACTACTCACACTATCACACAACACATACACACTCACACAGACACAGACAAACAACTAACTACTTATAAAGGTAAGACAAATAAATTCACAGAAAGAACACATTAAGAAAAAAAGAGTACAGAAAAGGCAAAAAATGTAGCTTTTAAAAAAGCTGTTGGGTCTAAATCAAAGTTTAAATCTCCTCCTCGCTCTGATTTCCAGGTCTCAGCAGTGACAAAACAACACACTCCCCTCTCTCTGTCTCTGTCTGCAGAGGAGAAAGTGAAAGTGTCTGGTTGTATGACTCACTTCCTTCCTTTTCGCGCCTGGCTAAGGCTAAAGAGCATGGCAAAGTCTATTGAAAACAACAACTTTGCCTCACTTTGCATTGTTATTCCACCTTGAAAGGAAGTGGTAATGACAAGGCGGAGTGAGCACTTTACATTGCCCACTCCATGTAGCGGAGTGCCAGCGTGATGTGACCACTTCGCGGACTCTTCGCTGGAGGAATTTAAATTTGCTGCATCTCTACTCACATACTGTATCTGTCTCTATCCACCCCCACTACATCAACAGCATTGTGATCTCACTGACAGTGACACCAGAGGTGACTGACTTTGCAGCTACTGAGTGACTGTTCCTGTGCAGCAGTTATGTCAGTCAGTAAGGTCACAATGCTGATGATGTTCTGTGGAAAATAGAGCTAGATATGACAGCAGGGAAGGAAATAGGGATTGGAAAGTCTTATGTCTCAATGCAAGCAGTCCGGCCAGCAAGATACCGGACCTCACTGCCACAATAGCAGAAGCAGAACTAGACTGAATTGCGATGACCCAAACATGGTTCACAGCTAATCATGATTAGGATATAGCTATCCTGGGATATAGCTTGTTCAGGAGAGATCAGACAGGAAAGAAGAGGGGAAGGGGTAGCCATTAATGTTTAGAACACAATCAAAGCCATAAAAATTCAGGGGAAACAAGGGGAATCAGAGGCCCTTTGGATTACAATTGGGGCCAGAAACAGGGCACCCATCTGGGTAGGAGTAACCTACAGACCCCCAAATCAGGAGGAAGATAGGGACAGGGAAATCCTGGAAAACATCCTTCAGATGTCAGATAAAGGGGACATTGTGCTGGTAGGGGACTTCAACCTACCAGACATAAATTGGAGATCCCACATACAGTAGCAGCATTGGGAAGAAGCAGAGAATTCCTAGTTTCACTATGGGGGAAGGCCTCAGTGAAGACACCTGTAAGAAGAGATGCAATCTTAGACCTGGTATCTATAAATACTGAAAGGATCTTATGTGTCAAAGTAGGGAGCCATCTGGGTACCAGTGACCATCACACTGTATGGTTCAAGGTAAACAGGGTTGAGGATTCCAGTCACTTAAAACTAAAAGTCCTTGATTTCAGGAGGGTAGACGTCACAAGAATGAGGACCTGCCTGAAGGGCAACCTTAGACACATGTCAGAAGGAAGCGTTGAAGAGTGTTGGACTAGGTTGAAACACGCAATAACCTTGATCACATTACAGTGTTCCCATCAGGTTAGTAAGAATAAAAGGAGGAGGAAACCACTTTGGTTTTCCAAGGAGGTGGCAACCAAAGAGAAGGAAAAACGTAAAGCCTTCAGAAAGTACAAGGAGTTAAGAAATTAGGGTGAAAAAATGGAGGATAAAGAAAAGCTTAAAGAGGCAGGGAAAGAAATAAGAAGTGCAAAGGCCCAAACAGAGGTATGAATAGCTCAGGGAATGAAGAAGGGTGACAAAACCTTCTACAGGTACATACTGTATGGGGAAAAAAGGAAAACCAGCGGTCGAATAGTCCGAATTACAAAAAAGGATGTGCAGCACACAGAGGATGACAGATAGAAGGGAGAGGCACTCAGTGCATACTTCTGCTTGGTCTTCACACTCGAAGCAGATGGTGATAGACCGATACTATGCAGAAAGGATCCTCTAGTTGAAGGAATAGACATAAGTTCCTTCATGGAGGAAAGGGTCCTGACGGAACTCAACAAGTTAAAGGTGGAGAAGGCAATGGGACCTGATGGGATACTCCCAAGGATAGTGAAAGAACTTGTGAGATAACTAGCAGCCCCCCTAGCGATGATCTTCAACAAATTGTTGATGAGCAGGGAGGTTCTCGAGGATTTCTTTAGTTTTGACACAGTCCCACACAAAAGATTAATAAACAAGTTAGCCAGCCTGGGAGTGTGTCCCAGGGTGGAAACCTGGGTAAAAAATTGGCTGGACAACAAGATGCAGACGGTAATAGTAAATGGAGTCCACTCTGAAGAAAGGGTGGTCACTAGCATGGTACCATAGGGTTCAGTACTGAGACCAGTCCTCTTTAATGTCTTTATAGGTGACATTGTGGGGGAACTGCAAGGAAAAGTATGCCTCTTTGTAGACATCACAAAGATCTTCAACAGGGTTGTTACATGGGGTGGGAGTGGAAAGGATGAGAAGGGACTTGGCAATGTTGGAAGAATGGTCAAAAGTATGGCAGCGTAGACTGAATTCACAAAAGTGCAAAGTAATGCACCTGGGAAACAAAACCATGGGGGAAGAGTACTCAATGGGGGGGGGTATTAGCAACAACAAAAATGGAAAAGGACCTGGGGGTAGTCATATCAGATGACCTAAATGTAGGCAAGCAATGTGAGAAGGCAGTAAGGAAGGCTGGGGGGATACTCTGATGCATAGGAAGAGGCATCACTAGTAGAAAACAGGTGGTTGTTATTCCTCTGTACAGACAGTTGGTGAGACCCAATCTGGAGTACTGTGTGCATTTCTGGAGATCCCATGTCTGCAAGGACATAGACAGGATGGAGGCAGTTCAGAAGAGGGTAACTAAAATGGTGCAGGGTCTGCACCAGAAGCCATACGAAGAGTGACTAAAAGAGCATAATATGTATACCCTCGAGGAAAGGAGGGAGAGGGGGCTCATGATAAAAATGTTCAAGTACCTCAAGGTAATCAACAAAGTCCAAGAGGGTAGCATCTTTCAGAAAAAGAGATGTACAGGAATAAGAGGGCACAATTTGAAGATAGATGGGGGGCAGCTTGGGGGCAACATGAGGAAGTATTTTTTCACAGAAAGGGTAATGAATGTATGGAATGGCCTTCCTGAGGTGATCGTGGTGTCAAAAGCAGTGGGGGAATACATGAATACATGGGGCACCCATAAGGCAATTCTAATGGTGGGGTAGGAGGAAGTAGGCTGTTAGTTAACTAGGATCTTCAACTTACCAATACGTAAGGAAATGGGCAGACTGGTTGGGTCAAGTGGTCCTTATCTGTTGTCAAAGTCTATGTTTCTATGACTGGAAAAGCGTGACGGTGGTGCCACTCCACAAGAACGGGAGCAAGGATGAACCAGAAAACTACCAACCAGTTAGTCTCTCCTCAGTTTTAGGAAAACTGATGGAGTCCCTGCTGAAGGAAAGGATAGTAACTTTTTTAGAAGAGACCACACAGCTAGAACAAACCACATTTTTTCATGGCAAGGAGGTCCTGCCAAACAAACCTGTTATCTTTCTTTGATTGGGTAACCAGAGCAGTAGATTGGGGTGGGGTGGATGTGATATATCCGGACTTCAGAAAGGCCTTTGACTCCGTTCCACACATGACATTGGTCAACAAACTGGAGAACGTGGTGTTGTGCATAAAGTTACATGATGGGTTAGAAACTGGTTAAATAGGAGAACACAAAGTGTATCAGTGAATGACACACTGTCAGAAGAGGGCAAGGTATCTAGCAGGGTGTCACAGGGCTCGGTTCTGGGGCTCATCCTCTTTAACGTATTCATCAGTGACATCGCTGATGGACTGAAAAGGAATGTGTGCCTGTTTGCCAATGACACCAAAATCTGCAACAGGGTTGAAACACCATAGGGGCACCAGAGCATGGAATTTTATGTCCAGAAGCTGGAGGAGTGGTCATGGAATTGGCAATTAAGGTTCAATGCAAAAAAAAATGCAAGGTCATGCACCTGGGAAAATGTAACCCAGGGAAAGGGTAATCATTTGGAGAGGAGCAGCTGATGGGTACTAGACATGAGTGTGACCTGAGGGCTATCGTCTTGGATGACCTGAAAGTCAGCAAGCAGTGTGGGAAGGCAGCATTAAAGGCTAGTGGCATCCTGGGATGCATGGGGAGGGTCATCACAAGCAGGAGGCAAGAAGTGATCATGCCTCTCTATCGATCACTGGTGAGACCTCATATGGAATACTGCATCCAGTTCTGGGGGCCACACCTCAGGAAAGATGTAGATAGACTGGAGACAGTATGGAGAAGGGCAACAAAAATGGTTTACAGCTTGCATCAGAAACCATACAAGCCAAGCCTGCTTGAACTCAACTTATGTACCCTAGAGCAGTGCTGGGATCAGAGAGATATGTTAGAGACACTTTAAATATCTGAAGGGTTGCAGCAAGGTGCAAATGCAAAATCTCTTTCGGGTGAAAGAATACAACAGGACAAGAGGGCACAACCTTCACCTTAAGGGAAGGAGGTTCAGAAACAACATGAGGACATTCTTCACAGAGCACATGGTCAAACCCTGGAATAGCTTGCTGGAGGGGGACAAAGATGGTGGGGGAATTCAAGTGAGCATGGGATAGACATTGTGGGACACTCAAGCAGGGAGCTGGCTAAGTAATGGGAGCAGGTAACCATGAGCAGACTACATGGATCATGCAGTCCCCTTCTGCCATAATTTTTCTGTGTTTCTAACTGTGAACCAGTGATATCCCACACATCACACCTACTAACATGTGATTAAGCCTTCTAATTATACAAAGAAAAAAGAAAAAGTACCTCAGATGAGAAAGGTAATGGTTGACTGCTTTTAAAAACTAATATTCATCTTGGGCAGTATACTAGCTCTTTAATTTTGAGCCTCAGTCAATTTTGGGACTGCTGTATTAATCTGTTAGTAAGGAATACACCAGGTTTGTTCCCTTTTTGGACAAAACCTATTCACAATCTTCCGAGCTCCATGTTTAATAGGTTTATGATTAAATGGCCTGATTGAGAGTGGATTATCCTTGCTAATCTGACAGGTACATCCTTAAAGGGAGTTAAGAGCAATGTAAGATGGTCCATAAGGCCACACTGAAATAAATTTGCACGACACCATCTACACGCTAATAAAGCTTCACCTGAGTGAAGCATTGGGGCTCCTTGACCATTGTGGATCTTCTGTCCTTCCTTTAGTCAGGCCTGTTGCAGTGATCTTTGTACTGCTTGTGAATATATAATACATTATTTCTGCATAAGATTTCTAGCCCAGACCTTTGCGTTTTGTGACTGCACGGCGACTCTGCTGGTATGTGCCCATTTCCTGTTCATTCAACACCATCTGCAACATTGTGCTCCTGGGTATATTCATGGATTATTTTGTTTTGCATAAGTGGTTTTTCATACAATAAAACATTGAGTTAAATCTTTTTGAAATATGTTGTGTAAGCTGTTTTATTTGCAAGTGTTTTTTTTTTAAGTCAACCAAGATACCACACAATTTTACAGATTGTCTGAAATCACCACAGATTTTCTTAGCAGCTCCCACTAATGTTCACAGGCACATCTGGAAATGAGCTGTTACCAGCTCAGTTTGTCTTTCCTGGTAAAAGACTGAAAATAAATAAGTTATTTGTGTAGCACCTTATCCTGATGCTGCAGGATGCCTTACAGAAAAGAACAAAAACATATCCAGCAGTATAAATAGTGAAATGGCAGAGACAGCAGTGTTAAGAAGTAAACAACTTTTCACAATTAGTTTTTACTGCCTTCAATCTGCAGTTTGAAGTGGAATGGGGAAGCGTTAAATGTTTGTGACTAGTGACTGTAAAACTATAGAAGAATTTAACACATTATTTTTTATTGGGGTTGGAAAAGCTGTGAATATTTATAGAAGATGTCCATGCATCGTTTTATAGCATTCTTACTGTACAACCTGCATAAAGAGATGTAAAATAAGTCATGTAAACATTATCCGTGCTTTACCATTAACTTGTGTTTACTGAAGGGCCATAATCACTTCACTGAAACTGACATATGACAGTAAAGCTCTATTTAAACTGAAGGTATGATCCTCCTAACACTCAGTCTTGATTCAACCTTTAACATCATTTAAAGAAATATAGCCCAGATATGTTGTCCCATAACTAATGAATCAGACCAGTAGAAATAGAATACAAGGACTGGGGATCATGCTCACATATTTGAGCTTCTGTAGCAGAAAAACAATTTGAGATCAGAGTTTGCTCTAAATTAAAAAAAAAAAATACTACAACATCTGATAATACGCCTGTGGATTTTTTTTAGCTACTGCTTTTGTTTTATCCATTTTAGGTATATTTTTCCAACGGACCACCTGCTACCGTGGTATAAAAAATACTAGCCATATGTGCGTTATTAAAAAAAATACATATATTTTTAGCCAAATGGCTTTGATGGCTAATACATAGAGCCAATGCTGTTTGAGATACCTCATGTATAGAAGTTTTATATAAAGCAATTTCTGTCTTGTTTTCAAGTAATTTATTTATACAGAGTTACCTGTTTTCCTGTCACCTTGTTTGAAAATAGTAAAAGCAACAGGAAACTCTGGTTACCTATGTTTATTACATTTTAAATTGTTTCTACAGAAGCACCTGAGATCCTGATATACAAGATACAGTGCTGCTCACCTGGGTCAACCACTCTGTATAAGAAGTCAGTGTTCATTTGGTGACAAACTGAAGTAATTGCAATTGGATTTCATTGGGGTTTAGCAGCATCCTGCAATACTGTGTATCACAGCAGAAACTATAATAAGTGTTTCATTCTTCTGGGTGATGCTGCACAACAGGTGACATGCTTGATTTACTATATAACTATAGCCTACTTTCTGTGGTTAAAACACACAAGACTAAAGACAATATAGTAAGAGGCCCTAATAAGCTGCAACCAGTAATGTTCATGTAAAAGAAGATTAAACATTCTTGCTTTGGACTCCTTAGGTGCAAATAAAGGGGGAAATGCAGTACATTTGTTTTCAATTCCATGGAAAGGAATTTTTGCTGCAGTGTTGGACCTTGGAAGAACTGAACATCTGAGTTGTGTGACACCACCTGCATTTACATACTGTAGATGCAGTACAGACTACATTAAATTGTCACACCAATAGATTGCTTTAGAATTTTTCAGTGAGTGGCATAATTTTTGCTGCCTTATGTCTCAACTTCCTGGCTTGCTAATAGGGGACAGGGCTTAAAAATCAGGGGCAAATCACCAAAATCAGAGACACATCTTACAAAATGGAAATACCATCTCTAGATTCCTGCAGTATAGTAGGGTTAGTGTGTAAAGCATTTTCTGAAGGAGAATTGGATTGTAGAATCAATGCTGGTTATGTTTTATGCTTCAGATCACTACATTTCAGAAACAAAATGTCAAATTTATAAGGGCATTGAGGAAAGTTCTGACTGAAAATCAGGGATGTCCCTGAAACTCAGGGACAGTTGAGAGGTATGGGCTGGATCCAGTACAGGAGCAGAAACTGCTGCCTTATAGTTACAAAACAATCTTTCATGGCACTGTGACAGAACCGCTGATGTAGTCCAGCTGAGTTGCATAAACATTTCATGAAAGATGATCTTGGTTAAGGTATAAAAAAAGCAACACGATGGGTGTTACCAATAACACAGAAACATAGAAACACAGAATCTGTCAGCAGAAAAAGAACACTTGGCCAACTCAGTCTGCCCAGATGTTCCCTGTCTATTCTCTCTCCACAGACCCTAATTGGTCTCCATCGACCTCCGTTCTCCCCACCTATTTAGTCATATTACCCAATGTCAGTCCCATGCATGTTTGAAGCCCCCTGCTACCTTTTCTTCAGCACTACTGCTGGCAGCCTGTTCCAGATGTTTATCACACTATCACTGAAGTAGTACTTTCTTCATACCTCCTAAACTTCCTCCCCTCCAGCTTCATTTCAAGCCCTCTGGTACTGGGCTGGCCAAGGCACCTAGCTTCACCTGAGCTCTTTCCTTCTAAGATTGCTTGAAATGACAGAACATAGAACCTTACCAGAGCAAGGGGAAAGGATTAAGACTTCTTTTGGCTAATCAGATTTACTGTATGTTGTTTTTTTTATTTTGTACTCACAGGGATTGCTACTGTTTGTTGTTAACATTCTGTTGCTTTATTTTTCTCTGATTCAAATTGTTGTTGCTGGTATACCTTCTTCTGCATTATTAAAAGATGTGCCTACAGGTGTGTGCTAACAGATTACTGCTGTAATCTTCTGATTCAAATTGCCTTTTGCAAGGTATATCTTCTGTTACTGCTTTATTTTTCTCTGTAGCAAAGTGTTTCTTACAGGGTATATCTTCTCTGAAATTATTACAGGTGGTGCTTTACAGGTTTTACATTTTTATTTAACATTAGGATAAGCTTTCAGGGTTACTGCATTTGTTGTTGACTGATTGTTTCTGCTCTTACCTCCTTGTTCTTTCAGCTGTGGGTCTTCTTTTTCAGCAGGGGAAGGGCCCACCCACCCCCATCCACAACCACCCCACACTGCACTCCTTTTATAGGGTACCACCATTGTGAATTTCCTGTGGTACAGCAGGAAGGGGCGGATCAGTGGGGTATCCACAAGGTGAGCTCATTTACAGGGGCACTAGTAATTTAATTTGTTATAACAAGTTATACAAAAACAAAACACAAAATCAAACCATTACTTGCATTTTTTTCCTTATAATTACTCTGACCAGGTTATAAACCCAGCAACTTATCTGGAATGGATATCATTAACTGCAGGTACTGTGGAACACTTTTCAGAAGGACAGTCTTACAGGATTTAGGACACTGTCCTATATGCTGGGCCATTGGAGATCTTAGGGCTCAGCTTCTGGCAGCATGGGCAGAGATTGCGCTCCTTAAATTTCATATTCAAGAGGAAATACATTATAAGAACCACCCGCCATTTCCCCAACACATGACAGAAGAACCTCTACCGCAGAGGATAGTTGGTCCAGGAGGTTGGCAGGTGGTTAGGTGGGGCAAATCGGGTGCCCCATCACTCTGTGCTCTCTAACATATTACCTCCAAAAACCATATAAACACTACAAACAGGACCCTGCCTCTATCTCCAAAATCAAGCAAAGGGGCAGGGGACTCTGCAAAGCAGAACACTGCAGCACAGGAGCTAGCACAACAAAACTTGCCCAAATCAGGAAACAAAACAAAAAAAAGCAGAAAGGAAATCCAAAAAACTTCTGATCATAGGAGACTCCATGATTCGGGGGGTTGATACCCATCTCCAGCCAGGGGTAATGGTCAGATGTCTCCCAGGTACATCAGCATGGAGAGACACTGACCACATTGCTAAAATTGTTCACAAAGCAGGAGAAAATATTAATGTCTTGGTACACAAAGGGACTAATGATCTCGCCAGCTGGTCAGTTGTGGAGACCAAGGAACACCTGACCAGGCTGGGTGACAAACTATCATTAATTTCATCCAACATCTCCTTCTCTGAGATCCTACCAGTCTGGGAGAGTGGGGCAGATGGACAGAAGGTCAGAGAAGGGGAGATAGGGGGAGCTAAACATGTGGCTCAAGGGCTGGTGCCAGGAAAAAGAACATGGATTTGTAGGGAACTGGCAACAGTTCTGGGAGCAAAAGTTCTTTAAATTTGATGGACTGCATCTAACTAAGGAGGGAGTCAGTGCATTGGGGCAGAAGTTTGACGTCTTTGCAGAATATTTAAACTAGCAAATGGGGAGAGTGGTGCAGCACCCCATACATCGAATGGGAAGAATACCCCTCCCCCCCTCAGCTAGTGGTCAAACAGGGATTCAGCATGTTTGCATTTCATTTGCATCACCAGGTAAGAAAAAAAAGTCCATCTCCCCATACGATGCACAGGAGAAATGTCAAACCTCACCCAACAACTAACACACAGAAATCTGGCCAATGGAAAATCATGTACACAAATGCTCACAGCCTGGGAAATAAGATCCCAGACCTTCAGGCAATAATGTCAAAGGATAAACTGGACATAGTAGCAATTAGTGAGACTTGGTTTATCAGTAACCACACTTGGGAGACTTCAGTACTAGGCTATGTACTGTTCAGAAGAGACCAAGATGCAAAAAAAGGGGGGGGGTGGAGTGGCCCTGTATGTCAATGAAAATATTAAAGCTACAGAAATTCAGAATACACATAAGGAGCCAGAAGAACTGTGGGTCACCCTGGAAACAGAAAATTGGACAGCCATAAGAACTGGGGTTATCTACAGGCCCCCAGGCGGGGGGGGGGGCATAGACACATTACTGTTAGAAGATATACAAAACATGACAGCTAAAGGGGAGGTTCTGATTATGGGAGACTTCAACATGCTGGATACAGATTGGTCAATACCAGCAGGAACATCTGCCAGAACTAAACACATGGTGGATTCCCTGCAGGGAGAGGGCCTCAAACAACTGGTACAACAACCCACAAGAGATAGGGCTATCCTAAATCTAGTACTGAATAACAGGGAAGGGATCACAGATCTCCAAGTAGAAGGTCACCTGGGGGCCAGTGACCATCACATGATATGGATAAATTTGGCAACTACATCTAAATCATCCCATTCCAAAGCAGAAATATGGGACTTCAGAGGAGCTGACTTTGATAAGATAGCCAACAGAGTTAAGCTAGCCCTGGCAAAAATAAACACAGGGGAGGGGGTACAGGCAAAGTGGGTAAGCATTAAGGATGCAATACTTGAAGCAACATCCTACAGTGTTAGACAGAAAAGGAAGTGAAAAAGAAGAATGAAACCACTTTGGTTCTCAAATACAGTAGCAGAAAAGGTCAGAGCCAAAAGGCTGGCCTTCAGGAAACATAAGGGAACATAGCGGGATGAAGATAAGGAGGCATACCAAACTGCCCTAAGGGAAGCAGGGAAGGCAGTAAGGCAGGCAAAGTCCGAAACTGAGGAAACACTAGCACGAACAGTAAAAGAAGGTGACAAGACTTTCTACAGATACATTAGTGAAATGAGAAAGTCCAGAGGGGATATCGCTAAGCTCAAAGGAGAAAATGGGGCACGTGAGGAGGAGGACCTTATAAAAGCATCTATCCTAAATAGATACTTTTGCTCAGTATTTACTGAAGAGAAGGTAGGGCAGGATCCACAGCTCAGCACCATGGACACAGGGGGGAGGGAGGGAGGTGAGCACTGCTCCCTTCACAAAAGAAAGGGTCCTACAAGAGCTCACTAAGCTCAGGGTGGAGAAGGCAATGGGACCTGATGGCATACATCCCAGGGTACTTAAGGAGCTAAGGCTGGAACTAGCAGAGCCATTAGCAGAATTGTTTAGTGAGTCTCTGAGTACAGGAGAGGTTTCAGAAGACTGGAGAAGGGCTCATGTGATCCCGCTCCACAAGAGTGGTAGCAGTGAGGAGGCAGAGAACTACAGACCAGTCAGTTTTACCTCAGTAGTGGGCAAGATTATGGAGGCACTTCTTAAGGAAAGGATAGTGCAACACCTGGAATCCATAGGGGCACAGGATCCAAGACAGCATGGGTTTACAAAAGGAAGATCCTGTCAAACTAATCTCATAGATTTCTTTGACAATGTAACCAGATGGTGGACCAAGTGGGAGCAGTTGATGTCGCCTACCTTGAGTTCAGCAAAGCTTTTGACACTGTTCCACATAGAAGATTGATAAATAAGCTGAGTAGGCTTGGGCTCGGTCAGAAGTTGGTCAATTGGGTGGCAAACTGGTTGACGGGCAGAAAACAGAGAGTGGTGGTAAATGGTATACAGTCAGAAGAGATGCAAGTCACAAGTGGGGTACCTCAGGGATCGGTCCTGGGGCCAGTCCTCTTCAATATCTTCATTAGTGACATTGCAAATGGACTAGAGGGTAAGGCTTGTCTGTTTGCAGATGACACCAAGATCTGCAACAGAGTAGATGATCCAGATGGGATGGGCAGAATGAGAAGAGATCTGGATAAACTAGCAAAATGGTCAGAAGAGTGGCAACTGGGATTTAATGCAAAGAAGTGCAAGATCATGCACATAGGGAAGAGAAACCCTGAAGCCACCTATAGGCTGGGAAGGGAGTTGCTGGGAGTTACAAAAGAAGAAAGAGACTTGGGCATCATCATCACTGATGACCTGAAATCATCCAAGCAGACCTCTAAAGCAGTAGGTAAGGCTAGGGGGATGTTAGGGTGTATTAGTAGAGGTATCACAAGTCGTAAGAGGGAGGTAATAATCCCTCTTTACAAGACACTGGTTAGGCCCCATCTGGAGTACTGCATGCAGTACTGGAGGCCACACCTTCACAAGGACATTAACCAAATTTAAGCAAGGGCAACCAAAATGGTGCAGGGACTGCATCAGAAGACATATGAGAACAGATTAATGGAGCTCAATATGTATACCCTTGAGCAAAGGAGGGAGAGAGATGATATGATTGAAACATTCACACACCTTAAGGGCATTAACAAGGTGAAAGAGTCTAACATGTTTAAATATAAGAAAAATAGTAGGACAAGAGGACACAGCATGAGACTAGAGGGAGGCCGATTAAGGGGGAATGTGAGGAAATTCTTTTTCACAGAAAGGGTGGTGGATGCATGGAACGGCCTACCTCAGGAAGTGGTGGCTACTAATACAGTGCAGGGCTTCAAACAGGCATGGGATAGGCATAAGGGAGCAATACAGATGAGTATAAATAGATAGGCCACTGACAGAGCAAAGGCCGATGGCACATTTATAAAGTAGAAAAAAAATGGGCAGACTGGATGGGCCTTGCGGTCCTTATCTGCCATCAACTTCTATGTTTCTATGCTCTTTCTCATTTGAAAAAGACTTCCCTCCTGCACAGTCTTTACCCCTGTGAGGTACTAGACTAACTGTAATATGTGAGGGGCCCTAACAAGACACAACCAGTAATGTTCCTGTAATGGAAGACTAAGCTTCCTTCCTTTGGACTCCTTGAAGCCCATACAATGGAGAAAATGCATGTGTTTTCATTTATGTGGAAAAGAACTGCTTCCATATTGATGGACCTTGGAAGAACTGAATCACTGAGCTGTGTGATGCCACCTCCATTTTCTGTACACTTTTTTTGTTTTTTCATCTTTATTTCCCTCCAGTCACTGGTACTTACTGGGTATCTCTCTGGCTGGGGGGTGTCCCTGGTGTTGACTTTTCCACCCGCAGTGTCCCTCTCCCTACTGAGGAGTTGAATGCTGTGTCCCCCCTCATGAGGGGAACGGAGAGGTGGGATAATGGAGAGTCAAGTCAGGATCAGGACCGGCACTGGGCATGTGGGCTTCCACTGCATGAGTCTCCCACCATCTCCTCCCAAAGCACTGGAGCTTTTTCTCTCTTGCTTGGTTGTGTTTTCCTCTGAGATGTGGACATGCAATGACATCCATGCTGAGGGTGTATCCTCAGCAATGTCCGTCATCACCTCAGTCCTGGAAGTACTTGCTATGGCATTGCCCTCAGTCTCCACCAGAGGCTGCTGCAGAGTGGCATGTCCCCAGTCCCCACCCCAGGAGAGGAGAGCAGTCCTCCAGATGCTCAATTCTCTCCTCCCCCTGCCACCCCCAATGGCCCGATCCCATTCTCAAACCCAGGTTGCTGGTGTAGCATGAGGTGTAGTGTCCAGTGTTTCATCCCTCAGCACCACCAGGCTGGCTGATTTTCTACATACTGTAGATACAGTACAGACTACATTAAACTGTTACACCAACAGGTTGCTTTTGCATATTTCAGTGAGTTGCATAAATGTTGCTGGCATACACCTCCTGGTTTGCTAATCAGGGACAAGGCTTAAAAAATCAGGGGCAAATAACCAAAATCAGGGACACATTTTACAAAATGGAAATATCAGCTGTAGAATGCAGCACTATACCTGTAGTAGGCCTTAGTCTCTGAAAATCATTTTCTGAAGGAGAACTGGACTGTAGCACTAATGCTGATTAAATTTTATGCATCAACTCATTACATTTCAGTAACAAAATGTCAAATTTATAAGAGGATTTAGGAAAGCTTTGAGCAAAAATCAGGGACAGTTGAGAGGTATGGTATTGGATCCAGTACAGGACTTTGCAGAAACTGCTGCCTAATAGTTACAACACAGTTTTTGCATTGCACTATGATAGAACTGCTGATATAGTCCAGCTGAGTTGCATAAACATTTCATGAAAGATGATCTTGGTTAAAGTATGAAATGAACACGTTGGGTGTTGCCATTAACACAGAAATGTAGAATCTGTCAGCAAAAAAGGAACACTTGACCAACTCAGTCTGCCCAGATGCTCCCTGACTATTCTGTCTCCACAGACTGTGACTGGACTCCAGCAACCTCTGTTCTCCCTGCCTAGCTACTCACATTACCCTATCTCAAGCCCCATGCATGTCTGAAGCCACCTACTGTTTTTGTCTCCACCACTACTTCTGGCAGTCGGTTTTAGACATCCACCACTTTTTCAGTGAAGTAGTACTTCCTCCACCCCTCCTAAACAGCCTCGCCTACAGCCTTATCACATGCCCTCTGATCCTGGTGCTCTTTCACATTTGGAAGAGTCTCCCCTCCTACACCCTGTTCACCTCCATGGGGGTACTTACAGGTTTCTATCATGTCCCCACTCATTCTCCTCTCTTCCATAGTGTATATGATGAGAACCCTCAGTTTCTCAACATGGGGCTTCTTTTGATAGTGACATTTTTATTGAAGGTGGTTTTCCATTTTATACAGTACAAAAAAGTTAGAATCATAGATACAGTACACAGGAGAATCTGATATACTGTATGAACATCAATTATCTAGGACTGGCAGTATGCAGGGAGAAACACTTTCATTCCCTTAGGTTATTAGTACAGCAAAATACAGCATTACAGCATAAATTCAGTTAAGAAAAGGATTCAAATTAGATAGTGCCCTTAACAGTCAAATACCGTGCCTGTGTTCAATTTATATCTGACCCACCTATGCCACATTTCCTCAAAAACAGGTAACTGATATATTATAGTGGTGTGGTGGTGCCACTATAGGTAGAGTTGAGTAGGCCGCTTAATGTTAAACCCCTAATTTTGCACTTTAGTAGTTTTGCCACTGTTCAACAGATTTGCATAAAAGTTTGCATTCACAGTCTCAGGGCCAAGGTCTCTTGACTTACTCAGTCTTCTTACAGTCAGATGTGTAGATTCTGAGATCCAGATAGTGAAATAAGTTTCAACAGTCAGTCTGGCTTGCATCATTGAGACCTGGCTAGATGATAGCACCGGTCCAGTTTTGGAATTGGCAGTTCCTGCTGGGTTCTCAGTGATTCACTGCCCGAGAAAGTATCATAGAGGAGAGGGTGTTGCGATTTGTTTTAAACTGAACTTGCACCTCATGGCTCTCCCAGTGGGAACAACAGGGTTCTTTGAATGTGTGGCCGCTGACAGGGTTGCAGGATCCTTCTCATTTACCATCCACTGGGGAATGAGAAGAAATTCCTGCAGAAAGTTGCTGACGTCATTGTCAAGTTGATATTGGAGTCACCCAGATGGATTATCATGGGCAACTTCAATGCCTGGATCAATGATGAACTCTCACGGTTTAGACAAGACTTCCTCCAATTGATGTGTTCATTGGGCCTGACACAGGTGGTTACCTCTGCAACCCATGTACATGGCCACTCCTTGGACTTTGTCTTCTTGCTGGGATTGGAGGTCACCTACCTCATGGTGGAACTGGTCATTTGGTTGGACCACCATACCATGAGGGTCTCATTCAAAGCCCCTCTAAAAGACCTTCCACTACAGAGATGGTCCAGTACCACCCTTTAAGGGGCTTCACCACAGAAGGACTAATGGTGATGTTTGACCTATCAGGTGTGATGAGTGCTTGCAATAAGACAGGGGAGTTAGTTTCAGCCTATAATAGGGTTAGTGCCAAGGCCCTTGACTCTATTGCACCATTCCATGCTCAGCCCCTTACTTCACACCAGAGATGCCCCTGGTTTGATGGAACTTTTAGGGAGCTGAAGATGATGGGTCAAAAGTTAGAGCAGTGCTGGCAGAGATCCCAGTCAGATGGGGACAACTTTATTTTATTTTGAAGTCTCATTACAGAGACTGTCAATTAGCAAACTCCTGTAAGAAGGCAGAATTCTGTCCAAGGAGATTGCTGCTGCAGCTAACAGACCAGCCCAATGCTTTCTGACTGTTGACAGACCGTGTAATCTGGCCTGTTTTCAGTCTGTTAGAGCTTTTTCATAGTCTAAGTGTGATGAGTTTGCTCTATTTTTTGATGATAAGATTGCCTCCATCAGATCAGGGATCCAGTCAATGCCCTCTAGTGGAGCATGCAATGATGGGCTGGGGATCATGGGCACTCCACCTGTCTGGTTTGACTTTGACCAGCTGGTGGCGGAGGATATTGTGTGGGTGATCCAGGAGTTGAAGTCTACCTACTGTAGTTTGGAACTGGACCCAAAGTTACTTCTGGTAGGGTGCATTGATTCCATTGGCCTGGTCCTGGCTGGGATAGTCCAAAGTTTGTTAGTGAAAGGAGTCTTCCCTGAGCCCCTGAAGGAGGTGGTGTTGAGACCACTTTTGAAAAAAATCATCACTAGACCCATACTGCCTAACTAACTACAGACTTGTCTCTGGCATGGGATCATAATGTCGCAAGACATTATGCCGCATGGCAAAATCACGCTGCCAATACAGCACGATATTGCCATGTGGCATAAGTCTTTTTTCTTTGGGAATCAAACCTGGTCCCAGAAGCAGAGCTTGGGTTCCTGCTGCTGTGGCTCAGTCCAGTGAGCCATGGCAGCTGCTCGGCAGAACCCACTCCCAGCAGAGGTCTTATCCTCTGCCTGGGAGTGTGTGAATGTTGTAATACTACATACAGCAGTATACGCGGTATTGCACCATTTGCTGTCATGGACAGCACTGTATCAGGTTAGCTATAATGTCATACGCTATTAAGTGTACTATATTATGAACCAGTAGGCCTGTCTCTAACCTTCCTTTTGTGGGAAGGTTATTGAGAAGGTGGTGGCTCTCCAAGTGGAGGCCCATTTATCAATTCACATCTACGACCCTCTCCAGTCAGGATTTAGGAAAGGCCACAGTACAGAGATCACCCTGGTTCAGATGCTTAAGGGTGGCAAGAGATAAAGGTAATGCCATGTGAGGTCCTGCAGGGCTCCAGTCTGTCCCCCATGTTGTTTGCAGTGTATATGCTACCACTAGGGGACATTATAAGACAGTATGGACTGAGTTTTCATTGTTATACTGATGATAATCAGCTGTACCTGTCTTTTGCACTCGAACAACAGGATGCGGTCTTGGTATTCAATTAGTGCCTTGCCGAGATCAAAGGCTGGATGAGTGCCAATTGGTTGAGGTTAACTCTGAACAAGACAAAAGTACTGGTGGTAGAATCTGGTCACCTGAGGGTTGGTGGGCAATCTGGTTAAGTTTCTGGTCTTAGGCTCAGAGACTCACAATTGCTCACCTCTGTTAAGGTGAGGAATCTTGGCATTGCACTGGACTGTGGCTTAACACTTGAGCTTCAGGTGTCAGCCAAGGTTCAGAGTGCATTTTACCAACTTAGAAACATCACCAGGAGTAAGCATCAGATATCCCCATGTGATCTGCCAGTGCTAGTTCATGCTTTTGTGACCTCATGGCTCAATTACTGCACTGCCCTCTTCCTATGGCTATTGGGGGATGATCTTCGCCACCAACAGCTGGTGGAGAATGCAGTGACCAGGTTGTTGACTGGCCTTTCAAGGACATGCCACACTACACCTGGGCTATGCTTTCTGCACTATCTTTCTGGTTATGTGGTAGATCACTTTCAAGGTCAGTTTGCTGACCTATAAAGCCCTGCATGGACTGGGGCCTGGATACCTGCAAGACCCCCTATAGTCTTACTATCCATCTTGTTCCCTCTGATCAGCAGAAGAAGGCCTCCTGGTGTTTCCCAAAGTTCATCTTAAATCATCAGGTGCCCGGGCATTTTTTTTCATAGCACTGACCCTGTGGAACTCTCTGCCTTGTACGCTCAGGGAGGCCCCATCAGTAAATGTCTTCAAAAGGGAGGTAAAAGCATTCCTATTTAGAGACGCATTTCCCTACAGTTGATTTAAGTTTTATTCAATTAAGTAATTTAAATGTGGTATTTATTTATTTTAGTGTTGATATGCAGCTTGCTCACTTGTACAGCTTCTTGAATCAAAATAAAATTGAGCACTTTATTAAATCAATAAATGATGATGAAGAATGATAATGATAAGTGAAAAAATTTGGGGGGGGGGGTTCCATCACCTAACTCCATGACAGTTTAGAATTTTACTCTGACATTTTCCAGGTAGAAAGGGATTGGGCCACAGTGGTGCCTTTCACTAATTTGGGGAAAAATATTATTCCATGCCAGAGTTATAAGGATTTTAAATTTCAGTTCTGAATATGCTCAGTATGGTCTTTTGGATAGCTGTTTCATACAAAAAAAAAAATTTGCCCATATGAAAAAAAAATCCTGTTTCATATAGGGTAATCTTTTTTTGTGAGAAAAAAAAAATTCATTTGGTTGCCATCTTGTTTCCATTTTTTTCCAAAAAAATTTTAAAAAGCTATAAAAATGATACCCTACAGAGGCACCAACATATGTAACTTGCTGACTGGGACTCCCTAGGTGGATTCTGCAGTTAGTTTTGGGAAAAATCACCCAGAAATGTGTTTTTAACACATTTCAAAATCTTTCTGTGATTCAAATTATTTCATATGGCCATTTGAAAAATGAATATGGCCATCCGAAAAAAAATTTCCTTCATAAAAAAATAATTTGGACTTTTTTTTTCAGATTCTTTTTTTTTTTTTTTGTAAGAAGGACTCTTTTTTCATATGAACAACACAACCTCACAAAAAAGATCCCTTCATATGAAAAATAATTTGGACATAGTTTTTTCATATTCTTTTTTGGTATGAGGGAATCACTTTTTATATGAACGGCACAACCTTGTGAAAAGAGATCCCTTCATACAAAAATAAAATTTGGATTTAATTTGTTTTCCACATTTTAACTTTAACAAGCCATAACTCTGTCAATATATGCAGTTAGGGTGAAATTGTTATATAAAAATAATGGGTATAATGAGTACTACAACACTAACACATAGTAATAATAATAATAATAATAATAATAATAATCATCATCTTTATTTCTATAGTGCAATTCCGAAACCAAAGTGTTGTACCGATTTATCAATAAAAACATATTAAAACAGATAAGAGAATAAAATTATCCAATTTCAGACTACATGCAATATATTTAAGCAAAATTATTATGTAAAATCCCCAAAAGCAAGGTGGAGCAGATGGGTCTTTAGGGCCATCTTGAAGCTCTCCATGGTCCGGCACTCTGAAAGCTGATGGGGTAGAGAGTACCACAGGGTAGGGGCTACATACATAAAAGCTTGGGACCCAGAAGTTTTCAGCTGTACCCTGGGAACCTCTAACAACCTCTCATCAGTTATGTGGAGTGGTTGGCTGGGACAGTAAGAATTCAGGAGCTCTTGCAGGTAGCCCAGACCCTGTCTGTGAAGGGCCTTGAAGGTCAGAAGACTGACCTTGAAGGTGATCCACCACTGTGCAGGCAGCCAGTGCAGTTCGCACAGCACAGGAGTGATGTGGCTCAAATGAGGAGCCCCCATCAGCAGCCATGACACTGCGTTCTGCACTACCCGCAAGTGGCAGAGATCAACCCCTGGAAGCCCTAGGTAAAGGGAGTTTCAGTAGTCCAGGTGCAAGGTCACAAAGGCATGGATACATGTTGGAAGGTCAATGGATGGAACAAGATACTTGACCTGGGCGATGCCCATCAGATGATAAAAAGAGGACTTGACTACTGCCGACACCAGCAAATGGTGTTTCAGACCATCATAAAGAATCACCCCCAGGTTTCACACCCATTCAGAGGAAGGCAGATGGTTATCCCCAAACCAAATCCCAGATGGAGACCCTGACACCAACCCCTCTATTCAGTGACCTGGATCCACCACCAACACCTTAGTCTTATTGGAATTCAGCTTCAACCAGCTGGACTTCATCCAGTCCTGGATTTCTGTGAGGCAGCTGTTAAAGACTGATACCACACTATCCTGGTCAGGTACAAAAGACAGGTAGAGCTGGGTATCAATTGTATAACAGTGAAACCTCAGTCCATACCATCTCACAATGTCTCCCAAAGGCAGCATATACACCGCAAACAACATTGGGGACAGCACAGAGCCCTGAAGGATCCCACATCACCGAGAGAATGAGTTAAACATCCTCGACACTACCCTCTGAGATCTGCCAGTGAGGAATGATTAACACCATCTGCGGACCAACCCTGCCAGGCCACAGATGACTATCAGGTGATCAAGCAACTCCCGATGGTCCAAGGTGTCAAAGGCTGAAGAGAGATCAAGAAGCCCCAAGATGGAATAGTGCTTCTGATCTCTTGCCATCAGGAGATCATTGAGCACCCAAACCAGAGCAGTCTCAGTACTATGCCTCTTCTGAAAACCAGACTGGAGAGGATCATAGATATCATGGATGGTAATATGGTTTTCCAGCTGCAGTGCAAATACTTTCTCAATCACCTTCCCTACAAAGGGAAGGTTAGAGATAGGCCTGCAGTTAGCAGAGCAGTTTGGGTCTAGAAAAGCTTTCTTAAGGAGCAGTGTCACCACCGCCTCCTTCAGGGAGCTTGGGAACTCACCTGATTCTAAAGAGCACCAAACAATCTCTGCAAGGATGGGGCCAAAGGAATCCCACACCCCATTATAAGGCATGTTGGGCCCAGGTCCAAACTACAGCAAGTCGGCCACATACTCTGGACAATCCGCATGATATCTGTAGTCTCTGGCTGGTCAAAAGATATCCAAGAAAACTGAGGAGAGGTAACCAAGCACAGACCACCAACAACCCCCATAGAGTGAGCTGGTCAGATCTAGGCCCTGATGTTGGTCACCTTATCAGCAAAGAATTAAGCAAACTTGTCAAACTTAATTTGTGAAAATGCACTTCGAACCCATCGACAGGTGCGGTTGCACAACCTGTCCACAGTTCGAAAGAGCTTCAGCAATCTTCTCAGACAGAAACTATGCCTTTCTATGAGTGATTGCTCATTGATAGACCTGATAATGTTCTATCAATCTAAGGTGGTCAGCATCCAGGGCATATTTCTGCTAGCATTGCTCTAACCTTTGTCCAACTCATCTCAACTCCCTCAAGGTCCCAGCCAACCAAGGGGACCACGGGTGAAGAATGGGAAGATGAACAGAGACAGGAGCAATAGAGTCCAGAGCTTTCATCACATCCTTGTCGAGAATTTGTTCACCACATTTTCATCATGGACTTTTGGGAACCCCATCCCATAAATAGTGGTACTGTAATTTCATTCATTATTCCCAAAAGGTGATTTCACACAGTGATCACACCATTCTGCGCCACAGGTGCGAAAAAACCTTTCAGACAGGATGTGAAAAATGACAGTTGTACTGTTCATGAGGTGGTGTGAAAAAATGTCAACGTTGAAAATTTGGAGTGAAAATATTAAAACATGATGAAGTTATGAGCGTGTGTAGAAAAATGTCAATGACCGCACGTAACTCGGCTGTTTTATGGAGTTTTTATACCAAATTTTCAACATGGGCTTTTTGGGACCCCACCACATCAACACTGGCACTGTCATTTCATTACTTGGTCCCAAAAGGTGATTCCACATAGTGATCATGAAATCATCTTACAGGTCTGATTAACAAGACGACAGTGACAGTGTTCATGAGGTGGGGTCCCAAAAAGCCCATGTTGAAATTTTGGTGTAAAACTTGCAAAAATGGCTGAGATATCAAAATAATTTCAAAATGCCACAGACAGCCATTCTACAGCACTTACCTTGATTCTTCAGTTTGCAGTTTGGCTTTGAAGAGTGTAGTCATGTCCCAGTCAACAGAAGATGGCAGCCAATGGCCTCTGGTGGTAAGTATAGGGCCAGGGCATGGGGGTGTGTGGGGAGGTGGGTTGCTCAGTGGGAGGGTCAGGATGAGGGAGGGAAACTTGGGGAGATGATGAGGGACCATTTTCTTCATTCAGGTAATTAAAAAAAAGACGTTGGAGGACTTTTTTCCTTTTTTACTGGTACAAAAACTAATATATCGGGACACTGGAGGTGGGCTCCCCAGAGTCCCACCATACTGAGGAGTGAAAATACATAAGTGGGGACACTGGGAAGGGGCTACCCAGTGTCCCACACTGTGGGGGGGTAGTGCTAACATGGGGATTGGGCATCCCGATGTTTGGGGGCCGGAACAGGAATCTGAAGTAACTATTTCGGTAAACTGGGAGCGGGCTCCCCAGTGTGCTACACTGACTGGTTGGTGGCGGTTAGATTTCTACTGCTGATACAGGGATAGGGCACCCTGATGTCAGCAAAAGCATTTAAAAAAACATTCAGGACACTGGGAGTGGGCTAGCCAGTGTCCTGCATTGGCAAGTGAGGTGGTGGGGCTATTCCTAATGCAGATACAGGGATTGGGCACCCTGTTGGTAGAAACATAACATTTTTAATAAATAAAACATACCTCAGCCCCCTTAGAGGCTGTAAAAGAAAATAAATGTTATAAGGTAAACACTAACAGGTGTTTACCTAAATGGGGGCTGAGGAACTTGATGGTGACATTATTTGTCCCAAAAAGCAGCCAGGAAAGTATTTTTTTTTACTTAGGCCAGTGGGTTTTTTCCGTTCACAGATGTGCTGCAAATTGTGGCAATTTTTGTGAAACAGTGCAGCTTTTGAGGCAGTTATCATGCAACAGTGCCAGTAGTTGTGCAAAAATTGCCACAATTTGTGGCAGTTTTGCAAAAGAAGTGACTCAAATTGTGGCAGTACAAATGGCCAAAACTCAGAAACCCTATTTCCAGCCACAATTTTGCAAAAATAATGTCAGGATTGTGCTTCTCAATCCCCAATTAGGTAATCACAACTGTTGGTGTTTACTAAGGGGCAGTATTTTTTGAATTACAGCAATTCCTTTTACCGTTGCTAACTGAAAACAAGACGGCGGCAGCGTAAAAGTGCACAATTCATTTGTAGCAGTCAAAAGTGGCTTCAAGAAAGCAAAAAGTGCTTTCGAGGCAGACGCATATTTTTTTTACCATAGGCTATTATAGGAAACTTTAAACATTATTACCTTTTGAACAGATGAAAATTGTTTTCACCAACCTTCAAAGGGCACAGCAGTGACCAAACCCCATATATCCTGACAATTTCAGACCAAACCCCCAAACCATTTGGGCGTAGCACCAAGTAAAGAATTTGCCAAAAAGTGAGGATTTTTCACATTTTTTGGCACTCCGCAGCTCTGCAACTGCACATCGGACCGGAACAAAACTTACCAAATCCAGAGATCTATGGAAACTTTCAGGCAAATCGGATGAATGCTTGCAAAGTTATTAAAGTGAAAAATGTTGGGTTTACTATAGAAGTGGCCGTGCAAACCTAACTATAGTGGCACTACTGTAGAAATGTGCACAATTAGGAAATTTTTTTACTTGAAATACTTCATCAAATTTGTGTGTTTCGCAAAATATTTTGCAGGTGAGAAATTTCACCATTGAAATGTGAAATTTAGCCTGCAAAATATTCAAAATTTCACCTGCAGAAATTCAGGCAACATTTTGCCATTTTGGGCAAAATTGGAGATTTCCTGGCAAAATTCCACATTCCGCAGGTGAAATTTCCCACCCGGTGAAAAGTTTTGTGGAACACCAGAAATTTGTGAAAGGTTTCAGAGAGTGAAATAGCTGGTTCTGTGGCAATTTCACCAGCGGAATTTAATTTTGCAACATCTCTACACTAGCATGCCACTATAATAGCAGTTAATAGACTATATATATACATACATATTCACCACAACATAACCTAGATAGACCATCTTAGGGTAACTGGTTCATTCCACTGGGGTGTCAAACAGATGAGGCATACTGATGAGTCCTGGTAGGATGAAACACGTGTCTATGTCTTCTGTTGGCACCCTCTGCAAACTGTGTCAGAGGCTTTTCGGCACCATGCATTTCTGCTTAACGTTGAGCCAGCATAATTTTCTGTGGTGATTTGCATATGCAGCCCATGATGCTTTGCATTGTGGGGGCATGTGTGATTTTGTATTTCTTTGAAACTTGGTTTCCTGGCCAAAAGCCCTTTGGAGTAACCATTGCCTCAGTGTTTGCGCACAGATGGTCTTTGTCTTTTAAATGTTTTTTTGTTTTAATTGGGTTCACCGCAACATAACCTAGATAGACCATCTTAGGGTAACTGGTTCATTCAACTGGGGTGTCAAACAGATGAGGCATACTGATGAGTCCTGGTAGGACGAAACACATGTCTATGTCTTCTGTTGGCACCCTTTGCAAACTGTGTGAGAGGCCTTTCAACACCATGCATTTCTGCTTAAAGTTGAACCAGCATAGTTTTCTGTGGTGAGTTGTATATGCAGCCCATGATGCTTTGCATTGTGGGCATGTGTGATTTTGTATTTCTTTGAAACTTGGCTTCCCAGCCAAATGCTCTTTGGGGTAACCATTGCCTCAGAGCTTGTGCACAGAGGTTCTTTGTCTATATATATATATATATATATATATATATATATATATATATATATACACACACACACATATAAATATATATATATATATATACAGTATATGCATATAAACAAATTGCACATACCCCAATAATGCAAAACAGCATGGGAAACATATGTAAATGCACATGAATTAATTTGAACTAGCTCAATTTTAAGCAAAATTGAATGGCACTAGAAGGCCTCACAATTCAATCAAGAAAGGCTGAGAATAGCAGACGAGACTTCTTTTGTAGTTTTATAAATATATATATGTGTGTGTGTACTGTATGTATGTATATATATATATATACACTAATTGCAAAGAACTTCATTAATGCATCAGTTAAAGTGCATATAAAAATGACAAAAATATGGAATGTGGTGTTAGGGTTCCCAACCCTAACACCTTACCTCCTCCTCCTCACACACAACCCTATCACCCCATCTCACCATCCACAACAAACAGGTATCAGGTGTGCCTTGGGTCATTGGCCCTAATTCTCACCCCATTCCATTTGTAAGGAAAGTAAAATAGTACAATATAGAAGAATAGGATTAACATTAGGGCCGACAACCCCAAAGCACATCCTGACACCTGTTGGCATGTGGACAGTGAGGATAGGATGGGGTGGTAGGGTTGCATGGAGAGGTGAGGTGTGATGTTAGGGTTGGGAACCCTAACACCACATTTCCATTTTTTTGTTGCTTTAATATGAACCCTAACTGATGCATTAACAATGTTATTTTGCAATGAATTTCCTTACTTTTTGTGAATGTATCACCATAGCCATAGTTATTTATGAGAGCACAGGGCCTGCCTGTCTGTAAGTGTAGAGACATTGTAATTAACTTTCATCTCCCAATGGGAGTGCAGGGTACTTCAGGCCCTGCACTCCCATGCTTCATTATTTTCCTTATTTTACTTTACTACTTATTTGGTATTACTTGGTATGAAAGAACAGAAGAAGGCCAGAGCCCATCGAGACTGTTCCCCACACTATGTGGGACATTATTTATCTATTATCCCTTAACCAAGCACCTAATTTGTTTTTAAAGACAATAGCACTAGTTGCCTTTACCAATTCTTGGGGCAAAGTGTTCCATACAATGGATGCTCTTACTGGAAAAAAGTTTCCCCTTTTGCTGGTTTTATAAGTTTTTACTTCAAGCTGTTTATTATGCAGTCTCAGAACATGTCTCCTTTTGGAGAGTGTTAGACCACATTTTTCCATTAGATCTGGTGAATTTATTAAATTAAAAACCATAAGCATATCACCTCTTAATCTTCTAGTTTGAAGACAGAAGAGACCAGTAGCTTTTAATCTGTTCTGATAATCCAAGTTTGTTAATCTTGTAATCATTCTAGTTACTTTCCTTTGAACCTGTTCAAGAATTGCTATGTCTTTTTTTTTGGTTTGGACTCCAGAAAGGGGAGCTATAGCCTAGATACGGTCTAATGTATGCCCTATACAATGGAATAAGGCATTGTTCAGAGCGATTAACAAAAGTTCGTTTTATTAGCCTCAAAAATCTGTTGGTCATGGAACCAGTTCTAACACAGTGATCATTTGATGTAAGTTTATTATTAACATAAATCCCTAAATCTTTTTCACAATTTGTTGAGTGAAGTGGTAGTCCGTTTATATGATATATCGTTTTTGGATTATTTATACCGAAATGCACTACTAAACATTTGTCTTGATTAAACTGCATATGATTTTCATTTGCCCAAAGTGTTAATTTTTCCAAATCCTTCTTTAATGCAGAAATATTTTCTTGATCATTAACCTTGCTCTCCAATTTAGTATCATCTGCAAATTTAACTATGAAGTTATTTGGCCCTGTTTGTAAATCACTGATAAAGAGGTTAAACAATGTTTGGTACTTTGGTACTTTGGTACTTTGGTACTTTTGGTACTTTGGTATAATTGGACAAAAGAAGGCAGATTGCCCATCACGATTGTCCTCCATATTCATGGATCATTCAATGGGTCCCTGCTCGGTCAACCATTTGTCTAATTTGTTTTTAAATGTTAAGATGTTTGGAGAGTCAACCACTTCCTGTGGCAACCTGTTCCAAATTCTTGGTGTCCTTATGGTGAAGTAGTTTATTCTTTTGTTGGTTTTAGCCCTAATAATCTCTAATTGTCTATTATGTAGTCTAGCCACCGTTTTTCTAGCAGAAAATTTAATGCCACAGATTTGCATCTGTTCTTTGGTTGCCTAATATTTTGAATAGTAATAGCAAGTCCCCTCTGAGTCTTCTTTGGAATAGTGTGTGTAGACCTGTTCTTGCTAATCTGGTGGTGTAGTTAAGTTTTGATAAGTGTGGTATGAGCTTTGTGGCTTTATGCTGAATGTTTTCAATCCTATTTATGTCCAAGATCAAGTAGGGACTCCAGAAGGGGGAACCATAGTCTAAGAGTGACCTGACATGAAATCTATAAAGGGGTAGAAGACATTGTTCTGTTCTGGACACAAATGTTTTACTTATCCTACGGAGAATGGCATTTGCTTGGTTTGCTATTTTAGTACAGTGGGAAGTTGAGGATAGTTTGTTATTGACCAGAATTCCTAAGTCTTTTTATGTTATTGAAGTTCTAATGGCAGTGTTGTTTAAATATGTGTGTAGTGGGTTACTTTTTCCCAAATGTAGTACTGCGCATTTAGTAATATTAAAGTACATTTCATTTGCACATGCCCACTGTTCTACCAATGATAAGTCAGTTTGTAGTCCAGAATTTGTATTTTGCTTTGTGGCTTTCCCCCAAGTTTTGTATCATCGGCGAATTTGACCATTTTATTGTTGGAGGATATGTGCATGTTACCGATAAACAGATTGAATAAGACTGGCCCATGTACCGAGCCTTGGGGGACTCCACTGGTCACCCCTCTTATCCCGGACATTGCATTGTTAACCCTAACACTCTGAGTTCTCTTGTCCAGCCATTGATTAATCCATGAAATCAGTATTGGTGAAAGTCCTATGTTAATGAGTTTGTTAATTAATAGTGAATGGGAAACTTTATCAAATGCCTTGCTATAGTCCAGTAAAATGATGTCCATGGGTATGTTGCCATCCAGATGGTAGTTAATGTATTCATAAAAAGAGATAAGGTTTGTAACACGTGAAAAACCTTGTCTGAAACCATGTAGATATGTATCATTTATATTTGGTGTTAACATTTCATTTTAAATTTTGTGTTTAATGATTTTTTCCATTAGTTTACATGGTATAGATGTAAGGCTGATAGGTCGATAATTTTCAGTTTTTGAGTGGGAACCTTTTTTAAAGATGGGCATGACTATTGCGATACGCCAGTCATTTGGTACTACTGATTCATGCAAAGATTTGTTGTAAATTATTTTAAATGGTTGGATGATAGCGTTTTTTGTTTCTAATAGAAATCTGGAAGTAATCCCATCAGGTCCTGGGCTGGTGTGTTTTTTTAGGGTATTTAATGCAGTTAGAACATCTTGTTCTGAAATTATATTTATATTTGTTTCAACCTTAGAGGATACAGTGATAGGTGTATGGACTGTTTTATGTGTGTAGACAGATGAAAAGTAGTTGTTTAATTCAGTAGCTGTTTCAATATCCGAGGTTATAGTTTGTACATAGATACATAGATACATAGACAGTGTCGGCAGATAAGGGCCTATGGTCCACCCAGTCTGCCCATTAGAGCTTGTAAGTTCAGTTTGTTTTCCTAGAAGTCTGTTGCCCCTTACCCCTGACCTCCAGAATTCCTTTATGTCTATCCCATGCATTCTTAAATCCTGTGATTGTTTCAGCCCCCACCACTTCCTCTGGCAGGGTGTTCCACTTGTCCACCACCCATTCTGTGAAGAAATTCTTTCTCATGTTTCCTCTGAACTGCCCTCGCTCCAACTTCATCCCATGGCCTCTAGTCCTGGAACATCTTTTTCGCTTAAAAATAGTGTTTTCCGCACCCTGTTCCTCCCTGTAAGATACTTGTATGTCTCTATCATATCCCTCTCCTCCTCTCCTCCAGGGAGTACATGTTCAGTTCCTTCAACCTGTCTTCATAGGACTTGTGATGCAATCCATGCACCATCTTTGTTGCCCTCCTCTGAACCTTCTCTACCCTGTCTATGTCCTTACGTAGGTATGGTCTCCAGAACTGTACACTGTACCCAGGTGGGGCCCTCACTAGTGTCTTGTATGTGAATTATGACCTCCCTTTACTGCTGGTGATGCACCTGCCTATACATCCCAGCATCCTATTTGCTTTACCTGCTGCCTTGTCACACTGTTTCTCTACCTTGAGGTTATCAGAGATGATAACCACAAGATCCCTTTCCTGCTTGGTGCATGCTATATCCTCACTCCCCAACTGACATATTGTGCCAGGGTTTTTGTGCCCCATATGCATTATCTTGCACTTCTTTGCATTGAATTTCAACTGCCAAACCCCTGACCATTCTTCAAGTTTCTGCAGGTTGCTTCTCATTCTGTCTACACCTCTGGTGTGTCTACTCTGTTACAGAGCTTTGTGTCATCAGTGAACAGTGAAATTCTGTCTTCTAGGTCCTGTGCAATGTCACTGATGAAGATGTTGAATAGGACCGGTCCAGCACTGATCCTGTGGTACCCCACTGGTCACTCTTCCCTCTGTGGAGTGACAGCCATTTACCACCACCCTCTGTGTGTCCTGCCACCCAGCCAGTTACCTACCCACCACACTACTGTCCTGCCCACACCCATATTCCTCAGTTTGTGTAATAGTCTTCTATGTGGCACAGTGTCAAAGGCCTTGCTGAAGTCCAGATAGGCCATGTCCACCGCCTCCCTGATCCACCTCCCTAGTCACCCAGTCAAAAAATTCAACGAGGTTAGTCTGACATGACCTCCCCCTGGTGAAACCATGCTGCCTTGGGTCCTGTAGTCCATTGACAACCAGATGTTCTACCAATCTCTCCTTCAGTAGTGCTTCCATGATCTTTCCCACTACCGAGGTGAGGCTGACTGGTCTGTAGTTCCCTGTTTCCTCTTTGTTCCCACTTTTGTATAAGGGGACTACATCTGCTGTCCTCCAGTCTTTGGGTACTTCCTGTTTCCAGTGATTGGCTAAACAGGATAGCCAGAGGTTCAGCTACCACCTCTCTTAGTTCTTTAAGGACCCTGGGTGCACCCCATCTAGGCCCATTGCTTTATCAACTCTTATTACTTCCAGTTCCTTCAGGACCCTTTCGTGTAAAGGACTTGTGTCCATTTCTGCACCATTCTCACCCTTGTACTCCTTCAGACCCATTACCTCCTCTTCCTCAGTAAAGACTGAGAAATACTTGTTCAATATGTCAGCTTTACTGTTATCATCCTCCACACAGCCCCCATCCTCCTCCTTCAGTCTCACTATCCCTCCCTTTGTCTTTCTTTTTTCACTTATGTACCTGTAAAAGGTTTTGTCCCCTCTACCCACTGATTTTGCAATGTGCTCTTCTGTCTGAGCTTTGGCTTCCCTTACTGACCTCCCTGCCTCCCTTTGCTTCTCCTGGTAGTTCTCCCTGTCCCCTTCTGCCTGTGTCTTTTTGTATTGCCTGAATGCAATCTTTTTGGCTTTCACTTTCTTTGCTACCTCTTTGGAAAACCATAATGGTCTCCTCTTCCCTTTCCTCTTGCTAACCTGCTTAATGCATAATTCTGTTGTTCTTGTAATCCCCATTTTAAATACTGCCCATTGTTCCTCAACCCCTGATTCCTGTCCCATTCCCCTTAATGCCTCTTTCAAGTATCTCCCAATTTTCCCAAAGTCTGCCCCCCTAAAATCCAGGATACGTGTTTGTGTGTGGTTTGGTTCTGCTCTTTCTGTGATTTCAAACCACAATGACTGGTGGTCACTGTTTCCCAGGTGCTCCACCACTGTTACCCCCATCACACTGTCCCTGTTTGTGAGCACAAGGTCCAGTATTGCCTTCTGCCGCGTTGGTTCCATGACCAGTTGCTTGAGGAAGGCACCCTGAAGGGAGTCCAGGATAAATCTGCTCCTAGTTGATGCTGCTGCTGGGATGCTCCAGTCCACATCTGGAATATTGAAGTCTCCAACCAGTACTACCTCACCCTTGTCTGCCATCCTTTGGATGGCTAGCATCAGCTCCCTATCTGTTTCTTCCTCCTGTGCTGGTGGTCTATAGACCACACCTGTGCGGATGGCTGTCCCCATTTTCCTTTCCAGCTTAACCCACAGTATCTCTCCCCCATTTTGTTCCTCCTGGATCTCTGTGGCCCTTATGTCATTTTTCACATACAGTGCCACTCCTCCTCCCTTCCTGCCTGCTCTGTCTCTTCTGAATATGTTGTAGCCAGGTATGGCCATCTCCCAGTCGTGGTTATCATTACACCAGGTTTCAGTGATGACCACAATGTCCAGGTCTGACTGCACCATGACAGCCTCCAGATCTTCCATCTTGTTGCTAAGGCTCCTGGCATTTGCACGCATGGCTTTCCATGATTTGACCTCCCTAGACTGTTTCACAGTTCTACTCCAGCCCCTTCCTTGGTTGCCATTTATCCCTGGTTCTCCTTGCTGTCTGCCCTTCTGCTGAATTTTGCCCCTTTTCTGCTTATCCACCTCTTGGGCACTAATCTCCATCTTTTGCACACTGCTTTTCAGAGATAGCCACTCCTCTGGTTCATTGGTTCCACTGTTAGCTGGGGGGTGAGCAAGTAGGTACCCTCCTTGCTGGCCTGCCACCCCTTTGCTAGTTTAAATGCTTGTCAATGTAGCATTTAAACTTATCATTGAGTGCTTGGATTCCTCTCCAGGATGGATGCAGGTCAGGCTTGAACAAACCTCCATCCCTCCAGGTGGGTCCCCAGTCACCAATGAATCCAAACTTCTCTCACAGCACCAGTTCTTCAACCATGAGTTAAAGTTCTGGTGCATGCACTCCTATGCTCTCCTTGCCTCTCACAGGTAGTACTTTGAGAAAGTGACAGAAGTAGCTACTTGTTTGAGACGCCTCCCCAGTTTCCTAAACTCTTCCTGAACTTCCTTTGGCTCCCTTTTGCCACGTCATTAGTACCTGTGTGGATAATGACATCCAGCTCACCCTCCTGCCTTGCCTTCCCAGTGATCCCCAGGATCTTCCTTCCATCCCTCCATGCTGGCACCTGGTAGGCACCTCACCTCCCTGTCCTCCCTCCTGTGTCCCTAGCTGGATCCCTCTTATGATGGAGTCCCCACCAGGATTCATTTCCTCCTCCTCTGGGGTCCACTGCTTTCCCCGCTGAGGTCACCTCCCTGGCTAACCTCCACATCCTTTCCATCCACTTCTCTGGGTACCTCTATTTGGTTGTCCTCATTCGCCAGTGTGGCATATGAGTTCTTGAGTAGAATAGGATCTGAGATGTGCCTCTGCCTGACCGCTCTAACGCTCCCTGAGCCCACTGTCATCTAAGTGCTCCTCGTTCTCGGCATCCTTTGAGGCAGTTGCATTGGACTGGGTGGTCCCTGGATAGGTAATGGTACTCCTGACCCAGTTTACTTCCGCTCTGAGTCTGGCTACCTCTCCCACAGTCCAGAGAGAGTGCAGATAGGGCAGCACCTCAGTGTCCAGAAGGGTTGCCTGAATATGGCTGCCCCACAGCCACTGCATTGCACCACTCCCCACATTATACTGCAATTCCACTACTTGTCTGCTACTGAAGCTCTCCTAGTTCCCTTTTTATTAATTTACTGTCCTAAAAATCCTCCCACTGATCCTCAGATATATTTTTTTTAAAGAAAAAAACAATAAATAAATAAATGAATCAAAACACTTGTCGTGCTGAGGGTGGGCTTCTTCCTTATGCCCTCCTACTTCACACCCTTACTATACCCTGTGTTTAGCTCCTGTCAATCAGATTTAACAGGGCATATAATTAAGAGTTGGGAAGGGAAGGGAGGGGGGCGAAAATTTGCAGCAATTAAAGACAGCACAGAATTACACCACCACTATGTTTTAAATTTTCACAGCCCAAAAACAATTATAAGTAAAGACAACAAAGAAATTATAGTGTCACTAAAAGCCCTCAATCTAAGTTTAAAAGAAAAATAGCAATTACCAGTTACTCTTAAACACTGAATTGTGCATTTATGATTAGTGGCCCGATTAAGTTATTACAATTCTTTTTTTCATTTAAATAGGAATATAAAGCCTTATGAGAGTCTTTTGTGTGGGCTATCCTGAATTCTAGGTTGTGTTTGGCCACGACTATGTGCCTTTTTAGCATCTTAACTGTCTATAAGATAGAAGTATTTTGTTTACTTGAGATGATGGTGTTTTTTTGAGTTTAGAGAAAAGCTTCTTTTTACGAGTAATTAGAGCTTTGATATTTTTGTTAAACTATTGTGGAATTTTCCCTTTGTTATTAATGTTGGTCCTAAGACTGACCCCTGTGGTACACCATTTGTCACACTACCCGAATCAGACAAGATATCATTAATTCTGACTCTCTGAGAACAATTTGTCAACCAGTTTAAGGTCCAGTTGACAATATCAGCTGACAAACCTAGATTGTGCATTTTAGTAATGAGTTTTTCATGTGAGACTTTATTGAAAGCTCTACTAAAGTCCAAAAGAATTACATCAGTAGGGATACCCACATCTAGTAGAGTACTTATATTATTGTAAAAAGATATCAGATTGGTGGTGCAGGAATACTTGGGAGTAAACCCATGCCAATTTGAATCATAAATTCCTATTTTTTTACAATCTCGATCTATTAGAAACTTCATTACTCGTTCCATTAATTTACCAGCCACTGAGGTCAGGCTAATTGGATGATAATTTTGCACAGAACCTCTATTGGCTTTTTTTAAATATGGGAGTAACTATTGCTGAACACCAATCATTTGGTACAATGCTTTCTTGTAAGGATTTATTGAAAATAATTGACAAAGGTATAGAAATATTTATAGAGGTTTTGATCAGAAACCATGGATGAATACTGTCTGGGCCTGGACTAGTATTTGTTTTTAGATTTTTGATAGCCTGTATAATGTCAGTTGGATAGAACCTACGATAATCTACATGGTGAACTTTAAATGTACTAATAGGTGATTTTTGAGAGAAGACAGAACAAAAGTACTTATTAAAGAGATTTGAGGTTTCTATATCAGATAGAGAAGAGCCATTGGTTATAATGGAACCAATGGTCCTTGATACACCTTTTTTTTACTATTTATATAGGAGAAAAGAGATTTGTGACAGTCTTTTGTGTGAGCTAGTTTAAATTCTAGCTTATTTTTTGCCAATTTAATAGAATTGTTTAAGTTTTTCACAGATAGTCTGTATTTATGTAATAGAGTAGTTTTAAATGGAACAGAACTATTCTTAAGTTTCCTAAAAAGTTTAATTTTTATTTTAATCTGATTTTTAGTTGTCTTGTTGAACCAAGGGGAATTTTTCCTTTATTATTACGTTTCCTCTTAGGTGGGATAAAGGTATTTTCCAAATAATGTACAATGTTTTTAAAAAAAGTCCCAAGCTTGTTGTGTTGTACAATTAGGAAGATTAGATTCCCAGTTTATGTTTTGTAAGTATTCATTGATTTTAGAAAAAATTGCTTTGTTATAATATTTTGTATAGTATAACTTCCTTTGTATAGTTTTAAACTGTTGAATTTCAAAAAGAATAGATGAATGATCACTGGTCCCAAGTGGATCCCAAATTTGTAAACTGCTAATTTGTTGCTCTATGTTAGTAAATAATAGATCCAAAATATTAGGACCTCGAGTGGGTTCAGTAACAAGTTGTTGTAATCCAGTACTAACTACCACATCTACTAGTCCTTTCTCGGCATAGGACTGGCCAGAGAATGAGTCCCAGTTAATATGAGGGAGGTTAAAGTCACCAAATATTACAGTATCTTGAGATTCTGAAAAGTGTGTAATTTCTTTAAACATATCAGTTGTGTAATCTAAATTTGCAGATGGAGGTCAATAGATGTTGCCAATAGTTATATAGGACTGCTCCTTCAATAAGATTTTAACCCATAAACTTTCCAAATGAAAGGGAGAACACACTTCAAAAGAAGGAATATCATTTTATATGTACATACAAACTCCACCGCCTTGCTTATCCAATCTGTTTTTATGATATAACTTATAACTTGGAATTTCTCTGGACTAAATTGACAATGTGTCCCACCAAGTTTCAATTACTCCCACCACACCTATATTTAAAGTTTTACATTTGGCTTCGAGATCTGCTAATTTGAGTTGGTTTAAAGATCTTGCATTCAAAGCTAGGAATTTACATTTAGTTGTAATAATATTTTGGTAAGTATTCAGAGACTTGGGAATAGAACCATTCTCCCCCCTTATTTTTAGTTTAAACAATGATTTATGATTTTAGTGATACTTTTCCCCATAAGTGTACTACCCCTACAACTGAGATGTAAACCGTCCCAGCAAAACAAGGAAGAACGATCTGAAAATGATTCCCAGTGGGTAATACAGGGTATACCCTGCTTAAAACAGCACTTTCTCAGCCATTCATTTAGGGCTTTGATTTTCTGCATCATGGTAGATGTTGCTGTCAGGACAGGTAGAATTTCAGATATACATACACAGCATCCCCTATCAAGTAACAGGTTACATAATGCCACATAGTCCTGTTGTAACTGATTAAATGGGGTGTTGTTTACATCATTAACACAGGCATGTATGATAACCAGTGGATTTTGCCCCGCATTTTGTAAAATTTTAGGCATCATGGAGGTAATGTCAGATACCCTGGCCCCACAGAAGCTAGAACAAGTCCAGTTGCTCTTGTCATTATTGCATACCGCCCTGTCAATGCACTTGATGATTGAATCTCCCAGGACTAACACTTGTTTTGAGACAGTAGGATTCCAAGAATCAGAAACAGGTGATTGTTTAACACATTCTGGAGTGATTAACTTAATAGCTATTGATTTGGTAGCTTGAGACTTACTAGGACAAGTATTCATGGGCATTAACTCCTGATTGAGAAGTGTTTTTGAACCATTATTATCAACAGAGGGTGATGCACAGGATAAATCATGTAGCACTTCATTATTTGATACAGTGAATTGCTCAAACCTATTATGAGTTTCAATAGGGGCACTGTTATGTATTTGACTGCCCCTCCTTTTTTGCTTTGTGACAATGGTCCAGTCATCATTATCATGAGAAGAGGGTGGATAATCATCCACCTTATAAGAGGGGGCAGAGGCAGCAGATATACTAGTCCTAGTCGTTACAATTGTCTCCTCATCAGGAGGCATAGAAAGGCTACCTACATGTGAAGGAAATTGTTAATTAGAATGAAGTTGTTCATCCATACTGTGGGAGTACAGGACCCTTTGGACCCTACGCACCCAACCCTCCTTAGATGCATGCACAAATTATCACCATAGCAAACTGAATACCCCAGGGCATCTACTCCATACAGAAAATTTCAAATCCCCACCAAAACATAATTCTGCACATCTGCAATGTCATTCTGCACCACAGGTGTGAAAACACATTTTGGACATGATTTGAAAATGACAGATATCACATATAAGAGGTCGGGTTATAAGAAGGCTATGTTGAAAATCTATGGTCAAAATATTTAAAATCCCCATAGTAATGAGCAGACTTAGTGAAACCAAAACAATGGCCATAACTGTGGCATTTTTTCATATTTTGGCCATATATTTTTAGCATAGTCTTCTTATGACTCCACCTCATAAACCCCATAGATAAAAAAATGTTAATCCGTGGCAAAACACCATTCTGCACCACAGGTGTGAAAACATGTTTCAGGCAGGATGTGAAAAATGACAGCTGTAATGTTCATGAGGTGGTGTGAAGAAATGGCTATCTTCAAAATTTGGAGTCAAAATATGAAAAAGTACCAAAGTTATGTGAGTGCATAGAAACATTTCAATGAACATACATGACTCATCCATTTTTAGGATTTTTTTCATCAAATTTTCAACAAGGGCTCCTTGGGACCACACCTCATAAACAGTGACACTCTCATTTAATTAATTGATCCCAAAAGGTGATTTAATGCAGCAACTACAAAATCATGATCCCAAAAATCCCATGTTGAAAATTTGGTGGAAATATACCTAAAAATGGAAAAGACACAAACATAAGTTGAAAAAGCCATTGAAATACAATACATTATGCAGTACATACCTTGATTCCTCAGTTTGCAGTTTGACTTTGATGAGTGCAGATGTGTCCCAGTCCACAGAAGATGACAACGGACAACCTCCAGAGGTAAGTATAAGGTAAGGGGGGTGTAGGGTGGTGGGTGCTCATTGGGAGTTGGGAATGGAGGAAGGAGACAGCGGTGATGACGAGTGACCATTTACTTTTTTCACTAGTTCCAAAACAAAAAAAGATGTCAGGTGACTGTTTCTCTTTCTACAGGATTGTTAAAAACAAATATTACAGGACACTGGGAGTGGGCTCCCCAGTGTCCCACACTACTGGTGTGTGTGTGTGTCTGTGTGTGTAAATACCAACACGGGGATTGAGCCCCCAGATGTTGGCTAGTAAATTAAGCACCAGGCTGTGGCAGGAATACAACAGAGGAGCAACCAACCTGCTGCATTCAGAGCTACATTTTTTATTAGTTATAATTCTCATGCCTCAGCCCCCTTTGAGGAGGTGTTTAAATGAAAAGAAATACTTAAGTTGGGTAAACACCAAAAAGTGTTTATTAAAATGGGGGCAGAGGAATCTGATTCTAAGGTCATTTTCCCCCAAAAATGTCCACAAATGTTCCTTTGTCCATGTGCCGCAATTGCAGGAGTTTTTTATGAGACACCATTTGTTGTGGTGAAAAACAATGGGATTGTGCTGCAATTTGTGACACAAACTCCCATTGTTTGACCAAACATCAGCCCCGGTGACTTTTGCCTGGCACCCGGCCAGGCTGCAGCCATCGGGGACCGACGCCCCCTGCCCCTTGGTGGACAATGCACCCTATCGCCCAATCGCGGGCATAATAAATATATATCCCTAGTGGTCCAGTGGACCTGCTCCCCTGCCTGATCATGGGCATAATGACTATAGTATCCCTGTTGGTCCAGTGGACCCGCTTTCCTGCCCGATCACAGGCATAATAAATATATCTCCCTGGTCATCCAGTGGACCTGCTCCCCTGCTGATGGCTCCCACTAGTAGGTTTTGGCCTCAGCCACTTCTCCTCTGTAGCACTTCTTGCTCTAGTAGCCACCTGACACCTCACCCACAAGCTGTTCCTGGCCCCCGCCTCTCCCCATGATAGCATTTCCCTCTCTCTGCTGTCAGGCATCCCCTACCCTTCTAGCTCCCTCCCATGGGGCACCTGAAGTCCCCTCACTATTTCTTGACCTGCCCACTGGGCCTGCTACTGGATTGGACAGTACTCTCCTTGCAGTTCATGCCTGCCTCCACCGTGGTGGTCCCCCCAGGTTGGGTTCCTCACCCTCTCCTCACCCACTAGCTCTATGCTGTCCTACTGCAATGTTCACTCTACCCCTTGCCTGTTTCCCTGACACCCACCTGGGTTGTTCGGTGATTCAGGCCCCCCTCCACTTAGTTTACCTGTACCTGTTGTTCTCCTTACCCCTTGTTACCCTGTAGGCTTATCGTATTTGAGTTGTAGTCGTACTCATGTTTGTTACCTCTGACTCTGTACTATGTCTATATACTGTACTCTGGTCCCACCTGTGTGTGGGTGAATTTGTTCTCTGTCTATGCACTATGTTCAATGTACTGAATTCTCTCTTGCCCACCTGTATTGCGGGCTTGTATGCTACCTTGAATATGTACCATGTTATTTTTTCTGTGTTATAACCTCCCGGGTCGCACCTGAAAATAGGTACTTGTTGTCTAGTGTGCTTACCTGGTTAACAAAAACAAATAAATATGTGCTAAATAGTAACCTTGGTGGTCCAGCGGTACCCCCCTCCTGCCTACTGTGACCCGTTACCCTGCACTCCCCCGGTCAGTGGCAGGCAGCAGCTCCCCAACCGCAAGCTGCCCAGCCACCCGCCGACTGATAGCATACAGTATGGCTATATGCCTATTGGTCCACTGCATGGGCCAATGGGCATACAGACTGTACTGTATTACACAGTCCTGAAATGTGAATGAACCATTAACATTTCGGGACTGCGTAGTACAATATGGTCTGCACGCCCATTGGCCCACGCAGTGGAACAATAGGTGTATAGCCATACTGTACGCTGCCAGTTGGCAGGTGGCCAGGCAGCTTGTTGGTGGGGAGCTGTTGCCCACCGCTGACCGGGGGGGGTGCAGGGTGGCAGGTCACAGTGGGTAGGTGGGGAGGGGGATGCCGCTGGACCACCAGGGTTACTATTTAACACATATGCCCATTATCGGGCTGGGTAGCAGGTCTTCTGGACCACCAGGGATACTGTGAACACTCATAACACTCATGCCCATGATCAGGCTGGAGAACAGGTCCACTGGACCACCAGAGATAGATATTAACACTTATGTCCACAATCGGGCAGAGGGGCAGGTCCACTGGACCACCAGGGATAGATATTAACACTTATGCCTGCAATCGGGCTGCGGGACAGGTCCACTGGACCACCAGGGATATGTTTTTATTATGCCCATGATCGGGTGATGGGGTAGGGTCCACTGAACCACTAGGGATATTTTCTTACTATGCCCATGATCGGGCGAGGGGGGGGAGCACAACGCTCATACTGTGTCTCTGGTGGTCAGGTGGCCACCCACAGCAGGCAGCCACTGTGTTGCACCCGGGAATATGGCAGCCTGCCTGTGGGTGTCCCCCAACATGCTGCTGCTTTTTATGGGCACATCTTTGTGCCCCCCTGTGTGGCGCAAGGTGGGTTTGTGCCTGCATATGCACCGCACATCCCAGGCTGAATATCAGAATTTGCCGCATATGCATGGGCACTCACCCCACTCTTGCGCTGCATACATTACCAGTGCACCCCAGCGCATCGGGGGTTGCACAGTGCAACCTACCCCTTTGAATATCATGCCAGGGTGCATCAGTGGGTTGGGCATGGTGTAACACTGTTGCACCATGCCCAACCCCTTTGACTATCCCACCCACGTGTCTAAGATACCTAGCATAGATAATGCATTAGCAGCTCCTATTGCGTTATCTTCTCCCACCCCCTCCACTCATCCTATCAGTCAGTAGCATCAGCTCTGGGTACCGATTGGCTTCTTCCCTTGCTGCAAGATTGTTTTAGATGCCAAAGATGCAATTATTGCAAGGATGTTAATGTGGCTAAAACTTTTTTGAACCCAGTAGATGGCACGTTAGTAAACATCAAGGAGTTTATTAATTGTGATGCTTGCTACATTGTGTATTTGGCCATATGTAAGTGTGGGGTTTTCCATGTAGGAAGGACAAAAAGGAAATTGAAGGAGCGAGTGGGGGAACACATGAGAACAGTGGCAAATAAAAATGTAGAATATGCCACTGAAAATCATGTACATAGAATGGCTAATCCTGCACAACATGTCTGGTCCTTTATAGGGATAGATAAAGCTAAAAGAGGACCTTGTGGTGGTGACATAAAATAAGGTCTTCGCTTGTAAAGAAAATTATTGGATTTTCAAGTTGCAAGCAGCAAACTACCCAGGGTTAAGCGACACAATTGAATTGTAGCACCATTTGTAATACCACTGATTATGTAGCATTTTACAAACATACAAACACATGAAATTTGCCACCATAAAAAGGCCATTTGGTCTATTGAGTCTGTTTGATTTTGCAGCTAGCAGCCCTATTCTGCAGCTGCCCCTCTCTTATCACTCCCCTCCCTTTATCAACTCTCTTGCCCTGTCCCAGCCCCTTTTGAAGCAGCCCACTGTTTTACAGGCTACCACCTCTGCTGGTAATGCTTTCCACCCTGCCACCACTCTCTCTCTGTAAAAAACTGTCTCCTCATTTCCCTCCTGAACCTTTCCCCCTCCAGCCTCATGTCATGGCCTCGAGTGTCCCTCACCACTCTTACCCTGAATAGCCCCTCCATACCAGTCTTGTTCATCGCTCTCTCATGTACTTGAATATCTTGATCATATCCCCTCTGTCCCTCCTCTCATCCATCAAATACATGTTCAACTCCTTTAGCCGACTCTCATACAGTAAGTGCCCCAGTCCCTGGATCATCTTAGTTGCTCTGCGCAATTAGTATGCAATTAGAGTAATTATTATAAATGGCAGGATTTCTAGCATATTTTTATTATGTTACAACATTGTTATACTATTGAGGCTATGGTGTGTGAAGCTATGTGTCTTTTGTCCATATGAAATGATTATATTTATGTTTTTAATATGTATAGTATGCTAATAGATTCACTTTTGATGCCTATTTATTCTTATATGATGCACCTGAGTGTTGTGCACTATTTAACTGGCATGGTTAAGGTGTCATATCATTCTCTTGACAAAGCACAGGTGCATCTGCATGAAATGTTGAGTTAAGCTATTCCTGTCTACATGTTTTGCTGTGTGGGATTGATGATTTTTTCACAATAAAGGACTTTATGCAACTTTATTTTGCTCAGTGTCCAAGCATAAGTGTGTTTCGAAGTTTATTGTATTTTAGTTCACTGACAGTCTCTGTCAAGTCCCATTAATTGTTTTTGGCAACAGAAGAGCCCAACTGCCCTTTACTCCCACTTGATGTCAGTCGGGACACTGGAACCCTGATAGTAATGGATAATGGTGTTTGAAAGGGTTCCACCCATTCAGAGTGCTGGTGTTAGTACGTGTGGTCATCAGGGTGCCAAGTCGGGATTTTGCCAGCCCCTGTTTTGATGGGGGAGCTGCACCCCCCATGACCCCCATGTTGGGAGCTGCACTCCCATGGCCCCCCTTTCTAATGATTCTAACTCTGAGGGGCTGGACCTTGGGGAAGGAGAGCGAATCCCAAAATTGTCACCCTGATGTGCTGGCGCACTAATGCCAGCGCTCTAATGGCCGGAAGGGGTTTGAAAGCTGTTCTTTCTACTCACAAACAAGTTCCACCCCAACTACAGGTCTTGCCTGCAATTGCAGCTCAAACTAACAAAGACAGTCTATCACAGTAAGCCTGCAGCTGGTGTTCAAGCAGGCACTGATAGTCCCTGTCAAGTCCTGTTAGTTGTTTTTGACATCATAATGCTAATATGCTGTTTATACTTGTTATCCAGCTTGGCACATGAAGACAAGTGCACACCGCAGTTTGCCACTCAGGGGAAGTGCTCACCATACCTGAGGAGGTGCCAATGAATGAATGGCCTTTGAAGCACCAGAGCACCAGGGACCCCACAAGTGAGGTTAGGGTATTAGAAGGTTGAGAGAGAGACTCAGTCATCACCTAAATGAAATAGTGCCTCTTAGTTCAGGGGTTAGTGTCTGGAAACTGAGGTAGATGTGGGGGTGGGGAAAACAGGCTCCATGAGTAGCTGGGTACCATCAGACAGTGTGTAGCAGCAGCAGCAGTCATAGTAGTGTTCACACTAGATGTGGGGAAAGATAAGTGAAGCCCCAGGGATACTGTGAAGTACAGTGTATGTCGGACATGGACCAAGTGGAGAATGTAAAGTAGTGTGCTCAAGTATCATCATTAAAAGAAGTAATGGCCAGAGGAATGGCCAGAGAGCTGTGTATCATCAGACAGCTAAATAATAAAGTACCATTATGCATGAGCCCAGCTCCAGCATAGAAATTACTGTGTGTGTGTTTGTGTGTGTGTGTGTGTGTGTGTGTGTGTGCGTGCGTGTGTGTGTCTGTGGCCTCATGTTAGTTGTGCCCAGGGTATGGCTGTTATGGTGCAACTTATCCCTATTGCCTATGGCCCATGATGGCAAGGCAGCTGATGTTGGTGCAGTGCTGGTAATTCATGGCACAGGGTGGGCACTCCCTTGGATGAGATGTCATCCAACACCTCTAAATTCAGGAGGGTGACTCTGTCCTTATGTTAACATCATTTTGCAACATGATCAGGTAGATGAGGATTCAGGACCAAAACAAATACAAGGAGTTTCATGGTGGCTGGAAATACTTGACATGAACCCTTGCAAGCTATAAGCATTCATCAGCTGGAGAGGAAGTTTGTTCCAGGTGTCTTGTGCTACAAATGCAAAAGCCTTTTTACCAAATTCACACTTCATCTTGAGAATTGAGAAGTTAAGTGCTTCTCTTTTATATAAACGTATGAGCATACAAATTTGCTAGCAGAAGAAAGCCATATGGTCTATCAATGTTGTCCCTTTGTACATTGAGTTATGGTAGGTCCCGCCCCCTCCCCTTTACTACTCACCCTCCCCTTTTCCTTGCCCCACCCCCATCCCTCTTGAATCCATTGACCATCTGCTGCTTCACAACCTCTGCCAGCAGTTCATTCCACCCTGACTTCACCCATTCCATGAAGAAGTGTCTCCTGATCTCCTTCTTGAACCTCCCACACCAATTTGTTGCTGTCCCCCCTGGTGTTTCTGTCCCTGCTCAAGATAAAATGGCACCCACAATCCACCTTGTTACTCAGTATACACCTTGTTAATATGTTTGAGGTACTAGAAAGTTTTTGTTATGTCCCCACTCTCATTTCTTTCCTCCAATGTGTATATATTTAGGCCCCTCAGACATCCTTGTACGGGCTGCCCCGCTGACCCTGAATCATTTTCATTGCCCTTGTTACCACCGACTCTAGATGATTGCATCCTTTCTCAGATGGGGGCTCTGATATTGCACACAGTAGTGCAGGTACAGTTACACAATGAATCTGTACAGTGGCAGGATCACGTCCTTATTTCTACTTGTGAGACCCCTAACTATGTACCACGACATCCTGTTTGCCTTGCCTGCTATCTTTTTGAATCGTACAGACTGTTTAAGGTTACTGGTTCTGGGTACCCACAGATTCTTTTCCTTCTCTGTCACCATTAAATTAAACACCCAGCCAGAATGCAGCTCTTGGATTCTTGCAACTAATCGGCATGACCTTGCACTTTTTCACATTGAACCATAACTGCCAGATATCAGACCACCTTTCAAGTTTTGCAAGGTCCTTTTCAAGGACTCTGCTCCCCCTTTGGTGTCTACCCTCCCACAAAGTTTGGTGTCATCAAAAAAAATCCATATTTTCTGCTTATATATACCTCCTAGATACTTCAGGCAAGGGCTTGATGAGTCCATAGAACATCTGCTATCAGTGATTGGGAAAAATTATATAATCTGCCTAGGGGATTTTAACCTTGACTGGGCTTTCTTGACAAGCAAGGCCAATCTCACTCAGCTTATAAAGGATCCCACTAGGATCTCCTGCCGTGGTGCCTGAAACACTCTCTTAGACTACATCCTGACAAACAGGAAGGAGTTCTTTCCTTCAGCTGGTGTACTCCATGACACCATAAGTGATCATTGCCTGGTTTACTGTGTATGGGACACCTCCCACCCCACTTCCCCTTGAATGTCTTAACTTTTTCCAACCTCTCCAATCTTAACACAGAAGCTTTCCTTCATGATCTAAACCTAGTTGACTGGTCTCCCCTCTACTATACAGATCATATAAACATTGCAATGGGCTATTTCAACTCTTCCCTACTCTCGCTTCAAAATAAACACATTCTGGTCACATTGATGGGTAAAAGGGAAAGTCGCCAAATGGCTCAACCATCCACTGCTACATCTTCTGAAGCATAGGGATAAACTTTGGTCTACTTGGAAGTCCTCCTCCCTGCTAACCGACTTTGAAGCCTAAAGATTCTTAAGGAACACCTGCAAAAAGGAGATTTGCCTGGCAAAAAGTACTTACTACAGGAATCTTCTTAGTTCCTCTGCCTCCAACCCAAAATTGTACTGGTCTCAAAAATCAAGGAAATTCTGGGGAACAATAAGCCTCTGACCCCGAAAGATATGTATATTAATGATACCCACTGTAACCACCCATTCACCATCACTAATGCCTTCAACTCCCTCTTTTCCACTCTACCTACCCCCTCCTCACTCCCCATTGCACGGGCTGCTTGATCTCCTCATGCCCCCACTCCCCCTACTCTTGTGCTGGCTCTGGTCATGTACCATGATGTTCTAAAGCTGCTTAATACTATTTCTGCTAGTGGTAGTACAGGCCCTGATGGTATTCATCCTGGGATTCTCAGACAGTTTGCTGCTTGGCTTGCAGTGCCCATAACCAGGGTCTTCAACCTCTCTATCTGCTCCTCCTCAGTCCCCTCGGTCTGGAAAATTGCCAGAACTATATCTGTATTTAAGAAAGGGGATGTTAAACTCCTGTCCAACTACCACCCCATCTCATTTTTCCCCAGGTTCAGCAAGCTGCTTGAGAAACTAATCCGTCATCAGGTCTCTGAGTACCTTCTTAATTTCAATCTTCAATTCCCCCATTCAACATGATTTCAGGGCTGGGCACAGCACAACCACTGCTCTGACCCAGTTTACAAGCGATGTCAAGGGTAACATGGATAAGGCCTTACTCACTGGAGCTGTGATCATTGACCTCTCTAAAGCATTTGATTTGTTTCATCACCAGCTTCTACTAGTTAGACTGCAAGCCCTAGGTGCCTCTAACTCTACCCTATCCTGGTTTGGTAGCTACCTGGATAACCGCTCTCAGGCTGTCTCCTTCTGTAAAATTCTCTCCTCCCCCATCCTTATCACCTGTGGTGTTCCTCAGGGTTCTATACTTGGTCCACTACTTTCTTCTCTCTTCCTAAGCAATATCTCTAGTCCTTCTCCTCACAGTAGCATACTCATGCACGCTGATGACCTAGTGCTTTATTATGTCTCCAAGTCTATTATCAACACAAATCAAAATCTTTCACATGACTTTCAATCCCTTCAGTCTTGGTTTTCAGCTAACCATCAAGTCCTAAACATAGGAAAGATTCGGGCCATGCTTTTTGGGTCCTCCAAAAAAGTGCCCTGTGAGTCCCCTAAGCTCCTTGTCTACTGCTGTGATGGCACTGCAGTCACTAACACCTCAACTTTCAAATACCTCGGGGTTACACTTGACCTGGCTCTGGATTTTTCGGTGCATGTCAATGAAGTTTGTCATTCAGTCAATGCAAAAATTGGTGTGGCCTATCGAGTGCACCACTCACTCACCCCGACTGCCAGGATCTCAGTAGCAAGAAGCATTCTACTCCCTCAACTCCTTTATGCCCTTCTGGTTCTCTACAATGCCAATGCTCTCGTGCTTTGCAGTGGGACACTTCTTATAACAACATCTGTAGGTTGCCTTATCAGCTCCTCACCTAACTCATCACTGCCTACTCTATTCTGGCTTAAACTGATTGTCCCCCAAAGCTGTTTGGTCATAAACTCTAGGGTGTTTCATTGACTCCATTACCAGAACACCTCATCAGGCCTCTCTGGGTGATATGCTTACCCCAGTCTCTCACTCCTGCTCCCTTAGGTCCTCCTCTGTCCCCATACTCACCAATCGGCCCAGTGCAACCAAAATGGGAGAACAGGCTTTTTCCTATTTTGCTCCTAGGTTCTGGAGCTCACTCCCTCCTCATGTTAAAATCTCCTCCTCCCACCTTTCTTTTAAGCAGTCGCTGTTCTCTCACCTCTATGCTCTAGGTAACTGCTACTGCACGTAACTGCTAAGTTGCCACCTATATCATCATGGTATTAGCTGTAAATGTCTAACTTATATTACTGTGTCTTTTTGTGTGATTCCTTTTTCCACCCAGCCGGGCTAGATGACTGGTACGAGCGTGCTCCGCCACAAGCCTATCCTACTTTTTGTTACAATAGAAAAGAAATTAACTTTTTAGATGTAACTTTATTTAGAGATAATGATAATAACATTCAAACAAAAACTTATAGGAAGGAAACAGCAACTAACAGTTTGCTAAGAGCTGATAGCGCTCATCCAAGATCTCTAGTAAACTCCGTTCCGTATGGCCAGTTCCTAAGGATTAGGAGAAACTGCTCAAAAAATAAAGATTTTGAAAAACAAACAGATGAAATGATAAAAAGATTTGAAATAAGAGGCTATAAGAAGGAGATTTTGCTGGATGCAAAAGAAAAGGCCAGGTTACAGCCTAGGGATAACTTGCTCACACCAAAAAATTAAAAGGTTGTGGAGAAAGGGGCAAATAGTCCTGTTACATTTATGACACAATATAGCAATCAAGCTGGTTAAATAGGGGCCATTGTTAAAAAATTTTGGCCAATGCTTCTAAATGATCCAACTTTATCTAAAGAATTAGGTGGAAATCCAAGAATCACCTTTTCAAAAGCAGAAAACTTAAAAGACAAATTAGTAAAGAGTAGATATACCTCACCTACTGTATCTGAGCATAGAATGTGGCTCCCTTCCCACCTATTGGCATGCACAAATGTGGTAGGTGTAACATTTGCAACTATTGTTGCCAGAAAAAAATCTTAGAAATAGAAGGTTACAATGGCAAGGCTGAGATACGTTCATTTCTTAATTGTAACAGCACATATGTTGTTTATTTACTATGGTGTCCCTGTGGGTTGCTGTATATTGGAAGAACTATTCAACCTGTAAAGCAGCGAATACAGGAACACATTAGAAATATTAGAGCAGAAGCTTATGGTAAGCTGTTGGTGAGCCATTATATGGAACTACATGATAGTAGATCAGATGGGACAACATTTATGGCCATTGAACAGATTCAGAGAAATCCACGTGGTGTGGATAGATTGAACAAACTTTTGCAGAGGGAGAGTTTTTGGATTTTCACCTTGAACAGTATACAGCCATATGGTATGAACAAAGAATGGGACTTAAATCCATTCTTAAAAAAGTAAAAAAGTTAAAAAGTAAAGGCTGTTCATATAAATAACACCTTTTATTTCTCTTTTTTTCCAGTTCATGCGCTGGAATCCCTTGATGGTGGATCCACCTAATAAAAATGGAAATAGAAGGAGAAAAGGTGTGGTCACTAAATTTGGAGAATCCAGGTTATCGTATGAATGGAGAAATATATGTCTGATTTGAGCTACAAAAAAACAAAAAAAGTAAGACTGTTCATAATCCCCAGTATGCTGAATGCTGAACTTTGATTATTGTTATTGATGAACAATAATGTAAACAAAAGATATGTCAAGGTGCCTTATGAACAAGCTTTAATACTGTATTTCTTGAGAAAAAGTTATTTTGAACTGACTTTATATTTATCTTTTATGTAAATTCTGTAGATTTGTATAGAGCTAAATATTCTGGAAAAATGGCTTAAAATTATTTTTTGTATTTGATATTTAGATAAAGAATGTATTTTTGAATGATAAGAAAGGTTAAAAAGCTTTAAAATCCACTAAATATGAATTTTGGAATTTAAGGTACAGATCCCACCAGAGCCACTTGAAAAACTTAAAGATTTGCATAGAGTTAAATATTGTGGAAAAAATGGTTCAATTAGTTTTTTATACCTGATATTTGATTAAAGAAAGGTTGATTGAATGTTAAAGATGGTATAAAAACTATAAAATCCACTAAAACTAAATTTTTAAAATTCATGGTTCCGATCCCACCAGAGCCACTTCTAAAAAAATCTAGATGGTAGTTCTGCCAATTAACCAATAGGGGTAGCTAATTACAGGGCAGATTGGCTATAAAAAGAAATAACTCATAGCATTATTCATCCCCTGAGGAAGACCATACACGTGGTCGAAGCACTGGGATTTAGTGTTTGTGTTGGATGCACTTATTTTGGCTTTAAAATGAAAAATATGGAGCAGAAAGTGTCATTTGTGGATTCAGACATCATGCAATAAAAGTTCACAGTGTTGTGAAAAGAAAAAGAAGGTTGGTGCTTGTTTGAAATTTTACTGGCACGTGAGTGCAGAGTGCGTTTGGATTTTCACATTACAGTAAGGCACTTCTAGTACTGGGAGTACCTTTTTTGGGACACAGGATGACAATAAAACATTATGTATTAGCAACCCTACACATACCACACTGTTTTTTTAATCTTGAGTTATCCATGGTAATGAAACCTCTCAAGCTATGCTCTTGAGGTCTCTTGTTACCATAGAAACCTCTCGAATGAAAAACATCATTGGTGTGAATGATTGCTCATACACAATCTTCTATGTGGTGGGTCCCCTATTTAGATCACTGGTTGGATTCCACCTGTAGTACTTTGTACCACTTCACAGCAAAGACATAGACAGAGTGGAGGAGGACCAGAGGAGGGCTACCAAAATTGTCTAGGGTCTTCATCCTAAGCCCTATCAGGAGAGGCTAAATGGGCTCAATATGTTCACCCTGTAGGAGATAGTGTGGGAGAGCATTTGACAAAGACTTTTAAATACCTCACATAGGTTGATATGATACTAGAGTGAACTATTTTTCATAGACAAAGGTGTGCTACAACAAGTGTTCATGAAGCTGGAGTGGGGTAGACTCAAGACAGATGTGAGGAAATACTTCTTCACAAAATGTGTTGTGGGTTCCTGGGACAGCCTTACAGTGGAGCCACTTTTGGGAACACAGTGGTGTGGTTCAAAATTCCTGCAATAAGCACAAGGGAATCATAGTAGTAAGGAAGAGGGTGGAACAGACAGTTAGTTTATTTATTTAGTTTTTGTTGATCGGGTAAGTGCACTAGAAAAATTCTGCCTATTTTCAGGCACGACCTGGTGGAGGGGGATACAGATGAATGCCAACTAACTTTGAACCAGATTAAGCTGTTGGTGGTACTTTTAGTGAAAGGGGAGAAATTTGGCCAGGGCACCGGGAAAAATTCCCCTACTCTTTTCGATAAGTGCCATGGGATCTTTAACATCCACCTGAACTACCACCAGAGCAGGCAGATGGGACCTCAGTTTAATGTCTCATCCAAAAGACAGCACCTCAGGAGTGCAGCACCGCCCCCCCATGCTGCACTACAGTGTCAGTATTGGGATATTAACCCAGGTGCCTGGTGTGGGAATAGAACCCACATCCTTCTGTTCTCCCGGGCTCAGAGGCGGGTGTGCTACCTGCTGAACCACTGACACAGTGCCATACAACAAGTAGGGTCTGAAAGAAACGTGATCATTATAACAATTGGCAGACTAGGTGGGCTCACTATGCCTTATCTCCCTTCACTACATATGTTTCTATGTTTCTAATTGGGACATGCATTAAACAAGGTCTGTGTAGAAGGTGGGTGTAGTTACTTACTCTTGGCAAGTTAAAAAGGTACCTTGTAACTATCATAATTGATGATTGCTGGGTGGAAGTACAACAGGTGGACAGTACAACAGGACATCTTGCAATATGACCATGATGCTGTGTTGCATACCTTTGTGTTTGTTCTTGAAGTAGAAGACAAAGAGTGTAGAGTCCTGTCTGTAACCCCATCTGTTGAACTGTGGTTGTGCCAAAGTCAGTGAGCATGTTCTAACATTTGTCAGAGCTTCACATGGGACTAAGCAATTGATGTAAGGTGAGGATGGAGGCATGTCTGTGACTAATGTCTTTCATGGGTTAAGTGTTAGTCAGGAAACATAGGCCATACTCCATTGGTGTAATGGTGCTTTTCTGCAAACAGATGTAATGCCCCTGTTTTTATAACTATTCATCATACTTACACACTGTGCACTCCTTAGTAGTAGCAGTAAAATCTGTATCTATACAGGAGTAAAGAAAATGTCACCAATAGAGTTATAAATACCATTATTACAAGGAGTTCCTGTAGGATGGTACCTTAAAAATATAAACATTGAATATAACAAACACAGACACTGTTACAGAATCATTAGATAAAAAAGGAAAATGTAAAAAAGACACAATACTTTTAAATTTTAATTAAATAATCACAGATAAAAAACAGGGTCTTGAATTGATATATGCTGGTTTACCTGTTGCATTCGCATCTGTAGTTAAGTTCAAGCTTCACTGCCATTTTAAAGGTTGGTGATGATGATAATTCAAGCTTTCTGAGTTGTGGGGGAATTTCATTCAAAGTGTAGTATGTCTTATACTGAAAAGCACTCACTGTTACAGGATATTACCTCAACATGACTTCCTATCATGCTGACCCCCACACCACCATGGCTCACCTCCCTCATCAGCATAATACTATAATCCTCTGTCTGCAGAGCTGATGTCTGCCTGGTCTTTAGCATATGATAGTCTCAGTGAAGTTGTTATGCCTGAATTACTGTTACACCAAATGTTTTTCATTTATTACATGTATTTGTATTAACACATGTCATATCCATGTATGTACACAGTACCTATGGTAATCATTTTTATTTTTCCATTCCCCCACACAGGTTTTACAGAGCATACTTGATAGTGTTCCTACTGCCGTTACAACCAACACAGCCTGCAATATCACTGTAATTCCTACTGCTTTTACAAGTTACACAGTCTGCAGTACCACTTGTATGTCAAGTGTGGTTCATGTGATACAATCTGTTACTGATACTGACTTATCACATATTGTCAACTTTCAGACTTTATTTGTAACTATGTCTACTTATGAAGAATGCTCTTCTTTAGAAATGTGGAACAATTCTGATTTCCCTGAGGATCAGATGCCCCTAGATCTGTCCATCTGTGCAACGGGCACTACCTCTATACCTGGTTGTCTTGATGATACATTCACTCATACTTTTGACTCCAGATAGTATCTTCTTAATCTCGCTAAAGTCACCACTCTATATCTTAATGAGTCCACAACAGACAATGACTGCGTTGGAAAGTCACTTGAAGTCAATTGTGAGAATAAAAGGAGCATTAAAATGCTAGGCCAACATCCACCTCAAGTCATGGTCAAGGGGGACACTGATGGACAAGAACAAAACCAACTGTCATTGCCCTGCGATTCATGCATAATCCATTGATATAGCTATTCAAGTCAACCTGGACACTGGAATATACATGCACGGTGAGGAATACAGTGCTCCTTCACATGTTGTCTTGACTGAATCACTTGATTCTGTCAGCCAATCTGAAACCAATTTGGTTGATTCTTACAGTGATACTATGAACAATTCTGTGATCATGTATCAACCACTGAGGAAAAAACAAAGGCTCACAAGCTGTCTTGTGAGTTAATACATGCAGCACTTTAGAAATATTATATGGTATCAGAGCAAAGCCTGTCATTATTGCTTCAACAGTGCCATGGGTTTTTTATTTGTTTATTTGTGTTTATTTATTTATTTCTCAAATTACAAGCACCTTTGAACCAGAAACTATTTTACAAACGTTCCACATCAGGTGTGACAAGAAGTTGACAACAAAAGGACAAATGATAAACATGGTGACAACTTGATGAATAACATTACCAACAGTAAGAGTTAACAATATAAAGTATGGTGCAACTATATTCAGCAAATGTATATTGCAGCAACATTAGTGCAGTCAGTAAGATGACTTTGTCTGTAGCAGAGTAGTAGATAGCGATACAGATGTTAACATTATAATAAAAAGAAATACACATAGGGTTACAGGTAAGTGCAACAAACATATATTGTAGCAACATAGTGCAGTCAGCCAGCTGACTTTGTCTGTGCCAAAGCAGAAAGTAGGAGGATGAGGGGGGAGTGGATTGGGGATCCAAACACTGCCTGCAGAGACAAGAGAGGGGCAAAAGTGGGGAGGGGGGGATCTGAGGGAAGGAAAGTAGCAGTTGGGTCACCATGTCATTAGCAGGCTGGATGTAGGGTTGGTATAGCTGGAGTTGGTGGGTAGGAGGTTAATGGGGGAGTGAATAGTACAATAGGAGGTAAGGGTTGGACTAAAAAGGGGGGTAGCTAGGTGGGGCAGTCACAGCTGCTACAGTAAGTGTAGTTAGGTGATGGCGGAATTTGTACTTAAATGGACCAAACCTGGTTTCATCCAGGATGTCTGAGCAGAGGCCATTTATCTAATCAGGTGCTCTGAATATAAAGAACCATTGTGCCTGTGTTGTCTGGCAAAACGGAGCCTGATAGGTGTGCTTTGATGCACTTCTCATGCTGCATAGGTTGGGCGCACATGTGAGAAGATGCTGGGTGGTTGGTGAGGTTAGGCCAAGTCTGATTTGTTTTGTAAGCAGGCAGGTCAGATAAGTAATCCTACCTTTGAGGTGCAGCCAACTGTTCTGGGCATATAGGACACAAGGATGGGTGCACCTGTGTGCACCAGAGACCAATCAACATGATTTGTCAAGTGTGATGTATATACTTTTAAGGGTTGTGTCTATTGTAGCACTATAAATGACTAACCCATAATCAATTATGGAGAGGATCAGGCTGGTGACAGCTAACCGGAGTGCTTCTGGGGTCATGCAGTGCCTATGCCTATAAAGGAGTCCAATTCTTGTGTTTACTACCTTAGATATAAGGTTAACATGCTCAGTACAAGACAGTGTGCTGTCAAGAGGTATACCTAAGTATTTAAAGTCACAGACCTGCTCAAGAGGCAATTTGTGGTTATTAAGAATAGTTAACTGAGTTGTTTTATGCATATTGTGTGGACTGGTGAAAAGCATTACCTTAGTTTTCTTGCAGTTATGTGCAAGTAGAAAGCAACATCGACATTGAAGAAAACAGCTGGTACAATGATAATTGTGAGCACAACATGAAGCAATGGCCATGTGATGGAGTGGCAGAGTCAGCAGACCCAAGGATCCATGCCAGAGGGGAATCTCTGCCATCTTCTGTAGCAGAATCACACCACCCATGGCTCTGCATTTCCTGAAAATGATACACAAGCCAGAACTGTCATTGGTGACCTATCACAAGATTTCAAAATTTTACATAATTCCATCTGTGTACAACGTATGAATATGAGAGCAGGAACACCTGATAGCTGCTGTGCAGGGAAAGCTGCTTATATTGGTAGGAGAAGCATGATGTTATTCACCTGGTCACTCGGCAAAGTATGGTCTCTATAAGCTAATGGATCTTCTGGCTACAAGGTTGTTTCACTTGAACTGATTCAGGTAACATATCTTTTTACACTTGCTCTTGACATTTTACCCCCTCATTGGTGACAGTGGTGAGGTATTATACGTTATGTAAAATCTTGTTACATTCTGATATTTTTTTGCCTTTAGAGCTCACAAGTGAGAACCTCAATTGCTATGGAACTGGAAGGACTGAAAAAGAGCATCAAGTTTCTAGAAAATTGTAGGCTGACTATTGGTGCACTTACTACAGATAGTCATGTCCAGGTCAAGGCCTACGTGAAGAAGTCACATCCAGAAAAGTCACATTATTTTGACACCTGGCACTTGTCAAAAGGTAATACAGTCTTTTTTCACTATAACCTATAGTTTGGTATGCATGCCACACATGCTACAGTGTGTGGTCATCCATACAATGCAAACCTGTGTACTCCTCTAAACTTGTCACGGCAACCATGAACCAGAACAGGGAAGCTGAGCAGCTGTAGTGGCTTTCATTGCAAAAGAGACAAACACATAGGCTTCTCTATGTCTAGATGCCCATTACTTTTGTTTCATATAGTGTACGGTTATCCATGCCCATGTCAGATGCTACGTTATGTTGTCTTTCTGTGGTCTGTATGCTGCCAGCTGCTTTGGAAATTGCTTGAGTGTTGTTGTCTAGCTGAAGTTAGTTACTTTACTTATTAGACAGACATCAAATCTGACAGTATGTTTTTCTTTAAATCCAAGTAAGCATACTTATTGCAACCTCATACAGGAAAGCATGCAGCATTCTAAGTCAGGAAAACCTTTGGTGGGTGTTGTTGTGTGAACAGATATGTGAATGACGTAACACTGTCATGTGTCCATATGAAAACACTCACAATCTGTGCATGTCAACCATGCATATACCATAATAATTTTTGTTTTATAATTCCACAATCAGAGATGCCACATTTTCGATTGTTGTTATGCTCTCATTGAAGGCATTACACCACTACATACCTCATCTGTATGGTCCAGATGTAGAGACAGCATGCATTCACAGAATCAGCAGGTGGTCAACTGATTGGCTCACATACCTCTTTGTTTGGTTTTCTTAGTCATGCCATGCATGTGTATCATTTCTCCTTAAGGGAACACTTGCCAACCTTAAACATTGAAAGTTCTTGACCAACAGCTGCTTGACTGAGTGCTTTCAGATGGCACCCATGACTTCACTTTCCCTACTACTTTAAGTCTGATTGCATTTTCAGAAATTAAAAGTTTCCATGCCTTATGATGTAATACTCAATGGACACACAAGTATGTAGTGATGTTGTACATTGCCAGGGTACCATCAGACTGCAATCATTTCAGCAGAGTGTGGTGAACATCTCACTCTACTTATCTTGTTGGTGGATGTTGTTAGTAAAATGGTTATGGCATGCATGTGTGATTAGCAGGTTTCCTTAAGGCCACGCATGCAACATTTACTCAATATATGTGTTCACCATCTTTTTACCAGAGTGCTTAAAGATGTCACCCCCACATGTACCATAGTATTACTTTTCTGAACAATGGGTCTGAAATAGACATTTGTGACATATCTCAATGTCATAGGTCAAGGCACACACCACTATGTCTTTGTTATGGACATCAAGTGGTGGCATTGTCATAAACTCAGTCACGCAAAGGGTGGTGAACACATTAGCCTGCATGCCTGTCTTTGCTGCTGTTGCTATTGCAATAATAAAGTAGTTCACATGTGGTGTGCATGTGTTCATATAGCTACAGGGGTTGTATACACCCCCCATCTCAGTGGGAGGGAATGGACAAGGATATGAATGGAGGCATGCTGAAGTTGGCAGAGAAAGGGGAGGTATTGTTGATGGGGGACCTGAATATGCCAGGTGTTAACTGGAGCACCTTTGCTGCAGCCACATCCAAGAGCAGGGCCATTCTCAATGCCCTACAAGGGGCATGCCTCAGGTAGCTAGTGTTGGAACCCACTCAGGAGGAAGCAATCATAGACCTCATACTCACAAATGGGGACAGTGAGAGGATCTCAGATCTAGAAGTGGGTAGCCATCTGGGAACAAGTGACCACCAAACAGTGTGGTTCACGATAAACTCAGCTGCAGAGTCAAGCCATACAAAAGTGAGAGTACTGGACTTCAGGAGGGCTGACTTAGTCAAAATTGGAGAGTGCCTTAGAAAAGCACTAGCAAACAGGCAAGCAGGAGGGGTGGAGCAACAATGAAGAAACATCAAAACTCCCATGACAGAGGCAACAAGCCTTTATGTGAAGCAAATAAACAAATCAAAACAAAAGAAAAAGCCACTATGGTTCTCAAAAGAGGTGGCGGGGAAGGTTAGGGAGAAAAAAGATAGCATTTAGTAAGTATAAGGAAACACAGAAGAAGCAGGACAGAGAACTGTACCAGTTAAGGCAGAAGGAAGCAGGGAAGGCAGACAGAATAGCAAAGGCTCAAACTGAGAAAAAGATAGCCAACTCAGTTAAAAAGTGGGATAAAACCTTTTATAGGTACATTAGGGAGCATAGAAAGACAGAGAGAGGGATAGTGAGGCTGAATAGAATTGACGGTGGGTGGGCAGAGAGGGACAGTGAAAAAGTAGAGATACTGAATTAATACTTCTGCTTGGTATTCACAAAAGAGGAGGAGGGGGAGGTGCCTAATCCAATTAACAGAAGCACTCTGGATAGGGGGTCAATCCCAGTCCTTTCACAGAAGAAAGGGTTATGAAAGAACTCCTAAAATTAAAGATGGACAATGCAATGGGGCCTGACGGGATTCACCCCAGAATTCTAAAATAATTAGGGGAGAACTAGTGACACCACTGACTACCCTTTTTAACAAATCATGGGAGGAGTTGTGGTACCTGAGGACTAGAGGAAGGTAGATGTGATTCCCCTTCACAAAAGTGGGAACAAGACAGAGGCAGGAAACTACAGACTTGTCAGTTTGACCTCTGTGGTAGGGAAAATGATGGAATCACTTCTGAAGGAAATCATTTTTGAGTACCTAGAGGCCAGTGGGGCACAGGACCCAAAGCAGCATGGATTCACAGTGGGAAAGTCATGTCAGATGTATCTAATTGATTTTTTTGACTAAGTGACCAAAGTAGTACACCAGGGAGAGGCTGTGGACAGGCCTACCTAGACTTTAGTAAGGCATTTGACACAGACTGACACAAAAGATTAATAAACAAATTAGCCAACATGGGAGTGGGTCCCAGGGTGGTAACCTGAGTAAAACACTGGCTGAACAACAGGACAAAGAAGGTAATTGTAAATGGAGTCCACTCTGAAGAAAGGGGGGTTACTAGTGGGGTACCACAGAGTTCAGTACTGGGTCCAGTCCTTTTTAATGTCTTTATAAGTGACATTGCAGAGGGACTGGAAGGAAAATTATGCATCTTTGCAGATGACACAAAGATCTGCAACAGGGTTGATACACAAGGGGGGGTGAAAAGGATGAGAAGGGGCTTGACAAGGTTAGAAGAATAGTCAGAAGTATGGCAGCTTGGATTCAATGCAAAGAAGTGCAAAATAATGCACCTGGAAAACAAAAATCCCTGGAAAGAGTACACAATGGGGGGCAGGTAGTAACAACAACAAAAATGGAATGGGACCTGGGGGTAATCATATCAGATGACCTTAAGGTTAGCATGCAATGTGAGAAGGCAGTAGGGAGGGCTGGGGGGATACTGGGATATATAGGGAGAGGTATCACCAGCAGAAAACAGGGAGTTGTTATCCCTCTGTACAGACAGTTGGCAAGACCCCATCTGGAGTAGTGGGTCTGGTTCTGGAGAACCCATCTCTGCAAAGACATTGACAGGATGGAGGCAGTGCAGAGGAGAGCAAATAAAATGGTCAGGGTTTGCAACAGGAGCCATATGCGGAAAAGCAAAAGAAGCTTAATATATATATACCCTTGAGGGAAGGAGGGAGAGGGGGGACATGATAGAAACTTTTAAGTATCTCAATGGAATCAACAAAGTCCAAGAGGATAGCATATTTCAGAAAAAGATATCTACAAGAACAAGGGGACACAATTTGAAGATAGAGGGGGGACTGTTCAGGGGCAATGTGAAAAAATATTTTTTCACAGAGAGTGGTGGACACATGGAATGGCCTTCCTGAGGGGATTGTGTGGTCTAAAATTGTTGGAGAATTCAAGAATGCATGAGACAGATATAAGGCAATTCTTGTGGTGGGTATTGGTTAACTAGGATCTGAAACTTAGCCAGCAGGTAGGGAAATGGACAGTCTAAGTGTGCCAAGTGGTCCTTATCTGCCATCAAAGTCTATGTTTTTTATGTTTCTATGTTTCTATGCTACACATGTAACCTTGACTTACAAGTATTTTGTCACCATCTGCTGGTACACGCACTTTCACAAGACCACCACCAATATACCATAGTTGAGGAATTCTCATCCCAAAATCCATAAAGTACCATGTTCCAATGTCACTGGTCAATATGTACACCTGTATGTCCTTGTGAGTTACATTCAGTAGAGGCACACATAGAAACATAGTATGTGACTGCTGACAAGGGCCATGGGGGTACACTCCACAGACTTTGATGGTAGATGAGGACTGCTTGGCCCACTCAGTCTGCCCATTTCCCTACCTATTGGATATGCTGCAGATCCTAGTTAACCAACAGCCTACTTCCTTCTACCCTCCTCTAGTATTGCCTTATGTCTGTCTCATGCATTTTTGAATTCCCCCATTGTTTTTGACCCTTTGACCCCTCAGTAGCCACTATCATTAACTACTACTCTCCTGTGTCCTGTTTTACACAGCTTGACACCTTATATCCCACACCCAAGCTATCAAATAGTTTACTAGTCTCTTATGTTGACAAAAAAACTGATTAATGCCTTATTGGTCCTAGTAAGAACAAATCCAGAACAAATGGTTTAATACCTTTTATTGGACCAACATGGATGTTACAAAAAGAACAAATAGCTTTAGCTTTCGGACCAACAAGTCCATCTTTGGAACCTTAATGACAGTTATTTAGAAATTCCTGTATTATTAACACTTAGAACATGCAGAAAAAAATCAAAAATAATTCTCATTGTTTCAAAACAGGCATTCAAAACATAAAGAGATGTCAGAGAACTTGAATATCTTAAGTGTGCTTTCAGCTGAACCAAACTTAAAGGTCAAAGGTTTTCCAGTGATAACAGTTGGCAGAGAGTTCAACCCAAATATATTATACCATGTATCAGTCTAATGAATAACAAAACACTAGGATTCTCTACTCACTAAATTATATGTCAAGTAAAAAAAACTCTCAAAGACACATGCTTCAAGAGTGAGGTAAGAGCACACCGGTAGAAGCCAGCTTTAACTCTGCTCAGAACTCTGTTAGTTTGAGAATATGGCCAATGACAAGAAAATGGCCCTGGATAAAACAATTGCATGCCAAAACGTAACTTATTAGCAAGTAAAAAATGAAAAATAAGCCCCAAAAATTGCAACAGAAATTATCTTTACATGGCATATAGAAGGATTAACGTGATGTTTACCCAAAGTAAGCAAGTGTATCACACTGATGAATGTACAGTACAAGTATTCCCAACATATTCTCAACCAGCTATTATGTTCCAGAAACCTTAAGGTCTTCAGTGTTGTAACAAGATTGTATATATAATAATATCAATTGTCAGAGTAAGTGCCAGATACAAAGAAGTACTAGTCAAGAACCCTCAAGAAATTGTGACTATGCAGTCTGATATGTACAGATATGTACATATTTCAATAAACTGTCAGTGTATAATAGAAATAATACATTTACAGAAACAGTCTAAGGAATCTAAACAAAAATTCCAGGGAATTACCCCCCCCAAGGGAAAGTAACTACTTAAAAGGAAATATATGTATGTAAATCCTAATACATCATCAATTGCACCCATCATTACAATAGTTACCCAAAAAGGAGTTACACCTGTCATGAACCCCCAAGTAAATGATACAATGCATCCTAATAAGTACAGAATGTAAAAACATAGCAGTATATACTCAAACTACAGAACTAGCAGGAGGTGTTAAATATCCACTATAATATAAGCCCAGAATCCTAGCCACTATGACACCATAATGTCATGCAGCTGAACATAAGTTTACCTCAATCCACACGATATTCACATCCACTATACCCACATAACCACCCACCTCAAATGCCCATATTAAAAATTCAGTGTGCCACACTTCTTCTCCCCTTGCAACACACACATAAACACATACACAAACATATAAACACACACCCACACACAGATTCACACGGTACTAATGTGAGAGGCCAACTAGTAGATAACCAGTTAAGATGGACCATATAAGTATGACAGTCAAAGTCCAAGGCTCGCTGAAAACTTAAAATATGTATGTCCATCCTTTGAAGTAAAGGTCCATGTAAATTTACGTAAGTGCTGTGGGACACAGAGTGTTGTGGTAAAGAAGGTGCTGCAGGCACTTACAGGCATCATGACTGCATATAACATATTTGAGGATTTCAGATACCACAGTGCTTGATTGACTGCTTTCAGGTTTCATCCCTGAAACACAGAAGCACTTGAATTGAGAGTTCAGATGCCAAAATTGCAATATTTCATGCCTTGAGAGGCAACATTCAAAGTACACTTAGTACTGCACTTCTGCTCTATGGTGAAGGGGTACCATCAGACTGCATGTCTACCCATAGCAGGTGGTGAACATGTCATACTGCATATATTTTCTGTACATGTTGTTAGTCATATGGCAATGCCATACATGTCCATCTTGCAGTTCTCCTAATGGCCACATGTGCAGAACTTACCTAATACAGGTACTAGCCCCCTTCTGTGTCACAGAGCTCATACAGATGCCACTCCTGAAGGTGACCTTGCATTGCATTTCATAATCCAAAATCAAAGAGGGTCACTGTTCACATTTTTCAGTTTCATAGGTCACCACACACACATGTATGTACGTGTGACATCAATCGAGGGTGACTGTCTTCGTGCAGAAATTCCACCCAAGGGTTGTAAGTGCATTGGTATGCATACCTTCTTTTGGGGATGTTTCTATTTGCTGTAGTATTGCACTACATGTGCCACATGCATGTGTCCTTATAGCAATACTGGCAACCGTTACTCATGACAAGTATTATTATAAAGAAGGACAACAAAAAAACATTTTTAACTATATCTTAATATTGGTCAGAAACAACTAGGACCTCAAAGAGAAAGAGACGTAGTAACAGAAAATGAAATGGAAATGGTAAACAAATGTAATAGTTACTTCCTAAATGTTTCTCAAGAACAAGACTCACCACTAGAGTCCCTATTTGATGAATATTGTGAGGTTAAAAAGAATAATGAAACATAGAACATAGAAACATAGAAGTTGACGGCAGATAAGGACCGCAAGGCCCATCCAGTCTGCCCATTTCTTTTTCTACCTTATAAATGTGCCATCGGCCTTTGCTATGTCAGTGACCTATCTATTCATAGTCATTTGTATTGCTCCCTTATGCCTATCCCATGCCTGTTTGAAGCCCTGCACTGTATTCATAGCACTACTTTTGTGGTAAGCCATTCCATGCATCTACCACCTTTTCTGTGAAAAAGAATTTCCTCACATTCCCTTAATCGGCCTCCCTCTAATCTCATGCTGTGTCCTCTTGTCCTGCTATTTTTCTTATATTTAAACATGTTAGACTCTTTCACCTTGTTTATGCCCTTAAGGTGTTTAAATGTCTCGATCATATCACCTCTCTCCCTCCTTTGCTCAAGGGTATACATATTGAGCTCCGTTAATCTGTCCTCATATGTCTTCTGATGCAGTCCCTGCACCATGACAAAATCATTTCAGTGAATGAGGTCCTGACATAATAAAAAAAAAAAAACTATGTGGGAACAAATCACGTGAGCCTGATGGGCTCCACTCCAGGTTCTTAAAGAAATTCACATATGAACTTGATGGCACCGTTTTTAGGAGGCGGTATTGTGCAGTGGGTTAAGGCTCTGAACTTTAGATCTGGAGACCTGGATTTGAATCCCACAGCTGTCTAGGTGCATACTGTATGATCCTGAACAAATCACTTAACATCTTTGTGCTCCCAGGTCGCATCTGGAAACAAGATTCAGCTTGGTGTGCTACTCCTGGTTAAACAATGTTCCCTTTCCAATTCTGTACTATTTAACATCTCTCTGACACAAGGTATGGTTTTACCAGAATGAAAATTAGCGCACATTACCCTAATATTTAAAAAAGGCGCTAAAACAAAAGTGGAACATTCCATCCTATTAGTATTACTTCCATAATCGGGAAAATAATGGAAGAATTTATAAAAGAGCACATTGACCTACATATAACAGAACAGGGGTTTATAGATATAACACAGCATGGATTATGGATTGATTCCTGGTAGATCCTGTTTCACAAATTTGTTGGATTTTTTTTGAACCAGTTAGTTCTGTCTTAGACGAGGGTCTACCGGTGGACATGGTGTACCTGGATTATACCAAAGCCTTTGATTCAGTATGTCATGAAGTGCTTATAAAAGTCTTGATAGACATGCAATTGGATCCACATCTTGTTGCATGGATCAAATCATGGCTTAGTAACAGAAAACAGTGAGTCAGCATAAGAGGATTTTTCTCAGATTGGAGGACAGTGACAAGTTGAGTTCCGCAGGGATCTATTTTGGGGCCAACTATATTTGGTATATTTGTGTCAATGATGAAATTATCAAAAGAAATGTGGCTCTGCAAGTATGCAGATGACAGAATTGGGGGCAATAGTAAATAACTTGGACTCTGCAATTGAATTCCAAAAACAGATATATGCATTGGAGGAATAGGCAAAACACCATAAGCTTTTGTTCAATGAACAGAATTGTGAATTAATGCATTTCAGACACAGCAACATAAAAGCAGAGTACAAAATTAGCAATAGAATTATAGCTAGCACTGAAAATGAGAAGGATTTAGGAGTAATCATAACAAACACACTCAGTTTTGACAACCATGCCAGGGAGGTTGCAAACAGAGGGAGAAGAATAGCATATAATATTCTGACAAACATTAAGAGTACATCTTTGGTTAGACCTATTTTGGAAAATGGTAAACCCTTTTGCACTCCTCAAACCACAAGCAGTATAAAACTTGTGGAGAAGGTCCAGAGAAGGATAACAAAAAAACTCTGTAAACTAAAAAAAAAAACATATGAAGACAGAATAAATTATTTGGGGCTATACTCGATATCATGCAGAAGGACCAGAGGAAATCTTTGTTATGTTTATAAGGCCTGTCATAATGAGATCCTATGGGAATCAATTGGACTGAGAAAAAAAAGAGGGTTATGGACAAACACGACTCCATTGTTATTCATTAAGGTGTGAACTATATAAAACTTCAAGACGAGGAAACTAGTTTAATTAGAGATTTATAAGGATATGGAATGCTTTGCCATAATTCATGGTTAAAGTTCCCAATTTCAGTTCCTTCAGAAGATTACTGGATGAATACATGGGTAGTAGTAAAACCAGTTTCCATGGGGTACAATAGAACAGGTGCACTGACACACTTCTGTATACTGCTGTGTTGCATTGAAAGGGTAGTTTCATCAGTACACATTCTACCAGAGGGTGTTAGCAGGCTGTTCTGCCTACTTTGTTGGTGTTTTGGTTATCTCAATATGTTTTGATGCATTTGACATTAGCATGGTTTCATATGACAACACTTGCAATCTGTACTATGTTCATGTTACATAGACTTCCATGGACTTAAATATGTGCTTACAGATGTCAGCCCTTAACATAAACTACAGACTGACTTCCAGTTCCTTATTCATACACATTTTTGCTGTAGGATGCTATGACAACACAGACCACAAGGTGTCCTAGACAGTAACATGCCACTTTGGCTTAACATGATTGTCTCAACTGAAGTGGCCACAGCAACCACATAGATACCACTTTGCCTTGTCAGACAAAAGGTAATATGACTTGAGCCACAGACATACATTATAAATCTGCTGCATGTATGATAGCTATCAGACTATCATCTGCCTACACCTTTTTTACCTTTAAATTGGTTTGCTGTCCAACAATTCTCCACATTTTCATGTATGCATTCACTGGTGTTCCACGTGAAGCACTTCTGTGAATTTGTGATTCTCTGGCACATGGACTGCTGCATAGGTAACTGAGTGTCATCATCAGCAACATAGTTTTTGATGTGTTATTCATTTTTAGTGTTCCTAGGCTGAAATCGGGAAGACACTGGAGAAGATGGTCAAGAAAACCAACTGTGGTGGTATTAAGAACTTGGATCAAGTCCATCACCAATCACAATTTGGGCAGCAACATCAAGCAATGGTAATCCAGAACTGATAGTTGAGAAATGGTTGAGTGTCCTCAACCGTATGGTGAACATTCACACAGGACATGGTGTGCTCTTCCCTGATTGCTTACACAATACACTAGAGAATAAAAGAACATGGATAAGGAAAGGTAATTTATGCATTGCTAATGATTTGTAGCATTGTCATGGTGGTGTCTTAATGACTTGTCCACACTGGTCTTCTTTACTGTTTGGTAGTCCCCCCATTAAACTCACAGTCTGATCACATGTATTGAAATGCTGAAGTTATGCCTGATTTGCAGTGCTTTCACAATCCCACCCCATCCCCTTGGAATATGTTTTGGGCAGACTATGATAGCCACATATGTCACCCTCCACAACAAGCTTACCAAACAATAATCAGTTTGCTGCATCATCAATCAGAGACTGCACCAAGGTTGGCACAGTGGCGTGGAGATCTGAGGCACTGAGCGATTTGCATCCTGGCATGCCAGTGACCTGGGTTCAGGTACTGGCATGGGCTGCTGGGGGTTGACTGGGGGGGGGAGAAGATGGAACATCTGTCAGGCAGCTCTCTTCACCCAGATTAGTAAGGTTGGCCAAACTAACTCTTGGCTGCCACCACGTGAAGGCCTGGTGGTACGTCCAGAAGAGCATTAGAAGGCAGACGTAAGTCAGAGGGAGGGAGAGGAGTCATGGCCTCAGGACGCATATATGCTTCAATGCACATGCGCTTCTCAGGAAAGCCGTGGCTAGGGGATGGAAAGGAGAAAACTACTAGGAAAATGATTGGTACTGCACAGGAGTATGACACTCATTCACTGCCTTTCCATTTACCTGGTCACCAGGGCAACCTGCGGTGAATGACTAGATTTCAGGCATGGGGGGAGGATGGTCCAATCCTTACTGACTCCACCATGGTGGGGCAATCCCTGGGGGCATGAGCTGCAGGGTCAATCCTCAGGGAGACTATGAATTGTGGAAGGGAGCAGCGTAGCTGGCAGAAAGGATCCTTTCCCCGCTGTGACTAAGGAGGATAAATACTTGCATTCCCCCCCAAAAAAGAAAAAAAAAGACTAAACAAATAGCATAACTATGGTCCAGGCAATCACTGTGTTCAGTCAACCATACAGCAGCTGCACATAGCACAATGTGGAACCACAACAGTTAATTTGGCAGTGTGTAAATCATTGACATTTTGCAGCCTACTGTATCTGTAATTATCGCATATGGCTGACATGAGAAAATAGAAATTGCTGAACATAAAGAGAGTTGTGCAATAGTGCGGCCATTATTATTACACTGTACTTGAGCCACTCTTGCTATCATGTAGACTGCACCAATGCAAGGTGCCATTGATGTAAATGATGTGTGTAGGCAATTTATTATTGTATCATAACTCTTCCCATGATTCTGGTGCAATTGCTTTCACAATGCAGCAGATGTCCTCTGTTATTAACTGCATACCACACTGATCAACTAGCAAACATGGATGGATAAAAAAAATGTGAAAACGTTATAGCAAAGTGACACACTACACTGTGGAACACCTCTAAAGCATATGTCTGGTACTGGGAGGATACTTGTCGCAAGTCATAGAAACATAGAAACATAGAAGTTGATGACAGATAAGGACCATAAGGCCAATCCAGTCTGCCCATTTTTTCTACTTTATGAATGTGCCATAGGCATGTACTCTATCAATGGCCTATATATTAATACTCATCTTTATTGCTCCCTTATGCATATCCCATGCCTGTTTGAAGCCTTACACTGTATTCATATCCACCACTTCCTGAGGTAGGCCATTCCATGCATCCATCACCCTTTCTGTGAAAAAGAACTTCCTCACATTCCCCATTAATAGGTCTCACTGTAATCTCATGCTGTGTCCTCTTGTCCTGCTATTTTTCTTACACTGAAACATGTTAGATTCTTTCACCTTGTTAATGCCCTTAAGGTGTTTGAATGTTTCAATCATACTGTATCACCTATCTCCCTCCTATGCTCTATGGTATAAATATTGAGCACCATTAATCTGTCCTCATATGTTTTCTGATGCAGTCCCTGCACCATTTTGGTGGCCCTTCTCTGGACTGCCTCCATTTTGTTAGGGTCTTGAAAGTACTCCTAAAACTCAAGGTGGACAAGGCAATGGAGCCTGACAGGATTTACCGCAGAATTTTAAAAGAACTAAGGGGAGAACTAGTGACACCACTGACTATCCTTTTTAACAAATCATGGGAGGATGGTGTGGTACCTGAGGACTGGAAGAAGGCAGATGTTATTCCTCTTCACAAAAGTAGGAGCAAGGCAGAGGCAGAAAAGCAGTTAGTTTGACCACAGTGGTAGGGAAAATGACAGAATCACTTCTTTAAAAAAAAATAGTTGAGAACCTAGAGGCCAGTGGGACACAGGACCCAAGACAGCATGGATTCACAGCAGGAATGTCATGTCAGATGAATCTAATAGATTTCTTTGACTGGGTGACCAAAGTAGCAGACCAGGGAGGGGCTATGGACATGGCCTACCTAGACTTTAGCAAGGCATTTGGCACAGTCCCACACAAAATATAATATGTAAGTTAGCCAGCCTGGGAGTTGGTCCCAGGGTGGTAACCTGGGTAAACAAATTGGCTGGACAACAGGATGCAGAGGGTAATAGTAAATGGAGTCCTCTCCAAAGAAAGGGGGGTTACTAGCAAGGTACTGCAGGGTTCAGTACTGGTGCCGGTACTCTTTAATGTCTTTATAAGAGACATTGCAGAGAAACTGGAAGGAAAACTATGCCTCTTTGCAGATGACACAAAGATCTGTAACAGGGTTGATACCCTGCGGGAAGGGGGAGAGAAAGGACTTGGCAAGGTTGGAAGAATGGTCAAAAGTATGTCAGCTTAGATTCAATGCAAAGAAGTGCGACGTAATGCACCTTGGAAACAAAAACCAAGGAAAAGAGTACACAGTAAGGGGAGAGGTACTAACAGCAACAAAAGTGGAAAGGGACCTGGGGTAGTCATATCAGATGACCTAAAGGTAGGAAGGCAATGTGAGATGGCAGTAAGGTGGGCTGGGGGGATACTGGGATGCATAGGGAGAGGCATCACCAGTAGAAAACAGGAAGTTGTCACCCCTCTGTACAGACAGATGGAGAGGACCCATCTGGAGTACTGTGTGCAGTTCTTGAGACCCCATATCTGCAACAACATGGACCGGATGGAGGCAGTTCAGAGGAAGGCAACTAAAATGGTTCATGGACTGCACCAGAAACCATACGAAGAGAGACTAAAGAAGCTTAATATGTATACCCTCGAGGAAAGGAGGGAGAGGGGGACATGATAGAAACTTTTAAGTACCTCAAGGGAATCAACAAAGTCTAAGAGGGCAGCATCTTTCAGAAAGCAAGCTGTTCAAGAACAAGGGATCACAGTTTGAAGATAGAGGGGGGGACGGCTAGGGGTAATGTGAAGAAGTATTTTTTTACTGAGAGGGTGGTGGATGCGTGGAACAACCTTCCTGAGGAGGTCACGGGGTGAAAAACAGTGGTGGAATTCAAGAATGCATGGGACAGATATAAGGCAATTATATTGGGAAGTAGGAGAAGGTAGGCTGTTGGTTAATTAGGATCTACAGTTTATCCAATTTGTAGGGAAATGGGCAGACTGGGTGGTCAAGCAGTCCTTATCTTCTGTCAAAGTCTATGTTTCTAATGTCAATCCAATTACTTGGGCCTAAGAATCGAATAGCTGGGAGTACTGGAGGAGATTTTACCATTAGTAAACATACAAGCTTGCTTCAGGATTGGGTGCTCTGGTTATCTAAACAACATGTGTGCAAAACAGGTATTCAGTCAAAAAAGACAATATATATATAAGACTTTATTTATTGTAAACATGTTTAACGATTTCTTGAAGTCTTCCAGACCCTTATCAAAGCATTTGGTAAAGGGTCTGGGAAACCAGAAGTGCATTAGATATGTTTTTACAGTAAAGTAAAGTATTTTTTAACATACAGTGTTCAGCTTTCTTTGTGGTGGTGAGATGCCTGGGTTTTTTTTGTACATGTGATGTTGCCATTGTAGTCTCAAAGGAATGTAACTCTTTATAAACATTATTATTTTCCTCATCCTTATTTCTGCAAGCTATGTCACTCCCTTTTGTTACATTTGACATAAAATTAGAGTGTCCTTGAGATAATTCAGGTAACTCTTCACCAAACCCACTGTCTTGTTGTTTTAACATGATAGGTCCTGAATTATGCAATAAGGCATGGCAGGGCATAAGTTATTGTGTAATAACATCACTCCTGGGGTGGATTGAAGAACGAGGTGAAGCTGAGTGCTTTCACCACCCCAGGAGTGATGGTATTAGACAATAACACACACCCTGGAGTGTCTTATTGCAATTATACAATGGTTTCTTTGTTAAAAAAAGAAAGGTAAAAATATGTTTAAAATATTGTTATTTTTAAAATTTTTGTTGGGGTAGGTCTACCTATTAAAAAAAGAGTTCCCAGTTTCTATGTTATCCAACAGATGACGCTGATGCTTTGTGGTTCACTTTCATTCATTTTGTATTTGTGCTTCTGGCCATTTTTCTGTGTCCATGACCCCTGTGTGTGACCTCTTGCTCATCTTTTTTCTTTTTTTCGAGATGGACACATACTTTTTTGTTAGTCTATGTTTCCTGCATTTAATACTATGACTATTGTTTTCAGGTGCTGGGTAGAGTGAGGAGTGCATAGGCACAGCCATTACCTTCATGAGGTGGGCAGTGAGTGGAGCTGGCACGCAGAGAGGATCGCAGTGCTGAGCAGGTCAGTAGAATGGGATATTTAACAGCAGAGTTAAGTTTTTAGCAGGAAACCACATTTGGCGAAATAAAAACCCTTTCTATTTTAAGTGTCATCATGGACTGCAGCTTTCGGCAAAAGGCAACAAGAGGTAGGGACTTTTGTAACTTCTGGTCGCTTGGTTCAAAAGTTGCTCTTTTCAGTCTTGCGGTTTTGTGAAGCCACTCAAATTGGGGATGGTAAACAAAATAACAAACAAAAAAAAAGACAGCTGTCCTGTGTTTTGTGCAACTTCTTTTGATTATCTTGCTTGTTGGTGGAAGTGGGTTTTGGGGTGGTGATTTTTCGGGGCAAGCCATGGCTGGAGTCTTTTAGAGCAGCTGACCAGAGCACAGTAACTTGAAGAGAAGAGCAGGGTTTGTCATGCAGGCATATGTATGCCTGGACTTCATACGGTGATGTTATCATTGAATAACGTCACTGTTCAAGGCACTCACTGACCAACCAAAATTAAGGAATGTTCTTGCCATTGTATAATGTGAGTTAGGTCGCTGGTGACTATAGATATTATCCTCTGCATTATCTTCCTTATCTTTAAGCTGAGTTTCAATAAAATCCTTAGCTATCTTTTGGAATGATGAGATCATTAGAGACTAGTTGACTAGATTTATTGCCTAAAGATTTTTGATGTTTAATATGATTTTATTCTTGAAGTTCTAGTATCTTACCAGTTCAACTTGTGCTGCAAGTTTTCTTCTGGTGATGTAATTTCTGCTTCTCATCTGTTCACTTCCAGGAGACTGGAGTCCTACGATGGAGGAGCAGCATGGGGGTGACGAGCTGGGTGAGGTTCTGTGGAGAACTGAAAAAGAAGCTTGGAGCTGCACCAGATGGAACTACTGAGGAGAAGCAAGGGAGAAAGACCACTGTGCACAGAACATAAAATGTGTTGAGAGTGGAGTTTTGTACTGAGTTTTCACCTAGTAATGAGTGTCGAGTTTCACAGTGGACTAACCGTTGAGCTCGGAGGACTAAAATGGTGTGTGAATACAGAGGATGGAGAATGGAGCATGGTGATTCTGGAGAATAGAAGTTTGAATGAATAATATTGTTTGGGATAGTGTCTCCAATGGACAAGCGGATTTCTTCAAAACATTGGCAACAACGACAAACTATAATTATTTGCTGACCATTCCCATAGCTATTAGTGGAAGTGTTAGCAATTGTTTAATATGAGAAGCTTTTGAGAGGTGACGGGAGTGGCACTACACCTCTGGCTACTATTGCTGACAGAAGGAGAGAGAAAGAGATGCAGCTGCACATTGAAGCACAGAAGAGTTCTTCAGCAGGATCCTAGAAATGCTTTGGCTCAAGATTTTTAAAAGGTATGTCACTGTTGCCTGTGTTTTTATTCTTGAAGTTCTAGGATCTTACCAGTTCAACTTGTTCTGCAAGTTTTCTTCTGGTGATGTCATTTCTGCTTCTCATCTGTTCACTTCCAGGAGACTGGAGTCCTATGATGGAGGAGCAGCATGGGGGTGACGAGCTGGGTGAGGTTCTGCGGAGAACCGAATAAGCAGCTTGGAGCTGCACCAGATGGAACTACTGAGGAGAAGCAAGGGAGAAAGACCACTGTGCACAGAACATAAAATGTGTTGAGAGTGGAGTTTTGTACTGAGTTTTCGCCTAGTAATGAGTGCCGAGTTTCACAATGGACTAACCATTGAGCTCGGAGGACTAAAATGGTGTGTGAATACGGAGGATGGAGAATGGAGCATGGAAATTCTGGAGAATAGAAGTTTGCATGAAGAATATTGTTTGGGATAGTGTCTCCAATGGACAGCGGATTTCTTTGAAACATCGTCAACAAGGACAAACTATAAATATTTGCTGACCATTCCCATAGCTTTTTGTGGAAGTGTTAGTGATATTTAGTTGTGCTCAATTTTGATATTACTGTTTGGTTTAGAGATGTGTTTTGTTACTCTGTATAGTGACCAGGTCGCTCCCTTTTCTTTTACCCCTAATTCCCCATCTCCTTTCTTTTAGATCTAATCTGATCGATATCATTGATTATTGCTGTATGCATAAGCCTGTGTTTTTTTTTTCATTTATTTTATTTTACTTACAGTAATAGCCAGAGACATGGTCAAACATTTCCAGATATTTTGCAAAATTTCTGAAGAGTTTCTCTCTGCTGCCCCTACTGTGGGACTGCAGAAAGCAGGAGATTTCTCTAGAAATATTAAAGATATTTCAGGACATATCTGATCATGCCTTTGGCTGTGACTGTAGTTTTTAAAACTTGCCCCATTCTAACCATGTGATCACCCACTTTGGGTATAAATTGAGCATGCACTGACATCCCTGAGGTACCTTAGCCATTCCTTGGATAGCTTGCACTGTGCTGGTTCTCTCCTTCACTGATGAAGGTTTGCTTAAGTGTTCTATTTCCAGCTTTGCCACTTTGGTTATTTTAAATTTGTAACTATACTATTGTGCTGGAGATCTCAGACTATGTGCTTGGCCACTACTGAACATGCACTATACGCATTTGACCTGGAATGATATACTTCAAGCACAACTGCTGGCTTGCATCTGTCCCTTACTAGCAAGTGGTTTCCCTTAGGGATTCTTACTTTGGAAATATCTTGGATGCAAGTTATTATTAGCTCCTAATACTGTAATTTTTACTGTTTATATTTTAGAAAAAAATGTTTTACTTAATTTATTTTCCACCTGAATGGATGGTAATTAATAATAATTAATTGAAGCATAGTTACCCATAATTGGATATTATATAATATTTATAAGGATAAAGAGAAGGAGTTTAAGATCTGGAAATCTTGTTAAGAGCTACTTTATACTAAGCTCTCTTTTGTTTAGATAAGTTTATATTTTACTCTTTCTTTGCTCTGAGCTTATAAGGTCTATAACAGTGTGTGTAATTCACAGGGAGAACATTATACTGAATGAGCCACCAATTGAATTACCTAACAAATTAACTGGACATAGAAGTACTGGATTGGATATAAAACTAAGCACTGGCATATGCATTGTGCCTATTATAGTAAACAGAATTATTTATCATAATTGACAGCAAATAACTGTATAAGAGAGGTTACTTAACTTCAGGGGGCTATTTGGAACTTGGATCCAGAAATAAGATTACAGAAGAAAGAAGAATCAAATTTAATGAGAACCACAATGTAAGAACCACTGTATCATTGATAGGACTGAGTGTTTGTCTCTGGTGTTTTTTTTTTTTGTTTTCATTTTAGCTGTGTAATTAGATTTTAGATAGCTAAACTATATTTTATATGCTAAACTACTGTTTATTACAGTGTATACTGTGTATTTATCTCATGTGTAGTTTATTTCTCTCTTCTCTCAATTTTTTTTCTTTTTCACTGTGTTTTGTGAACCATTTACTATTGTGTAATTGCTGTGGTTTGTTAAACCAAAATGATAACAAGAAGCAAAAATAGTTCCCCATATCAGTCATTGAAAACTTCCCATAATGGTAAGGGTGGAAGAAAAAAAGGCAAAAGCCAAAATAGTGGGAAATAAAAGTAGGACTAATAATCCGCCCCCCTCCCCCATTGACTGCAAAAGGCAAACTGAAAAATAAGGGAAAAGACAAGGGGATAAGGGATGATTAACAGCCAAAGTTCATGGTCAAGGTCAAACTTTATTACTAAGCACTTAGTGAATATAATTGACAATTCACTTCAACTCCAAAATCCTTTGTTTCAGTTAATACCCTGGTTAAGGATACATCTGTCATATTTCTCAATGAAGAGAGTAAAGAGGAGGGCAAGTTTGATGGATAATTTTTTATTTCCATTATAATGGATGTAGAACAGTTATGTGATGGTGATATTATTTATGAAACTACTTTAACTTCTTCCACAATTAAACATACTCCTAGTTTATGTTTTAGTCCAGAGACCTCAGTAAGTTCAGAAACTGTACCTCAGGAAGTTATGACTGCCTAGTTCTCCTCTGAGCCACAATATGTGAGTTTATCATATTTTGATGAGTCCAATATTGGAACAAAGGAACCTTTGGGAAATGAAATTAATGAGATAAGAACTGATCTGGATAGAACAATACTAGGAATGAAAGGAACTGTTTATGAAGGAAATGTCTAGGAGAAACAGGTGGGCAACAAATTTTGCAGTTGCACCTTATGGCCCAGGAACTGGTTAATGATTTAAAAAATCCTCATTTACCAAGCATAATATTAATGAAGCAATTCATCATGTTAAAAAATGAGCTTGAGTCACTCAGAGAAGAAGTAGCAAATAATGTATCTAAACTCAAGGACATTTTAATGTTCTAAAAAAGACAGGAAAATAGAGAAACAGATGTGTGTCTCTCTATAGTTCATGATTTTATTGAATTAGAAACTGTTGGGATGGCCGGGGAAGCTATCCCATGTGTACTGGATGAGCCCTTGAAAAACCCCATGACTCCTATTTTAGCAATAGTAACACTTATTACTCCTAAGAAAACAAAGAATAATAAATATAAAATAAAAAAGGACATTTAATAAACAAGCAAACAATAAGAGTATCAAGAATATTAAAACAAAGTGCCATAAAAATTACAACACCAAAAAGTGTAAAGAGTAAAAACTCTCAGGTTCCCCCTGACCCAAAGACTCCGGCAGATTTACCAGTGGATCCAGTTTCTCGTAAACCTGTAGATTTGCCAAAGCAATGTCTTTTATTCAGATATTAATAAATAGAGTGATATAAAACAACAACAAAAACAAGTAAATTATATTGATTCAGATAAACTGATAGACAAAGAGGTTTAATTAGCCTGAGGGGAGCTGAATGGGATTATATTGAGAACACTCATGTACTAATGCAATTGGGTCAACTGATATGTACTGAGATTGTGGGATTGGAGATACTTCCTGATGACATTGTTGATGCCTTTAAGGTAACAGATCTCAGTTCTGATGAGGTTCTTCTTTTGATCTTTAAAAGTGGGAGAGTAGCCCAGTATGTTTGGAGGAATTCTACTCAATTAGAAAATGACTCTCTCTCTCTCTCTCTCTCTTTCTCTCTATTAAATATCCTATATCTAGTTCAATATTAATACATCATGGCTTATTAACAAAATCAGATGTTACCACTTCTTTGGCATATGCCTATTCTCTATATGAATTAATTGACTTGGAGCATGGGCTGAATTCTGACCCTGAGATTATACTTTCCATCTTTGGTGTGTCACACTTAAATAGCCGTCCGTTCAACTTAAAATCATGATTGTACACCTCATCAGAAATCTTCTTTGTTTGGAACTTTATGATGATGATGTAGTTTCTATCCAGAGATCTTTTTAAAACCAGATGGATGGAGGATAAATTGATTTAGTCCTTACTAGTATACAATTGGTAGATAATATCCTTGATGCAAGCACCAAACTTGCACACTGAGTATCCTTATTACTAACTTCAGTGTTGACTTGGATTGGGTTCATTAACACAGAAAAATTCTGCACCTAACCAAGCAGCACAGACAACAATAATGTATGCTCTTGAGACCTCTAATAGGCACCTGGTCATAGAAACATAGATTTTGATGGCAGATAAGGACCGCTTGGCCCACCCAGTCTGCCCATTTCCCTACCTATTGGATAAGCTGCAGATCCTAGTTAACCAGCAGCCTACTTCTTCCAACCCCCACCCTCTAGAATTGCCTTATGACTGTCCCATGCATGCTTGAATTCCACCACTGTTTTTGACTCCACAACCTCCTCCGGAAGGCCATTCCATGTATCCACAACCCTCACTGTGAAAAAAACTTCCTTAAATTACCTCTGAGCCACCCCCCTTCTATCTTCACATTGTGCCCCCTTGTTCTTGCACACCTCTTTTTTTGAAAGATGCTACCCTCTTGGACTTTGTTGATTCCTTGAGATACTTGAAAGTTTCTATCATATCCCCTCTCTCTCCTTTTCCTCGAGGCTATACATATTCAGCTCCTTAAGTCTCTCTTCATATGTCTTCTGGTGCAGGCCCTGCACCATTTTAGTTGCCCTCTCTGGACAGCCTCCATCCTGTCTATATCCTTGCGGAGATTGGGTCTCCAGAACTGCACGCAGTACTCCAGATGGGGTTCACCAACTGTCTGTACAGAGGATAATAACTTCCTGTTTTCTGCTGGTGATGCCTCCCTATGCATCCCAGTATCCCCCAGCCCTCCTTGCTGCCCTCTCCATTGATTGCCCACCTTTAGTCATCTGATATGATTACGCCTAGTCCCTTCCATTTTGTTGTTGTTAGTATCTCACCCCCCATTGTGTACTCTTCCACTGGGTTTTTGTTTCCCAGGTGCATTACCTTGCACTTCTTAGCATTGAATCTAAGCTGCCATACATTTGACCATTCCTCTAACCTTGCCGAAGTCCCTTCTCATCCTTTCCACCCCACCTTGTGCATCAACTCTGTTGCAGATCTTTGTGTCATCTGCAAAGAAACATGCTTTTCCTTCCAGTCCCTCTGCAATATTTCTTATAAAGACATTGAAGAGGACCGGTCCTAATACTGAACCCTGTGGTACCCCACTAGTAACCCCCCTTTCTTCAGAGTGGACTCCATTTACTATTACTCTCTGTGTCCTATTCTCCAGCCAATTCTTTACCCAGGCTGTCATCTTGGGACCCACTCCCAGGCTGGCTAAATTGTAGATTAATCTTTTGTGTGGGACTGTGTCAAATGCCTTGCTGAAGTCTAGGTAGGCCATGTCCACAACCCCTCCCTGATCTACTACTTTGGTCACCCAGTCAAAGAAATCTATCAGATTTGTCTGGCATGACCTTCCCACTGTGAATCCATGCTGCCTTCGGTCCTGAGCCCCTCTGGCCTCTAGATACTCAAAAATTCTTTCCTTCAGAAGTGATTCCATCATTTTCCATACCACTGAGGTTAAACTAACAGGTCTATAGTTTTCTGCTTCTGCCTTGCTCCCACTTTTGTGAAGGGGAATCACATCTGCCCTTCTCCAGTCCTCAGGTACCACCCCATCCTCTCATGATTTGTTAAAGAGGGTAGTCAGTGGTGTCACTAGTTCTACCCTTAGTTCTTTTAGAATTCTGGGATGAATCCCATCAGGCCCCATTGCTTTGTCCACCTTCAGTTTTAAGAGTTCTTTCAGAACCCTTTCTTCTGTAAATGGGCTAGTATCAACTTCTGTATCCAGAGTGTTTCTACTGTTTCTTTTAGGTACCTCCCCCACTTCCTTTGTAAATACTGAGCAAAAATATTTGTTTAGTATCTCTGCCTTTTCACAGTCACCCTCTGCCCACCCTCCTCCTCTTTATTGCTCTCACTAGCCCTCCCTTGGTCTTCCTTCGCTCCCTGATGTACCTATAAAAGGTTTTATCCCCCTTCTTAACAGAGTTGGCTATCTTTTCCTCGGTTTGGGCCTTTGCTGTTCTGACTGCCTTCCCAGCTTCCTTTTGCTTTAACTGATACAGTTCCCTGTCCTGCTTCTTCTGTGATTCCTTGTACTTCCTGAATGCTTTCTTTTTCTCTTGAACCTTCACTGCCACTTCCTTTGAGAACCATAGTGGTTTCTTACATCGTTTCATTTTGTTAATTTGCTTCACACAAAGGCTTGTTACCTCTGTGATGGCAGTTTTTATTATTCCCCATTGTTCTTCCACCCCTCCTTCCTGCCCATTTGCTAGTGCATTCCTTAGGCACTCACCCATTTTGGCAAAGTCAGCCCTCCTAAAGTCCAGTACTTTTGTCTCTGTATGGCTTGACTCTATTGCTGTGCTTATTGTGAACCATACTGTTCGATGGTCGCTAATTCCCAGATGGCTACCCATTTCTACATCTGTGATCCTCTCTTCATCTCCATTTGAGAGAACCAGGTCTAAGATTGCTCCCTCTCAAGTGGGCTCCAATACTAGTTGTCTAAGGCATGCCCCTTGTAGGGCATCTAGAATAACCCCACTCTTTGAAGTGGCTGCTGCAACTGCATTCCAGTTAACATCTGGCATATTCAGATCACCCATCAGCAATATCTCCCCTTTTTCTGACATTCTAAGTATTCTTTCTATCATTTCCTTGTCCATTTCCTCCCCCTGAGAAGGGGGTCTGTATACAACCCCTGTGCGGATTGTGGTGCCATTGCCGGTCTCCAAATTTACCCACAGTGCTTCTTCTCCTCCCTGTTTTCCCTTTTGTTCTGTTGCCTTGATTCCTTCCCTTATGTAAAGAGCTACTCTTCCTCCTCTTTTACCCTTCCTGACCCTCCTGTAGATAGTGTATCCTGGTATGTTTATGTCCCAGTCATGGTTTTGTGTGTACCATGTTTCTGTGACTGCCACTATATCCAGATGTTCCTTCTCCATCAAGGCCACTAATTCAGGAAGCTTGTTACTCAGACTACGGGCATTGGTCCTTGCTGAAAAACAAAATTGACTGACCACTATTGATAAGAACATAGAACAAACATTATCAGATGATGAGGAAAATTGTAGTAGATTTGATGCTAGTAGTAATATTTTTCTAGAATCACATGAAGGGAATTATTCTTTTCTTTCTTTGAACATTGCTGGCCTTACAGCAAAATTTGTGGATACAGACTTTATAACTTTTCTTAATAGAATGGACATCTTCTCATTCCAGGAAACATGGCATGATGAGGAAAATATTGGTCATATTCAACATAATGGTAATGTGTTAACCTAGTCTCCTGCCATAAAAATTAACAGAATGGGCAGATTAGTAGGTGGATTAGTAACTTATATTAGACTTTCAGATAAGATAAGAATTATAAAAACTATAGTCAAGCAAAACTTGAATCTAAATGTGTTAACCATTTGTGAAGAAACTATTATTGTGGGTAACGTCTATAACCTCACAATGAATTTGAAACAGTACAATAAAATTTTGATTCAAAATTTACAGTCAGAAATCAAGATAATAGCTAAGGGTATAACATATAATGACCTGTTTATAATGAGGGACTTAAATATTAGATATTATAAAACATGTAAGAAAGATACACATAAACAAATCTCACAAGCTTTAAATATTCCACAGAGGGTGACAATAGATTAAAAAGAAACACAGATCAACATAAACAGCTTGAAACTTTGTAGGAATCTTTACATCTTATTGTTTTAAATGGGAGACTTCCCTCTGACTCAACCCACATTAGTATTAGGGTTCAACTATTAATGATTATTTACTTATTTCTGTACATGCATTTCATAAATACAAAGACCTTAAAGTGATAAAAAGAACTGAGAGTGACCATCACACATTGATCACATTTAAGAAATGTAATTATGGTATTGTTCCTCTCCCAAATGAGGAAATGGAAATCATAAATGGCATAATTAAATAGGCTAAATTAAATAATACACAGGCATATCAAATAAGTGACAATTTTATAAATCGTGTCATGGATGATGTATTTGAAGAATTTGGTCCAGTTTTGATTTATGTCTCTCTGATCACCCAATATAATTTTTGTGAGAAATTATTTAATGAGAATAGAAAAACAACTAACAAATGGCAAGCTAATAAAAAGTCTATGATAACTGGTTTCACAAAACTGTAGGAATGAAAAGAGAAAGTTAGCTAGATTAACGCAATTTCTAAAAAAAAAACTACTAGATCAAGATCAGGAGTAGGAAATTATATAAAGAATATGTTAATAATCTATGGAAACTACATTAGGAGGAACTTTGGAATTTAATGTTACATGCTATTGAGGAAAAACATGATAACAAATATTGGACATCAGTAGCTATAGAAACAAATAATTACAAAAGTCAACATGTCATCTATATGGCACCAGATATATGGATCAAACACTCTTCAGTAGTATTCTATGATGATTCTATTATTGAACAATCAGTTATTTTGGAAATTAGTGATTCCTTTTCATGGTTTACACATACTGAAGTTAAAAAAACTATAGAAGGTTTTAAGTGCAATAAAACACCAGGCCCTGACAAAATACTTATTGACTTGATATTTATTAACATTCATTGGTGAGTGGCAGTTTAAGTCTCTTTTTTTAACAAATCTGTAATTTATGCCTACATTCTTGACTAATGGTTGGGTAGCCATGTCTTCCCCATACACTAAAAAAGGTTCTCATAAAGATCTATTAAATTATAGACCAATCAGTTTATTAGATACAATTTCAAAAATGTTTATAAAAGTTTTGCTGAATAGATTAACTGATTGGTCAGAGCATACAAAAATACCATCTGAACTACAAGCAGGGTTCAGAAAAGTTTCAGGTACCATAACTCAGATATTTTTATTAAATCATCTAATTGAAAAATATATTAACATAAAGAAGCAGCCTATTTTTGTTGCATTTGTTGACTTTACATCAGCCTTCAATATTATTTTTGCTCACTTTTGTGTGGGAACAAATGTTTCAATTAGGTATTGATCAAGATCTCATAACACTCATTATGAAACTTTATACACATACATGGGCACAAATGAAATACACTAAAACTGGTTTATTAACAGATAAAATTAATACTAATGTTTGCGTTAGACAGGGTTGTGTGTTTTATCCAACCCTGTTTGATATCTATATTAATTACTTAATTATTGTTTTACATAATTCCTTGTTTCACATAGTTAAAATAAATAATACATCCATTTGGGTTCTTGCATATGCAGATGATCTTGCAATAATTTTCACTAGTAAACTGGGTCTTCAGAGATCATTAAATAAACTGGATGCATTAAGTGGGAAGGGAGAAGCCAGAGAAGAAGAGGGGGACAGTAAGGTCAGCTCGCAGGGTGGGGGCTGCCAAACGAGCAGACACAAAAGACCGTTAGGCCTATTCTTCTGGCATTTTAGTATGTTAGTATTAAGCAAAACTCATAGCATAAGCAAAATCCTATTAAAACAAAAATAATGGTGTTAGGAGATAAAAAGAAATACAGATCATTTACATTGGCAGGAAATAAATTGGGACTTGTTAGAGAGTTTCCCTATTTAGAAGTATTATTTTCAAATAATGGTAAATGGAATAAACACATTGCTTGGATATGTCAGAAGCTACAAACATCAGTTAAATTACTAAGAAGGTTTAATATACTGTATTATATGGTGATAAACTGTGGCTCCTATGGTCAAAACCATTAATGCAAAAATTATTTCTCAAGCAGCTTATGTGATAGAAGTATGGGGGATTGAAAAACTAGATAAAATAGAAACAATTCTTAATCAGACATATAAACAGTTTATAAAAGTCCATTATAGCACATTAAATGTGTTGGTTAGAATACATATTTATCAGATTAGCTTTGTTCATCTAGCTCAAGAACATCTGGTCACCTCTTGGATAAAGCTACAGACCAAAGAAAAGGAGATTTTATTAGCAAATAGCCTAGAGGAAAAAGGGCATATTATCTGCATACTGTAGTATTGGATAGCTAAATAACATATAGTATACATTAAAATCTTATAATTTGTTTTATTTAAAACAACAGAGAGACCAAAAGATATCCTTGAGTACTATGTATACTAGATATGTTAAGAAAATCATCCATCAATGTGCCAAGGAAGTGAATCTCGAGAATACTAAACAATTAAAAGTCTCCAGGTGGCTGGTGAAAACTACTGTTAAACATTCTTTAAAATATTTGCTTGTAGCTGTTCAGATTCCCCAGTATAGCTATTTGCTTGGTCAATGTAGGTTTGAAGTTTTTCTGAGTAATGTGCTTGCAGCTAGATATAAAAAAGTCACCTCATCAATTGCTATTATGTTATTGTTCCTTAAAAGAAGTAGAGGACATGGAACATATCATTTTGAGATGTCTCTGGTACAGTAAATCTAGAGATAAGTACTTAAACAAGATAATTGGTTCGACATTTATACTGTCTAGATTTCTTTTGGATCTAATTTTTTATTCTGAAAATGTAACTATTTTAAATAAACTTGCAGCGTTCCTGATTGAAATTACCAAAATGAGAACCAGGTGCACTGCACGTTTCAGTGATGAAAAGTAGTTAGAATAATTGTGCATTATAAATTAAGTTACCATAACAATTGCTTGTGGCAACTAAATGCTTTTGTGTAATGACAATTACATAATAGCATAATGAATGATACTAGTAATTTGGTTGGCTTCTATTTACTAACAGTTGGGATATTTGCCATATGTACTGTACTTAGAAAAATAAACCCGAGATGTGAAATATGTTATATTTATTTATGTATATTATGCTAATGTGAATTTATGCTGCTAATGTAAATCTAGTTCTGTATTTTTGTATCTGTTTAAATTTTATGATATGTTCATTTGTAATTTCAATTATTTTAAGCTGACCAATAAACTGATTGATTGATTGATTGAATTCAAGAACCTTTCTGCGGAAATTTCTTATTTTTTTTATTTTTCTTCCCATTTTGTCCCTCTTTCTCGAGTAAAATCTGCCTTGGTTGATTCTTTTTTCCAATTTTCTGATCCTTTTGAGGTTCTTTACTTTGCAATTTTATATCAGCCTCTGTACTTTCTGGGATATAAACTGAACAAAAATCAGGCATGCCATTTACGAGTGGTTCATCTTCTACTAGAACTATAGATTCACTAGCCATCCAGTGGATGGTAGTCTTACTAACATATCATGTAATTTGGTTTTGTTGGTCACCACTTCTACTCTCAAGGGGTCTAATAGCTCTTTATTAACAATAAGTCATTCTAAGAGGATGAAACTTGCATGCTACTGATTTTTCATTGTTAGCATTAAATCCTCACTGAGACAACTAAGCCTATACCACCCATCATCTGGTGTTCTGTCCTGTTTTAACCAGTAAACTCCTTCTGATGACAAAGCCTACAGCTCTGTGGGAGATTCAGCTGGCTTTCACATAATTTGAAGCTGTTTATGGTTGCCTGGATGTCCTGAATAACTTCCTCCGGCCCATTCTTTGTTTCAGCTCTCACCTCCATAGAACCTGACTGCTATAATTTTGGGGAAGCTTCTGCATCAATAGTTAATAGGGCAGAGCTATTCTTTTGTGAAGTATTTGAGTGACTAGGAGACAAAACCTTCATCAGCTATTTATTTGTGTATTCCAACACCTTCACTTGACAACATCCATCAGACACATAATTATCTAAACTATTCTCAGAATGCCTAGACAGAAGAGAATCTTGGTAATTTCTAGGAGTTGATGTCTTACTATTACTTCCTCCTTCTGTAAGCAGAAGCAGATGGTCCATCATTTTAGTTTGTTTGGTATGAGTAACTGGTCTTTTATTGGGGAGTTCTTAAGCAAGAGGTGAAAGATCTGGATTCTGCATTCTCTGTAATCTTGTGTTAACCATGACAGAGTCAACAACACATTTTCTCCCAGCCTATTTGTCACACAACACACAGATAGCTCAGCTCACACAAATAATTTACAGGGGACTGAAATAGATTCACTAAAATTATTGAAAGATAACAGCACACAGATGATTAACTTCACACAGACAGACTATGAGGAGCTATTGCCAAACCCACTAAAATTGCAGGCAATAATTATATTACAAGTAAAAACACAAGTTCACTGGAACAGTTCAAAGATTCACTCTCAGAGTGACCAGTAGAAACTTTGTAGAGCAGATCTTCCATTCTTTTGTAGTCAAGCCTAAAAACAGCCACTATAATACTGTATTTTCAGTCCCAGAAACATCTTACTGTAGCCCACAGTATGGTATAACATTCTTAAAAGATGCACAGATGAAGCACAGCAAATACCAACAACTGCAGCAAACAACCAGTTACTCCAGAAATGTAATTGAATTCCATTCACTCCACAGGTATCTTTTGCTATATTTTCTGATGTGAGTGGTATAAAATGAAAACTAGACTGGAGACCACAGTAATCAGGCAGTAGCTTCTCGCTTTTCCAAACCAATGACTTGTGGCTAGAACAAAAAAAACAAATCTGAACCTCCTCTAGAGATCAAGCAACCAGAAGAAATGTAGGCTATCAGAGTAAATCAGAAAAAGAAAAATATATGAGCACCTTGTTTAAAAGTCTCACTAAAAAAAAAACTCACAAAGTGGCAGTAATTATAAAACATATGACATTAGCTAAAGAACCACTTCAAAAATATTAAACTTAACATAAAAGAGAGAGCTAAGAAATCCAGCAGAAGCATCCCCTTAATTTAATTTTTACCAATACTAGAGAAAAATGAGGGAAAATACAGCCTTTGCCTTACAGCCTAAACAGTAATCATGCTATCCTAACCAGACTCTCAGTTAATACACATACATGTTTGATCAACGAATATAAAAGAAAAAATAAAGCACCCAAAACTTATGAATCCATAGTAAAGCACAATGTATTTTCTTGTAGCAGTCTTCAAGAATGCGCATAGCCACATCAGGATAGACTGAGCAACCTACAGCAATGGCGAATCTTTCTATCAGAACACTAAGGCACTTTTTTTTTTTATTTAGTATGCTTTTTGTCCCAGCCTAGTGCCTGAAGTCAGCCCTGGTCACAGCCCCCATCACCCCCTGCTTCCACATGAGCCATGCTACCTCCATGCCCCCAGGCTTACCCCCCCAGGTCAAGGTCATGGCACTTACCAGAACTGCAAATGTTAGTTTTGGTCAGGGGAACCAGGGTGGGAACACATCAGAGGCAGTGAGGAGGGCATCATGGAGGCACTGGCTGGGGAATTTTCTGTCCCTGAAAGGATGTTTTTTCCTCAGTGGTGGGGACATGCAATGACATCCCTCATCCACCCTGTCCCCCCGACATCCAGATGTGTAGTGCACCAGACATTTATCCCCCCTTCCTCCGAAGAAGGAAAGCAGTCCAGAGGATGCTCCATCCATCTCCCCCAGGCCAGCCCTCCAGCAACCCAGGTCCATTCCAGAACCTGGGTCACTGGCATTGCAAGTGGAAATCCAACCACTACACCAATGGGTTGGCACTTAAGCATGCACATGTATGATCTGAATCATATGACTACAGACCATCAATGAGTGGGCTCCTAGCTTTTCTGGTTTTAGAAAAAAAAAGGACATTGAAAACCCTTGTACCTTTAGCAAAAATGTAAAAAAAAAAACCTCATCTTTTGTCTTTAGTTTTTCCTCTTTTTCCTGCCACTTTATCTATTGCTTTGAATTAAAACAGGCAGCTTCTCCAAGGGAGCCAACCAAGGAAAAGGTGGGGAAAATATTTATTGAAGAAGTGTTACCTATCCAATGCAACACTTTGTGAGATTAAAACAGTGAGACCTTGAATGCACTACATAAAAAAGTATGTAAAAAAATGTATTTACCCCTTTTCAAGACAAATGCAACAAAAAGAGCCAAACAAAAGGAATAATAAAAGTGCATCACTACTCTCCTGTTTAGGGACCAAGCAAATGGCACACACTCTCCATTTCCCACTTGACAGTTCCTCTCTTTTTTTTACTTTTTATGCTATAGGAAGGAGACCTTTAAAAACTTAGAGCGAGACTTTTATTCCTTTACTTCTCAGTTGCACACCTCTCTTTTTAACCCAGGTACAGCTTCTACAGCTTCAGCCCACCCGAAGGGCCGTCACTTCCTGTTCCAGGTCTGTTTCAAGTCTGAGACAACAGCCACCATTTTGGCAATCACTGCAGAGTATTGCAAGTAATGAGCAGCTCCAGCAGTGAGTAAAAATGTGGGTACTTCTTCCTAAAAAATGGAGAAAAAACACAGCAAAGCAGTATCAGCCAAGAAGGTGACACAAGAAAGTCTAGAAAGACTACTAATGTCTAAGGCAAAGGTGGCATACTTGTTCAACCTTAGATTAAGGCATATGTTAATCCTGCTTCTGTTGGTTCTCACATAACCTGACTGCATAAAACCTTTTCTAGTGCAACTACTGTACATACTGTACCATAATGCTTCAGGAACTGGTGATACAACTTTATGTTGCAGTCATCAAAAGCAATAAAGGAAGCCATTTGTGCTTAAGCAATAAATATCAAGGACAACAGTTGGCAGTTGTACAAGCATTGCAACTATTACATATAGCTGCCTAATAAAAAGCATTTCTTGTACGCTTCTGGCATGTATGTTCTGCACATTACTTATCATATGCAAACTCAGGAAAGAAACATATAGGATGTACATGGTCAAACAAGCTTTTATTGGTGACCAGAAAGGGACATCATGAACTATCCAAAGATGAAAATTCTGCTTCATTCAATATTATGCAGCTACCTCGCAATACTACTGTTTTTATTATACCTTTCCCAGAGTACAAAGCAAATTTTGATTCTGCATATATGGAGGACCGAGCTTGAAATTGTGCTCTTCACATGATTCACACAGACACAAGATCAAACCTAGACATGGTCAGATGTATTAATTTTTACCTGATATTACAACTATGAACAATTAGTATGTAAACTGATAATAAACAAGTTACACATACAAGGCAAATAGTGGAATAATGGTATTCTTACAGATATAGGTATCTATTGCTTGCAACCTCCACATCCTTGTTACTAGATGTACTAGTGTGCATATCATTAAAACTCAGTCCATTACTATGCAATGTAATGTGGTGCTACATTACACAGTGATGTGCATATATCGCACAGGATATGTCATATTTGATCATAAACAGTGCTGTCGATATCCCAATGAATAGAGAAGCAGTGAAGTTTAATTTCACTGGAGAAGTTGTGGTAAAGTTGGTAATTTCACCTCGCAAAATATTTAATCAATTTCACGCAATCTGCAAACTATTCTGTGGGTGTGAAGTGTGACATTCCGGCTCCGAAATGTGGAATTTCGCCCTCAAAGGGCTGCCATTTGCTGGCAAAATTTGGCCATTTGCAGGAGAACTTCCACACTTCACTCTGTGAAATCCCACATTTTGTAAGCAGAATTTTGCACTTTGCATCTGTGAACTATTTTATGAATTGCATGAAATTCACAAAATATTTCACAGAGCGAAATTTGCAGACTTCACCCATCTCTACACATGAACTGTTGTTATATTGCATGGGAATAGGACATCACGGGCCAGATATTCAAAAGTGTGCCTGGGAGCAAATCCTGGTTTCTGCATGCTGTCCCAGGGTGTGAGTGCAATAGATAGCTATGACTCAATTCATTTAAGGTACAACACACTTGCTATGTGGCTTCATTTCTTAAAGCTTATAAAAACACAGCTTTAACAAGAACATACAGAATTAATTAAAAAAATAAAATAAAACCTTAATCTGCACTGGGTAAGAGTTTAACAGTCAGAACTCTTACACCTCATTCAGGATTCCTTTCTTAACTGGGTGCTTTTCAGTTGTTTTGTGGGCATGAAGATGCATGCTCTTTCTTCAGTGCTTCAGTCAGCTCACCCGGATCCCAGGCTCTGTGCAGCTAAAATTCCAGGGGCCGTTTTATAGAGTTTCAATTGGCCCCTGTGACACAGACTTGGGTTTTTAGGCACTATGCCACAGTATCAATTCAGATCTGCGACACAGGTACAATTTGGTGCAGTGCCACAGACTGCTCGGGAGGGGGGAGTGCTTTCTCACAGTGCTTGAATGAGGATTCTCCCATTCACTTCCCTCATCTCACTATTACTCAGCAGTGAGATGGCAACATACTTTGTTTATTTTCATACTTTAAGGGCTTTTAAGCCCAAGAAGAACAAGCGTAGTCAGTGTGTTCCATTTTCAGGTATACTCCAATCCAAAAAAAAAACACTCAGAAAGATGTTTCACTTTTGGGAGTGTAGTCACTTAGAAGAACTGACAGGCTCAGGGCAGAACAGTTTCTAGGGTTTTAAAAGTCCAAACACATAGTGCATCAGCCAAATATATAATTTTTACTTGCCAGCTCCGAAATCACCTTTTTCAGTTAGATGCTCCCCTGGGCAGAGCATTTCACTACAGGGAACTGACAGGCTCATTATGGGATGCATACCTCAGTCAAAGAATGAATGAATGGGAAAGCATTACATAACCCACACATTTTTCTCCCTTAGAAGAGAAAGAAAAACATCTCTTTTTGTTCTTGCTCAGCCTGGAGGTGAAATGGGTTGCATGTTCCCCTTCAGTGCTCCTCATCTTTTCAGGAAACTTTCATCTGCAGTCACAGTGTCTGAGGTTTCTCGGACCACAACAATCAATTCAGCAATGCATAGCATTGCAAGCCACTACCTAATACACTACATTTCTGGCAGTAAGGCATACTATACTTTAAGTGCCACATGACAGTAATTTTAAACAAAAAACCCACTATGGCTCATATTTTATCTTGTGCACGTAACAACAGCATCTGCTCTCATATATCTGTAAATAAATTACACTGTGATAGGTAGCTTTTACATCTTTATTTATAAGAAATTACATTGTGCTAGCTAGTTGTTACATGCTTAATATTATTTTGGGCCATTTAACAGGAGGCATTTCCAGAGGGACTTCAAAAAAGAAAACAACTAAGACTGAGGTGATAGTTCTCTGGTGACCATCCTGACAGAACTGGAGAGAAAAGGACAGTATAGCATGGATGGAGTACAGTAGCAACAGGCTTTGGGAGCGGGGAGGAATAGAGTCCCTTGGATACCTGGGTAGGACAACCAGCTCTACCACATGTGCAAAGCAGGTTTTACATGGATTTCCCATATTCAAAAGCCCAGTTAGCACGGGCAAACAGAGTTTGGCCCCAAGCAAACTCTGGAGGGGGACACAATGTAAATGGAGGGGCAGGGACATGAATATTAGCGCAGTCCAATAATCAGAGTATTTTTGTCATGTAAGGACATTTTGCATGGTCCACTTGCACAGTGCAAATGCCACTGACCTAAACCTCAACTTATTCTCACACAACCCCAGCAGTTGGTGGTAGAACTGGGGCACCCCCACCACAACAACAATACAGTAGTCCCTGGTCTCTATTGGTCCCTCCCCCCATCTGCACCCATGTCCCATGCCCCATGTTTAGAATCTGAATCCCTGGTGTCTAGCAGTCCCTCCCCTCAACCGCAGCCAAGCCCAATGCTTAGAATCATGTACCTTGTGGTCCTTCCCCCATGATACTCTTCACGATAGTAAAAAACTACATCCCTGGTGTCAAGCAGTCCCTTTTCTCACTTGATCCCCATCCTGACACTGATTAAAGCACCACCGATTTGTCAGTCCCCCCACTACAGGTGGCAGAGGGGACCACTAAACAACACTGAGGGATGGGCTGAGGGGGTGCAGATCAATATTTGTGAGTGGGGCCAGTGTTATGATGTTGGGGGGTGACTTACTTGCAAATGACCTGCCACACAACAGTGGTGGGCCAGCTGTCATTGTGGGGGCTGGGAGTATTGACAAACTGAGGGGAGGTTTTCATTGGTGCCAGGATGGGGAATGGATGTGGGGACAGACCACTGAAAACCAGGGATCTGGTTATTTACTACAAGGAAGACACCAGAGGGAGGGACCAATAGACACCAGGGATGCGGTTATTTACTATGGAGATGGGTGTCGGTGGGGGGGAAGGGACGACAAGAACCAAGAGTATATGTTTCTAAACATCGGGCATGGGTACAGGTGGGTGGAAGAAATGGTAGACACCTGGGAATAAGATTCTAAACATCTAGCATGGGTGAGGGTGGGAAAAGGAACTGATAGACACAAGGGAATAGAATTCTAAAAACATTGGGTGTGGGTGTGGGTGGGGAGAGGGACCAAAATCACCAGCAATAGCTCCTCTGGGACCAGGCAATTGGGGGTAGTGCTGTGCCTTGCAAACCATCATTGCTTCCCATTCAAATGAGCCCATACTGGGCATGGAAATGGCCCCTTTGCACCTTGCTAATGGTTTCATTTGTATTGGACCATTTCAGTATTAGAAATGTAGTGTGGGGCACAAGCCAGTGTGGTGCCCTGTTTCAGAAGCCATGTCAGCACAGCACTAAATGGCTTAGCACTGGACCAACAATTCCCTATACTCAGTCGAAAAGCAGAGGTGCACTATTCCATTGAATATAGCATCTTCGGGCGCCAGGGGGACCGCAAAGTGCAGGGCATATTTTAGCCCTCCAAGTTGCACATTTTGACTATAAGGCAACACATGTCCAGTTGTCACCAGAAGTGCAAATTTGAAGACACATGCCACAGGGGTACAAGACAATAAATATGTTTTACTCTGACATGTGATGTTACCCACATATAGGATTATTACTTATGTGAATAATAGGAAGGGACTGCAGTGCAAACGCAACAGTCTGTTTGGGCCATCAACTCTTCCCTAATGCCTCCCAGGAAACTGTGTCATAAAAGTAGTAATTTAAAATCATATTGGAAGGCAATGAAATTTTTTTTTTTTGGGGGCCATTACAGCTAGTTTTTGTATACCTCATTAATCAAGAAGTGAATAAACTTGACTGTGCAGATGAGATCCTCTGACTGCATTACACATGCAAGGTGATTATGTGGTTTAAACTAGTCATCCAGTTCATGGTAAGGAAACACTATGTAGTGCATCAAGTAATGTATTGATGCATTAGTTTCTGTTCACCTGGTCATTGATATTGAATCGTAAGTAGTACACTAGGGAGTAATGACTAGAAGAAACAATAACACCAAGTTTCACATTTAAATTATCTGCTTCATAGGATCTGACTACAACTAACTGAATGAATTGCTCAATTTACATCATACCGTTGCACGTGCACTGTGGTAATGTTTACACGTTTCCTGATTACCATGGTGTAAGGTACTGTGAAGGAATGATATACTATAAAATAAGTTATTGTACAGTACTGTCCTACATCAATTCAATGCACTCGCTGTAGTTTACTCTTCCACACTAACCATGAACAGCAAACATCATAACAAAGAGGATAATGTATGGTCTTTGGTTAATAACCACACCGTAAACACTTCGAGAGGTTGCCATGACATCATAGTAAACCTCAAAAGCACAGTTCGAGAGGTTTTTAGCTGTTATGGCAACCTCAAGAAGTGTTTTCAGTGCGGTTGTTAACCAAAGGCCATATATTATATTTTATAGTGTCTCAGCTGTGAACATTGTGTAATCACGGACTGAATTACTTTACTGAAATACTTTATGGAACATTGATTGTTGTGAGCATTCCATTTTGTTATACCACTGATATGACATACTTAAGAAGGGTTAACAACAGAGTGATGTCATAACAAGGTTGTAATCTGCTTGATTTCAGTTAAAAATAAGGACTCCCCATAAATTATATAGAGGATTTTGTACTACACAACAAGGATATTTTTCAATTGAGAGGTTTCTGTGGTAACTGGAGACCTCGAGAGTGTAGCGCAAGATGACTTGTTACCATGGAAACCTTGAGATTGAAAAATATCCTTTTCTGTGCATGATTACTCATACACAATCTTTTATAGTGTATGGGCAACTATAGATGTACTCCACTCCCTCCTTTAGACCCTGGTATAAAAAAATGCCTTACTTGGCCACAAATGTAGTGGCTCATTTCAGGGCTGCCCGCTTGCTCACCGCCACAGCCACTACATCATGCAAGCATGAAGAAGTTCAAAGTTGTTAAGCTGCACTAGTGACATACTCAGTGCAGCATAACATCGTGATGTACCCAAGACAGCACAACAATGTTATTCCAGGGATAGATTTCCATGCAGAACAGCATTCTGCCATACACTATAAATGATGTGTACTGTACACTGTCTGTTAATACTGTGGAATGGACCTAAACATAATGGGGAGTTTGCCGCTGAGCTGATCTGAAGTGGAAGGCATGGCATGATTTTATATATGCCTCTTCAGCACAGTTTGACTATTTATGTTAGGCAGCTCCATGTTGGCCTCAGTCAAGAAGCAGTCAAGCTATACGTCGACATTATTTTAGACATGGCAGTAGATGATGTTTGCAGGGTAATGGATTTCAAAACAACATTAGGATGAGCATGCCGCTACCTTTTGCCACCTTCTTGGTACCATCCACACACTGTCATTCCCACTGTGCATATCTCTCCCATCAGGATTACTGCGATGTTTGATTTTTTAAAACCTGTTGGCAGATGGCAGGGTTTGTGTGTGGATTGTAAAAAGGAGGCATTCTGATCCAACCACAGGTCCCTCAATATGAAGATTTATGATCCAATCCAGTGCCAAAACCAGACAATTCCAATTTCTCAAGCTAGTACAGTACAGGTCCTCGTTAGGTGACACAAAGTGGTTGCCTAATGACAATTTTACAATCAATTCACTCGTAGATTTCTGTCGATAGAGGCCTAGCATATGACAAGGAAATCTAATCATTGTTGGGCATCATATGCATGTTACTTGCTTGTATGATAGCAGCAAGTTTGTGTAACACCCATCCCCATTTTGAGGATTAACTTCAATGCCTCCCTTATCTCCCATTTCTGTCGCTGGCATCCCATTCTTTTTCCCAGCATTTCTGCCACCTGGACCAAGTCCTCTAGTGCCCCCAAACTCCCCAAGCAGCCCCAGTAATTTATTTCAGCTCATTTTGGGCTTAAAACATTAACCGCAAGCTGCCAGTACCTCGGTATGCAATCCGGTGCAAGCGGACAGGCGCAAATGCACAAATGCACTTTAATTTGATGACTGCTTTTTTCCGGTCGAACAAAAGGGTGTTTCTTGGTCCCAGTGCCCCTGCTAACCTAAATGGGGACCACTGACCTGGGGGAGGATACTGAGAAGCCTCATTAGTGTTAAAAATTAAAGATTGGAAACTGGCATGTTTTGAGGGCTCATGAATATTAATGATCTGTCATACATATTAATGAGGAGCTGCATGCCACCTAGGGGGTCAGTATTGTGGTGACAGTGAAAAGGAAAGTGCTGGGAATAAAGGCTAAATAGTGCCAGCATTCAATAGGGCACTGTTGAGGCTATCAGACTGTGTGGTTATTATTTAAATAAAATACTTTATCTGGCTGCACAAGAACTTTAAAACTTGGGACACTGTATAGACTGTTTAGGAACTGTATGTACAGCAGCCATGTTGTAGCCCATCAGCCAATCGGGACCCAGGATTTAACAAAGAAACGCTTGGGACAATGCCAAAGACTTTTGGGGGGAAAAGGAGGTACAAATTTAGGTACCCAAATGCAAGCCATTTAAAAGACTTAGACTGTGGTAGACAGCTTGGGCAGCCAATCAGATTGCTGAAACTTTGCTCCTTATTTAAGGGGGACAGTTTGAACTGAGTTCAGTTCTGTACAGAGTTCTGTAGTGAGTTTGTGAGAGTCTGGCTGGAGCTTCCAGAAGGAATTAGGCTCCCTGCAACTTGGGGACATTTGGGGAGAGGCCTGCTAGCTAGCCTATCCTCAGCCTGAATGCTTATTTAAGTGTGGTACTGTCAAGTCTGCAGATCAAGCTCTGCATCTACAGTGGGAGAGAAATTAGGAAATTTTCCCTAGAGTAAATTTCCAGACTGAAAAGTGGAGTCAGAGCTTAAAAGATCCCCACCTGGTGAGAAACTGTCGCGCCTCAGGGACTGCATTTGAATTTAATGCCTGAGGCTACCAGAAATGTCTCCAAACTGTGTGCTAAAAGAGGGAGACAGTAAGTTTTATTTGCCAGCTTACAATTCAAGGACTGCAACTTGCAAGTGGGTAAGCTGTGCGGCCTATCTAGAACTGTACCAAAAGCTGAACCTGTTATGCTGAAAAAGTTGTCAGAGAGACTGTTGATGCCTGTGAGAACCCAGCTGCCAGACAACCAGAGAAGGGAGCCAGCTCCTGCGGAGAAGATCATCTGGGTTGCGGCCACACTTGGGAAGAATGCCCAGGTGTGGGTGTGAGTCATGATAGCTCCGGTCCCTGCATCCTGGTCCTTGTAGAAAAGAACTAAGTCCGTCAGCCTGGAGCTACACTCCAGAGAGCTGAATACTGCCTCAAGGGGAGTCATCCTGAAAATTAACCCAGTTCCTGAGGTCCAAGGTTCAGTGAATACAATAAGGTTTTACCCTGCAACACCAATTAAAAGTGTTTTGCCATCTGATTTGTTTTTCAAGTTTCATTGTGCTTTAGACTGCTTTTGCAGGCCATCGGGCCTGGGGATTACAAATTCTGGATTTTCAGAAAGTGTTTATGATTGTTACAGCCAACTGCAAAAAGAGAGCTTTAACCATTTCTTTATTTAAGGGCCATAACCAGCTGCAATGCCAGCCAACATATGGCAATGCTTCAGGCCTGCTACCTATTCCACTCTGGGTACCCAGCAGCTGATTAAACTGATTAATTCAGGGACAGATGTGATAAATAATAAATGCTATCTGTTTAAATATAGTGCTGCAATAATCAAGGTAAATTCCCACCCCTCTTTTGTTCAAGTGCCCTTAATAAACCAGATTTACTATTTGATGTTAATTCGGGCTGTGAGCAAATTATTACTCAGTGTCCAGTTACTGAGTCACTCAAGGGGTACAGTAATAAGTGCTCTGTTATTGTTGAAACTGTTCTTTTACAGTGGACACAGGGCGTATCTCAGAGGTCCAGGCCCTTTTAGTAAGTATAAAGCTGGTGAGCATATTTTTAGCATTAGCAATTAAATATGGTACAGTATTACAAGAAAACTATATTGCTTATTTTCAGTCTGTGTGTTTTATTTAGTTTTTGTTGACCGGGTAACTGCACTAGACAAATCCTGCCCATTTTCAGGCACGACCCGGGGGGGGGGGGATACAGATGAATACCAACTGATCTTGAACCAGATTAAGCTGTTGGTAGTATTTTTAGTGAATGAGGGAAATTTGGCCAGGACACCAGGGAACTTCCCCTACTCTTTTCGATAAGTGCCATGGGATCTTTAACATCAACCTGAACTATCACCAATCCAGGCAGATGTGACCTCGGTTTAACGTCTCATCTGAAAGACAGCACCTCAGAAGTGCAGAACCCCTCTCATGCTGCACTACAGTGTCAGTACTGGGATATTAACCCAAGTGCCAGATGTGGGAACTGAACCCACAGCCCTCTGATCTCCTGGCCTCAGAGGCGAGTGTACTACCTACTGAGCCACTGACACTGATGGGCCATTAGCCGGGGTTGTAGGTAGGTAAAGCTTGCCTGAGGGCTGTACTAGATTGGTAATTTACCCACTTAATAATTACTCTGGGTGTAGGCACCATAATTCGAACCCAGGCCCCTCAACCTGCATTCAGAGAAGAAGGTAGCGGTAGTAGCCCTTGGTATAACGGCACCAAGGTTTCATCTTTGGAGGCACCACTGGGATTACCACCCCCTAGTGGCCATATCACCAAACTTTCAGTTGGACCCTGTATGTAAATTGGCACCAAAATGGAGCAAGTTATTGACCCTAGTTTTGAGTTTTCTGCTAACACGATGGCTGTACATTGCTTGCTTGGTTGGTGTGTGGTAGAAGAGGTCAACCCCCAAAAATCTCTGTTGCTGCTAGATATACCCTTGGGTACAAATGAAAGAACTATTGAAGAGGCCCTCTTGAAAGTAAAATGCCTTGGTGACACTGTCATAAGAATTTGACATGGAGATTTGACTGCACAGACTTTTGTGGCTCTAGCAGAGTGTAGTGAGCAGTGAGAGATTGCCCCTCTCATTTACTCTGATGAATCCCTGGTGATCTGGAAAGTAGTTACTATGTATAGTGCTAAGCCCACCTCTGAGGGGTCCCCTACATCTGAAGGACTAAAAGAAAAGTTTTCCAAACTGTTACAGGCTGGAGGTCAAACGCTTGGGGATTTAAAAGTTGTTTGACAATCCTGGAGATACCCCTTCCTCTGCTCCTTTACCTACAACAGCATCAGCAGCTGTATCTTCATCTATATCTGTCCTTGCACCTGCCACAGTGCTTGTACCTGCTCCAGCGCCAGCCCCTGTGCTTGTACCAGTAGAGGCACCCATGCCTATTACTGTGCCTGTGCCCTCAACTAGTCATGACTCCTACCGCAGATTACGAGTGTTTTCTGACACCCACCTTACGTCTAATGGAGAAGATGACCTGGAGATGTGGATCAACTTTGCCTCACTTCTTGTGCAAGAATGGCAGTTTAGTGAGGCTGAGAAAAGGAAGAGAATTATGGAGAGCCTCCAGGGCCCAGACTTGGATTTACAGATCTTTCTGGCCACTGACTCAGGCGCACCCACCCAAGAGTATTTGGCTACTTTAGAAGATGTGTTAAAGAGCACAGAATCTAGTAAGGACCGCTGGTTGAAATTTAAACTCACTCACCAGTGGCAGGGAGAGCTCTTATCTGCTTTTCTGGACTATAGAAAGATAGAAACATAGACGTTGATGGCAGATAAGGACCGCAAGGCCCATCCAGTCTGCCCATTTCTTTTTCTATCTTATAAATGTGCCATCGGCCTTTGCTCTGTCGGTGGCCTATATATTCAGTCATTTGTATTGCTCCCTTATGCCTATCCCATGCCTGTTTGAAGCCCTGCACTGTATTCATAGCCACCACTTCTTGTGGTAAGCCATTCCATGCATCCACCACCCTTTCTGTGAAAAAGAATTTCCTCACATTCCCCCTTAACTGGCCCCCCTCTAATCTCATGCTGTGTCCTCTTGTCCTGCTACTTTTCTTATATTTAAACATGTTAGACTCTTTCACCTTGTTAATGCCCTTAAGGTGTTTGAATGCCTCGATCATATCACCTCTCTCCTCCTTTGCTCAAGGGTATACATATTGAGCTCTGTTAATCTGTCCTCATATGTCTTCTGATGCAGTCCCTGCACCATTTTGGTTGCCCTTCTCTGGACTGCCTCAATTTGGTTAATGTCCTTGTGAAGGTGTGGCCTCCAATACTGCATGCAGTACTCCAGATGGGCCCTAACCAGTGTCTTGTAAAGAGGGATTATTACCTCCCTCTTACGACTTGTGATACCCCTACAAATACACCCTAGTACCCCCCTAGCCTTACCTACTGCTTTAGAGGTCTGCTTGGATGATTTCAGGCATCAGTGATGATGATGCCCAAGTCTCTTTCTTCCTTTGTGACTGTTAGCAACTCCCCTCCCAGCCTATAGGTGGCTTCAGAGTTTCTCTTCCCTATGTGCATGATTTTGCACTTCTTTGCATTAAATCCCAGTTGCCAGTCTTCTGACCACTTTGCTAGTTTATCCAGATCTCTTCTCATTCTGCCCACCCCATCTGGATCATCTACTCTGTTGCAGATCTTGGTGTCATCTGCAAACAGACAAGCCTTACCCTCTAGTCCATCTGCAAGGTCACTAATGAAGATGTTGAAGAGGACTTGCCTCAGAACTGATCCCTGAGGTGCCCCACTTGTGACTTGCATCTCTTCTGACTGTATACCATTTACCACCACTCTCTGTTTTCTGCCCGTCAACAAGTTTGCCACCCAGTAGACCAACTTTTGACCCACCCCGAGCCTACCCAGCTTATTTATCAATCTTCTATGTGGAACAGTGTCAAAAGCTTTGCTGAAGTCAAGGTAGGCAACATCAACTGCTCCCCCTTGGTCCACCATTCTGGTTACCCAGTCAAAGAAATCTATTAGATTAGTTTGACAGGACCTTCCTTTTGTAAACCCATGCTCTCTTGGATCCTGTGCCCCTATGGATTCCAGGTGTTGCACTATCCTTTCCTTAAGGAGTGGCCCATAATCTTGCCCACTACTGAGGTAAGACTGACTGGTCTGTAGTCTCGCCTCCTCCCTGCTACCACTTTTGTGGAGTGGGATCACATGAGCCCTTCTCCAGTCTTCTGGGACCTCTCCTGTGTTCAGAGACTCACTAAACAGTTCTGTTAATGGCTCTGCTAGTTCCACCTTTAGCTCCTTAAGGTACCCTGGGATGTATGCCATCAGGTCCCATTGCCTTATCCACCCTGAGCTTAGCAAGCTCTTGTAGGACCCTTTCTTTGTGAAGGAGTAGTGCTCACCTCCCTCCCCTGTATCCATGATGTGAGCTGTGGGCCTGCCCTACTTCTCTTCAGTAAATACCGAGCAAAAGTATCTATTTGAGATAGATGCCTTTACAGGGTCCTCCTCCACATGCTCCCTTTTCTCCATTGCTTAGCACACTCTCTGGACTTTCTCCTTTCACTAATGTATCTATAGAAAGTCTTGTCACCTTCTTTATTGTTCGTGCTAGTGTTTCCTCAGTTTGGGACTTTGCCTGCATTACTGCCTTCCCTGCTTCCCTTAGGGAAGTTTGGTATGCCTCCCTATCTTCATCCCACTGTGTTCGCTTATATTTCCTGAAGGCCAGCCTTTTGGCTCTGATCTTTTCTGCTACTGTTTTTGATAACCAAGTGGTTTCCTTCTTCTTTTGCACTTCCTTTTCTGTCTAACACAATGGGATGTTGCTTCAAGTATTGCATCCTTAATGCTTGCCCACTTTGCCTGTACCCCTCACCTGTGTTTCTTTTGCCATGACTAGCTTAACTCTGTTCGCCATCTTATCAAAGTCAGCCCTCTGAAGTCCCATATTTTGCCTTGGAATGGGATGATTTAGATGTAGTAGCCAAATTGAACCATACCATGATGGTCACTGGCCCCAGGTGACCTTCTACCTGGAGATCTGTGATCCTTCCTTGTTAGTCAGTACTAGATCTAGGATAGCCCTGTCTCTTGTGGGTTGCTGTACCAGTTGTTTGAGGCTCTCTCCCTGCAGGGAATCCACTATGTGTCTAGTTCTGGCAGATGTTCCTGCTGGTATTGACCAATCTGTATCTGGCATGTTGAAGTCTCCCATTATCAGAACCTCCCCTTTAGCTGTCATGTTTTGTATATCTTCTAACAGTAATGTGTCTGTGTCCTCCACCTGGTCTGGGGGCCTGTAGACAACCTCAGTTCTTATGGCTGTCCCATTTCCTGTTTCCAGGGTGACCCACAGTTCTTCTGGCTCCTTATGTATATTCTGAATTTCCAGGTACAGAAAGCTTTGCAGCAAATGTTCCACAGGGAAGGCATGGCCTCCCAGGGTCAGAATCAAATGCGAATGGAGCATATACTTGAGGCTGTTTCCCAATCTACTATATTGATACTTAATCTGCATTTGGAGGAGAAGAGAGTCAACTCACCTACCTACTGGGTATAAATTTTGGAAGTCCAGAAAGCTAAACGGAAAGAAGAGGAATGCTGGGGTCATTTCGCAGCTGTCACCCATGCCATCTATGGGTGGCAGGTAAACAGAGCCCAAGGGTGTGATGTGGAGCCTACAGAGCACAATGAGATTGTTCATGACTCTTAGCAGTTGAAAGAGATCCTTAAAGAAATTCAAGAACTGAAAACTGGTGTAAGCACTAAACTACCCCCTGGGAGATGCCAAGACATCCATCAGAATGTATCTGACTGGGGAGTGGACATACATGCCCAGGCTGCACCAGAGCAGGGAAAACAAGAGACTCAGATCCCTGAGTTGTCTGAAATGGAGAAGGAATTAATAAAATGTTGTGTGCTGCCCCCTGTTTGGCAAGGGGGGGAGGCCCAACAAGGACCAACTGGTATCAGTGCCCCTGCACATGTTTCAAGTATATATTGGACACTACCTCATAGCCCTGGTGGAGAGCACCCTAACAACATATTAAGATAGATGAGAGAGCTGAGATACCTTGTAAGTGACCTTACTCAATCTTCTAATCAAAGTGTACACTGGCAAAGGCCTGGTGGGTATCAGCATTCCTATAGGCAGCAAGAGGGCCCAAAGTGTGGGAAATCCCCTAGTGGTAAATCAACTGAAGAGTCTGCTCATTCACAAAATCCTAGACCTGATATATTCTGCTACCACTGTGGGGAAGATGGTCACACTAAAAGGACATGTCAGTCACCCAAAGACTTAAGAAAAGTGAACACTAAGTTGTTAAACCAAGTCAGACAAAACCATTCCAATTCTTCTGCCATGTCTTCATCCAAGTCCTTTGTGGTCAAATCATCTTTTAGGCTATTTGTTGCCAAGTCATCTGTTACACCAAGGCCAGTACATCTCCGATTGGTTGGAACTGGTAGGCCCTTCTATGGACACCACTGTACGTGGAAATGGAATCTCTGCTCAAGCCAAACTAGATAGCAGGTCCCAAGTTACAGTAATATTCAAAGACTGGTACAATCAGCATTTATCTGACCATGCATTACAACCTCTTGATGGATTGCATGTATGGGGGTTGAGTGACAAGTCATATCCATATCTTGAGTATCTGGGAGTGTGGCTTTCTTTTCAGTACTCTGTGGCAGGTGTGGGAGACCCTGTGGAGACACTAGCCTTGGTCTGTCCTCCCTCTGGATTGTATGACGGTAACCTTGTGCTACTTGGCATCAATGTGCCCATGTTCATCCACCTTGCCCAGTTATGTGAAAAAAGGCAGAAAAAGAAGACTGTAACAGCCTTGCAGATCCATGCCATGATCCAAAAGTACTATGAGAATCAAATGCACCCTGAAGAAAGTGAAAAGGATGAGCCTGTGGGAAATGTTTAAAAAAAGGAACCATCTGCTAGTGTGCTTTCCTCCAAATGCAGAATGCAGCAGGGAAAGTCCGACTCAGAAAAGATGTGACCAATGAAATACTGATACTGGATGCCCCAGAAGTGGAAAAATTGCCTGAAGGACTGCTGGTTAAGCCCAGTGTATTTCATATTCATGCTCATGCTTACACCTGAGAGTGGTGGTCCAGATTCAAAATGTCACAGAAGAACTATCAAGGTGAACCAAGATTGCACATTGGCCAGAGTCTATTATGTTGATGCTGCTGTTCTGCCATCCAAGTGCCAGGCTGAAACAGATTGTGATGTATCACCTGACATGTTTGCTTTCAGGGAGTCTGCCATTCTGGATAGCTGTAAGGACCGAATCAGTTAGAACTGGCCCAGCAAACTAAGATATTCTCCCTCAAGGAATGGGATGTTGGCTATGTTACTGGTGCTGAACACCATATTCGCCTGCATGACGAAAGACTTTTCAGGGAAAGATCTGGAAGCTCAGCTCCTGCCGACATCAACTACATGAGGCATCACCTGCAGGAAAGGTTAGCAGCTGGCATAATACAGGAGTCACGGAGCCCCTATGCCTTTCCAGTTGTTTTAGTTTGGAATAAGAACTGATCCATGCACATGTGTGTGGACTATAGAACTCTAAATAAATGAACTATCCCCAACCAATATACTATGCCATGCATACAGGATGCATTGGATTGTTTAAATGGAAGTAAGTGGTTTTCCATCCTCGATCTCTGCAGGGGACATTACCAGATCCCAAAGCTCAAGAAGACATGGAGAAAATGGCATTTATCTATCTTTGGGCTTCTATGAATTTCTCTGCATGCCACAAGGAATATTGAGTGCACCTGCAATGTTTCAAAGGCTAATGGAGTGAGCTGTGGGAGACATGAACCTCCTTATGTGGCTGGTTTACCTTGACGATGTTATCATTTTCAGAAAAAACTACTGAGGAGCATGAGACTCGCTTGTTCAAAGTTCTTGACTGACTTTAATAATTTGGCCTGAAGTTGTCAATACACAACTGTTAGTTTTTTTCAAAGCTCCATAATTAATGTAGGCTATATTGTATCTCCAGAGTGTATGCAGACTGACCCCAGCAAAATGGAAGTTTTAACCAGCAGACCAAAGCTGAACAATTTAAAAGAACTCTGGTGGTTCCTCAGTTTTTGTGGCTACTACCATCGTTTCATTAAAGACTACACAAAAGTAGTGTGACCTTTGTTAAACTTGACCCAAGGGCACCCACCTACTCAGAAAAAGTTCAAAAAGAGCACTGACTAAGAAACTGCAAAATCTTATTTCAGATCTACTGAATCCTATGGCTCAAGACAGACTCTTAAATGTGACACAGCTTTCCAAGAGATTATTTATCAGCTCACTCATGCACCTGTGCTTGCCTATGCTGACATGTATAAACTTTTTGTGCTACACAAGGACAGCAGCCTGAGTGCTCTAGGGGCTGTAATTTACCAAAAGTACACAGAGGGATTGCACCTAGTAGCTTTTGAAAGCAGAAGTCTAACATCTTCAGAGAGAAATTACCCAGTACATAAATTAGAGTTTCTCGCTCTCAAGTGGGCAATCGTGGAACAGTTTCACAAGGATTTGTATGGTGCAAAGATCCTGGTCAAAGCATACAACAATCTATTAATGCATGTACAAACATCTGCCAAACTAGATGTCACTGGACACTGGTGGATTTCAACTTCGTCAACATATGGTTATGCAGTAGAGTACTGACCCAGCCTTAACCACATCGATGCCAATGCACTATCAAGAAGCCTACATCCAGTCTACAGTGGGTGCACATTCTTGAACAGTCATTAAAAGCACTATGCCACAAGTTTGTTCAAAATGAAACTCCACCTTCAGAAACTGTAAACTGCTTGGCTGATTGCTTGGGGCCCCCTAATACTTGTCTACCTGAAGCCTATTGTAATTTTGTAGCCTTAGACTTGAGTGCTTTACCACAGTTAACTCCAGCTGACATCCAGAAAGAACAGTATTATGACCCAACGATCAAACTAGTTCTAATTGCTTTAAGAAACAGTGAAGACATTTCTAAATTGTGGTCCAGTGACCCCAAAACTGATTTGCTGTTATGAGAAGGGCCTAAACTTAAGCTACATGATCAGTTGCTGTACAAAGAGTTGACAAGAGGAAACTGTGAGAAAGCAGCTGGTGTTGCCATCAAGATTTAAACATGTTGTGTTAAAGGCTCTACATGATGACATTGAACACTTAGGTAGTGAAAGAATGCTGGATTTGGCCTGTGCACATTTTTAGTGGCCTAAAATGGGTCTGGACATTGACCAATATGTTGAAACTTACAGTAGATGCCTTCAGTGAAAAGTTCAGCCCCAGCGAGCAGCCCCTGTGGTCAATGTAACAACAAGTGCACCTATGGAACATGACTACATCAATTTTCTTAGTTTGGAGCTAGATTCAAAAGGCATTCCAAATGTGTTGGTACTCGCTGATCACTTCATGAGGTATGCACAGGCCTATCCAACCAAAGACAAAAAGGCCTCAACAGTAGCCAAAGATCTTGGGGAAAAATTCTTTGTGCACTGTGGTGCACCTCAACGAATCCATTCGGACCAGGGCAGAGATTACAAGAGCAGACTTTTTAAAGAACTGTTATCCATATTGGGTTTAAGAAAGTCCAGAACTACTCTCTATCACCCTCAAGGAGATCCACAACCTGAAATAGTTAATCGAACTTTGTTCGATATGCTCGGAGGCGACACCCTGCATCCTAAAGATAAGACAAGGTGGATCCAACAAATGAGCGCCCTTTGACATGCCTGTAATTTTACTAAAAGCAATGAAACAGGTTTTTCACCCTATCACCTCATGTTTGGCCGAGAAGCTCGCCTTCCTATTGACGTATGTTTTGCAGTCTCCCTTGATTGGGTTCAGTCAGACAACTACCTACAGTATGTTAAAAGTTAAAAGCCCAATTAAATCATGCATATCAGCTTGCAAACACCATGGCAGCAAAGAAAAATCTGGCCAACAAAGTTCACCACTACAAATGTGTCAAGGCCCAAGAGCTCCAGCCTGGAGACTAGGTACTAATGAGAAACTTTGGACTTCAAGGTAAACACAAAATAGCCAACCATTGGAGCCACATTCCATATATTGTAGTTAGTAAACTAAATTATTTGGCAGTTTACAAGGTGCATCCAGGAGGGACCTCTCTTATTGTTAAGACCATTCATAAAGACCACCTTCTTCCAATCAGGCAAATAGTATTGAATACAGTGCCACGAGGTGCAGCTCCAGCAGGGCCTTGACCAGATCTACTACCAAAGCTACTGTAGGCAGCAAAGCTAGCAAACTTCCACTGATCAACCCTCTGATCCTATCAGTAATGTCTCCAATACTGTAAATACTGAGAACATGGATTCTGAAAGTGATGATGAAAGTGAATTTTGTACTGCCTTCTACCCATTCTCTGAACTTGAAATATTGTTCCAGGGATTTCCTAGTGTTAATCAGAATAATATCTCTAAAACTCGTCATTTTATCTAACCTCAATTTTTCTGTCACACTTGAACCTTCAGATAGTGATGCTAACAGCATAAGTCCTGAAATACATGATTTCCTTTGTTCAGTGGAGCTAACTGAAATCAGTGACAACCACAGTGAATACCCTAGTTAATCAGATAGTACAGCTGCATTAAATGGGCTAAGTGAACTGTTTCAGTCCAAGGAAAGTGTTGTTGTTCCAGAACCCAAATGTTGTGTCCTGGATGATTCAAATTTTGGAGACATACCACTTACAGAGGAAAGTGAGCACAAAGAGCCAAAAGTGACAGTAATGATCAAGTTAAAGAGCCTTAGGGTGATGGTGGTGATCAAGGCCAAGAGCCTATAACTATTAATAAACAACAAGAAAGTGCAGTGTAACATATTTCTTCTGAAGCTGTTTCATTGCTGAACAGTGAAACAGGACTGATCACCCTGTATGCTGAAGCAGAAGTGCAAGCACCAGTGCCAATCTTGCCACGTCGCAGACAGTGAGATCTGTGAAACCTGTATTGAAGCTCATGTATGATACTCCAGGAGAACCAGTTAACCTGCCTATGAATTTTGTACATAAAAGAGTATATTTTACAGCCAACTCCTTGACCAGAACTGCGTTCACTGCCTCCGTAAAACCCAAAGCCTCCACCCAAGCTAAGGTGTCCTCCAGTTTAAAAAGGGGTCTGTAGGTAACTGCCTGATGAAAAATGTGTCTCTGTCCTATTCAAGGTATGCAATGTGGATTTAAAATGTCATGCATTGTCTTTAAGCTAGCATAGGATGTCCAACAACTGAGTATGAGTTATGTTACAGAGTGCTAAACTGTAGATAGTTACTATGTGCCTAGCTAGGTTTGTATATACTAAAATGCTATTTAGGTGTGTACATAATAGAGTGCTTGCCAAATGTTGTACAGAGTAAGTGTTACATGTGGAAAATGTGTACATAGTGATGTGTTATTATGGATGCCAGTCTTTTACAGACTTGGTGCAGAAGCCAAGCTTTTGCTAGGCAGGAGAGAGTGTAACCCCCTGCATCCCATTTGGGGGCTTACCTTTAATGCCTCCCGCACTTCCTGCTACTGCTGCTGGCATCCTATTCTTTTCCCTGGCACTACTGCCATCTGGCCCAATTCCTATGGTGCCCCTAACTCCCCAAGCAGTCCCAGTAATTTAGTTTGGCTCATTTCGGGCTTAAAATATTAACCACAAGAGGCCACTGCTTCTGTGTGCACTCCAGTGCAAGTGGACAGCCACACAATGGCAAAGTCACTTTGATTTACTGACCACCATTTTTGCAGATGAACAAAAGGATATTTCTTGGTCCCCTCACCCCTGCTGACCAAAATGGGGACCGGTGACCTGGAAAGGTGATTAAAAAGTCTCATTACTGTTAAAAATTTAAGTTTGGAAACAGGCATGTTTCAAGGGTTCAAGAATATTGATGAGCCATCATACATATTAATGAGGAGTTGCCTGCCACAAAGAGGGTCAGTACTGCAGTGACAGCAACAAGGAAAGTGTTGGGGATAAATGATAAATAGTGCCAGCCTTCAATAGGGCATTTTTGGGGCTATCAGACTATGAGGTTATTATTTAAATAAAGTACTTTATCTGGCTACACCAGAACTTTAAAACATGGGACACTGTATAGACTATATAGGAACTGTACTTACAGCAGCCATGTTGTAGCCCATCAGCCAGTCGAGACCCAGGATTTAACAAAAAGACTCTTGGGAAAGTGCCAAAACTTTTTTTGGGGAAAAGGAGCATCAAATTTAGGCACCCAAATACAAGCCAATTAGAAGACTTAAACTGTGTTAGACAGCTTTGGCAGCCAATCGGATTGCTGGAACTTTGCTCCTTATTTAAGGGGACAGTTTGAATTGAGTTCAGTTCTGCAGAGAGTTCTTTTCTTTTTTCCTCAATTGTTTAACCAGGTGAGATACACTAACCTGAAAGCTTGTTTACAGGTGCAACCTGGGAGCACGGGGAAGTTAAGTGACTTGCTCAGGGTCACACAGTATGCAAGTGGGGGCTGTGGGATTCAAACCCAGGTCTCCAGATTTGCAGCTCAGAGCCTTAAACCACTGCGCTATACTGTTCTGGAATGAGTTTGTGAGAGTGTAGCTGGAGATTCCAGAATGAAGGAGGCTTCTTGCAGATTGGCAAAATTTTGGGAGAATCTTGCTAGCCTATCCTCAGCCTGAATACTTATTTAAGTTTGGGACTGTCAAGTCTGCAGATCCGGGGTTACAAGACCTGTTTCCAAACCTGTGTGCTAAAAGAGGGACAATGGAACTTTTATTTACCAGCTTACAATTCAAGGACTGCAATTTGCAAGTGGGTGAGCTGTGCAGCCTAGCTAGAACTGTACCAAAAGCTAAACCTGTGATGTTGAAAAGTTGTCAGAGAGACTGTTGCTGCCTGTGAGAACCCAGCTGCCAGATGATCAGGGAAGGGAGCCAGCTCCTGCGGAGAAGATCATTGAGGGTTGCGGCTACCTTTGGGAGGGATGCCCAGACTTGGGGATGAGTCGTGATAGCCCCAGTCCCTGTATCCTGGTCCTTGCCAAAAAGGATGAAGTCCTGCAGCCTGTAGCTACACTCCAGATAGCCAAATCCTGCCTCCCTCTAGGGGAGTCATCCTGTAAATTAACCCAGTTCCTGAGGTCCAAGGTTCAGTGAGTACAACAGAGTTTTACCCTGCAACACCAATTAAACGTGTTTTGCCATCTGATTTGCCGGCCAAGTTTCATTGTGGTGTAGACTGCTTTTGCAGGCCATTGGGCCTTGGGATTATAATTTCTGGGTTTTCAGAAAATGTTTATGATTGCTACAGCCAACTACAAAAAGAGAGCTTTAACCATTTCTTCATTCAAGGGCCCCAACCAGCTGCAATGCCGGCTGACCCATGGCAATGCTTCAGGCCTGCTACCTATTTCACTCTGGGTACCCAGCAGCTGGTTAAACTGATTAATTCAGGGAGTAATGTGATAAATAGCAAATGCTATCTGTTTAAATGTAGTGCTGCAATACTCAAGCTAAATTCCCAACCCTCCCTTGTTCAAGGCCCCTTAATAAACCAGATTTATTATTTGATGTTAATTTGGGCGTTGAACATATTATTACTTAGTGTTCAGTTATTGAGTCATTCAAGGGGTACAGTGATAACTGCTCTGTTATTGTTGAAGCTGTTCTTTTGCAGGGGATACAGGGTGTATCTCCGAAGTCCAGGCCCTGTAGGTAAGTATAAAGCTGATGAACATATTATTAGCACTAGCCATTAAATATGGTAATGCAGGAAAAGTACATTGCTTATTTTCAGTCTGTGTGTTGGCCCACTAGCTGGGTTTGTGGGTAGGTATAGCTTTCCAGAGGGTTGTACTACTTTTGTAATTTATTCACTTGATTATTGCTTTGGGTGGAGGCACCATAATTCAAACCCAGGCCCCTCAACCTACATTCAGAGAACAGGCAGAGGTAGTAGCCCTTGTTACAATGGCACCAGGGTTATACGTGTTTATTGTACATTGCCTACTTTTCCTTCATGTCCCCTTACCATAATGCATCCATAGTACAGGTGAGGCCAACAAAGCAGTTTTAATTGTTTCCAGCAAGGGAGGAATTGGATTGTAACTCTGACAGAACCTATGGCAAGCCAATACCTTGGGAGTTTTTCTTCCTCTGATCATGACCACACAATCTTAATAATAAAAGATACCAAAAATATGGCACATTACATATAATCTCTGTCACTAGTTGGTTCATGCAATGTAGGTGGATGTTTAAATCCTGTGTAATGCTCTAAAGGGTGGGTGTTTCATATTGCTGTGACAGTGTATTCTGGCAATATCTTACATCACCAATGTCCAAGACAATTTCATATCCATTACACAGATCTTCTGTAAGTCACATAACAGTATGACATAGGGGGAGAAAATATGACAAGGTTGTAAGTACATAACACAACAACTGATGATGTGTACACAATATATTACTCCTGCCATAAAGCCTCAACGTGTGACAGAAGTTGGGATATGCAGTCAGAAAGTGAAATGAATTGACATATGTAGCCTGACTGCCACTTCAAGGTCACAAGAGCAGTACTTGAAAATGATGACAGTGATCTCCAGGAGTGGCATGAACGACCTGTACATAGGTTGTTGTGCAAATAAATGCAAAATCCTAGACCTGTGCCAACGCAACTAGGGTGGGCAGAGTAGAAAAAGTGAGGAGTGACACTGACAGTGATAAAGCAGATCATGTAACCTTAGTGGAGTAGGCACAAGGACTGTGGTGTTATCATGCTAAAAATGAAACACTTTTACTATATAAAAGCAGAGCACACACCAACCTCCAGCATCACAAGGGCACCAGTCTTTTTAAAACTGTTCATTTATTAAAACATAAAACAATAAATTGGAGGCAACAGCCTGACGCATCTCAGATGCTTTGCCATCCTTTATCAAAGGCTGATTCAGATTTTCAAAAGTGGCCTTTAAATACAATTTTCAACAGATGTCATAATGATGTGATAATTAATGCTGCCATTTCATAGGTCATTCAATACAAAACACACATTTTTCCTTTTTCCTTAATACAGCCTAATCATGTATAATTTCATTAATTACTTTTAAAATTATATACAACAACACTGAATCTTGAACTATAATATGCATAAACACCTCATTATAAAAATTCTTAAAGTATAAACATTTCAAGTACATACCTTTCAAGACTGTAAATTCTGAATAACACCAAAGAGGGGAAGGGGAGGAAAGCATAAATATATTAAAGGATAGGCAGGTAAAAGTGGGGGAGAAGGAAAAGGAAGAAAGGGAAAGAGAAAAATCATATAAAAACCAGTACGGGAGGATTTTCAAAACCACACAAACATTAATACAAAATATGCCAAACCATTCTTTCTGAAAATGATGACAGTGATCTCCAGGAGTGGCATGAACGACCTGTACATAGGTTGTTGTGCAAATAGTATAGTATAGGCTTGCATCACCTGGAGTGATGCAAGCCTATACTGGCATGATGGGCTGCATCTGTCCGGGAAGGGAACCAGAATCCTAGGTGATAGGTTTAAATGCTTCATTGGCAAGCTTTTAAACTAGCCAAGGGAGGAGGCACTGGAAAGGAGCAGGAAAATCCTAGCCCCCCCCCAAACAATCACGGTAGTAAGTGTGGCAAACACCAACATGGAGGTGTCGATAGGGAGAAGGGCAGGGGTAAATGGAGAAAGTGACAAAGGCAAGAAGGACAGGGATGGGGCAAAAGAGGGTAAGCCATCAGAAATGGAGGGTAATGAGTACCAATGCCCGTAGTCTGGGCAACAAGCTTCCTGAGCTGGTGGCCTTAATGGAAGAGGATGCCTGGATATTGTAGCAGTCACAGAAACATGGTACACAGAGAACCATGACTGGGATGTTAACATACCAGGGTACATAACTTACAGGAGAGACAGGCAGGGAGAAGAGGGGAGGAGTAGCTCTGTATGTAAAGGAAGGGATAAAGCAACTGAACAAAAGAGTAAACAGGGAGGAGAGGAGGCACTGTGGGTCACCTTGGAGACTGGAAAGGCACCACAATCCGCACAGAGTTGTGTACAGACCCCCATGTCGGGAAGAAATGGACAAGGATATGATGGAAGGCATTCTTAGAATGGCAGAGAGGGAGATACTGTTGATGGGAGACCTGAATATGCCAGATGTTAACTGGAGCACATTGCTGCAGCCACATCCAAGAGCAGGGCCATTTTGACGCCCTACAGGTGGCAGGCATTAGACAGCTAGTTTCGGAACCCACTCATGAGGGAGCAATCTTAGACCTCGTACTCTCAAACGGGGGCAGTGAGAGGATCTCAGATCTAGAAGTGGGTTGCCATCTGGGGACAAGTGACCATCAAACAGTGTGGTTCACATTGAACTCAGCTACAGAGTCAAGCCATACAAAAGTGAGGGTACTGGACTTTAGGAGGGCTGACTTTGGCAAGATGGGAGAGTGCCTCAGAAAAGCACTAGCAAACAGGCTAGAAGGAGGTGTGGAGCAACAATGGGGAATTATCAAAACTGCCATCACAGAGGCAACAAGCCTTTGTGTGAAGCAAATAAACAAATCAAAATGAAAGAAAAAAGCCACTATGGTTCTCAAAGAGGTGGCTGTGAAAGTCAGGAAGAAAAGATAGCATTCGGAAGTATAAGGAAACACAGAAGGAGCAGGACAGAGACTGTACCAGTTAAGGCAGAAAGAAGCAGGAGGGAAGTCAGAATAGCAAAGGCCCAAACTGAGGAAAAGATAGCCAACTCAGTTAAGAAGGATAAAACCTTTATAGGTACATCAGCGGCGTGAAAGACAAAGGGAGGGATAGTGAGGCTGAATAGAATGAACGGTTGGGTGGGCAGAGGGGACAGTGAAAACCAGGAATACTGAACGAATATTTCTGCTCAGTATTCACAAAGAGGGGAAGTGCCTAATCCAATTAACAGAAGCACTCTTGATAGGGGCCGATCCCAGTCCTTTCACAGAAGAAAGGTTCTGCAAGAACTCCTAAAACTGAAGGTGGACAAAGCAATGGGTCCTGATGGAATTCACCCCAGAATTCTAAAAGAATTAGGAAGGAACTAGTGAAACCACTGGCTACTCTTTTAATAAATCATGGGAGGATGGTGTGGTACCGAGGACTGGAGGAAGGCGGATGTGATTCCCTTCACAAAGTGGGACCAAGACAGAGGCAGGAAACTACAGACCTGTCAGTCTGACCTCTGTGGTAGGGAAAGTGATGGAGTCACTTCTGAAGGAAAGAATAATTGAGTACCTAGAGGTCAGTGGAGCACAGGATCCAAGGCAGCATGGGTTCACAGCGGAAGGTCATGTCAGACAATCTAATAGATTTCTTTGACTGGGTGACCAAAGTAGTAGACCAGGGAGGGCTGTGGACATGGCCTACCTAGACTTTAGCAAGGCATTTGACACAGTCCCACACAAAAGATTATTAGTCAAATTAACCAGCCTGGGAGTGGGTCCCAGGGTGGTAGCCTGGGTAAAACATTGGCTGGACAACAGGACACAGAAGGTAATTGTAAATGGAGTCCACTCTGAAGAAAGGGCGGTTACCAGTGGGGTACCGCAGGGTTCAGTATTGGGTCCAGTCCTTTTAATGTCTTCATCAGTGACATTGCAGAGGGACTGGAAGGAAAAGTATGCCTTTTTGCAGATGACACAAAGATCTGCAACAGGGTTGATACACAAGGAGGCGTGGAAAGGATGAAAAGGGACTTGGCAAGGTTGGAGGAATGGTCAGACGTATGGCAGCTAGGATTCAATGCAAAAAAGTGCAAAATAATGCACCTGGGAAACAAGAACCCAGGGGAAGAATACACAATGGGTGGGGAGGTAGTAACAACAACAAAACAGGAAAGGGACCTGGGGTAATCATATCAGATGACCTTAAGGTTAGCAAGCAATGTGAGAAGGCAGTAGGGAGGGCCGGGGGTATACTGGGATGTATAGGGAGAGGCATCAGCAGCAGAAAACAGGAAGTTGTTATCCCTCTGTACAGACAGTTGGTGAGACCCCATCTGGAATACTGTGTCCAGTTCTGGAGACCCCATCTCCGCAAGGACATAGACAGGATAGAGGCAGTCCAGAGGAGGGCAACTAAAATGGTGCAGGGTCTGCAAGAGAAGCCGTATGAGGAGAGACTAAAGGAGCTTAATATGTATACCCTTGAGGAAAGAAGGGAGAGGGGGGACATGATAGAAACTTTCAAGTACCTCAAGGGAATCAACAAAGTCCAAGAGGGTAGCATCTTTCAGAAAAAGAGACTTGCAAGAACAAGGGGACACAATTTAAAGATAGAAGGAGGGCGGTTTAGGGGCAATGTGAGGAAGTATTATTTCACAGAGAGGGTAGTGGATGCATGGAACAGCCTTCCTGAGGAAGTTGTGGGGTCTAAAACTGTGGGAGAATTCAAGAATGCATGGGACAGACATAAGGCAATTCTTGTGGGGGGCAGGAAGATATATGCTGTTGGTTAACTAGGATCTGCGGCCTATCCTGTAGGTAGGGAAATGGGCAGACTAGATGGGCCTAGCGGTCCTTATCTGCCGTCAAAGTCTATGTTTCTATGTTTCTATGTTTCTAATATCATTAGTAACAGAGGAATACAGATGCTACCTAAAGCAGAAGAGACAGTATGGGTGGAAGCCCTGATGGATGACATACATGTGGCCAGACAGTGTGACAAAGCAGTCCGGATGACTACTGGGATGGTGGGGTGTATAGGTTGGGATCTCACCAGCAGGAAGGGTGAAGTTTCACTACCCCTACATCAGTCACTGGTAAGACAACACCTGGCATACTGTAACCAGTTTTGGAGACCACATCTCAAGGAAGATATAGCCCAAGTGGAGTAGGGACAGAGGAGGACTACCAAACTTGTGCTGGCTGTGCATCAAAAGAACTATGAGGAGAGGCTAAAGGAGTTCTATTTGAACACACTGGATTGGATTGGAGTGGAGGGGAGGTGAGTGGAGGGGAGGGGAGGGAAGGGGCAGATGGGATACTATGACAGACACTTTCAAATAGTGCAAGTGGGTTACGAATGTACAGGATTAGGGTATTTCTAAGAGGAAAATGTGCTTTACTTCAATTGGTCATGCTATGAAACTGGAGGTTGGTGTTTTTGGTACCGATGTGGGAAATTAATAGTTAACCAAAAGGGTGGTGGATTTCTGGAACAGCCTTCCCACAGATGCAGTGATTGAGAAAACAGTAGTGGGGTTCAGAAATACCTGTGATAGGCACAAGAGAGTCATAGGGGTATGGAAGGCAGTTGAAGAGAAAGAGCTATAAATCAAGTATGCTCTGAAGCAGAACTGATAAAAAAAAATTCTGTGTGGGCTACCCACCCTTATCTGCAGTCATAGAGACATAGAAACATAGAAATTGACAGCAGATAAGGACCACAAGGAGAATCCAGTCTGCCCATTTTTTCTACCTTATGAATGTGCCATAGACCTTTACTCTGCCAATGGCCTATCTATTCATACTCATCTGTACTGCTCCCTAATGCATATCCCATGCCTGTTTGAAGCTCTGCACTGTATTCATATCCACCACTTCCTGAGATAGGCTGTTCCATGCATCTACCACCCTTTCTGTGAAAAAGAACTACCCAAATTACCCCTTAATCGACCTCCCACTAATCTCATGCTGTGTCCTCTTGTCCCGCTATTTTTCTTATATTGAAATGTTAGACTCTTTCACCTCATTAATGTCCTTAAGATGTTTAAATGTTTTGATCATATCACCACTCTCACACCTTTGCTCTAGGGTATACATATTGAGCTCTGTTTATCTGTCATATGTTTTCTGATGCAGTCCCTGCATCATTCTGGTTGCCCTTCTCTGGACTGCTTCCACATTGTTAATGTCATTGTGCAGGTGTGGCCTCCAGTACTGCATGCAGTACTCCAGATGGGACCTAACCAGTGTCTTGAAAAGAGGGATTACTACCTTCTTCTTATGACCTGTGATATCCCTACTAATACACCCCAACATCCCTCTATCCATACATACTGCTTTACTGGTCTGCTTGAATGATTTCAGATCATCTGTGATCATGATGCCCAAGTCTCTTTCTTTCCTTGTGATTGCCAGAAACTCCCATCCCAACCTATAGGTGGCTTCAGGGTTTCTCTTCCCTATGTGCATCATCTTCCACTTCTTTGCATTAAACCCCAGTTGCCATTCTTCCAACCATTTTGCCAGTTTATCCAGATCTCTTCTCATTCTGCCCACCCCATCTGGATCATCTGCTCTGTTACAGATCTTGGTGCCTTCTGCAAACAGACAAACCTTACCCTCCAGTTCATCGGCAATGTCACTCATGAAGATATTGAAGAGGACTGGCCCCAGGATTGATACCTCAGGCATCCCACTTGTGACTTGCATCTCTTCTGACTGTATACCATTTATCACCACTCTCTGTTTTCTGCCTGCCAACCAGTTTGCCACCCAATTGACCAACTTCTGACCAACCCCGAGCCTATCCAGCTTATTAATCAATCTTCTATGTAGAACGGTATCAAACGCCTTGCTGAAATCAAGGTAGGCGACATCAACTACACCCCCTTGGTCCACCACTCTGGTTACTCAGTCAAAGAAATCTATTAGATTAGTTTGACAGGACCTTCCTATTGTAAACCCATACTGTCTCAAATCCTGCGCGCCTATGGATTCCAGGTGTTGCACTATCCTTTCCTTAAGGAATGCCTCCATAATCTTGCTCACTACTGAGGTAAGACTGACTGGTCTGCAGTTTCTTGCCTCCTCCCTGCTACCACTATTGTGGAACGGGATCACATGAGCCCTTCTCCAGTCTTCTTAGACCTCTTCTCTGTTTAGAGACTCACTAAACAGTTCTGATAATGGCTCTGCTAGTTCCATCCTTAGCTCCTTTAGTACCCTTGAATGTATGCCATCAGGTCCTATTTCCTTGTCCACCCTGAGCTTTGCAAGCTCTTAAAGGACCCTTTCTTTTCTGAAGGGACTTGTGCATACCTCCCTCCCCCCGTGTCCATGATGTTGAGCTGTGGGCCCTGCAGTATCTTCTACTCAGTAAATACTGAGCACAAGTAACTCTTTAGGATAGATGCTTTTCCTTGGTCCTCCTCCGCACACCCCCCCCTTATCCCCTTTGATCTTAGCAAGGCCCCCTCTGGACTTTCTCCTTTCACTAATGTATCTATAGAAAGTCTTGCCCCTTCTTTTACTGTTCATGCTAGTGTTTCCTTGGTTTGTGCCTTTGGCTGCCTTACTGCCTTCCCTGCTTCCCTTAGGGAAGTCTGGTATGCCTCCCTATATTCGTCCCACTGCATTCCCTTATATTTCCTGAAGGCCGACCTTTTGGCTCTGATGTTTTCTGCCACTGTTTTTGAGAACCAAAGTGGTTTCCTCCTTCTTTTGCTCTTGCCTTTCTCCCTAACACAATGGAATGTTGCTTCAAGTATTGCATCCTTAATTCTCGCCCACTTTGCCTGTACCCTCTCACCTATATTTCTTCTTGCCAGGGCTAGCTTAGCTATATTGGCCATCTTATCAAAGCCAGCTCCTCTGAAGTTCCATATTTTTGCCTTGGAATGGGATGATTTAGTTCTAGTGGCCAAACTGAACCATATCATGTGATGGTCAACGGTCCCCGGGTGATCTTCTACCTGGATATCTGGGATCCTTTCCCCATTGCTCAGTACTAGATCTAGGATAGCCCTGTCTCTTGTGGGTTGTTGTACCAGTGATTTGAGGCCCTCCACTGCAGGGAATCTACTATGTGTCTAGTTCTGCTGATTGTTCAAGCTGATATTGGCCAATCTGTATCTGGCATGTTGAAGTCTCCCTTCTGGCTCCTTATGCATATTCTCAATTTCTGTAGCTTCAATATTTTCAGTGACATAAAGATCCACTCCCCCCCACCTTTTTGCACCTTGGTCTCTTCTGAACAGGACTTAGTTGAGTACTGAAGTCTCCCAAGTGTGTTCACTGGTGAACCATGTCTCACTAATAGCTACTATGTCCAGTTTAGCCTCTGTCATTATTGACTGCAGGTCTGGGATCTTGTTTCCCAGACTGCAAGCATTTGTGTATATGATTTTCCATTGGCTAGATTTTGGTGTGTTACTTGTTGGGCGAGGTCCAGTGTTTCCGCTGTGTGTCATATGGGGAGCCAGACCTTTTTCCTTACCCGGTGATGCAAATGAACTACAAACATGCTGAACTCCTGTCTGATCACTAACTGACGGGGAGGAGTGTTGTTCTCATTTGATATATTGGATGCTGCACCCCTCTCCCCATTTGTTAGTTTAAATATTTTGCAAAGACATCAAACTTCTGCCCCAATGCACTGACTCCCTCCTTAGTCAGATGCAGTCCATCAAATTTAAAGAACTTTCACTCCCAACACTGTTGCCAGTTACCTACATATTTGTGTCCTTTTTCCTAGCACCAGACCTTGAGCCACATGTTTACCTCCCCTATGTCCCCTTCTCTGACCTTCTGTTCATCTGCTCCCCTCTCCCAGACTGGCAGTATCTCAGAGAAGGAAATGCCAGACGAAATGGATTACAGTTTGTCTCCCAGCCTGGTTAGGTGTTCCTTGATCTCCCCAACTGACCAGCTGGCGAGATTGTTAGTCCCTATGTGTACCAGGACGTTGATGTTTTCTCCTGCTTCCTGCACAATTATAGCAATGCGATCAGTGTCTCTCTACGGTGATGTACCTGGGAGACATCTGACCATTACCCCTGGCTGGTGGTAGGTATCAAGTCCCCGAATCATGGAGTCTCCTATGATCAGAAGTGTTTTAGATGTTCTTGTTGCTTTTTTGTTTTGGTCCCTGTTTTGGGTGAGTTTTGCAGCTCTAGCTCCTGTGCTACAGTGTCTTGCTCTGCAGTGTCCTCTGCCCCTTTGTTTGATTTTGAAGATAGAGGCAGATACCTATTTGTAGTTTTTATATGGTTTGTGGAGGTGATACGTTGGAGAGCATTGAGTGGTGGGGCAACCAATTTGCCCCTTCTAACCACCTGCCAACCTCCTGGACCAACTACCCTCTGCAGTCAAGGTGCTTCAGTTGGATGTTGGGGAAATGGCAGGCAGTTCTTATAATATACAATATTTCCTCCTGAATATGTGATTTGAGATGCACAATCTCTGCCAATGCTGCCTGGAGCTGAGCCCTGAGATCGCCAATGGTCCAGAATGTAGGACAGCATCCTAAAGCCTGTATAACTGCCCTTTTGGAAAGAGTCCTGCAGTACCTGCAGTTAATAATATCCATTCCAGTTGAGTTGCCAAGTTTATAACCTGGTCCAAGTAATTAGAAGGAGGAAAATGAAAGCAAAAGTTTTATTTTGTTTTTGTTTGTTTTTGTATAACTTGTTATAACAAGTTAAATTACTTTTGGCCCTGTATGTGAGATCACTGTGGGGATACCCCTCTGATCCACCCCTTCCTGCTTTGCTACAGGAAAGTCACAACTGTGCTACTCTATAAAAGGAGTGTAGCATGGGGTGGTTGGGAATGGGGGTTGGTGGTTGGGCCCTTCCTCTGTCAAATAGGAACCACAGATAAAAGAAACAAGGAGGTAAGAGCAGAAATAATCAACCAACAACAAATGCAGTAGCTCTGAAAGCTTAGCCTAATGATAGATAAAACTGTAAAACCTGTAAGTACTGCCTGTAACAATTTCACAGAAGATATACCCTGAGAAAAAACACTTTGCTACAGAGAAAAATAAAGCAGTAACAGAAGATATACCTTACAAAAATAATTTGAATCAGAGAAGATTACAGAAGTAATCTGTAAATCCAAACCAGTAACAAGCCTATAGGCGCACCCTGTAATAATGCAGCAGAAAGTATACCCTGCAACAGCAATCTGAATTAGAGAAGATTATAGAAGTAAAATGTAAACAAAAAACAGTAACAAACCCTGTGAGCACAAAAGAAATCAGTAACACACAGTAAATCTGCCTAGCCAAAAGAAGTCTTAATCTTTTTCCTTGTTCTGAAGTTCTGTTCTGTAGTTCAAGGTGCTTTTGGGACTGCTGATTTCTACTGGTTTAAAAGATTACATTTTTTTTTTCTATTTTAAAAAAAGCTACATCAACTTGGTACGTTGTCACCTGTTTGTCGTTGCTAAGCAGCAGATGTTTTTGCATTGTGCTCTGGTTCTGTGATAGAATCTGTATTAGTAGAAGGTAGATTATTGTGATTGCAGTTACCTTTTGATGGTAAGGGTAAAGAGCTGAGATAGAAATGTATGTATTTTTGAATGTTGTAGAAGTCAGAAGGGGAAGGAAGCATATTCAGTTCAATGCTTTACAGTAACTGGTAATTGCTGTTTTTCTTTTAGATTTGGATTGTGGGCTTTTGGTGACACTGTACTTTCTTTGTTGTCTTTACTTAGAATTATTTTTGGGCTGTTGAGGATTTAAAACGTAGTGGTGGTGTATTTCTTTGCTGTCTTTGGTTGCTGCAAATTTTTGCCCCCCCTTCCCCCAACTCTTGATTATATGCCCTGTTAAATCTGATTGATAGGAGCTAAACACTGGGTATAGTAAGGGGTGTGGAGTAGGAGGGGCATACCAGGAAAGGAACAGCAACAAGTGAAGAGGTGACTGCTCTCTCAGTGGAAGGAAAGTAAATGCAAATCTAGGAGCTTTCATTATTACTTCTTCGCATTGATATTGCATTGGAGAAAGGAGGAGTAGGAGTTTGAAGAAGGTTGTACAGTGGCTACTTAAAGTCTGTTTTTGAGTGTGGATAGGAAGGATAGGAATATAAAAAGCAGTTGTTCAATGTATCTAAACGTGTGCAACAAAGGAGGTAAGGGAAATAAAGAAAATGTTTTGCACTGATAGAGGATGGAGAGGGGAGACTTGGGGGAGTGTTTGGTATCCTGCATCTGGAAGGGTGGGGGGTCGCTGGTGGGCAACGACAGCAATGGGTAGGGTGATAGGCTGCAACAACTGCAGTGCACCAATCTTTCTAAAAATTGCCTGGAGTGTAGGAGGATGTTTAGTGTGCAACCACGTAGAAAAACTTAGAAAGGAGATTGAGGGTCTGCAGGAGGAACTAAGACAGGCAAGGCAGATTGGGGGTGGGTTTAGCCCAATACTGGAGGGAGGAAGAAGGGTAGATGAGGGATGGTGATTTAAGCCAACAGTGGTGAGGAGAGGGTCAGAAGAAGGGAAGCAGAGACAAGGGGGCCCAGGCCAGGAAGAACCATTGCCGGGGAAACCAGGTCAGGAGACAAAAGACAAATGGAAGGAGGAGATAGGGACTTGTGAGGGGAGGTGAAGAAGTGGCAAAAGTCATGGAGTGGAAAGGAGAGAACAGGTTACTATGAAGAGAGGGGCGGACATTTGTGAAGGGCCTTCAGAAAATAGTTGTGCACTGCTAGAGAGGAAGAAGGTGGAGGAGGGAAATGATGAAATTAGAGGAGTAATTGGTAAATGCCTGGACCAAACTGGAGATGGGGAAGTTCTGCTGGGAGAATTGCAACAGGGGTAAAAGGGGGAAATAATGTGCAGGAGAAAGAAGAGGAGCTGAAAATGAGAGAGGGAGATGAATGGAAGCAAGCAGGGAGTAAGAGGGGTGGAATCTTAGTGTTGGGGGACTCAATACTAAGAGGAGTTAGGTGGGGTAGCAAGGGGGAGAGGCATAGTCGCATTTGGGTGGAGGCCATGCCAGGAATGACAGCGGAAAGGGTGGGGCAGTCTGTTCTGAAATATGCTAGAAGGGGTAGGGACAACCCTCATTTAATTATACATCTTGGGACAAACGACCTGGCTGACAAGACAGTAGATACAGTCCAGAGGAGGTTTGGGAACTAGCACAATTATGTGAGGGGGGAAGATCAGTAACTTTTCAGAATACTCCGTGCCAAAGGCAAGCAACAAGAAAGCTGAGAATAGAGGAATTAAACGGATGGCTAGAACCTGGTGCTGTGCTAAAGGGTATGGGCTGTTGGGGGGTGGGAGGGACCTGGGAGGACAATAGTCTCTATGCCAAGGACAGACTACACTTGAGTGAGGAGGGAAAGAAAGTGTTGAAACAGAGGATGGAGGAGTACATAGAGGAAGTTGGGAATTTAAACTAGGAGTGGGGGTGGCAGTTGGGGAAGAGATAGGCAGAGACCACAGGTTGGGAAACCATATGAGCTTACCCCCATAACAGTGACAAAGGACAAATGGCAAGTACTGTTGGTGATGCTAGGAAAGGAGGGCAGAATGGGAGGGGGGGAAAGGGTGGAAGGTGGTTACCCTTAATGCTAGGAGCCTTGGGAGGAAACTTGCAGAGTTACAGGTTCTCATGGCAGAGGGAGAGGTGGACATTGCAGCCACCATGGAAACATGGGCCACCCAATACAATGACTGGGACCTGTCTGCACCAGGGTACAGGTTATTTCGTAGGGACAGGGTGATTGGGAAAGGAGGTGGGGTGGTAGTATATGTGAAGGAAGGACTGAAGTGTGTAAGGGAGGAAGGGGAGGAGAGTAGTACGGAGTCACTTTGGATGTAAATCCAGGATTCCAAGAATAGGATTCTTAGAATGGGAGTGGTGTACAGGCCACCATCTCAGACGGAGGAGTTAGATAGGGAACAAGTGGGACAGATCAGGAGGACCTGCGAGAAGGGTAGTGTGGTGATTGTGGGGGACTTCAACATGCCAGGAGTGGACTGGAGCACCCCAACAACCAGGAACAGAAGGGAGCAGGTACTGCTGGATGCCTTCCAGGACAGCTTCCTGCTGCAAATGGTCAGTGAACCAACCAGGTTAGGGAATACCCTTGACCTTGTGCTGGCAAATGGGACTTTGTGAGAGAACTTACAGTGGAGGAACTGCTGTCAGGAGTGACCACCACTCAGTATGGCTCACATTGATATGGGCAAGGAAGGAGTGGAATCTGGCACAATAGTACTGGACTTCAGGAGGGCTGACTTTGGGAGGATGGGGGAAGTGGTAAAAGGGTATCTGGCCAGAATTCAATCTAGTATGGACACTAACCAGAGGTGGGAGCTCATAAAGCTGGGGATAGTGGAGGCAACCAAAACCTGCTGCAAAGCCCAGAGCAAGAAGGCTAGGGCTAAGAAACTGATGTGGTTAAGCAAGGAGGTCATGGAAAAGGTAAGGAGGAAAAGAGCTGCCTTTAGGATGTACAAGAAAACAGGGAGGGGGGAGGACAGGGAGGAGTACTTGACGGAATCGAAGGAGGTGACAAGGGCAGTAAGGGGAGCCAAAGCATCTACGGAACTCAGGCTGGCACAAGGCATTAAGAAGGGGGAGAAGGACTTCTTTAAGTACATCAGGGAGAAAAGGAGCTGTAAGGACCACATGGTAAGGATTAGGAAGGAGGGGGGTTGGGTGGAAGCAGGGTGCGATAAGGCGGAAGCACTAAATGAGTACTTCTGCTAAGTATTTACTAAAGAGAAGAGGGGGGTGACACCCAAGGTAGGAGAAATGGCAGAAGCAGGGTGGGAAGTGGTGACAGATGGGGAAATCATGGAGAGCAGAGTTTGACAGGGTTTGAAGGCACTGAGGGTGGACAAGGCACCAGGCCCAGATGTCATCCACCCCAGGGTACTGAAGGAGCTGGCAGAGGTCCTTGCAGGACCTTTGGCAGACCTATTTAATGCCTCACTACATTCAGGGTGTGTACCTCAGGACTGGAGGATGGCTCATGTGGTGCCCCTCCACAAGAGTGGCCCCAAGGATGAACCGGGAAACTACAGACCAGTGAGCCTCACATCCATTGTGGGTAAGCTAATGGAGACTATCCTGAAGGAGAGGCTGGTGGCCCTCCTAGAGGCCAATGGACTACAGGACAGCAGACAGCATGGCTTCATATGTGGCAGATCCTGCCAAACCAACCTGGTCGAGTTCTATGACTGGGTAACTAGGCAACTGGACAGGGGCCATGCAGTGGATGTCCTGTATCTGGACTTCAGTAAGGCATTTGACTCAGTGCCACATGGAAGGTTGGGAAGGAAGTTAGTAGGCACAGGGGATTGTGCAAAGCTGGTGAGATGGGTAGGAAACTGGCTGCAGGGAAGGCAACCGAGGGTGGTGGTGGGTGGGGAGCTCTCACACCTAAGGGCAGTGAGGAGCGGTGTTCCACAGGGCTCGGTGTGGGGACCAGTGTTGTTTGGGATATTCATTGCAGACATGTCATGGGACATCAAGAGCAAGATCAGTCTGTTTGCTGATGATACCAAGGTAGGCGCAGTGGTGGATGACCTAGGGGGATGGCAGGGGTTGCAGGATGATCTGGCAAAACTTAAAACCTGGTCAGACACCTGCCAACTGGGCTTTAATGCCAAAAAGTGCAAGGTGCTGCATTTTGGGATGAAGAACCCAAGGAGTAGTTACCAGCTAAGGGGAGTGCAGCTAGCCCAGACAGAGGAGGAGAAGGATCTGGGTGTGCTCACTACAGGGTCAATGAACAAATCGGCACAATGTAGGAAGGCAGCTGTAAAGGCCAACAAAATGCTGGGTTGTATTGCAAGGGGTATATCCTTGAGGAGGGAGGAGGTGATTCTGCCACTGTATAGGTCATTAGTTAGACCACACCTGGAGTACTGTGTGCAGTACTGGCATCCGTATCTGAAGAGGGACATTAAGTTACTGGGGTGCAGCGCAGAGTGACAAAGATGATCAAGGGGCTGGGGGACTTATCATACCAGAGGAGGTTGAAGGAGTTGAACATGTACTCACTGAAGGAGAGGAGAGACAGGGGTGACATGATTAAAACCTTTAAATACATGAAAGGAATAAACAAGACGGGTACAGAGGGGCTGTTCAAAATAAGGGAAGGGAAGGCCACCAGGGGCCATGATATGAAACTGGAACAAGGAAGGTTCAGGAGGGAGATGAGGAGACACTTTTTTACAGAGAGGGTGGTGGCTGGGTGGAATGCATTGTCTGCTGAAGTGGTATGAAGTAGAACAGTGGACTGCTTCAAATGAGGATGGGACAGGACAAGGGGGAAGGTTAATGAAGGGGAAGGGTGGAAGGGAAGGGCAGCTGCAGAATAAGGGTTGCTAGCTGCACATTCGAGCAGACTTGATAGACCTCTAGGCCTTTATCTGCTGGAAAATTTCGTATGTTCGTATGTTCATATGATAATGTTGTTCCTTGCTCTGTCCTTACAAGCAAACCTAGAAGAAGAGAGGTAAGGCAAAGCTAGGTGCTTTTGCCAGCAAACCATTTACACACATTTAAATGTCAAAATCATTTTTTACATTTAAATGTGTGTAAATGGTGTTGCCCGACGCATTGAATGAGAAACTTGTTGCACTGCCATTTACAATGTTGTGTAACCCAGTCGGCCTCTGAGGACATAGAGGCATATAATGTGACGGCACATAAGGGACATAGTAAACACCTACTCTGATCTTTTTTTTTAGACATGAATTTATTGCTGCATAATGAAACTGATCTACAGTGGCATCTCTTCCCCTCCCTTCCTTTCCAGTATGATTGCCTTGTGTCTGTCCCATGCTGGTTCCAGTAACAAGGTGCTGTGAAAAGTTGGAAAAAGAAACATATGTGAACCTGTCACTCTCACACTACTTACTTATTTAATGGTGTATCCAGATCAAACGGTCCTTCATTCTCAAGAAACTCGAAGTACGACACTCGAATAACATTTCGATTCAGACAATTGTACAGTATATGAACATTCATAAAATGGGCTGGGGGTTTTCCGAGTCCTGACTGGCTGAGAGACACCTCTGGCCGTGTCCTTATCAGTGCATATTTGTACAAACATACGAATGTGCCAGCAGAAACAGACTATCCGGTTTATCTAAGTCTGCTTGAGTGTGCAGCTATCACCCCTAGTTTGCAGCTGCCCCTCCCCCTTCCCATTTGTCATCCCACTGCCACCCCCACCTCCCCCACCCTCACTCTCACCTGTTCCCTGTCCCATGCCCTTTTGAAACTGTTCACAGATTTACATGATACCACCTATCCTGGTAGGGCTTTCCATTTTGCTACCACCCTCTCTGTGAAATAGTGTTTCCTCATTTCCTTCCTAAATCTTCTCCCCTCTATTCTTAGCACATGCCCCCTGGTACCTGACTGGCACCTTTTCAGCCAGTCAGAACTCATAACAACAGAAATGACTGTGCCTAACAGTCTACTGCTAAGCTGGTGTCTCCAAGAACCCCATCTGTATTCACAGACCTGCAGTCCCTCCCCCCAGTCTGTACTTGTACTCTAATACAGAGAAACAAAATCTAAAACATTGATAAGCCAAAGTCTGATCTCCATTGCCCAAGATTCCTAAACAAGTGCCTCTCACAATCTCCACTTCAGGGAGAGCTGCCTGCGATCTACCAAGCATCCCCGCATGCAACAGAGAAATGCATAGTAAAATGAAAACTGACACACAGCAGAGACCTGTGGCTCCATTACCAAGAAAGGCATGAAATTAAACCAGAGGTTTGTTCCTTTTTTAAGTTCTTTAACTGACAGCCATTTGAAAAGTAGGAAAGAGACCAGCTCTTCCATTGCCATTCACGACAACACAGGAAATCTAGAACCACTCAGTTTGAAAGTAACCTGAACTTCAGAGAACAAATAATAGCATGATCTTCAAAGCTTCTCACAGAGCCACTCCCCCATTCTGTATTTAAGACTGAAAACTAATAAAGTAAATAAAAAAAAATGTGATCTCCAACGGCACCACTTGCTACTTACAGTTTCAAAATCGCAAAGAAGGAAACAGTTTCATAGCAGCAGCCACAAAGGGACACGCTTTATGCCAGTGAAGTGGCACTCAAAAAGGAACAGGAATAAGGTAACAGAAAAAGAAATAATTTGTTGAACTTCCGGGGGGGGGGGGGTACAGAACACAAGAACACCCGAAGCGGAAACACTGCCTATAGCTAAAACTGAGCTGCTGTCAACTGTAGCAGGGCTACAGTATAAACTATGAGTCCCCTTTTTCCTTCTCCTGTGCACAAAGCCTGCTGCAACAGCACTTCTATTTCTTTCCTTGCTGTCTCTTTCTTTATGTTTCCCTTAGACAGGTAGGCCACCTGCCTAACGTTCTTACTGTCCTTTCCTGGTCATCTCTGCCTTATTATACTGTAAGTTGCTGCATACATCTCATGATCATGAGCAAAATTGCCTGCACGAACGTATGCACGATCACCTTCTCGAATGTGCGCATATCGCTCCTCGAATGTGCGAATATGGCGATATCGAGTCAGAAAGTAAAAAGGTATATTGTGCCTTTCATTGCTCAGTATTTTGTATCCCCTTCTAAAAGAGAAGTTTAAAAAGGCTAGCTTCATGCTCCTTTAGCCCTCAAAAGCTATAAATAAAGCTGTAAATAAACGCTGTGTATGGGCTGAGTCTCAATGCCCTAATGTCCCTTTCTGTCCCCCTAATTTTTGTTTCTAGTACAGATGCTGTATGTTAATCCTTGCAAGGGCTAGGAACCCTCAGAAACTGTTTTTCAGTCCCATTCTCAGCTGAATTATCACTGTTGGTCATTCAAAGCTTTAATATAATGCCCCCTCCCTTTTTGTAGAACCTGTAAAGCACTGACATCTGCTACACAGCTTGTTTTCTGTCTAGCTCTAGCGTTTAACTCCCTGCAGGTTTGCGTTTTATCCTAGCCCTATAAACACTCTCAAATTGTGCCTGTAATGCAGGAAAAGCAAAATACTTTTAGTTGGACCTTTCTTTCAGCGTTACCACATGGTGCTGACTCTGTGTCTGACTGTAAAATTGCACTGCTGCTCTATAGAGCTGGTCAGCCGACTCTCCCTCGTTATTATAGGCAGGCTTAAAGGGGAGGTGTCTGGCTATGATTGACAGGATGTAATTATTTCTTAAAATGTAAGATAGCCACGTAAATAATGAATTCTGGGTACTCTGAAACTGATGGTATAATGCCTAAAAGTGTTTAGTTTGAGAACATGTCAATAAAATATGAAAAATAAAGAGTTTATATGAAAATTGGGTAAATAGGGGAAGGGAATCCTGTAATCCTGTATCACATGGTAATCTAGCACTATAAAGGGATGACAATTTCTAAGGCTAGTTCAGTTAATTTTGGGCTCAGCAGGGTGCTGTGTCCTCCATCTTTCTGGTCCATTCCAGCTATAACTTTGCAAACATATGGTGCCTATGCAGTTTCGTTTGTAATGATTATGTGGATGCCTGAATCCAGTTTATTTCTTTTTATTTATAAGAAGTACAGTACGCTTAAAGTCAATATTGTTTAGTTGGAATCCACTGAATAAAGGCTGTTTGATTTTATACTCCAACTGGTGTCACCGTGTGAATCCCACACTTCTACTACACTGGTGTGAGAAGTGGGATAAGCTTGAGAAGAGATCTTGAGGGAGGCGTACCGGACCTGGTATCCGTATCACACTATGCTGGAGCCATCAGCGGTCAGTCCTCCAGTTACCAGCCAACCTAGTCCAGGAGGCATCCAGACCCGCAGAATGACTGAACTTACCCAAATACCACTACTGACTGGATTACTGGATGTAAGACGATGGGAAACCAAACAAAGAAGAAATAGAGACAGAGGAGGTGCCACTGCTCCAGAGATAAAAGTCCCAGAGGAAAGACCTCCCAAGGAAGTATTGGATTTACTACAGTGGCTGTGTGTGCACCAGCTGGAATTAGAGAAGCAGCGAGAGGCGGACTGTCTGCAAAATGAAGCCCGTTGGGCTGACACTATCAGAGCCATCCAAACACTAGGAGTGGCTAGACCACCTGCACCAAGGGACCCAGAAGGACCGAAATACATTAACATTTCTAAGCTGACAGACACCGATGATATTGAAGCCTATATCACCACTTTCGAAAGAGTGGCTGAAGCATGTCGATGGCCAAAAGAACAGTGGATGGTATGGCTTGCACCCTATCTAATGGAAAAGGCACAATTGGTCTAAAGTCATGTGGACAGTGCCCATATCAACGACTATGACTATGTCCGCCAAGTCATTCTGAAAAGGTATGACATCAGCATTGAGACCTATTGCCAAAGATTTAGAACTTTTAAGTATCATATGGCCACATCCCCCCAGGAAGCCTACAGCAAGTTACGAGACCTCTGCAATAAATGGTTACAACCCAACTCGAGAACAATGGAGCAGGTAATGAAAGCCATCACCTTGGAACAGTTTATTAAAATACTCCTCCAGATGTGCAAATGTGAGTGAGGGAGCATCATCCTGAGACTGCACAGAAGGCTATCAATCTTGCAGAGGACTACATAACAGCAAGACCACCACGGATGAGACACTTAGGGACTCACGGACCCTCACCCATGGTAAGACCTGTCCCTGTTACTAATACCAATCATGTTGGGGCCTCACCCATAGTCAAGGGAAGTAGTGAAGGGACCCTGGGAACCACTAAAATGAGTAAAGGACTTAACCCTGAAATAATTTGTCATGAGTGCCAAGGGAAAGGTCATATTGCAAGATACTGTCCACGTAGAAAGAGGGAACAGGATCATCTTGCTCTGGCTAATTGGGGTCAATATCTTACTACTGCACAGCTAAATGGGAATGAGGTTCCTCCTTTAATAGACTCTGGAAGTAAACAGACCCTGATCCAAGCCACTTTGTTGCCTAAGAGACATGGTACACACACCACCAAGATCACAGGTATCCATCGGGACATCCATACCTACCCTGTGCAGCAAATTACCCTGAAGGTTCAGGGGCAAGAACAGCTAATGAACATTGGCTTGGTACCCAACCTGCCTATGCCAGTTGTTATCAGACAGGATGACCCTGCATTTGACACCCTACTCTGTAAGGACTCTCAGTTTTCTGCCATAACCACAAGAGCACAAAGTAAGCAATCAGTAACCTTTCCCCAGATGTTTCCCTTTGAGGAGGACATTTATAATATCCCTGGGAAAGACAGAAAACCAAATTCAAGCTGAAGAAGAGTGAAAGCATTGTGGAACTGTAACAAGGACATACCTGATAATAAGGACACTGTTGGTATAAAAGTGGACTTTAAAAATGAACAAACTAAAGATTGTGATTTAAGTCCTTGCTTTTCACAGGTTGTAGATGCTAGCAGTCAGGTAGACTACCCCAGGTATTTCATTTATGACCAACTTCTATATAGGGAGTGTAAGAACCCAAAGACTGGGTAAATCATAGAAACATAGAATTTGACGGCAGATAAGGACCGCTTGGCCCACCCAGTCTGCCCATTTCCCTACCTAATGGATAAGCTGCAGATCCTAGTTAACCAGCAGCCTACTTCTTCCTACCCCCACCCCCTAGAATTTCCTTATGACTGTCCCGTGCATGCTTGAATTCCACCACTGATTTTGACTCCATAACCTCCTCTGGAAGGCCGTTCCATGCATCCACATCATAGAGCAGTTAGTGGTACCTACTCGGTACTGACAACAGCTAATCTCTTTGGCACATGGCATTCCAGTGGCAGGACATTTAGGGAGGGATAAAACCCTAAGACAGTTGTTATACCAGTACTCCTGGCCAGGAATCCATGAACAGGTAGCCACCTATTGTCAAACCTGCTCGGAATGCCAAAAGGTAGCTACTGTAACTAAGGCAGAAAAGGTACCTTTACAACCCCTTCCCGTAGTGGATACCCCTTTTGACCGCATAGCCATGGATATTGTGGGGCCTTTACCAAAGAGTAATAAAGGCAATCGATTTATTCTTGTGATATGCGACTATGCCACTCGCTACCCTGAGGCCATCCCACTGCACACTGTCACAGCTCCAAAAATTGCTGAAGAACTCCTAAAAATATTTAGTTGGGTAAGGGTACTCAGGGAGATCCTCACTGATAGAGGCAGTAATTTTCGTTCGCCATTGTTAGCCAGTCTCTATCAATCACTTGATATTGGGGCTTTGTACACCTCTCCTTACCACTCCCAAACTGATGGGTTGGTGGAAAGGTTTAACAAAACCCTAAAAACGAGGCTCACAAAGTATGTACAGAACGAAGGGAAAGTATGAGACCTCAATCTGCCTTACTTGATGTTCGCATATAGGGAGGTAACCCAGGCATCCGCAGGGTTTTCTCCATTCAAACTCCTTTATGGGAGAAATCCAAGGGGCCCCTTGGATATAATAAAGGAAAGATGGGAAAGTAAAAAGGCACCATAAAGAACCCTAAGTCTGGACTATATAACCCACCTTAGGCAGAGGCTAGCTAAGTATATTACCCTGGCCCATCAAAATAACCTCAGAAAACAAAAGGAGCAAAAGGCATATTATGACCACGGAGTGGGTACTAAACAGTTTCAGCCAGGGAATAAAGTATTGTTACTCCTTCCATCTTCAGAAAGTAAGCTGACAATGAAGTGGCAGGGGCCTTATGTCATGCAGAGACAAATTGGCCCTGTCAACTATGAAATAGATATCCCTGGGGGGTGTAAAAGGCTATAAATCTATCATGCAAACTTACTTAAAAGATGGCATGATAGGGATGCTTCAAAGACCACCCCTACCTTGTTTGTGTACCCTGAGCAGTCTACTAGTGAAGTAGACCAAGCTTACCAAAGACTAGAAGGAGCAGGTGGTATTGAATTGGTCACTATTAGTCCTGATCTAGAGGAAGGCCAAAGGGAGGAGTTAGATGGATTGTTAAAAGCCTTTCTCAAAACCTTCTCCTGTCAGCCAGGTAAAGCTAAGGGGGTGGAACACCGGATACATCTAAACCAACAGCTAGTTATAAGACAAAAACCTTACCAAATACTGGAAAAGGTGAAACAAGATGTCATAAAGGAACTAGAAAAAATGCAGACATTAGGGGTTATAGAACCCTCTATTAGTGAGAGGGGTTCCCCGATGGTGATCGTTGGTAAAGAGGAAGGTGGCATTCGGATATGTCTAGATTTTCACTGCCTTAATTCAATATCAAAATTTGATGCATACCTTATGCCTCGAATTGATGATATCACCTTGGGAAAGCTACATTTATCAGTACACTCGACTTGACCAAGGGGTATTGGCAAATTCCCCTAAATACTGAGGATAAAGAAAAAACTGCCTTTAGAACTCCTATAGGACATTTTCATTTCACCACCATGCCTTTTGGGCTGCACAGGGCCCCCACTACATTTCAGAGATTTATGGACAATCTGCTTAGAACATACATAAATTATAGTGCAGCCCATTTGGACAATGTTGTGGTGTTCAGTCTAACTTGGGAAGATCATCTGCAGCACTTAAAAAATATTCTGACAGCGGTCACCCAAGCTGGATTAACCATAAATCTCAGTAAATATACTTTAGCCATGCGGGAGGTGAAATATTTGGGATTTCGAATTGGAATGGGGCAAATAAAACTTGATGTTGTAAAGGTAGATGCAGTAGCAAACAGCCCCCGCCCCATTACAAAATGTCATGTGAGATCCTTTCTGGATCTTGCTGGCTACTATTGAAGTTTCGTTTTAAACTTTTCAACCATAGCAAGTCCCCTAACGGACTTAACTAAGAAAAATCACCCATCCAAAGTAAAATGGTCACCAGAATGTGAAAATGCTTTCTGTACCCTCAAAGGTTATCTATGTGCATCACCCGTATTGAAAAGTCCTGATTTCAGCCTTCCATTTATTTTACAAACTGATGCTTCTAACACTGGTGTAGGAGCAGTACTGACTCAAATGTTTGAGGGAGGAGAACATCCTGTAATATATAATAGTAGGAAATTACATAGTAGAGAGAATAAATACTCTACCATTGAAAAAGAATGTTTAGCCCTTAAATGGGCTATTGAAGCATTAAAATTTTATTTATGGGGAGTGGAGTTTGAGGTCTGGACAGACCATAATCCCCTGTGCTGGCTTCATGCCAAGAAAGAAAAAAAATCCATGTATCATGTGATGGTACCTGGCTTTACAAACTTATAAATTCACCATTAAGCATAGACCTGGATCTGCTATTAAGAATGTGGATTTTATGTCCCGATTTGGAGCAGGATTGTGTGAAACAGACCTTGGGGTAATGAATAATCTAGCATCAAAGAATAACTCTTGATGCTACGTTTAATATTGTTGATGCTTTTTGATACTAGGAAGGGACCCCGAGGTGGAGCTTCGGAGAGTGGGTGGGCTGAAGCTCCATTTCTCCTTGGAGAGTTCTGATTAATATAACTCCTGCTTTAAATTTCCCTAAAAACCCTTAATTCAGGTTTTTTTCTTAGGTGGGGAGGAGTGTGTAGCAGGGCTACAGTATAAACTATGAGATCCCTTTTTCCTTCTCCTGTGCACAAAGTTTGTTGCAACAGCACTTCTATTTCTTTCCTTGCTGTCTCTTTCTTTATGTTCCCCTTAGACAGGTAGGCCACCTGCCTAATGTTCTTACTATCCCTTCCTGGTGGTCTCTGCCTTATTGTACTGTAAGTCGCTGCATACACCTCACGATCGTGCGCAAGATCGCCTGCACGAACGTGCGCATGATCACCTTCTCGAATGTGCGAATATGGCGATAGCAAGTCAGAAAGTTAAAAGGTATATTGTGCCTTTCATTGCTCAGTATTTTGTATCCCCTTCTAAAAGAGAAGTTTAAAAAGGCTAGCTTCATGCTCATTTAGCCCTCAAAAGCTGTAAATAAAGCTAAAAATAAACACTGTGTATGGGCTAAGTCTCAATGCCCTAATGCACCTTTCTGTCCCCCTAATTTTTGTTTCTAGTACAGATGCCATATGTTAATCCTTGCAAGGACTAGGAACCCTGAGAAACTGTTTTTCAGTCCCATTCTCAGCTGAATTGTCACTGTTGGTCATTCGAAGCTTTAATATAATGCCCCCTCCCTTTTTGTAGAACCTGTAAAGCACTGACTTCTGCTACACAGCTTGTTTTCTGTCTAGCTCTAGCGTTTAACTCCCTGCAGGTTCGCGTTTTATCCTAGCCCTATAAATACTCTCAAATTGTGCCTATAATGCAGGGAAAGCAAAATACCTTTAGTTGGACCTTTCTTTCAGCGTTACCACATGGTGCTGACTCTGTGTCTGACTGTAAAATTGCACTGCTGCTCTATAGAGCTGGTCAGACGACTCTCCCTCATTATTATAGGCAGGCTTAAAGTGGAGGTGTCTGGCTATGATTGACAGGATGTAATTATTTCTTAAAATGTAAGACAGCAACATAAATGATGAATTCTGGGTACTCTGAAACTGATGGTATAATGCCTAAAAGTGTTAATTTGAGAACATGTCAATAAAATATGAAAAATAAAGAGTTTATATGAAAATTGGGTAAATAGGGGAAGGGAATCCTGTATCACATGGTAATCTAGCACTTTAAAGGGATGACAATTTCTAAGGCTAGTTCAGTTAATTTTGGGCTCAGCAGGGTGCTGTGTCCTCCATCTTTCTGGTCCATTCCAGCTATAACTTTGTAAACATATGGTGCCTATGGAGTTTTGTTTTTGTAATGATTATATGGATGCCTGAATCCAGTTTATTTCTTTTTATTTATAAGACGTACAGTATGCTTAAAGTTGATATTGTTTTGTTGGAATCCACTGAATGAAGGCTATTTGATTTTATACTCCAACTGGTGTCACTGTGTGAATCCCACACTTCTACTACAGCAATAAACAGTTATTTTAATACAGGGACCATTTTTTACTATTTAAACTATTAAAATCTCCCATTTAATATTTTTGACTTTCTTTTGTTCTGTTTTCTTTAATAATTATTTAGGGTCCCATTTTATAAGGGCAATAATGCACTCTGATGTGTGGATTATCTCTTGATAACAGCACAACCAGGTGTATAAGGCAACTGGGCATGCTCTTATCAGGAGATAACCCACACCTTGTCAGGTGTTATTGCTTGCTTACATCTGAACCACACACAAATGTTCCAGATCTTCAAATTCAGCTGAAATTTTGGGGACTTCTATGCAACACAGGCATCCCTGTGATTAAAAATGAAGTAACTATTTGTGCAACACCAGGCTGTGCATTGGAGAATGAGTAGTATGTCCTCCGGATGGCCAGGTTACAGTTGCCTTGGTGGTGCAGCTGGTTACCATGACTGGAACAGTATTCCAGGCAGCCTAGGTTCCAGTCCCAGCTGAGGCACTTTCTTCTTTCTCTCCTCTGTTTGTATGAGTTCCATAAAAATACGCACACTTCACCCATGTGATTGAAAATGAAGTAATTATTTGTGCAACACCAGGTTGTGCATTGGAGAAACAGTACTGTGTCCTCTGGGATGGCCCAGGTTTCAGTTGCCTTGGTGGCTCAGCTGGTTAGCATGACCAGAACAATATTCCGGGTGACTTGTGTTCGAGTCCCAGCTGAGGCACTTACTTCTTTCTCTCCTCTGTTTGTATGTATTCCATAAAAATATGCACACCGCACCCATGTGATTGAAATTTTATATAAACATTTACATCTGAGTGACACATAAATGTTCTATTTTAAGTTCAGCTTGAATTTTGGGGACTTCTATGCAACACAGGCATGCTTGTTCTTTTTTCATTACTGAGCAATGTCCACATGGACACCTGTACAATCGGGATAGAGGATAACATCACAAGGTTGCAGTTCAAAGATACACAATAATGCAACTAGAAACTGAGCACTGCTTACACGCATTGTGTCCTGTGATTGAATGTTCCTACAAGTATAAATGTACATGACACAAATGATGAGGATTGGACACTGTAAGACTGTTTATTTCTACCATATGGATTCCTGTGGATGTTATATGCTCTCCATTGTTTATCCATTGATAAACAGCATGTGAATGGCACCTGTTTATTAAACACAATGGGGGCGCCAGCCTGCTGGTATTGCATCAGAATTAGTGGTTGTAGAGCTGACAACTGGGGTTTGTGAGCGGAGCCAGGGTAGTTGGAGAGTCAGCCAGAGGAGAAGTATGAGCATCCACAGGCCTGCTAACCTTCTGCAGGGAGGGAGGAGGGAAACTGGTGGCCAACAACTACAACCCTTAGTGCAGCCTAGAGAGTAGGCAGGGCTGGAACCAACATGGAGGGCCTATCAGGAGGTGATTGTGGGTGTCAGCTCAATTGGGGGAGGAAAAGTGCACAACTGCATGTCAAGAGCATTGCATGACTGTCTACTTCCATGGGTGTTTGCTGGGGGAACCACACAAGGAGAAAAACCCCTCGGGGGACAAGTAACATGAGTCCAGGATCCTTTCAGAGACCCAGCAGACAGATGTGGGGTACTTGCCCTGGCTGTCACCAAGGACCATAACTAAACACATGAAAAAAAAGAAACACAATGTAGACCATACACAAACAGGTGGCAGACCATTAGAGGATGCAGGTAACCTGACTGTGAATATATGAACAGGATTACCATGACCTATGCTGTGCATTCTGCATTTGAAATCATGGCTTACCAGAGAAATGCTGGTCAGAAAAACATGCATAGTTTCTGGCTAGAAAAGTGGTGGCAAGGGCTTTAGGTGTGCTGTAGGTTATTTCAGGTTACACGTGGAAACAGAATCTGCTTTTATTCCCAAACCAATTCCTAGAGTCAGTGGCAATTGATGACTGCATATGTTGAAAACAGACATATGTGATGGAACACAGGACACAACAAATATAATAGAATCCATCGACAGCAAGCCACCTTGTGGAACCACTGTGATGATATGACCAACGAGCACAGTGTGAAAGACAAGAGCTGTGTGTTGGATAGTAAAACCTCTGCCCCAAGCACACCCATCTGGCTATTGGACAGAAACAAGTGCTTGTTCAGAAATGAGTCACTGTCATGGCAGAATGAGAATTAGGTTTTTACTTGGGATGAAAAGCAGATGTACGTTCAAAGCTTAGTTTCTTACCAGGCATCAACAGCAGCCATATGGCATCCAGTATGGTTTCCATTGCTACTTTTGTTGTCAGAGTCAGTCGTTTTGCTACTTTCATTTTCTTTCTGGGCTCTTACTTGCTGAAGTGGCTTATACATGTAGGGCTGAACAGCAAATGTGAAGTTGAGGTCAAAGTCATCCAAGTCATCAGCATCTCAGAGTGAGTCAAAGTAATATGCCTTTGCAGACAATGGTGTGGAAACCAGCAGAGGAATCTATGAATTTTAAAGATGGAGACAGCATGACAGGTGTATGTTTCAGTAATAGACGGGGAAAACACATACAATAACAGTAATAACAACAGTAAAAAAAAACAGGAATACAACAATACATTAGATAATTGTAAAAAGTTCCATATACTCATGCATTGTCAACATCCCTTCAGTCGGCACACTGCATGCAAACAGATGCAAGCCTTTGCTGAGGAATATGAGGACTAGGTCTGATGTGGGAAACTGGGGAAAGACAGATGATTCGGGTGGGGATGGACATGTCTTAAGGTGCCAGGCTACTCTGCACAATTGCATAGCCAGGGTAGCCACAAGAAAATGCCGCTTTCTTAGTTGATGTGGGGGGGAAGTGTGTTTTAGCATAGAAAATGTGGACAACAATGACATTTCATAAATGTACACTGTTAATCACAGTGTTGGAGCAAAAGGCATAGGAAACTTAAATGTGGTTAATAGAAAATTAATGACAGCACTGGCTGACTATTCAGTGGGAAGCACAAATAAGGAACAAATGTTTGTAGTGGGCTTCCGGCTGCGTATGACACAGATGTTGCTGTAATCAGTCTGATACCAGAACAGTGCTATCCGACTGAATATCTACACATGTTGCCACTGCACTAAAGAACACAGCGGGGCCCGTACATGAATTTGGACTGTATCAGATAACATGGAATAGTGCACCGGGAACATAGCACATGTGGAACCATGTGGGCCATATTCAGATGCAGCATGCAAAGGAGATCATTGGGCATGCAAGGCACTAAGCAGCCATCTGAATGTCTAGTATGGGCTCATTCACATAGTGAGTAGAAGACTTTTACCACACATCCTGTGGGTATCGAGAAAGTCATCACTGTTGTCCAAAAGATCTCACAACTCTCCGAATAGTTATCCCTAATGCAGGAGACAGTGGTCTTGTGTGAAGTGGCACACCAACCACATGATCACATGTCTACTTCCATCACCCCTTCTGAATAGCTGTCACCTGTCCTGGGTGTCTTGTGACCCCACCCACACTGAAATCACCTGGACCACGTAACCTCTAATATCACTGGTGCCAGTGCCCTGCTGTGTAGCAGCACACCAACCCAATGATTACTCATCCCATATAATGTATGCCACCCACCCCACAGTAGATAGCAGCACCACCCCACTGCCACCTTCAAACATGCACTATAGGTTATGCAACTTCCTTGTGTCTGGCGGCACAAACCCTCCCCCCAGCACCTATTCCATATAGCTGATGCCTATCATAGGTGTCAAGACCCACCCACCATCATCCATTCCATTTAGACATCTGTTGGCACCCACCAACCCAATATCAACTGGAACATGTACCATATAATAACCATGCTGTCAGTGTCCTGGTGTCTAGCAGAACTACCACCCCACAATTAACCATCCTGTATAGCATATAGTACTCCCCAGTGACTAAAGGCACTCTCACCACCAGCCAATCAACTTGTTCCCTACAGCTGACACCTCTACCTGGTGTCTACTGGCTCCCTCAACACACGATCTGTATATATATCATGTTTGCCTGGTGTCTAGTGGAACCCCACTCCTACCAACACCATCACCTGTTTCTTATAATCAAATCCTATGCTTGCAGTATACTGGTGCCAAAATCGTCCCTTCCCTATTGCTGACACATCAGTTTATTGCAGTGTGGCAATAACAATACATTGGGCATATAATATAAAATTAAACTGAACATCCTTCATAGGTCCACTCCCAGTTCAGTTGCACCTGGTGCTCATTGTGAATTGTATACTGTAGCTGCAGACAGACAGCTTCATTTGTGGCTAAAACCATGTTTAATATTCAGCATCACATGAAGACCTGCACAAAAGAAGCACTAAAGGGACAAAATCAAAAGCCAGTACACATATCCATGATCTGCACACCAAAAGTAAAACTTGTTATATCTTTAAGAAACATGGCTGATTTTGGCAAAGCCCTAACAATGGAACTAGTATGCTGAGAAGCAGTTATCTGGGAACAGAGGGTTGCACACATATTGTTATCTGAATTGCCACCTCGTGATAGGAGAAATGAAGACTTAAAAAATAATAATAATGAGGCCACCAGCTGAGCAATGATATTAAGCCTTAAAAATAATAATAATGTAAAAATTGCCTTACTTTGTTGGAGGAATGACTGTCTGCAGGTAAAATACATTGTGAGTGGAGTCACACAATGGTTCATTCCATTGACATCATCATGTCACATTAGGCAATGAGGCTGAAAAATGAAGGAGGATACTGGGGGATGAAAACTGTGTGGCATCTGTGCAACTCTGCACTGAAAAATGCAATAGAAATGAGCTTTACAAAACTATTAACACGCTGCTGGACTACCTACATTTATGTGAGTACACATAGGTCGATGACAGTGTTGCAACTAGCTGTGTTTCGGGCATGGAGATTTTAATGAAAAGAGATGTTTAGGTATCCTTTTAGTTGATCTGACACAACCTCCCTGCCATGAACCCATTCTGCCTCTCATTTTGGAGGCCATCTGCCTAGAGCAATTCAACTAACTATTCTTTCAGGATGATCTCCATCAGCTTGCCCGTTATAGATGTTAAACTGACAGGCCTGCAGTTTCCTCTGTCATTCCTAGCCCTGTTCTTATGCAGTGGCACTACATGCACTGTTCTCCACACCAATTGCACCTCTCTTGTATCTAGAGTACTGTTAAAAAGGTCTGTCACCAGTCCTGCTAACTCTTCTGCCAGTTATTTCAATACCCTGGGGTAAATACCAACCAGTCCTGGGGAATTGTCCTTCAGGGCTCGATGTCCCTTCCTGACCTGGTCCACTGTGATCCTGTCCTCTATCATACATACAACCCCCCGCTCTTCCCATGCCCATCTTCCGTTGAGCACTAATCCATCCTACTTATTAGTAAAGACAGAGCAGAAGTATTCATTTAAAACCTCTTTGTTATCCTTACTTTCTTCCACGCCCCCCTCCTCCTTCTTAAGTTTAACAATGCCCTCTTTCATGGACCTTTGTTCCCTTATTATTTGAAGAAGACCTTGTCCTCTTCCCAGTCTCTTTTGTAATCTGCAGTTCCTTCCCATCCACTGCCTTTCTAACTATCTACCTAGTTTCCCTTGCCTTCACCGCATAGGTTATCCTATCCTCCTCCTTCTGGAACATCCTATACTTTCTATAGGATGCTCTTTTTCCTTAACAGTCCTGTCCACCTCCCTGTTGAATCCTTTGCTTAAGGCAGATTTCTATGGCTGCTTTGATCCCATTCCCATTTTTGATAATGGTCCATTTCTGGTCTACATTCATATCCTCCCTGAAGTTAGCTACTAGTCTCTCTTTTAGTATTCTGCCCATCTTACTGAAGTCAGCCTTCCTATAATTCAGCACACATGTTTTTGTGTTTAGGACTTCCTTCCCCAAATCTATGTGGAACCACACTGTCAGGTGGTCACTCCTTCCCAGTGGATCCTTGGTGTAATCTCCCTGACATGTTTCCCATTCATTATTACATGGTCCAGGACGGCTTCTTCCCGAATGGGTTTGTTAACTCCCTGGCTCATGAACCATTAATGGAGTAAGTAAGAACTTTGTGACTGTGTGAATAGGGCTAGGAGATAATCAAGGGCTTTTCCTGTGCACAGTAGCACTACAAAGAAATCGAGGGGTAGTCACACGTGCTTGGGAGACAGTTAAACCAGTCATACTGTAGACAATGATGGGTAGACCATTTATAGGAGAGGATAAACTTGCACAATTTTCTAAACAAACAATCTAGGAGCAGCAGAGTGGTTTTCTTTGCACAGCATCATTCTTCTGTGATGAACATGGGCTGACGCAACTTATTACTGAACCAACACGCCCAAACGTGAAGAACCCCAGTAAAAGTACACTTTTGGATGTGCTAGTGGTGCTAATGGTGAGCAAACCTCATTTCTTCTCCCACGCTGATGTCTTCTTCTCAGATGCCAGCGACCATTGTTTTATTGCGGGAGTAAGATCCACTAACGACTCAGCACCCATCAGCAAGTTCTCTATGAAGAGATCCAGGTGCAACTTCAATGAACCTGCCTACCTAAACGAGCTTAAGTACTCCCCTGAGTGGCAAGATTTCTACCTGGCCAAAACGATCACGTCAGCTTACAATATCTTCCACAACATTCTATCAAGGGCCCTTAATAAGTATGCTCCCCTGATTAAAGTTCGAACTAGGACCAAAACATGTAAATGGTTCACCCCTCAGATCAAGTTCTTGATTCTAGAAAGAGATAAGCTCTGGAAAAAAGTGCACAGACTGAACACTGCAGAGGATTGGAACCAGTTCAGGAGACTACGAAATTTATGTACCGAAACAAATAGAGAATCGAAGGCCACCTTCTTCAAATCCGAACTCGACTCTGCCACAAAGAGCCCAATCAAGCTCTGGAACACAATCAATGATCTGCTAGGCCACCCCCAGGAAATTCACTCCCACCAAGATTACCTCTGGCAACTTGACTATAACCGAAAAGATGGATATACTTGACGATTCAATAACCACTTTGCTATTGCAGGCATGGTATTTGATAACTCCCCTGCAAACATACTTCGCTCCCAGACTGCCAGCCAACTGCCTGAAACTCTGATAGTTTCACTGCCTTTCTCACTTCAACCTGCCCCACTGAAAGAGGTAGAGGACCTCTTGCTTCAGTTGGATACTAGAAAAAGTGCTGGGGCCGACACCCTTGACCCTTACTTCCTAAAAATTGCCTACCACGAACTAGCAATACAAGTCACCCACCTTTTTAACTTATCCCTGTCTCAGAACACCTTACCACCTATTTGGAAGACAGCACATGTCATACCACTGCTCAAATCAGGTGACCCTGGTGATCTCAATAACTACAGGCCAATTTCCCTCCTTCCGGTCCTGTCCAAGCTCCTAGAGAAAATTGTAAATGCACAGCTGAGGACTCACCTTGACTCTAGGGAACTGCTAAATCCTATGCAGTCCGGATTCAGAGCTAAACATAGCACTATCTCAGCCCTCGCCAAAGTTACTAACGACTGGCAGCATAATCTTGAGAGCAAAAACTTTATTTATGCTGTTTTCCTGATCTAAGCAAGGCTTTTGACACCGTCGACCATAGTCTGCTCCCTCCTCCCTTCAAACCAAAGGTGTGGACCCTCCTCTCGTGCTGGTTTACTGACTATCTTACAGGCGCCTTCAACAAGTTAAAGCCAAAGGAGGCCTGTCCCCTTAAAAACTCTGCAAAGAGGGTACCTCAGGTTCTATGTTAGGCCCTTACTTTTGCAATATACATTAATAACATCGACTACTGTATAAAGAAGCCAACATCCATCTGTTTGCAGATGATACAGTTCTCTACGTGAGTCGCCCAACACCTGAAGCTGCCTGCAATGACCTACAGTCAGAATTCAACCTTTGCAAAGCCAACTCCTCCAAAAAAGCTACCCTAAATGCCAAAAAACTAAAGCGATGGTCCTCTCCCTTTTATCCGTGACAGCTAACCCTGTGTCCAGTGGGACAGTTCCCAAATTACCACAGTTCTAGGTGAAAAACTAGAATTTGTTACAAAATTCAAGTATCTGGGAGTTTGGATAGACCAAAGACTCTCCTTCATTGAACATATCGAGGACTTGCTAAAACGACTTCGCAAAGGCTTGGATTGTTTTTAGAATCAACCAATTTCTCACCGAGGTGCCAAGAAACAACTGGTCCAATCCATTTTCCTATCATTGGTTGATTACGCTGACTTCCTCTACAGCCAATGTCCCAACTCTTACATGGCTAAACTGGACACACTGTACCATCAAGCACTGAGGTTTATAACGGGACTCCCCTTCGACACACATCACTGCACCCTATATGCGGCAGTGGGGTGGGCATCACTAAAGTTCAGGCACCACAGAAACACCGCTCTCTGGACCTATAGAGCCATCTCTAATAAGCTGCCTTACTATATCTCCTCCTGTCTTCCCCTGAGTATAATTGGGGAATATGCGTTTAGAAGTTACTCAGCTATTACACTTAAAGTACCCAAAGCAAAATCCCGCTTCAGCAGGGCAGCCATAAGCTTCGTGCTACCTACCTTATGGAACGCTCTACAAAAAACCCTCAAATTTAGCACTCTAACTGGTATAAATGCCTTCAAGATGCTTTATTTCCTTACAATCAGAGAAGTATGTAACTGCTTCACCCACTCAGACCCAGTACTGGTGTCTGCACTGGTATATAGCCACGCCTAGACCTGATTTTTAGTACTGACCCCCCCAGCTTGCTCCTCACCAGCCTAATTGTTCTCTCTCTCTTATCCCCCTGTCTTATCAACACTAGGCCCATCCATCCCCTTATTCTTCCTTTCCCAACCTCAGATAGGAGCTCACTACCCTGGGTTGTGACATCCTACCATGCCCCGTACTTTATAGCATTCAATCCCGTGGCTCACACATACTCCTTTTCTCCATCCACCTTCTCTACATCCTGTTTTACCAACTCCTTTCTGTGCACTGTGCCCTCCTAGCCTTTCTCCCCCTACCTCCTTCCCTTCCCCCCTACCTTCACCTCTACCTGGTGTATAATTTTATTTTTTTCTTCCTACTTTCCTCCTGCAACCTTAGATAACCTGCTTTATCTTCCTATAGACACTTCTATGTATGTAAATACCTGTAATCTGTACAATATCTGTATAATTCTATGTACATATGAACTTCTTTTTCTTCCTCTCTGTAAAGAGTATTATCTGTACTGCCTTGTAAATACCTGTGTTGACCTGTATATACAATTGTTCATGCTCCACCCAGGTCCATCTTGCAAATGAACTTCTGCTCAACAATGAACGCCTGGTTAAATAAAGACTTGATTGATTGATTGATTGATTGATTGCTGATTGATTGATGTCTCTATGGACAATGGAAGGGAGCAGGAAGTGGGAGACTACTTGCTTTCTTATATCAGCACTGAGGCAACATTTAGACTTATAGAGAAATTTAAGCTTGGGCCCTATGATACATAAGTGCCTATTGTATGTAAGTGATACATCAAGACAGATTCCTATATATTTGACTAGACTGACCTGTTCAGTAATGTTGTCATCTGACATTATGACTACAAGTAGGGTGGAACAAAATTGATCCTCTGCCAGCAGAATTCTGGTGAAATTACAATTTTGCTTCCATGAAATTTCCAAAGTGTCCATGAAAATGTCATGAAATTTTGCCAAAACTGTGATTTTCATTTATTTCCTTCTAATTTAAAAATTGTCCAAATTGCAACAAATTTGGTACTATGACTTTCCCAGGATCCATGCTGAAGTGTACCATGACTGAGATCTCTATCTTTAAAGGCGTCTGAGTTATAAACCTCCAAACATTTGGGAATTTTAAAATTATATTTCACAAATCTGTAAATTGTAGAATTTTAAGCCCCTATGACTGTAAAACTAGAAAACAGAATATTGCCATTTTTATTAGGTTTGTTGACACTAAACATTAGGCATTGAAGCTCCCCATGCCCTAACAGCAGAATGTTATTATGCCATTGTGATGACCATGGTTCAAAAGTGAGCCAGGGAAGTCGTGTCAGGAGGCAGGCCATGGGACAGACAGCTGCTGCTTGGCAATGCATCTCAGTTGGGGAGTGTTTGAGAGGGGTTCCTTCAACACAGTGACCCCTGTGGCTGTGCCAGAGAGCTTGCTCCTCCTGCAGGTAAAGCTGTTTCTGACTGTGTGAGGTTGACATAGGTACCACCCCACCAGTGAAGACAGGAGGAAAAAAAAAATGTTGGAGAAAAACACGGTAGCCAAATGAATGTGGTCTGGGTTCAGCCTGATCAGGGTATATCCCTGTGAACAGGGTATATCCCTGAGAGGCAAGCTATTGCCTGGGAGAAAAAACAATGTGGAAAATGAAAAAGATGCTGTGTGTGCCATAGACTCATAGATTCATAGATATGTGTTGGCAGAAAAGGACCTACTTGGCCCATTGATTCTGCCCATTCCCTTCCCTTTACATGCCCCCTTCCCCTTAGATTCCCCCCTTTGTACCCTAGACAGTCCCTTGTGGTTGTCCCAAGCCCTCTAGAATCCCTCCGGTGTTCTGGCCTCTAACACCTCCACTGGCAGACTGTTCCAGGATGTCACCACCCTCTCAGTAAAGTAATGCCCCCTCACATTCCCCTTAAACCTACCCCCTCCACCCTCAGTCCATGCCCTCTAGTTTTAGAGCCACCCTTCCCTGCGAATAAGTTCCTCCCACTTTATTGTTCCCCTTGGCATACTTAAATGCTTCTATCATATCCCCCCCTCTCTCTTTTGGTCTCCAGCGGGTAAAGATACAACACCCTCAACCTCTCTTCGTATGACTTCTCACTTAGCCCATGCCCCATCTTTGTGGCCCTTCTCTGTACTCTTTCTATGGCATCTATGTCTTTGCATAGGTGAGGTCTCCAGAACTGAACCCCATACTCCAGGTGGGATCACACTATGGAACTGTAGAGTAACATCAGCACCTTCTGTCTTCTTCTTGTTATCCCTCTCCCTATGCACACCAGCATTCTATTTGCTTTGCCCACCACCTTGCTGCATTGTGTCCCTACCTTAAGTTTGTCTGTGATTATGATTCCTAGGTCCTTTTTCTGCTCAGATGGCTTCATTACCTCCCCTTCCAGTATATATTTTGCACACTGTGCATTTCCTGGTACTGCATTTTAGTTGCCATGTTTCCAACCATGTCTCCAGCAACCATAAATCTTTCCTCATAGCCTCTACTCCCTCTGGGGTATCCACCCTGTTGCACATCTTCGTATCATCTGCAAATTGATAGTCCTTCCCCTGTAGTCCCTCTGTTATGTCACTGATGTAAATATTGAACAGGATGTGCCCCAGCACCGACCCCTGGGGGAACCCACTAATCACCCCCATCTCCCTTGAGCGCACCACATTTACCATCACCCTCTGGCTTCTGCCTGTCAGCCAGTTCTCCACCCACCTTGTTATTTTCTCCCCCACCCCGAAGCTCTCCAGTTTATTTACTAGCCTTCTGTGGAGCACAGTGTCGAAGGCCTTTCCAAAGTCCAGATAAGCCATGTCCACTCCCCTCCGATCAACTACCCTTGTCACCCCATCGAAGAACTCAATCAGGTTCATCTGACATGACCTCCCCCATGTGAAGCCATGCTGATGGATGCCCTGCAGCCTGCTATCCTCCAACTACCTAACCACATTTTACTTTAAGGTCACCTCCGTCACCTTACCCACCACCAACATGAGACTGACAGGGCAATAATTGGCAACATCCTCCCTGCTGCCACTTTTATGAAGTGGTGCCATGTCTGCCCTCTTCCAGTATTCTGGAACCCTCTCTGTGTCTAAAGACAAGTTAAATAACCTTGCTAGTGGTGCCACCAGCTCCTCCCTCAGCTCCCAGAGCACCCTAGGTTGCAGGGCACCCAGATCTATAGTCTTGTCTCTCCTCAACTTACCCAGTTCTTCCCTGATCCTGTCCTCACTGATTGGGCTAAGATTCACCCCTTCCCATCCCCTCTATATCTGGTCACCTGCCTTCCTTCTCTATTGTGAAGACCAAGCTGAAGTATATATTTAGCAATTCTGCTGTCTCGAAGTCCCCTTCCATTTGCACTCCACCCTTATCTTATCTATTCCCTGCCTGACTTTACTTTTTTCCCCATGTACCAAAAGAAAGTCTTATCACCCCTTTTGGCCTGCCTAGCTATTCTCTCCTCTGTTTCTGCTTTCACTTTCCTAATCCCCTGTCCCACCACCAGCAGCTTCTCACTATAAATGTCCCTGCCCTCTTTACCCTTCAACCTCTTATATTCTCTGAAGGCCCTTTTTCCTCTCCCCTATTATCCCCCTCACTTCCCTGTTGAACCAAAGCAGTCTCCTAATTTTTCTGCTCTTCTCCTTTCTTATACAACCTCTGTGGCCTTCAGTATCCCCTTGATCCTATTCCATAGTTCCTCAACCCCCATCCACTCAATCCATTTCATTTAATTCCAGACTACCTCCCTCATTTTGGGAAAATCTGCCTGCCTGAAATTTTGGACCTTCATGATGGTTTGACTTGCTTTATACCCCGCTCTAACCCTGAAACCTACTGTGTTATGGTCCCTTGCCATTAGGCTGACCCCTACAGATCAAACACACACCAATCAGACAAAGAAGTTTTTAGCACAAGCAGGATGATTATAAATAATGATTTGGCAAGTAGCCAGAAGTGGGGGGTGAACAGCCTATTTTTCCTGACCTCTGAGATGGAGCAGTCCCACTGATTCCACTACTCCACCACCAGGCTCATGCAGGAACTGTCACACATTACATTCTTTGTGAATACAGGTAAGAACCTGGGAGTGGGCGGGTTTGAGAAAGTCATCAGTGACATCATAGCTCCTCCCACTTCTCAAATTATTTAAACCGAGCATGTACATGGTTTCAGTTGCTCCTACATCCAGAGAGATGCCAAGACCTCTGCAGCCACATTGTCTGGGTGAGTGAAGCTCTTATTTAGATCGCTGTGTGCCTAAAAGCTCTGTATAGTAAACTAGAGAGGATTTAATATTAAGAATATTTTATCTTTTGTACACGGATTAAGTCAAGTCCCAAGAAAGGATAGACAGCAAGTTTCTATGAGTAAAACTGGAAGATGAAAAGAAAGCTAAGGGCATGTTGAGGTTCATTTTGGGAACATTAATGAATGAAGGAAGTTTAGAATGAAAATGTATTCTTTCTGAAGAGAAGTAAATTTAACAGTATTATTCCTTACAGAGATGGAATAAACTTACAGGATGTAAGATGAAGGAATATAGTTTTAGTAGGCAATAAGTCATACAGTATTTATTTTTTATGAATCACTAGGTTAAGTTTGATCGAGGTATGCCAGTAACTATGAATAAATATAAGTTATTAAAATAATTAAATAATGATATCAATAGGGCTTCACAGTTTGGTTGCTGGATACAGAAAGTTATTATGATTGTTTAGAGAAAAATCAGCATAAACTGGGCATATATATTGTACTGAACTGGATGGAACAATGTACAGTATATAAATTTGTATGGGTTGTGCTATGTGGAAACTTGTCACCTGGTGTCATAAGGAAGAAAATATGTATCTGAATGTATATCAGTTGTGTGTTTTACTTTGTTTTTATCCAGGATTAACACTGTTATATGGGCCTGAAGAAGTGGTGGAGGAAGTCTTCCCACCTTCCTAAGGATTTTGATGCCCATTGAACACTGCGTAATAAATGCAAAAAGGAGATTCATCTTGCCAAAAGCCACTACTTTGGGAACCTCCTTAGTGCCTCCTCCACATGTACAAAAAAATACTGGTCCCAAATCAAGGAAATTCTTGGGAACAACAAGTCCTCTACTCCTACTAATATGCATATTAATGATGTCCACTGCAACCATCCTCTCACCATTGCCAATGCTTTCAACTACCTCTTCTCCTCCCTTCCTACTTTAGTCTCTCCTATGCTCCCTTTTCCTGGGATGGTCCCCTTGACTTGCTCCCCCTTCCCTCCTGCACTGGGGCTAGCTCAGGTCACCCACCAGCAAGTTCTGGACCTACTAAAATCTGTTCCTGCCAGTGGCAGCCCCGGCCCTGATGGATTGCACCCACGGATTATTAGGCAGTTTGAGGCCTGGCTTGCCTGGCTCATAACCAGGCTTTTCAACCTCTCGATCAGCACTGTCACTGTACCCCTGATCTAGAAATCAGCTAGAACTATGCCTGTCTATAAAAAAGGTGATGCTAATCTTCTGACAAATTACTGACCCATCTCTCTTCTCCGCACTCTTAGTAAGCTTCTGGAGAAACTTGTTCATCGACAGGTCTCTGATCACCTCTGTCACCATAATCTTCAGTCCCCCTCTCAACATGGGTTTAGGGTGGGGCATAGTACTACCACAGCACTGACCCTCCTCACAAACAATATCAAAAGCAACATGGATAAGGGCCTGGTCACTGGTGCAGTGTTCATTGACCTGTCCAAAGCTTTCGATATGGTACACCACCTGCTCCTGCTGTCCAAACTTAGTGACATAGGTGCTTCTGACTCCACCCTATCTTAGTTTAGTAGCTACCTGGATAACTGCTCCCAGGCTGTTTCCTTCTGCAAAACTCTTTCCTCCCCCATCCCAATTACTCGGGGTGTTCCTCAGGGTTCGATTCTTGGTCCTCTTCTCTTTTCCCTCTTCCTTAATGACATTCAGTGTATGTCACTACACAGCAACCACCTCATGTATGCTGATGACATAGTGCTTTACCATTCTGCCAAAACTGTTGCTGATAGTAACCATAATCTCACATGGGATTTTCAATCTCTCCAATCCTGGCTCTCTGCTAACCAATAAATCCTTGACATAGGCAAAACGCAGGCTATGCTGTTCGGGTCAACTAAAAAAGTACACTTAGAATCCTCTAAACTCCATGCCCTCAGTCAGGAGGGGACACCTGTTACTAATGCGGTGACTATCAAATACCTTGGGGTCATGCTTGACCCTGCCCTTGATTTCTCCGTGCATATCAATGAGGTGTGCCGGGCCGTTAATATCAGAATAGGCGCTGCCTATCGTATGCGGCACTCACTCACCCCCACTGCAAGGTTAGCAGTAGCCAAAGGTGTATTACTCCCACAACTTCTCTATGCCCTCCCTGTTCTCTACAATATTAATACCAGTGTGCTCAGCAAATGGGACACTTCCTACAATAATATATGTAGGTTTGCCTTCTCTGCCCCTAGACTGGCGCATCACTGCCTGCTCTACACTGGTTATCTCCCAAAGACCTCTGCTCTTACTCCCTAGTGTGCTTCATTGATTCTCTCACTAGACCCCATAGCCTGTCCTCCCTGAGGGACTTGCTAACCCCTGTCTCACGTACCCACTTGCTCAGGTCATCCTCTGTCCCCATGCTATCAGTTCGGTCATGTGCTACAAAAATGGGAGAACAGGCCTTTGCTTGTTTTGCACCTAACTTCTGGAACTCTCTCCCACCCCTGGTTCAACACTCCCACTCTCACCATTCCTTTAAAGGGACACTGTCAACCCCCTTAGGTCTCAAAGTGTCCCTAGTTTAAAAAACATATTTTATGATTGCCAAAATTCTGTAAAGATTGTTAATGTAGCTGGTAGTTTTAGTCTGACTCTTGTTATCTTAAAAAAAGTAAAAAACAGACTGCCCAACATACTGGTGTTATCACACCAAATCAGGTTTGTTTACATTCCTTAATCAACTCCAAATGCATCTTTCCTGGCCTTGGGAACACCCACAAAACAGTCTAGCCCCTTGTAATACAATGGGAGTTCAGGAGGCTACTGCTTTATGAGTGACTGCACTGTTTGGGTGTGTTTCTTACGCTCAGAAAGTATGCTGTAAGAACAGAACCAGGATTGTAAACAAAAACAAGGTTGTTTATAAATGTACATTGCCATGCATTTCAGTTCTACTAAGCAAGGAAACAGGCAAAACAAACAGCAATATCACTGAATTTTAGAGAGGGTAAGCAATCTTAAAATGTGGTATTTGAACTAGAATTAATATGATGAAAAATAGGTTGACAGTGTCCCTTTAAGCGGTCGCTGTTCTCACACCTCTATGCTCTTGGAATCTGTAAATGTAATTAACTGTGTGTCTCCCCTCCATTCCTCCTGTTTTTGGGGATGTTGAGGCTTTGCCTTTTCTTGCTGTATCCTGTTTTTGTTCAGCTTATTGTACACTGTACAGTATTTATACCATTTGTGTTATCCCATATTTTTGTGTCTATATTTGACTTGTCAGTGCTGTGCTGTTGTCTTGATTTTGTTACACCTGTTTGTACTCTCCCGGGTCGTGCCTGAAAATGGGCAGGATTGTTGCCTAGTCCACTTACCTGGTTACCAAAAGCTAATAAATAAATAAATAAATAAGCCACAAAACTGTTGCCCCATTTTATAAGTGTGTTTAATACAATAAAAGCAGTTATTGTTTGCTAATTATCATGTGACTTGCAGTGGAGTTCATACTTGTTTTTGGTTATCTGAGTTTTGTGTTGCCAATATAGGATGAACCAAGTACACAACTGACATTCAAGAATTAGGGCATCCTAATCACCCACATCTTTTGCAATGAATAGCTATTATGCATCCATGAATTTTTGAGCAAATGTTTCCAATTAGTAATTAAGCATCTGCAATAAATGCTAATCTACTAAACCACATTTATCTAGCTTAATTACTGTAGAAGACATTGAATTCACACTCCGTTTTATTCACGCTAACAGCTGTCAAAACATTTTAGTGGCACAGAGAATTAGCGCACTTGTCTTTGCACAGTATTTGCCTAATTTATATGTAACATCCTCTTAAAAAGTGAATAAAATTAGCCTTCAGCTTGCTAGTACATTTATTAGTTACTTACATACTGGCTGAGTTCTGACTTTAATAGCTATGTCTCTGCTGTCCTGGTTAAAGAATAAGCCTAGGAACCCAGAAAGTCCAGCAAAGTGGAGTTACCCACTTGATATTTCAGAAATTGACCCTGACAGCTTAGTGTAGACATCTGGTGTTGGCACACTAGTTGCTTCAGCGGTAGCCCAGGAACTGTCATGTGCCCCCCCGCCTGCCAAGAAGAGGTGTCGACAGACCTACCAACAGTATACTCCTAAGATACGGTTTGAATATGGCAGGTATGCGGCTGATAACGGTGTGATGGCCACTCTGCGTCTCTATAAAAGCAAAAGTAAAAACACCATAAATGAGAGCACAATTAGAAATTTTAAAAAGGACTACTTGGACCGCCTAAAAACAACACCAAACCCAGCACACCTTACTGCAGAGTTGCCCAAAAAGCCCAGAGGTAAACCAGTGCTGCTAATGACTGATGTAACTGAACAATTACAGAAAATTGTTTGTACTCTGGGCTCAGAGGGTGAAGTTGTAAATGCACCAGTGGTTCTAGCCATCACCCCGGGAATTGTTAAAACAAGTTACCCCCCAACTGTTGAAAGAGAATGATGGAACAATTGAATTGACTAGGAAATGGGCAAGGAAGTTTCTAAACTGGATGGGGTACAGTAAGAGAAAAGGCACCAAAACTGCTAGACCCAATCCGATTTCCACAACCGTAAGGCTTCCTTTTCAAGCAAAATTGCTAAATGTATGACACAGGAGCTCATCCCCCTGAACTTGTTATAAACATTGACAAAACTGGTGTCAACATGATACCAGTGTCCTAGTGGACCATTGCAGCCACTGGTTCTCGTCAAGTAACGGTAGTTGGGCTAGGGGACAAGCAGCAGATATCGCTGCCACTGGGGTACACATTATAATGTCATTTTCTCCCCCCCAGGTGATACACAAAGGGAAGACGAATGCTTGCCACCCTTCCCATAAATTTCCACCTAGTTGGTCCATTACCCACTCTATCAACCACTGGTCCAATGAGTTTACGACCATACAGTATGTAGAAGATGTCATTATTGCATACCTTTCCTCCATGAAAACCAAACTGGATTTGCCAAGTGAGCAGAAAGCTTTGCTTCTCATGAATTTGTACAGAGCTCACACTACCACCCCTGTGTTAAATCATTTACAGGATGCTTGTATCATACCTATATTCATACCTGCCTCCTGTACTGATCTATTGCAGCCCCTTGACATCAGCATGAACAAATGGCTGAAAGACAGCCTGCATCGTTGCTTCACAAACTGGTATGCCGGGCTTGTGGCACACTCTGTTGCCAAAAGGAGTCAGAAGTTTAAGATTGACTTCAAACAATAGCACATAAAAGAAAGCCATGCAACCTGGTTAGAGAAGAGTTTTGTTGAATTGTGTGGATGGAGGGAGGACTGCATCAGAGGATTTGCAGAGGCTGACATTCTAGACACCAACACCAACTGCTTAGTGTCGGTAAGTACTGTATTTGTATCGAGTATCTATGGTCATGAATAATACCTGTATACAGTAACATTGTCCACCTTTTTTGTAGGAAGAACAGACAGCATAAAGCACAATGGGAGTAGCTTCAGGAGCATCGGGAGTATCGGAGGCAAGCATGATGTCAGACACCCAAAAGGAAGACCACACAATTGGGAATGCGGAAGACACAGGGAACGCCGAAAACTCTGATGAGTTGGACAACTGAAAGGAATAAAAGGATCACGATACATCTGCTCGGACATTTCATTTCTTTTCTGGGTGGCTTTTGTCTTTTTTTTTGTGGGTTTTGCACTAATAAATTGTTTTGGGCATCGCAACAAATCTTGGTGACTTTTTTTGAGCCAGTCATACACTTGACCCTCAGTTACTCGCTATTCATGCGTGATGTATGAACATACGATCATACAAAATTTGCCAGCAGATAAAGGCCTAGAGGTCTATCAAGTCTGCTCAAATGTGCAGCTAGCACTCCTTATTCTGCAGCTTCCCCTTCCTTCCACCCTTCCCCTTCATTGACCCTTCCCTTGTCCCGTCCCATCCCCTTTTGAAGCAGTCCACTGTTCTACTGGACGCCACTTCTGCAGGTAATGCATTCCACCCAGCCACCACCCTCTCTGTAAAAAAGTGTCTCCTCATCTCCCTCCTGAACCTTCCTCCCTCCAGTCTCATATCATGGCCTCTTGTGTCCCTCCCCTCCCTTACTTTGAATAGCCCCTCTGTACCTGTCTTGTTTATTCTTTTCATGTACTTAAAGGTTTCAATCATGTCCCCACTGTCCCTCCTCTCCTTCAGTGAGTACATGTTCAACTCCCTCAGCCTCCTCTCATATGAGAAGTCCCCCAGACCCTTGATCATCTTTGTCACCCTGCACTGCACCCCCTCCAGTAACTTAATGTCCCTCTTCAGATACGGGCGCCAGTACTGCATGCAGTACTCCAGGTGCAGTCTAACTAATGACCTATACAGTGGCAGAATCACCTCCTCCCTCCTCGAGGATATACTCCTTGCAATACAACCCAGCATTTTGTTGGCCTTTGCAGCTGCCTTCCTACATTGTGCTGAGTTGTTCACTGACCCTGTAATGAGCACCCCCAGATCCTTCTCCTCCTCTGTCTGGGCTAGCTGCACTCCCCCCAGCTGGTAACTCCTCCTTGGGTTCTTCATCCCAAAATGCAGCACCTTGTACTTTTTGGCATTAAACCCCAGTTGCCAGGTATCTGACCAGGTTTCAAGCTTGGCCAGATTATCCTGCAACCCCTGCCATCCCCCTAGGTCATCCACCACTGCTCCTACCTTGGTATCATCAGCAAACAGACTGATCTTGCTCTTGATGTCCAATGATATGTCTGCAATGAATATCCCGAACAACACTGGTCCCAACACCAAGCCCTGTGGATCACCGCTCATCACTATCCTTGGGTGTGAGAGCTCTTCACCCAATAACACCCTCTGTTGCCTTCCCTGAAGCCAGTTCCCTACCCATCTCACCAGCTTTGCACCTGCCCCTGTGCCTACTAACTTACTTTCTAGCCTTCCATGCGGCACAGAGTCGAATGCCTTACTGAAGTCCAGATACAGGACATCAACTGCATGGCCCCTGTCCAGTTGCCTAATTACCCAGTCATAGAACTCCACTAGGTTGGTTTGGCAGGATCTGCTCATATGAAGACATGCTGTCTGCTGTCCCGTAGTCCTTTGGCCTCTAGGAGGGCCACCTGTCTTTCTTCAGGATAGTCTCCATTAGCTTACCCATGATGGATGTGAGGCTCACTGATCTGTAGTTTCCCGGTTCATCCTTGGAGCCACTTTTGTGGAAGGGCACCACATGGGCCACCCCCCAGTCCTGAGGTACACACCCTGAATGTAGTGAGGCATTAAATAGGTCTGCCAAAGGTCCTGCAAGGACCTCTGCCAACTCCTTCAGTACCCTAGGGTGGATGCCATCTGGGCCTGGCACCTTATCCACCCTCAGTGCCTTCAAACCATCCTGAACTATGCCCTCCATGATTTCCCCATCTGTAACCCCTCCCCCCCGTTTCTGACATTTCTCCCCCCTTGGGTGTCACCCCTCCTCCTATTTAGTAAATACTGAGCAGAAGTACTCATTTTGTGCCTCTGCCTTAACGCACCCTGCTTCCACTCAACCCCCTTCTTAATCCTTACTATGTGGTCCTTACAGTTCCTTTTCTCCCAGATGTACCTAAAGATGTCCTTCTCCCCCTTCTTAATGCCTTGAGCCTGCCTGACTTCCGTAGATGCCTTGGCTCCCCTTACTGCCCTTGTCTCCTCCTTCGATTCCATCAAGTACTCCTCCCTGTCCTCCCCTCTTCCTGTTTTCTTGTACTTCCTAAGGGCAGCTCTTTTCCTCCTTACCTTTTCCATGACCTCCTTGCTCAACCAGTTCAGTTTCTTAGCCCTGGCCTTCTTGTTCTGGGCCTTGCAGCAGGTTTTGGTTGGCTCCACTATCCCCAGCTTTATGAGCTTCCACCTCTGGTTAGTGTCCATACTAGACTGAATTCTGGCCAGGTACCCTTTTACCACTTCCCCCATCCTCCCAAAGTCATCCCTCCTGAAGTCCAGCACTCTTTTGCCAGATTCCACTCCTTCCTTGCCCATATCCCATGGTGTGATGTTCATCAGCTCTGAAGGATAAGGTACTGTCACAAAGTTTACAAAAAATTACTAAAAAACACCAAATGATAGTACTACAGCAGTGAATGTAACCGTATACTGTATACAGAATACAGTACTAGACACTATTAGACAGTGTTACATCTTGTCTCATAATATTCACTGGCCCTTTATTTTCACTGATGAAGCTGAATAATGAATATAGCAAAAATAAAGGGACAGCGAATATTGTGTCCTCTACAGTACATTCCAGGATATATTTACTTTGCTGTGCATGGAAATCTTGAATGTATATTCCTGAAATAGCAGCAGAGCTATAAACAACCAAATAGTTTTAAAATGTTCACACAATTTAACAATCCTGGTGGAGACTGGTACTCCATCCTCCAAACCCTGGCTCTGTTAAAAAATTGCGTCCCTTGAGTCCCATGCCCCCACACCCTCTGATCCCCAGTCTAGGTACATCAGTATAAGTCCCTTGTACCTACTGGTGCTCCTGACCCTCCAATTGCTGGCCCAGCAGTTAAAATGAAAGCACCTGGTGGCTAGTGGCCCCCCTTTTGTACATAACAGAGCTGGCAATCAGAGGGAGGGGGCCACTAGGCACCAATGATAACCTTATACATGACTGGGGCTGGCATTCAGGGGGGCTGCTAGGCACCAGGAACCATTCTTTAATTAACGGGCCTGGTTTTTGGAGGGAAGGGGACCACTAGGCACCATGGATAACTTTATGCAAGACACAGACTGGGGTCCGCTAGGCACTAGGGTAAAGTTATTCATTATTAGGGCTGGCAATTGGAGGGCAGAGGGGCCCACTAGGCACCAGGGACTTTTATGTGCTTATGGTGCTGGTGATTGGAGGGAGGTGGACCACTAGGTACCAGGGCAATATTTATTACATGACAAGGTGGCAGTAGGAGGGATGGAGACCCCTAGGAACCAGTGCCATCTTTATTAAATGATGGCCCAGCCATAGTTGGGAGGAGGAGGAACCACTGGACACCAGGAATATCTTTTATACTGTACAGGATGGTGATCAGCAGGTGGAGGGGACCACTCCAGGCCGGGGACTTCCTGCTTCTTAAGGGACTGGGCTACTGGGGTGGGGGCAGTGCAACACAAACCTGCAGCCACTTCCCATTCAAATTAGCCCATAATGGGCATGCAAATGGACCCTTTGCACCTTGCATGCCCAATAGGCTCATTTGCATGGGGACTTCTGAGAATCACGCTTGAGCTCCCAGCACAACTAGGTCTGGAGCCACTCTTCTCTGCACTACAGGGTTCCATGTCAGAACAGTGCTATTGGACTTAGCACTGCTCTGACATGCCCCTATATTTAGTCACACAGCGTGGGTGTGTTGTATGACTGAATATAGAATCTTCAGGGTCCTGGGCAATGGGCAAATGTAGTGCAGAACTTTGTGCTCTGCTTTGCCCATTTTTGAATATTGGTCTCCTGATCTTTTTTTTTAACTGGTCCTGCTGTCCTCTCTGGGCTAGTATAGTCACCGAGGACTGTACTTTGCCCCTGGAGAAAAGCAGACACTGAAAACTTCTGATCAGATATCATAAAGCTTTTACATGCATTGCATGTTATTCAGTCTTCCACTACTGCCTACTGCTCTGATGACAGTTGCAGGAGATTCTGAGAATTGTAGTCACAGAAAAAGTCAGCCTAGAACTAAGCAAAATTTGTGTGATACAGTGTACTATACTACAGTAAACAGTGAAGTATACCAAAATGTTTTGCATACAAAGTGTACATTGCGAACAACCTTGTGCTTGAGAGTGGGGCCCTTTGTGCTCACTGTTCCTCTTTAAGGTAAAGAAATTATGACCTCTCTGAATCACCTGGCAAAATATCTGAATAGTTTGAAGTTTTCAACATTACTTTAGCATACAGTAAAATAGCAAATGACAGAGAAAAGAAAAACAACATGGAAATCATCATTTAACCACAGCAGTAAGTGAGAAGTGATGTGTTTTGGGGCAGTTAATAGAGAAGTGATATAAATTTGCTATTTTCTTACATTAGACATTTTCCTGAAGTACATCCAGATTATTTTGAGCTTCCTCAAAGGTCAGTTTGTTCTTTGGCAGGCAGTTTATGATTTCATTTCTATGAAAAAGCTTATTATTGCAGAGGAGGTAGTGAAAGTTATACTGAAAGATTTGGACTGCTAACCATTTCATGCACTGCCCTGCATTCCAGAGCTTAGCTATGGTGCAATTCCACAAGGAATATTTTGGCCAACAGTCAGTGGCTGATCAGTTGGAGGCTTCATATCCCATGAAACTACTTTTCGTCCCTTTAATGTTTGTGAAGTATATGAGATTTACTGCACTGGAGACTGAATCCCTCTGTTTAGCCACATGACTGATACAGTACACCAGAATCAACAACAGTGCAAGTTTCCCTGCAAAGCCTTTCTTATGTGCTTCAATTCTGCCATGTAGGGAACACTGCATTGGTGAGAGGGTAGTTCAGACTTATTACCCATTCAGCCTTTGACCTATAATTTGAAATGGCAACAAATGCGTGCCAGTTAATGCCAATTGTGATGGTGGTTTTATGATAATGACAACTACCTACCTGGAACTGGAATGACAAAAAAGAACAACTGGACTAGAATGGTGACTTACCCCTGGGTGTGTGTCAAAAAAATGTTTCTGGATACTATGGTCTGCTTCTGGTTCTTTTGACAACCAGCAGGCCATGCTGGTGTGAAAGTGACACATCATTTTCTGTCTGTTTATGATCAGTAAAATGTCATAATCTTAGTGCAGAATGTGGGGCAGCATCCTCTCCTTGTGATATAGCAAGGTTCTGTGAAACAAAATAGTGTGTCCCATATATTGTAGTGAGGTATACTGGGTGTTGAATTGCCCCTATCTACATAGTACAATACTGTGCGGTTCTTTGGCCAAGAATTTGGTGTGTAGTAAAATCCCAAATCTCTGCTACAGGTATGCATTTCTCCTGCCTGCCATTCCAGGCGTCATCAGGAATCCTCTACCACAACCTTGTGTTAAACTGAAGACATGCTTCAGTCAATTTTAAGATAATTTAAAGAATGGTAGAAAAACACCTGACTACTGAGTGTCTTGATTGGGTAGGGTCCCTGTACTGGTAGGGCACAAGTAACAGGTAAAAACAAGTCTTACCAACTAGGAGGTATTACAGTAAAAATCGTTGCAACAATCTTTGGAATTGTAACATTTAAAACTGTCAGACATTTTTTTTCCTTAGCTACACACACTTAAACAAAACACCATGTACAACATACAGTTCCTGGGGTGATATAGAAAACTGTTCAGCCTCTGTAGTCTTCTTTTCATGCCTTGTTTTATATCTTCTGTTCTTCTTTTCTGGCAGTTGTTTGCTCCTGGCTACTCACTTTGTTACTCACTCTTGTCCACTGTCTTCCTGCCTGCTGCCCCCCCACCCAGTCAAATAAATACCTGTCAAAATGTATGTTATTTTTCAATCCCTCTTCAATGTTCTATTTTCTTATTTTTTGCATGCTGTTTCTCCCTACTTGGCCTCTTGCCTACCCAGTGATTTGTTCACCCAGCCATCCACTCCAACACTCAAGCACAAACTACAGCCACTCTCTGAAGTACTACAGCACCTTTGCACTTCACACACTTACACAGTTATCCACATCTGGCAGCACAAACTTAAACCACAAAGCAAAAAGTCATAATTATCATTTTATTTTTTCTTCTTGTTCATGTCTGATCCTGTGTCTGCACAAGTAAATACATGCGAGGACAAGGACAGCAACACAAATTGGTAACTCCCTCCTGTATAACAGAATTGTGCTGAACTCTATAGATGACAAGACATTCAATCACATAACACAATGCTATAGAAGCACATTTTTAACAATTTAACTGAAATAAAAAGAAAACTTATTCGGGCCATGAACAGTAGACTGGGGGAGAGCAGCAGAAACAGTCCTGCAGAAACAGTCAAAATCTTGGAAGGCCCTGTCATCTCTTGCTATACTCCATCTAATAGCTCAAATTGGTAGCCATCTGTGGGGGAATATGTTATTTTATTTTACATACCATTTTACCTTATTTTTGGCATCATTTTAATGTCCCTTATTTTTATTTTTTTTATTTCCCTAATTGATCATTTTATAAGCACAATAAGATATGAGAGGGTGTTGGTTGTACTGGGTTTACTGCATCTCTAGGTGTTTCAGGCAGGTAGGAATAGGGCCTCACTATGCCCCTGGTCATGTGGCCTTAACCCAAACTTTGAATATCCTGCCTTTTGCTCCATGTACTGTATGTAAACCCTAACATTATCTTATCAGGGTAGAAAGGCCATTTATTTGCAATGGAAAACACTATCAAAAAAGAAACTCATGTATTTCTAAGATAAAAAGGTACTGTTCATAAAAAATATCTTCAGTCATGGAAATGCTACCTTCTCTCTCTTTGCTTACCATTTCTTGCTTATGCATTTGCCATATGTGACTGTGATGTTAGCACTGAAAGATAATACGGTACAATCTGGAGGTGGTAGCTGTATTAGAGACATGGTGGGATGAGTACAGTGAGTGGAGTAGAGAAATTAAGGGGTATCAACTGTTTTATAACAAATAAAATAGAAAAGGGGTGGCATCTGCCTTTATGTTGCCAGCAAGATTTTCTGTCACCTAATATCCCCTACTTAGGATGAGGACAACACAGTTGAAAGTGTCTACATGGAATTCCTATTTAAAAATAGACCCAAAATCCTGTTTGGAAATATTTTCAGACCACCAAATTCAGGACATGATTACAATAATCTTATTGGTGAAATCATGTCAGTACCTGAAGAGGGAAATACAATCATTGTAGCTGATTTTAATTTCCCAGGGATCAAGTGGGAAAACACAACAGGGTCCACTAATCAGGAGTGTAAGCTCATGAATCTACTTGTAGGCCTTGGCCTACAACAAATAGTTACTGTCCCCGCCAGAGGAAGTAACATCTTGGACTTAATCTTTACAAATATAGAAGATGTCATAACAGACATTTCAGTAAAATTTCCACTAGGAGGTAACAACCACAGTACCATCTATTTTAGGGTAACATCCTGTAGTAGTACTGATACAGGTACACAGTTTATTACTAACTATAATAAAGCTGACTTTCAAAAGATCAGGGATTCCATCTCAGCTATCGACTGGAAAACAGTAATTACCAACTATTTAGAAGATACCTGGCTAATTTTAAAGAAAAAAATCCTAGACCTAGAAAATACATTTGTACCTAAACAAAAGAAATATAATAAAAAGGTAGGGTACCTGTATGGTTGACCAAAGGCTATCAAGAAATACTTATAAAACCTAAAATATAAATTATAAATACCTAAAACATGATAATATTCCAAACACTGAAAATCATTACAAAACAGAGCTGAAAAAACATAAAACCATGATTAAGAATGAAAAAAGCAAGGTAGAATTCAAAAGTGCACACACCAAAAGCAGCAACAAACTTTTTACTCATGTAAATAGTCAGAAATGGCCCAAAACCGATAGGTTCAAACACAAGAAAGGGACTGTAACCAAGGATTCACAGTGACTGGTCAGAAATACTGTACAATTCAAAAAGCCCCAAGAAGACTGGTGCCTGCTAAGTGGTGTTTCCACATATAAACAGTTTTTTTTTCTCTCAGAAATGCATACAGTGTAGATCAAGTCCTTTTTTCCAAAACATTTCCTCCTTTAATAAGTATAGAGATAAAACTGCAGCAATACCAGCAATAGTACGGGCAATTCAAGCAATCCAATGCAGTCAAAGTCAAAGTCAAATTTATTTAAAAAGACTCCCAATCCCATAGGCTCTGGGCGCTGCACTAAAACTATACAGTATTTCATACCGTATACATTATACATTAAAATATAATACACATAAAAATTTTTCCGCCCCAAAAGCTTGCACAAATACTGCAATCCACTGCAATACAATGCAAGTCCAGTGCAAAGTGCAAAACATGATGATTCAAAAGGTCTAAACAGTGTAGCAGCCCATAAAAAAATCAAAACAATACTTGCCCCTATTGCGTCTCACTCAAAAGTGAGCTTTCTCAAAGGTAAGTAAGTAAATATCCTTAGTGGCTGTATTTAAAAACACCCCAGTTAAATTGACAGTGCCAAAAAAAAAAAAATAATCTATGTAATGTGTTTAGTTCTCAGCAGTTGCAGCTACATTCAAATAACACTTAATTCATAGGAACTGTGCACGTTGTATTAATTCTGAAGGGCACAAGGACAAAACATGTTGAAAAATATGTGATTCCACCCAAACAAAGGAAGGGAATGTTGCTATAAAAAAGTCAATGCAACGTATTGCAATTTATTTCCTCCTGATCCTTTGTTTAAAAAGCAAAACCACTAAAATGGACAATTCACTCAGTGTAATACCTGTAAAAAGAAAACATTTACAATATAATATCATTACTAGCAGTCACTACCATCACCTGATGCCCCCTCCACACACACACATGCATCATTTTAAATCAATAAGCATCAAAACACAGTTTATAAAGCATACTGAACATACTTATTTGATCAACTTCAATGTTTTGGGGGAAAACAACATTATTTTTTTAACCAAGAATGGAGAAACTTCAATTTTGTCATTTAAGCCTTTGTTTTCCATAGCTCTTAATGAAAAGATTCAAAACAGATAGGCCCTGTTTCCTTAAATTGCAAAATAATTGAGGATAATAAAACCACAGCTAATGTCCCGAACTAATTTTTCTGTTCTGTATTTAACGAAAAAGTACAAGTATCAAAATTAGTTCAGAGCACTCACAAACCCCTTACAGAGGGATGCTGACAAGGCCTTTGCAAAAGAACCAGGGAGTTTGAAACACATCAGGCAGAGATATATGTCTGCATCTGCAATAAATGTTTTGTGAGAAAAATATTGTCTCTGTGTCCCTCTGTAAGGGATTTGTGAGTGCTCTGAACTAATTTTGGTATTCAGTTTCTGCTGTCATAATAGCACCACCCATTCATGTGCACACTCTGTACTTGAAACAACTTCACAATAAATCAATAGACATTGGTGAGGTACCCAATGATTGGGGAACAGCCATCATCATCCCTCTTTACAAAAAGGGAGATATAGGGATTGTAAGTAACTATAGGCCAATTAGCCAGACCTCACTCTGCTGCAAGGTGATAGAAAGGTTAATAAATTATAGAATAGATCTGGAAATAAAATGCAAAGGGTTAATTAATTCTAAACAGCATGAGTTGACAATTGGATACTCTCTACCACAAATTTAGCCACCTTCTATAATAAAGTAAGTACCAATATTGATAACAGCATCCCAGTTGATGTTACTCCACTGGACATAGCTAAAGCCTTTGACGAGGTCCCCCATAAAGAGCTAGTATCCAAATTAATATGTACTGTATAGGGCTAAATCAAAATCTAACCAAATGGATAGGCAACTGGTTGAAGGATCAGACACAGTGTATTCGCATAAAAGGGGATTTATCCAATCCAGGCACAGTTAACATTGGAGTTCCCTAGCAATCAGTCCTCTGGCCCACTTTGTTTCATCTATTCATAGCAGATATTAATAATGACATTAAAAACTCCGTTATTCAATTTACAGATGATACCAAGCTGTGTGTGTGTGGGGGGGGGGGATAGCTACAACAAGTATAAGACTATGCAAGAGGACCTGGAGAATCTAGAATTATTTGCCTAACATTCATAAACTGCACTTTAACAAGGCCAAGTGTGCAGTACTGCACTTCAGGAAAAATAATAACCTATACAACTACACATTGAATAACAAAACACTTAATACAGTTACAAAAGAAAGTGATTTGGTGATTCTTGTTAACCACAAATTACCCGCAGTACACAATTCTTAAAAAAATATCCACCTTGGCTAGCAGAATACTTAACTGTGTCAAAAGAACATTTATAAATAGGTCCGAGTTATGTATTGTATTTTACTCCAGTATAGGACATATATCCATCCTTATCTGGATACTGGGTCTCCATTTTGGAGCCCATTTTTGAAACAGGGCATAGCCATACTGGAAAGGGTACAATGTAGGATCACAAAGATTATACCCAGATTAAAAAACTTAAGCTATGACTGAATAGTACAGCAGTGGTCAGCCTCTAAGAAAGGAGGAAAAGGGGAGATATATTGCAATTACATAAAATCCTGCAATGCCAGACTTGACAGCCCAATGTGAATTTCAGTTTACTAGGTGAAAACCAAACTTAAGAAGTAATAATCAACAACTAACTGTCTCCAAGGCTAAAACCACAACACAGGATAATTACTACACAGTCAGGGTAACAAAGAGCTGAACTAGGTTGCCCCAACATGTGGTAGAACCAATACCTTTTCTTTGTTCTAATCCAGGTCAGATGCTCATCTTGGATGGTTTACTAGAAACACATAATGTACCCACCATGGGTTGGGAGACATTCCAGATGGGCGCAAGCCTACCTAAGTCTTAATCCACTGAGTAGGTAGGTAGATAGATAGAGAGATAGACAGACAGACAGACAGGCAGACAGGCAGACAGACAGACAGACAGACAGAAATTTTATTTATATAGCGCCCCTTTCCGGAGACTTGGAGTGCTTAACATTAACACATTATAAACAACATAAAAACACACACAACATAATACTCAAAATGAGGTGAAGCAGGCAACAATAGGCTTAAAATTTATCATTATAAAATAATAAGTAACAATTCGGCCTGGTGGTGCTGAGGGTTGAGGTGCTGGATGCCTTACCTTGTGCTGCGCTGGTTACCTGGGTTAGGGAACGACCTCAGGTTGTCAGAGTGCTAGTATGGGGGGTTGGGAGGAGCAGGATTGAGTGAGTTGTCAGGCTACTCTCCTCTCCTGGGGTGGTGGGAGTGGGTTGTTGCCCCTCCTGTAGTCCTGTTCCCACCGAGTGGAGGTCTGGTGGGGTAACATAGGCAGGTGAGGATAGCAGTATTGGTGGGCGGAAGGGGCTGAGCTGGCATCTGGTGTGTGTGCGCACCTCCACACACCTGTACAGCCATGTGCCAGAGCCAAGGAGGGGGAATATGAGGAGAAAAAAACAGAAATGCCTTTAAAAATCTGTATAAAAAATAATAATAAGTAACAATTCAAAAATTTAATATCTATAAATTAAAATCCTGGTTAAACAGAATTGTCTTTAAACCCTTTTTAAAGATTTACACCAAGGGTGCCTTCTGAAGATGGATAGTTAGGGAGTTCCACAGGGTAGGTGCGGCAACAGAAAATTGCACAATTGCCCGAATGCCACAACCGAACCCTGTGAGCCTCAAGGAGGCATCCCTCAGAGGACGGAGAGCCTGTGATGGACAGTGAGGCAGAGGAAGATCTTGCAGGTAGATTTGTCCCACTTTATGTAGGGTCTTACAGGTCAAAAGCCTGACCTTGAAGACAATTGTCCACTTAAGTGGCAGCCAGTGCAGTCCACGGAGGATAGGCATAATATGATCAAACCTCTGTGTGCCCATCAATAATCTTGTCGCCTAATTCTGCACCAGCTGCAGCCAGTGGAGATTGCCTCCAGATAGCCCTAGGTACTGGACATTGCAGTAGTTCAACCTGGATGTGACAAAAGCATATACCAGTGTGGTCAGGACCTCAGTTGGTATAATGGCCCAGATCCAGGCAATATTCCTCAGATGGTAAAATCCACCTTTGATGATGACTGACACCTGAGCATCAAGTGTCAAGCTATCTTCCAAGATCACACCCAGATCCTTCACCCATGTGGAGGGGGTCTGTGGGACACCCCTCATAGTACCAGACAAGGGGGATCTCCCAACCCCCCCCACATTGATGACCCTTATCCACAACTAGCACCTCAGTTTTGTTGGGGTTGAGTCATAGCCAGTTTTGAGTCATCCAAATCTGGGTTTTCTCCAGGCAGTTGTTAAACATGGAGGCTACCATCTGGTAGCCAGGGGCAAAGGATAGGTATAGCTGGGTATCATTGGCATAGCAATGAAAACCCAGCCATAGCACCTGATAATGTCTTCCAATGGTATCATGTACACCATGAATAACAAGGGTGACAAGACTGACCCCTCCGGAACTCCACAGAGCAGAGGTTTCGGGTTAGATGAGGTTAACCCCATCATCACCCTCTGCACTTTGCTGTCAAGTATGACCAGAACCAGTTGATAACATTACCAGACAGGCCACACCAGTACTGCAGGAGGACAAGCAGCACCTCATGATCCACAGTGTCAAATGTTGCAAAGAGATCCAGGACGACCAGGATGGTACACTCACTCCTGTCTCATGCCATTTGGAGACCATTAAGCATCTTCACCAGGGTAGTCTCCATACTATGTCCAGCTCAAAATCCAGACTGAAAAGACTTGTAAGATGAGGAGGAGGAGGCAAAATGTACCTCAAGCTGAATAGCTACCTCTTTTTCTATAACCTTCCCTAAAAATGGGAGGTTAGAGACTGGTCTGTAGTTGCTGAGACACTGCAGGTCCAATGAGGGTTTCTTCAATAGGGGTCTAACCAAGGCCTCTTTCAAGGAAAATGGAAAGACCCCACTCCTCATGGAATACTGAGTATGTAGCTATAGAGAAAAGTAACTCACTGAATGTCATTCTAAAGAGATTTGTTTTACATATTTGCTCCGAAACAGCTATCAGAATTGTTCATTATAATACAATAAAACTAGAACTTTAGCAAAGACTCTATCAAGAACAGATCAGTTCAAAGGTCAAGTTATCACGCTACCCTACAAGTCAATTTGTGGTCCATTTGCTGTGCCGTTGTTGCCCTGGTTTTTCATTATTCTATTATTGCACCTTTTATTTATTGCAACTGCGTTTGTTATGGGTTGAAGTAATTTTGTATTCTTTACTCCCCTTCTCCCTCTCTTCCTGGGTTGCAAATGGAAATGAGCTCTGACTCAGTGTGGCCTTCCCAGTTACCAATTTTTAAATAAAAATAAATCAATAAATAAAATCACAGGCAACACCTCAGTGCAGCTAAAATTAGTAACTACCTGCCAACTTTCCATCAGTAAAAGGTATGAGAAAATGATTTTGACAATTCTTCAGTACAATTTGAATATTCACAAAACAAGGCCAGCCCAGCAGCATAGTGGCACTACTGTGTTATATCATTTGGGTTTTTAAGCAGGTTCCCACTGTGGGACCAGAAGTACAGAAAGAGACATGGGGTGTCTTTCAGACAAGAGGTGTTCAGCTCTTGAGGTGGAAGGGTATGGCATACCTAGTCTTCACAGTCCTCATTCTGACTGCAGAGCAGCTATGACATTGACAGGGATAAGCTTAGTTTAAAGTGCATATTATATAATTGTGGACTGCAGACCTCTCCAGCTTTGAAAACTGAGCTAAAATAAAAAAAAAAATGATTAAGTTGATTTTCATAGAACTACATATTCTCCACTACAGTGGTGACTGCAGAAAATCATTTCTGATTGTCTGAAATTAGAAGGGTTCATTCAGCAGCCAGTCGGAGAGACTTCCTCATTGCAGCTTACATTCAGAAGAGCCATTACTGAAGTAAAAGCTTTAGAAAAAAAATTGTTCATAGCTAGAGGCATGGATCTGATTTGAAGTGTGTGAGTGTGTGTGTGTGTGTGTGTGTTTGTTTGTTAGAAAACATTAAATTACTTTTTTTGTTTTGGGAGATTCTACTTCCCAATCTTCAAATCTTCTCTTTTTGGGTGAGTGGCATGTGTCCGCATTAGTGTGTTTGTTTACTGTGTATGCTAGAGAAAGCATTAGTGCCAAGCAGTCAACAGATTTGTCATTGGGGCGTGGTAGGTAATAGCTCAAAGTCCTGATTCATGTCACAATTATGATCAGTTAGAGCTGTATGAGTAATGAAAATTAATTTCCAAATACCACATGTAATTTGATCCAAACGATTTCATGATATTTAGGCAGGACAGACCTGGAAAAAAGGGATTAGGAGTCTTGATCTACATCAGATTCTCCATAAATGCTTTCCTGGTGATAACCCATGCCCAAGAAAACACCAGATGCAAAGCTGTCTTCACTGCCTTGATGCTGGGAGGAACCAAACCTTTGATAATAGGATGTGTGTATCAGCCCTCCAAGGTAGCAGCCAAAGCCCTAAAGTCTCTTTTGATGTACTACCAGGACTCCCCAAGGGGGAGAAGGTGATATTGAGCAACTTTAATATACATTAGGGGCCCCTCACAAATGAAGAAATAAAGAACCTCCTACAAGAGGCTGATCTATCTCAGATAATCCAAGAATACACAAGGCTAAATACGAAAACAGGTAATCATTCCACACTAGATCAGATCCTGGCCTCAAATCCAGACAGCTTCAGACTGGCAGGAACCTTTAAAGAAGCCTTAAGTGACCATTCACCCACTTTTGGTATATGGAAAAACAACTTCCAACCCCACCCACCTAGAATATTCTGGGCCCAGAACTACTCTAACTTTGCCTCAGCATCCTTTCTTGGAACATTAGCTGAAGCAAAGTGGATGCAAATCAAACACACCCCAAACCTGGACACAGCCCTAGATTTCTTCATTACCAATTTACTGTCAACAGCAAATAAGCATTTCCCATTGAAAAAAAAACTCAGGGTTAAAGGACAGGACGCCAGGTGGCTATCCTGGGATTCAAAAAAAAACTAATGTGGAAAAGAGACAGGGCATGGGGTACCTTTTAAATTCACAAGTCTACCTAAGGACTGGCAGAATTTCAGAGAACTATGAAATAAGTGGAAGAGAGAGCTAAAAGCAGTAAATTCATGATACATCAGGAACCTCCAGAAAAGAAATCTCTCTGACCCCAACAAATTCTGGTCACAAATTAATACCCTCATCAAGGTTTGTCCCTCCCAGGGTGAATGTGATATAATAACCAATGATGTTCACTTTACAAACCCTGAAGATGCTGCTAAAGCAATTAATCTATACTTCACTAACCTAAACAAGTTTAAGACTCACCATGCAGGGGCACCCCTACCCACACGTGCAAACACTACCTCAACTCCCCACTCCCTGAAATTCCAGTTTAAGTTGTTATCAAAAAAGAGGTCCTAAAACTATTTAGGAATCTCAAATCCCATGGAGCTACTGGTTATGACTTGTTAGAACCTAGGTTGTTCAGAATTGCTGCCCCAACTATCGCTGCTCTAGTCGCATGGTTATTCAACAGATTCCTCCTAGAAAGGGAAGTTGCAACACTCTGGAACATGGGCTTGATTACACAGTCCATAAAGATGGATCATGAGAACAAGTTGAAAACTATGGGCCCAAATTGCTCCTCTCCACCCTAAGTAAGGTTTTAGAGAGGGCCATATGTAACCAAATTATAGATTATATTGAGCAGCATAAATTATTCACGCTTAGACAACACAGTTTCAGAAAAAAAAATGGCACAGATACTGCCCTTGTCAGCCTCCCCACCAATATCTTTTCAACTCTTGACAATGGCTTGTTAACTAGCGCTGTTTTTATTGACCTCAACAAGGCCTTCGATCTGGTGGATCACCAGTTGCTCCTAGAGAAATTACAACTCTTAGGCCTAGACTGTCTGGCCATTCAATGGTTTTCCGATTACCTTCAGGGAAGATCCCAACTTGTCCAATGGAAGTGCACCCAATCTGACAACTGCCCACTTCTTGATGGGGTCCCCCAAGGGTCCATCCTGGGTCCCTTATTATTCTCTGTATTCATTAATGATATGCCAAATTACTGTGGTAGGGCAAACATATTCCTTTATGCAGATGACACAATACTATATAGGACCTTCAAGGATATAGCCACTTTGAAAAAAGCCACTGACAAGCAACTTACAATTCCTCGAAGGTTGACTGGAAAGTAACAAACTCATGCTGAGTGGTAAAAAAATAAAGGCAGTACTTTTTGCCCCTATAAGCCTGGGACCCAACAGGTCATCATTTCTGTCACCTTGTTTTTCAAACGGCACAAAGGTTGAAGTAGTAGAATCAATAAAGTACTTTGGTATTACCTTAGAATAGAACTGCATTTTCAAGGCACACACAGAACAGCTGACTAAGTCTGTGAACCAGAAATCTAGTATACCACCTTAGCCCCTTCCTTACTCAGGACTCTCGGCTAAGGATAGCAACTGGCACCCTGCTACCTACCCTGCTATATGATTTACCAGTTCTACTCACAGATATAGCAGGGGAAATGCAAAAGCATAGGACCTTATGTCACAGGGAAAGCTATTTTGCAGGAGGGGTACTGTCCCAGGAGCACTACTGCCAGGTGCTCCAAGCCCTATCTTGGCTGTCATTGGAAGGGCAACTTACGTACCCATCATTATGTTTATCTTTCAGGCTTAGGATGGAAAATGCCCCCAAAGCCTGTCTGGATTGCTGTCAGCAAAAGAAAATAACAGGGCCCTCAGATCCTAGAGCTGTCAGCTCCAAAATGTGCCTAAAAGTCAGGACATCCCAAGGATAGAGGTTGTTCTCTGCTAGCATCCCACCCCTCTGGAACACACTTCCAGATAATGTTCAGGTATATAACTCCCTTGGGGGGTTCAAAAAGGGATTTAAGGCTCATCTGTTAGAGCTCAACCAATGCACTTACTACCACTGAAATATTGATAAGTCCACATTGCACATGATATCCCTACTGTGATTGTCTGTAGCCATTGATGTCTTACATGGATTAACTTATGTTGAGTGTAGATAATTGTTGAAATGTGAACAGTTATTGAAAGTGTATGCTAAAGTGTGTGAAACTCATTGACTTGTATTCTCTGTCAATACTGCCTGTTGTAATGTGCACAATCTCATTGAATGTGTCTCTGTAATGCACCACTGTTTGTAATTAATTCAGGGTCACCCCTGAAAAAGGACTGTTATGGTCTCAGTGGGTCTACCTGGTTATCAAAATTAAATAAATAAATATATTGTCTTACTTTAGTTGGTGTATTCATATTGAGGAAATTATCCCTCACTGAGGTGTGCAGGGTTTGTTCTATGGTGTCTCCACTACCTTTAGGTCAGCTCCTGCCCCCAGTCTCACTCCCTTGTCCTCCTATAGCCACAAATCATATCTGGCATCCTGCCAGGCCCCCCCCCCCGCAGTACCATCTTCTATCTACCCCACCTTCTAAAATGAAACCCTGGCCACAAAGAGCCATCAGAATAATATCCTTTCCACACAATGATCCCTAATCCAGGATGAGGGGAGAAATAGGTTATGATACTCCCACTGCACACTGGAATGGGGGAGTACTGTATTAGTGCCACTGAGTGACTAAGTAGATTTTACCCCACCACCACCAACAACACTACTACTAAATTGTTGCAAGATGGCTATCAGCTGACAGTTTTTACTGTGATTGACACTGAACTAGGGATTGGGGAGGAAATTACTGAACAGCCAGGAGTATCTCAGACTAATGATAGCTCTCAGGGACTGGAGTTTAGGTGGGCTGGACATTATTCCTACATCCCTTTAGGGCTGGGGAAGGCTGCATTATGGAGGTAAGGGGTGGAAAAGGATGCTGTTTGACATGGCAAAGGAGTTGGCACGATATCCCCTAACAATGATTTAGAACCATTCAAAGTGCTGGGTATTGTTGCTTGGTTTTGCCTGAATGTTTCACTGATTTGGGACATGTATATACATTTATATGCAACTGCACTATGTAAAAAAGTCTTTCATGGTAACTTTTAGTCAATAAATGGTTCTGGCAAATCCTTTGTGTGTGGCTGTGTTTTCCCTGATCAAATATGCCTCACTGTTTGCTCTGTGCAGACAGAATTGCAGGTTAAAGAAGGACCATTAAGGGTTTTTTCGCATGTTGGAGATGGCTGAAGGGGTATAAGTGGTTATGGGACTAGCCCTGGTTTTATGGAGGAGGGGCAAGTCTTTGTTTATTACATATTTAGAGGCAAAATTAGAAAATGAATAGTGAATAATTTGGGGTCCTGAATATGAATATTCAGCAAATAGTCACCAGAGGACATTGGCATTAGCTCACATCAAACAATGATGAACTGTCATCCCTGTTGCCTGGGACTATCCTAAACAGTACCTTTTCTAACTTTTGTACAACATTATTTAACTACCTAACTGTTTATTTATTAAAAATCAGTTTTTATATCATTCATATCAGTCTTGAACAAATGGAATCTTGACTTTTGTGTTTCTCTGGGCCTCTACCTCTTCCAGTTCTGTCATGGAATTTTTCAGTCACCTGTCTGTCTCTTTTTTAAAAGACGTGCTTTGCACGTCATTCTTGACCACAAATGACTTTCAGAGTACCACGAGGTAAGGAGATCCAGTTGAGAAGGAGTCAAAGAAGCACATGGAACAGCTATCCTCACTTGATTGAAAGCAAGTATGAGAAGCATACCTAGCAAAATAGATAAACTAAAAAGCCTCAAGCATTTTCAAAGACAGGACTTAGTAGTACTCACAGAGACATAATAAGGTATTAGAAAATGATTGGGACACCCGGATGAAAGGACACAGACTATTCAGAGTCGATTTGAGTCAAGCTAGGTGACAAGGGGGGTAAATAGGCAGTCCTGAGGGTGTACAATGTTCTCAAAAACAGCTCAGCAATTCTCAATATTAAATCAAATACAGTGGTGATTGTGGTGAACTCCAATCTCCCTGGCAAAGACTGGCATCTTGATAGAGCTAATGTCAAGGCTCAGACAGACTCTTTGTCCAGCTTCAAGGACTGCTTCTTAGTACAGCATGTCCAGCAGAGGACTAGGCTTGAAACTACTCTTGATCTTCTTGTCAGCAATGTGGATGGGGTTATATCCAGTGTGAACATCAAGAAACCAGTGAGAGTTAGTGACCACAGCCAGCTAACTTTCTCTCTTGTGACAGAGGAGACTAGCTGGGCCTCATACACCAGGACAATGGAGTTTGTCCTTTAAGGGGCAGACCATGTTGTCCTGGTGCACCCCTTCCCTCCTGTAAGGAATAGTTGTGCTTGGAAGGGGAAGGGATAGGGAAGGGGAGGAGCCAGGAGCCAGAACAATGGCCAGGTAGCAGGAAGGGGAAGGGGGTAGGGAGGTACATAAGGGACAGCACAAGGGAGCCTCAGCCACTTTTGCTGGAGTTTTGATTTTGATCAGCTGCAGCACGTCGGATTTGGCATTTAATTTGAGGTTGGTTTCACAGCGGAAGGAGGTAAGGAGGCAACAATTATTTGTTGAAGGAGTGATCGGTAGTGATCAGGAGAGTGTCTTTAGGCAGCAAATAAGGCGGAATTGGTGGTTAGTAGATTTAAAAAAAAAAAAATGAAACGCTGGTTAGCGGGGGTTTGGCTGGCCCAGGAAGGGCCAAAGATAAGGAAGGAAGCAGAGCCAGGAGTGGGGGTGGGCCACATGGTCTACAAGGATCTGGACCTGGTGGGGCCTGTGGAGACAGGGAAAACCTCAGGGGCTGGAAGAACCTGGAGTGGTTAAGGCTTGGAAGGGACATCTATTGTGCAGGATGTTAGCGTGCAAGAGAAATTGTTGCATTTGTTGGGCATGCATGTTTTCTACTGGTGGTAACTGAATGGAAGGCAAGGTAATAAACAAAAGCAGAACAGGACAGGGAATCAGAGTAGTGAACGTTTTGAGGCTTTGGATACCTGTGAGAATTGTTTTGTTGCAAGGCATGGCACATCATCGTGCAATAAGAAAAATATGTAAAGTAGCAGGGTGAGGTGTGCCTAATTTACCTGCAGAGGAGTTTTACTGGAGTCTGTGGGCAATACGCTAAGTAGGTGGCTGACTAAAATGTTCATAGGAGGCTGTTAAGGGCTCTGGAGCAAAGCGACCCGTTGGGGTGGCGCCGCCTGCGGTTGGGGGTGGCCAGATAGTGAAGCCTGCAATACATAATGGAGGCTGAGAAGGGGTGTGTGTGCCGTGCGGCAGTTTTGCTGGAAGGCAGATGGAGGACAAAGGGAGGCTCAGGGGCAGCAGGCCTTGTGAGCGAGGCCTAAGGCAAAATCGGCATTTTGCGTGACGCTTGGAATGACAACACACCAGTGAGCGAGGCCTAAGGGGAAAATGGCATTTTGTACACCATGTGGGAGGGCAGACACACCATGCAAAGCAAGGTCAAAGTTGGAACAGTGTTTTTTGGCACGCCACGTGGCATGGGTTGAGTGGGCCCAGGGGGATGCTGTTTTTTCATCCCGGGAGGGTGGGGATTTTTATTTGTTTTGGGATGGTGGACCAGGAGATCATTACAGGCAAGGTAAAAGGCAGGAGTACTATTTCATGGTAGAAAGGAAAAGGAGCCGGGGACCTGGGGGGCCGGGCGTGGCAGGGCACGAGGAGATGGAGAAGCGCGTGATGGGGACAAAGGTTTAGGACACTGGGCAGGCTTGGAATGTCAGCAAACAAAAGGGAGCACAGGGGGATTATGAGAAGGGGCCCTGTAAGGCCGGGGGGGGCGAGGGGAAATGACCACATGACGTGATGTCACATGCCGGGTGGGGGAACTGCATTGGTCGATGATATAGCCGGGATGGGAAGGTTCATTGCCACAGTTCACAGAGGTCCACGTGGTCCCTCAACCCACAACATCCCCCCACAGGGGGGGACCTTATTGTTGCCAAAGGACTTAGTCGGGCAGGAGAGGTGGATAAAAAGAGCATTACCATGGCACAAAGTAATAAAATACTTTTTGTAGTCATATGGAAATAGAGGGAGGCAGGGGAATAAGGACGACAAGCCACAAAAAAAAAAAAAAATTTTTTGCACGTCGTATGACCCTAGGCATGTCACATACTTTTCCAATATGCCCAGGCAGTACGGATAAAGCAATTCTTGGGGGGGGGCAGAATGCACCTCACTGGTGGAAGGTCTGCCCGGACGGCAGAACCTGGGGTGTTTTTTTAAAAAAAAAATAATAATATAGTGTATATATATACATATAGAGGGTGGCATGAGGCGCAAGTAACTGGTTTTGTTTCTGTAGTTGTCTTCACAGAGCACAGTGCAGAATGGACATGGCACTCAGGAAGAGCAGACCGTCGAAGGAAGAAGCTTACAAGGCGATAATCGAGCTGGCTGAAAAAGCAAACAAAATGTGGGAACTGGTGGAGGGAGAGGACCCGGGGAAGCCCGTGGGAAGAGGAAAGTGTATGGGGAAAAAGGTACAAAGGGAAGAGGGCACCTGGGGGATGATTCAGTCCCTCTAGGGTAGCGCCGAGGGCAGCAGGGCCTGCCAGGGCTGCCAAGCCCATACCCATGCATCCAGATGACCCACTGGCACCCACCCCAGATCGAAGGGGGTCCCCTCCGGGAGAACCAGGACCAAAAACTCGGAGCGGGGGGTCCGACCCACAGCTCCCAGCATCCCACCCTCCGCTTTCACCTCACCCACAAGAAGAAACAAGGGAATCCTTGGAGGCCTTCGGACACCCCGGACAGGAAAAGGTCACAGGTAATGCATCCAATACAGTAGGAGATAGCATAAAAGAGTATATAGGGCAAATAGTGGCAGCACTGGGGACAGGTGGTTTGGGGCAGATGGAATCGGCCCTGGCAGAGTTTAAGGCATGAAAAGGGGTGCCAGGAGACATGGAGAATGGGGAGGAAAGAGAGAGCCTGGGGACAAGAGAGGTGGGGGCACCAGGGATGAGGATAGGTGAGCACGTGCCCGTTGCCACAAAAGAAAAAATATGGAAGGGGGAATATGTGGATATATTTGCCCTGGTGAGTCAGGAGGAGGTGGCAAAATACGAAGAGGCGGAGAGCATAGGTAAGAGCGAGACGGCAGCTGCCATGGTGTTATTAGGAAAGAAAGAGGAAGACAAATTCACAAAAGGGAAGACCTGGGATGGGTGGTTCTTAGGTTTTGCAATCTTTTCAGCCATAAATCTGGAAAGAAGACCGGAGTTAGGTATCCTGCTCATTACTTATTCATTGATAATACGGAGAGCTAAAACAAAAGGCCGGGTGGGATGGATATACTACGACGAATATTTTCGGCAGTGCATGGCGACATTTGGGGATGTAAGATGGGACACCAAGCAAATAGATTTATGGACGGATTATGTAATGAATCAGTCCACACCCGATGGAAGGTGGGGTAAAAAAGGGGCTATGCCTATGAGATGCTGTTGGGCGTATAATAGGGCATTCTGCACATGGCCTCAGTGTCGTTTTTGGCATGCCTGCGCAAAATGTGGAGGGGGCACTTGGCTAGCAAATGCAGAACTACAAGTATACAAGGAATGCAAGGGTACAGGGGGCAAGGATCAAGCCAGCAGATTTTTCGGGATGGCCAGGGATTTCGAGGACAGACGTGGAGCAACGGAGGGAGGGGCAGAGGTAACGGGGGTAGAGGTGGTCAAAAACATTGAAACAAAGGGAGAGGGGCAGGCAAGAGGGGAGGGTACAAGGTGGCGTGACAAGGCCCGATTTGGGATGGCCAGAACCCCCATCAACATAATGGCTTTGACAGCTCGCCTGGATAGATACCTGGATACGAGCGTGCAAGATATGATTTTACGTGGTTTTGACACAGGGTTTTCATTACAGTCTAAAGGTCCCAGGCAGGCAAGGGAGGCGAGCAACCTGGGGTCAGTGAAGGGAAAAGAAGACATGTTAAGGAAAAAGATTGAGAAAGAAAAGGCGGCTGCTAGGGTGGAGGGTCCATTTGATGACCCCCCATTGGAGAACATGCGGATATCGCCTTTGGGTTTTGTACCTAAGAAGCAGGAAGGGGAATACTGGGTAATACACCATTTGTCTTACCCAGAAGGTGACTCAGTAAATGACTATATTGGGGAGGAGCATAGCAGGGTGACTTACGCGATGCTCGAGGACGCGATCCGGATAATCCGGGCCACGGAGGATGGGTGGATGGCGAAAACAGACATAGAGTCTACCTTCAGACTGCTTCCAGTCAGGAGGGAAGACTGGGGCCTTTTAGGTTTTAAAAATGATGGACGGTATTACTTTGACAAAGCAATGCCTACGGGGTGCTCCACAGCATGTGCGACATTAGAGGCATTCAGCACATGCTTGCAGTGGATATTCCAAGAGGAAATGGGTTGCAGATCAGTCATCCACTACCTGGATGATTTTCTCCTCATTGGGAAGGATAAAGAGGAGACACAGAGAATGCTGGTTAAGTTTCAGGAATTGTGCCAGGAATTAGGGGTCCCACTGGCACCAGGAAAAACAGAAGGGCCCATCAAGGTTATAGAATTCCTCGGGATAGAGATTGATGCTACAAATTAAGTTTTTAGGTTGCCAGACAAAAAAGTAAGTAGGTTGAAGGAGCTAATCGGGATACATGCCAGCAAGAAGAGGGTTCAATTGAAATTAGTTCTGCAGGTATTGGGACATCTGAATTTTGCATGCAGGGCCGTTGGGCCAGGGAGGGCGTTCACCAGAAGGTTGGCCAGGGCGACAGCTGGGGTCACAAAACCACATCACTGGGTTAACCTGACTTGCAGCTTCAGGGAGGATTTTAGCGTAAGGGAGGACTTTTTGAAGGACTATAATGGGTGTTCATTCTGGCAGGATGAATGGTTGTACAACACAGACCTGGACTTATACACGGACATGGCCAGGGGACTGGGCATGGGAGGTTACCTGAGGGGCAGGTGGTTCGCAGAACCATGGCCAGCAAACTGGGTGAGGGATGGGAAAGTGAAGGATATAACACTTCTGGAGATCATGCCTATATGGGCATGTACTTTGGTTTGGGGGAGGAATTACGGGATCAGAAGGTGACATTTTGGTGTGACAATAGAGCGGTGGTGGATGTACTGAACCATAAGGGAGCCAGGTCAGACACAGTCATGCAGGTAGTACTACGGCTAGTTTTAAGGGCTCTGCAGATGAACATGTCCTTCAGAGCAAAACATATAGAAGGGGTACACAATACCCTGGCTGACAGCCTTTCCCGTCTGCAGCTGGACCATTTCTGGAAGCTGGCACCAGCAGCAGAAGAATAAAAAACACCCATACCAGTGGACATCTGGGATGTTGGCAGGACGGAGCAGAACTGTTGTTTCATAGCTCATGGGCGCCCCAGACTCTGAAGGCCTACGATGGGGCTTGGCGGGTTTTTCAAGCATTCAGGGCAGAACACCAGATGGAGGTAAGTGGGCCATTATCTGAAGAACAGTTGGGAATGTTCATAGTGGAACAATGGCAGAAAGGGATGGCTCATGCCACGATGGGGGTTTATCTGGCAGGGATCAGTGTGAACTGCAGCCTAAAAGGATGGCGGGACCCAACAAAGGCAATGTTCATCAGAAGGATGCTGCAGGGCTGGGGGAGGTTAAGAGGCGGGACCGGGTACATGTGGAGGCCTATAGGGGAGCAGTGGCTAATAAAGCTAAAAGACATGCTCCTGGCAATATGCACATAGAAAGGCGAGGCCCAGTTATTTCACACAATTTATGTGACAATGTTTGCAGGGGCTCTGAGGGTGAGCGAGGATGTAGGCCATGGGATAAATGACCAGGAAGATGGTGTGGAATGGGAAGATGTGAGTTGGGGGACAAAGGAGATACGGATTAAACTAAGATGGTCTAAGACTAACCAAAGAAGGCAAGGTTCCATAATAACACTAAGAGGGTGATCAGAGGTCGTGATATGCCCAGTACAGGCCCTGTGGGCTTTCACTGCAGGGCAAGTAATCAGGACTGGGAAGTTTTTTATACACAGGGACGGAAGAAGGGTCACTGGCTATCAGATCATGGAGGTGTTAAAAAAGGCAAAGGCATTTTTGGGTGAGAGCCCAGCTAATTACTCATCCCATTCCCTGCGGATTGGGGCAGCTTCACAGTGGGCGGCCAGGGGTGAATCTGTGGAGGACATTTTGGTAAAAGGTTGCTGGCAGTCAGCCAGTTACAAAAGATACATCAGAGCTCTGACATAAAAAGAAAAAGAAAGGGGAGGGTAATAATGTACATATGTTAATAAGGCGAGGGGGGGTAAGGCAGGGAGGTTATTGGAGAATGCTTGCAAATTAACTAACTTTGTTTGTTGCACCCCATAGGTAGAGGGAGGAGCACAGAAGTCTGGATCTGTGGCCATTCCTATATTTACTGGGCTGGTAAGAGAGTGGAGACAAAAGCTGGGGGAAAACAGCTATACCAAGATGCAAGGCGGTGTAGGTTGGTATGGCACGGCTTGAGGGGGATGAGATGGGCACAGCTGCCCCCTGCTTTGAAAGAGCTCAAGAGACATCGGCCCAGTCCAGACCTAATCATTATACACCTAGGGGGCAACGACCTGGCAGGCAGACCGTGGGTGCACACATATTTGCAGATTAAGAAGGACTTAGCGGTATTAAGACAGTGGTGGCCTCAGGTGTGCCTTGCATGGTCGGACATAATACCTCGAAGAGTGTGGAGACAGGAACACAGCCACAGGGCAGTAGAGAGGGCCAGGAGGAAGATGAATAGGCGAGTGGGGACACTGGTAAGGCAGATGGGAGGACAGGTGATACTGCGCTGGGTCGAAGAATAGGTGGATGAATTCTACAGATCAGACTGAGGTACACCTGTCAGATATAGCAGTGGATATGTTTAATGCGGAAATGATGAGTTTCATAGAAGAGTGAAGAAGACAGGCAAACAGATAAAAAAAAAAGATATAAGAGCAAAGGTGGGGGGGTACCCTAGGTTGGAGGGAAGCCAGTCATCCAACGCAAGCTGGAGACTGGCTAGTGGGGAAAAGGGGGGAGGACGGGAAGGGAGGAAGAAAAAAGGAGTAACATGAGAGGAAGAAGAAGATGAAGGAGAAAGCGGTCTTGGTTTTCACCGTTACCTAACAGAAAAGGAGAAGAAGAAGGCACCCAGGTTTTCGCCTGGGGGAAGGATAATCAGAAAGTGATATATGGATGGAAATAAATGGAAATTATTGGATATATGACAATAAAGAAATGGAAAGGAATTATGGATTGATGGATTTAAATAAATTAATTGCCAATCTGAGCACAACAACAAGCAATGGTCTCTGTGTTTTTGTGAGGGAAGAGGGAATCGGGACAATGGAGTTTGCCCTTTAAGGGGCAGACCATGTTGTCCTGGTGCACCCCTTCCCTCCTGTAAGGAACAGTTGTGCTCAGAAGGGGAGGGGATAGGGAAGGGGAGGAGCCAGGAGCCAGAACAATGGCCAGGTAGCAGGAAGGGGAGGGGGTAGGGAGGTACATAAGGGACAGCACAAGGGAGCCTCAGCCACTTTTGCTGGAGTTTTGATCCCTCCCACCCACTCTAGAAGGAATAGTAAGACAGGAAGTACAGTCAATCTGGGGCTGTAAGAGGGTCTGTCATGGTGGAGGACAGACGTGTCCACTAGGGCAGTGGACTGCCAAAGGTGAATGGCAGAGGATGATAATATGGTATGGACTGCCAAAGGTGGATGGCAGAAAATAATAAGGTCATGGACTGCCAAAGGTGGATGGCAGGGGATAAGAGGTTTAGGGACTGCCAAGGATGGATGGCAGGCAGAAAGCCTTGAAGTCTGCTGCGAAGTTGGGGCAGATGATAATAAGAAGGCTACAGCGGACTGCCAAGGTGGATGGCAGGGGGAAAGGGGGATTGGAAGAGGCGAAAAAGGAGTAACCACGAGAGGAAGAAGAAGATGAAGGAGAAAGCGTCTCGGTTTTCACCGTTACCTAACAGAAAAGGAGAAGAAGAAGGCACTCAGGTTTTCGCCTGGGGGATGGATAATCAGAAAGTGATATATGGATGGAAATAAATGGAAATTATTGGATATATGACAATAAAGAAATGGAAAAGGAATTATGGATTGATGGATTTAAATAAATTAATTGCCAATCTGAGCACAACAACAAGCAATGGTCTCTGTGTTTTTTGTGAGGGAAGAGGGGGGAATCCGGGACAATGAACTTTGAAAATTTGGAAAGTGATAATTGATGGACCAGGTGATCAAGAAGCTGGAGCAGCTGCATAAGTAAAGCAGTGCATATGGGGCTGTCAAATAAACTGCTAGATGAAGCCATACAAGTATGTTTTCTCTGAAAACAATAAGAGGGAAAATGGTACAAGAAGTGGTCCACCTGGCTCAGTAGGGACATACAGTTACAACAAAGACATGGTAAGATATTTACAGATATTTAGTGATATTTCTAAAAAGATTATACATGGTGACCCTACTAGGGTACTGGAGGCAGGCAGAGAATTTCACTACAGAGATCACAGAAATTTCAGGAAATATCTGACCATGACTTTTGCTCCACTTCAAAGGTAATTATTTCTTAAAAAAACAAGTTCTGGTAGAGCAACTATGGCTGTAAATGCATTAAGTAGATAGTGGTGTTTCATGGGCTTAAACATAAACATGAATTGCCATTGCATACACTAACTGAATCAAAGTACAGTACATCAAGAAAGGGCAGATATAAAAATAATGCTGTCTGTATTACAGTTGCCAATATGTTTCACATTTTATTCTATGCACTGTTATAGCAATCAACTCAACAGAACCGGGTCATCATATACATGAAGGTAATGCACCTTATCTGCAAATACTATATGTTGTGACAAGGTGGAAGATAAACACAATGTTGAGACATGTTTAGGAAGAAATCTGATGTGTTTAGTTGATTTTTTTAGAGATTGCTATTCAATACACACACACATAATTAGTATAATATAAAAGTGCATATACCCAAATGTATAAATCTTACATATTTCATTACACATTTCATTACAAGTTGTTCTCTTGAAGGAAGATCTTACTGTACAAGACCTAAAAATGGGTGTTAGGTAAAAGTAAACTGGGGTAGGTGTGTTATTGAGGGTATTGCATAGTTTATTTTTATTACTGCTCCACCCCAGGCACACACAATATGAACATCAACAACCCCTTGATATGAAGCAACAGGAATTAGTTAGTACAAGAACATAAAGAAGTTGAAGACTGAGTAAGTGAGTAGACAAGCATGAGTATGGGAAGTCAAATAACATTTCAAAAAGTCTCACTATTAAATTCATTTTTTACAAATACATTTGCACAGTTAACAATGTTTGTAAAAAGCTAATAACAATGGGAGTTATTCTACATAATATGTCATTTAAGTGAGAGGAATGTATAACATAAATAAAACAAAGTGGAATGAAAAGAAGTATATGAAATGGGGGCAAATACAGAGCTATTCCAGTGGCAACAGGTGATGTGTTTAATTGCTCTGCATCTCCGGTGGATGCACAGGCAAAAATAACATAACATATATGTTAATAAAGAAAAATAAGTAAAATACAGCTCACTGCAGAGCAGATTACAGCTGCACAAGTGTCTGTGGTGGAGAAGTTTCTGAAACAAGCAGTAGAAGCAGCCATGTCTCTGGCTGAGTGCCCTTTCACTTCCCCTGGAAGAGGTTGATTGTACATCTGGTAACAGAAAAAATGCAGTTTGCCAACCATTTAGACAGGCACTGTTCTGAAACTTCTGTGTCCTGTCTTTTGGGTGCAAAGGAAACAAACAACTGATTGGACTTATGAACATCTTTAGTCCGGTTAGTATAGTGACACAGAATTATGTGCACATCCATAATGTGTAGAAGAGCCTCCCCCTGATTAGAGTGCTCAGGGAAGAACATCTGCAGTTGAACTGTCTGATTCAATGTAAACTCAGAAACCACTTTAGGTAAAAATGTAGGTTTTGTACACAGAGCTAACTGGTATCTGTGGAAAATCAAGTAAGACTCCTTACACACCAAGGCCTGAAGCTCTGAAATTCTTCGAGTTGAAGTAATAGCAACTAAGAAAAGTGATTTCCAAGACAAATAATGTATCGCACAATTTTCTGCCAGTTCAAAAGGTGACAAAGTAAGTTTTTCCAAAACAATTTCAAGTCTCTTGTCCGGTGCCCCAGGTCATGGAGTACCTCCTGCATTTTCAAGATCTTGGCCTCAGCTGTTCTTTTTTGAAGGTCCATCTGTCTTCTGTTCCAGTCTACCACCTCCCCATGGGTGGCAAAACCATAGCTCAGTTGTAGATTTCCAAAACCTTCCTGAAAGGAAATTTTCCATCTGAAACCATTGATTCATAATCCAGTCCCCCTGACTCTAGGAACTTTATGGTGTGACCTCTTGCTATTAACTGAAGAACCCAAGAGTCTGTGATTATGTCCTGCAACCCCAGAAGGTGGAGGCAAATCTCCCTCCCCTCAGTTCCCCAGAGGATTTGAAAGAGGCGTGGGGGACCCCATGAGCCAGGAAGCTGAAGGGAGGCAGCCAGCAGCTCCTACAGGGGGCTTCTGGGATTTGACGGGAAGTAAGGGTTCCTGATGCTAGATACTGGCATTTAGCCTGGCATTTGGCAGGGGCCTCTTTTGTCTGGCATATCTGTTGCCGATGAAAAGGCTGTTTGCCTTTGTAACCCCTTCAGTACATGAAGCGGACATCGCGGATGGATTTACCAAGGTCCTGCAGTTCAATGATAATAATCTTGCCATCATCTCTGAATAACACGGATCCCCTGAAAGGTGCATCCAGGATGGAGGTCTGGATGGCTTGTGCCAGGCCAACAATCCTGAGCCACAAATGTTGCTGAATGCAGACAGCAGTGGCTGTGGTGTGAGCAACTGAGTCTAAAGTGTTATAAGTGGCCAGGAGGGAATGATGACAGGAGATTTTGGCCATTCTCTTTGTCTTGGCAATCTTGGACATAAGCTTCTGGTCCTGGATAGCTTCCAGCTTGGGCTCGAGTGAGGTCTGGTAGGTTTCTGGTAGAAAATCATATGAGCCACATAATTAAGGGACCTGAGGGTGCAAGTGGAGGAGGAATGGATCTTGTGACCGAAATTGTCCAGCTGCTTAGATTCCTTATCAAGAGGAGACATGCTTAAATATTTAGGCTTAGAAGACCGGTCATGGGCAGCTGTGATAACTACCAATTCTGCATTAGAATGGCTAGTAAGGTGTGTGACGCCATCTGGGGGGGGTGATGCATCCTGTCTGCCTTTTATGAAACAGCCCAAATGGAGTAAGGCTGTTGCCAGATAATGGATGTCAGGTGTTCATGGGGCCCAGTCCAAGGCAGTATGGGCATTGGGGCTGTGTGAGTCACGTCCAGATGCCCCGCAAGCCTTTTCCACTTTGGATCCTATTCACGGATAGCCCAGCCACTGGAATTTTGTATAGTTATGAGGAGTTCTGAAAAGGAAGGGTCTTCCAGAGGGGACTTTGGGGACACCTTAGGCTGAAGCTCTACAGGTGTATGCATACCAGAGCTGGAGGATTAGTCACAGTCAGAGTCCAAAGAGTGCCTGCTGGGGGTCTGAACCCTTTTTAGAGGAGTGTCCTGGGTTTTATCCCTGACATGGTGGCTAGAGAAGCCTTCTCTGGAAATGTGGGAATCCACAGGAGAGGCTGATCTGGGGTTGGAAAGGAGGCAGAAGTAGAGGCTGCCACTAGTTTCTGATGGTCAGGCTCAGAAGCTAGTTGTATCTTGGCCTCCTGAATCAGGGTCTGAAACATTGCCTGGATATCAGCCTGAGGCTGCTGTGAAGGCAGAGGCTGAGGCTAAGGAGGAGGAGGTGGTGGAGGAGGATGCTGGTATTATGGATAGCCTGGTGTCTGATATTGAAGGTATCCATGAGCCTGATAGGAGTAGGGGAAAGCCAGAAGAAGCATACCCTTGATTAGACATAGTCTGGGGTCTGGTACCACAGTACATCATGGGGTTGATAACCAGTCATTGGATACCGTGGTGAAGGGTACATTTGGGTATTGTGGGGTGGATAGCCCAGAACATTGCCCATAGGTCCAGTTGGAGGCAGAGCAGAAGACCCAGCAGGAGATGAAGCCAAGGGCCCAGCAGGAGGTCAAGAAGGACCAGGTGTCAGCTCTGTAGGAACATTTCAAGGGGCTGGCACTGGATCAGGCACAGGAATGTCTGGTGCCAGAAGATTCAGTGCCTAGGGGCCTGACAGAAGACCGTCCAGCATTTGAGTAATGGCTGTAGTGCCAGACATACCCTGACCCAGAGAAGGGTCACCTGGGAAGGGACACTTGGTGTCGGGGTATGAGTAGAACCTAACAGAAGACCCACCATCGTCTGGGGAGCCAGAGTCCAAGATAATAATAAACTTTATTTGTAGAACACTCTTCATCAAGTATCAAAGCGCTGTACAATAAAAAACAATTAAAACCTTAAAATATTATTGTAAAAATAAAATCAGAAATTTTTCATTAAAAATCAATTACCAACAGCCCCAAATGTAAACTGAAATAAATAAGTCTTTAGGGCTGTCTTAAAGTTCTCCAAGGTCAGGCACTTCTGTATCAGGTGAGACAGAATTCCACAGGGTGGGGGCTGCAAATGAAAATGCCCTTGATTTAAATGTTTTTAACCATATCCTGGGAATCTCCAGCAATCCTTTGTCAGTCAAGTGAAGCAGTCAGAGGGGGCAATAAGAATGCAATAGATCTTGCAGGTAGCTTGGACCCCGTCCATGTAGGCTTTATAGGTCAATAAACTGACCTTGAAGGTGATCCGCACTGAACTGGCAGACAGTGCAGTTCACGTAGCACAGGTGTAATGTGGCTGGATCAAGATGATCCGGGACAGCAGCCTGGCCACAGTGTTCTGTACCAGCTGCAAGCAATGGATATCAACCCCCAAGAAGCCCTAGAAAAAGGAAGTTACAGTTGCCAAAGTGTGAAGTCTCAAAGGCGTGGATCAGAGTAGGTAAGTCGCCAGACGAAACTAGGTGCTTAATCCAGGTAATATTCCTCAGATGAAAGAAAGATGACTTAACCATGGCTGACACCTGTGAATGAAGTGTCAGATCATCATAAAGAATTACCCCCAGATTTCACACCTGTTCAGAGGTTGGTAACTGGGACCCCTCAAGCCATAATTCTGAGGGGGCACCCCATCCCCGATCTCTCCATCTGGTGACCAGGATCCACCACCAACACCTCGGTCTTGTCCGAATTGAGCTTTAACCAGCTGATGTTCATCCAGTCCTGGATTTCTACTATTGCCCAGAAACCAGCTCTGGGGTAAATAAATCAGATTCTTGTATGTCTACAGTGTCAGCCAAAGAAACAACCACACAAGCAGAAGTAATAATGATAATTTATTACAGTACAAACGTCAAGCACGTGACAGAGAAAATCACAACGGTGGTGGGTTCTCACCAGTCTCCTGAAGAATGTAGAAAATCTACAGAATTTCCAGAATCTCCTTGAGGAGCTGGGTTACACAAGGTTGTATCCCATAGCTAACAACATAGCAAAAGAGAGTACCTCATAGTTATGGATATGAGAAACATAATGTGTTGGTTCTATATTACAAACAAGGTGGTCTTCCTTGGATAATTACTTAGGAGACAGAATTACTAATGAGTATAATATGAGATGAAGGATTTGTCTCTCTCAGCATGACGCTTAGACAAAGAGAAGTGCTGACAGGGCACTATTACATGTGGCATAGTTGCCTAATTGTAAAACACACACTACACATAATTATATGAGAATATAAGTATATACAATAATCATTGATGATCCATAAGAGTAATCTTATCTGTGATTAGGTAGATTATATATAGAATATATGTAAAAGACAAACATAATGCATTGTAGTGGGGTATAATAATCATGCATGGTATAATCCTATAAAGATGTAAACCTTAGTATATATTAGCAGCAAAGCACATTCCTGGCACTCATGCTTATACAATGGGTGCCTAAATCTGCATGTTAGTTCAAAATAGCAGTATCATAGTATAATAGACCAGAAATACAGTGTAAGGTGTATGTGGGACGATAGGGGACATAACCCAGGTACAACACCATGAGGCAGTTATTAAAAAACTGAGAGTGCACTATCCTGGTCAGGTGCAAAAGACAGGTAGAGCTGTTTATCATCTCCATATAAGTGAAACCTCAGCCCATACTGCCCCACAGTGTCTCCCAATGGCAGCATGTACACTGTGAACAACAGGGGTGACAGCACAGAACCCTGCAGCACCCCATAATGCAGGGGAAGCCTCAGAGGAATAAACCCCGGAGACAACCCTGTGTGATCTACCAGTGAAGAATGAATGAAACCATCTGAGGAATGTACCAGACAGACCACAAATGGTCTGCAGGCAATCCAGCAGCACCCCATGGTCCACAGTGTCAAGAGCCAAAGAGAGATCAAGAAAAAACAAGACAGTATAGGATATCTGATCTCTCGCAATTAGGATATCATTGAGCATCCAAACCAGAGCAGTCTCGGTACTATGCCTTTTACGAAAACTGGACTGGAGAAGATCATAGATGTCATGGATGGTAAGATGGTTCTCTAACTGCAGTGCCATGACCTTCTCAATAACCTTCCTCACAAAGGGAATATTAGAGATCGGACAGTAGCTAGCAGGGCAGGGCAGCCTGGGTCAAGCAATGATTTCTTGAGAATGGGAGTTACCACTTTCTCCTTCAGGGAGCAAGGGAACTCACCTGTCTCAAGTGAACACCAGTCTAATTCTGCAAGGACCAGGCTGATGACATCAATACAGCCTAATAAAAGGTAATTTGGCCCTAGATCCAAACTGCAACTGGTTCGGTGCATGTCTCTGAGAATCCATATGACATCCTCAATCCCCAGCCACTCAAACTACATCCAGCAAAGCTCAGGTGAATGGACAATTCACTTACCACCACCCCCTTGAATGAGGCAAATGGATTTCCAATCTGATGTTGGCAATCTTATCAACAAAGAATTGAGCAAACTCCTCACACTTTTCATGAGAAAATGCTCTCCGAACTTGTAGACAGACTGGATTGCACAGTCTGTCCACAGTTCAGAAGAACTCAGCTGGTCAATTCTGAGCTGCAGCAATTTCCCCGGACAGGAATTCTGCCTTCTTATGGGAGATTGCTGACTGATGGTCTTTAAAATATCCCATCTATCTAAGTCAGTTGGCATACAGGCCGGTTCTCCACCAACTACGTTCTAACCTTCGACCTTCTCATCTCAACTCCCTCAAAGCTCCATCAAACCAAAGGGACGAAGGGTGAAGAGTGAGAGGGCAAACCTGGACAGAAGCAAGGACATCCAGAGCCCCCACCACAGCCTGTAGAAGGTTTTCAGGACCCTAGCTTTTTACCCGGTAATCCTGATAGGTCCAATTCCACCGAAAGATCATCTGGGGTCACTCCCCACAAAGGGCGGTATTGGACCATCTCCACAGAGGCAGGCCTATAAGAGGGAGCAAAGAAACTGAACCTTATGGAGTGAAGATCTGACCAACTGATTGGTTCCACCACCAAGTCAGAGGTTTCCTTTCCCAGGAGGAAAACCAGGTCCAACAAGTGGCCTTTAGCATCAGTCACAGAATGTGAAGCTCAGTGAAGACATCAGTTGGAGGAAGATGGCGGAACCTGGTTTTCCAAGGGAGTTTGGGTTGAGGAGATCCTGATGTAAGGTCCCCCAGAGGGATTAACAATAGGCCCAGTGGGTGAATAAGGAAGAGATTGACTGGGCGAAGGAAGGGTAACTTCCAGATTAGTGCCCACCTCCAGCTCTTGATCATCAGGCAAATCTGGAGGGTCTGGTTGAGTCAGTGGGAGTGAGGAACCCTCTAAAGACTGTTGTGTGTCTGGAAGCTGGCTCAACTCAATGTCGGGGTATCCTGCTACCCCGATGGGACTGCCTTAGCTGTGTGGTCCCCAGAGGAACCAGGGAGCGACTTATTAACCACTGCCGTCCAAATATCAGAAGAGCTAAAATCCAACTTCTCAGCCTGGGCCATGCAGACAATAGTGGAGCTGGAATCAAGCTTACCAGCTATGACTGAGCACTTCTTAGTAGTGCCGGGGAGTGGGTTATTAACCTGGCTGCTAGTGATACACCCTGAAGAAGGTATGGGCTTAATGAATACAATAGGGGTTCCGTCATCCAAGAAGAGCCCCGACTGCACTGTTAGTAAAGCAGGCAGGGAGGCTGTGGTCTGATCCACCGGAGTGATAGGAGACCTGGAAGTTGGGGTACTTACTGAAATGGAGGCTCTTCCAATGTCAGTGGTGCCCGATGGTTGCCACCAAGTGGATGGAGATCTATCCCATTCTCAGTGCCTCTCCTCTTTTATTTTTCTTCTTTTTGGGTTCTGGTGTTGGAGAAGATTTTTCCCACAGATTCTACAGCTACTTTTTCCATCAAAGTTAGGTGCTCCTCCAGCAAGTGGGCTTCGAGTTTTTTCAGATGCCTAATCTGTGTGGGCTGGTTGGAGGACTGGAAGGCCACACAGTCCATGAGCCAGTGTTTGGAACCTAGGCAAATCATGCAGCGGGAATGCTCATCTGCATGCAGGATCTGGGTGCTGCAGGACTTGCACTTCTTTTCAGTGCATCAACCAACTGTTCCTGAATTGGCCAGTGAGTGAACCAGGAAGAGACTGACTCAGTGAAGGAAGGGAAACCTCCAGATTAGTGCCCACCTCCAACTCTTTATCTTCAGACAAATCTGGAAGCTCTGGTTGGTTGAGTGGGAGCGAGGAACCCTCTAAAGACTGTTGTGTGTCTGGCAGCTGGCTCAACTCAATGTTGGGGGTATCCTGCTACCCCGATGGGACAGCATCAGCTCTGTGGTCCCCAGAGGAACCAGGGCTCAACTTATCAGCAATGGCCATGCATACATTAGAAGAGCTAAAATCCAACTTATCGGCCTGGGCCATACCAACAATAGTGGAGCTGGATTCCAGCTTACTGGCTGTGACCATGCACTCTTTGGTGGTGCCAGGGAATGGGTTATCAACCTGGCTGCTGGTGATACACCCTGAAGAAGATATGGGCCTAATGAACACAATAGATGTTCTGTCATCCAAGAAGAGCCCGACTGCACTGTAAGTAAAGCAGGCAGGGAGGCTGATGTCCGATCCACCGGAGTGGTAGGAGACCTGAAAGATGGGGTACTTACTGAAGCCTTTCCGGTGTAAGTGGTGCCCAATGGTTGCCACCAAGTGGATGAGATATGTTCTGGTCTCACTGCCTTTAGAAACATAGAAACATAGAATGTGATGGCAGATAAGGACCGCTTGGCTCACCTAGTCTGCCCATTTTCCTACCTAACAGATAAGCTGCAGATCCTAGTTAACCAACAGCTTACTTCCTCCTACCCCCCCACTAGGACTGCCTTATATTTGTCCCATGCATTCTTGAATTCCCCCACTGTTCTTGACTCCACGACCTCCTCAGGGAGGCTGTTCCATGCATCCACAACCCTCTCTGTGAAAAAATACTTCCTCACATTACCTCTGAGCCATCCCCCCTCTATTTTCAAATTGTGCCCCCTTGTTCTTGCACATCTCTTTTTCTGAAAGATGCTACCCTCTTGGACTTTGTTGATTCCCTTGAGGTACTTGAAAGTTTCTATCATGTTCCCTCTCTCCCTTCTTTCCTCAAGGGTATACATATTAAGCTCCTTTAGTCTTTCTTCGTATGTCTTCTGATGCAGACTCTGCACCATTTTGGTTGCCCTCCTCTGGACAGCCTCCACTCTGTCTATGTCTTTGCGGAGATGGGGTCCCCAGAACTGCACACAGTACTCCAGATGGGGTCTCACCAACTGTCTGTACAGAGGGATAAGAACTTCCTGTTTTCTACTTTTGATGCCTCTCTCTATGCATCCCAGTATCACCCCAGCCTTCCTTACTGCCTTCTCACATTGCTTGCCCACCTTTAAGTCATCTGATATAGCTACCCCAGGTCCCTTTCCATTTTTACTGTTGTCAGTATCTCACCTCCCATTGTGTGCTCTTCCCCTGGGTTTTTGTTTCCCAGGTGCATTACCTTGCACTTCTTTGCACTGAATCTGAGCTGCCGTACATCTGACCATTCCTCCAACCTTGCCAAGTACCTTTTCATCCTTTCCACTCCATCTTCTGTATCAACCCTGTTGCAGATCTTTGTGTCGTCTGCAAAGAGACATACTTTTCCTTCCAGTTCCTCTGCAATGTCACTTATAAAGACATTAAAAAGGACCGGTCCCAGTACTGAACCCTGTGGTACCCCACTAGTAACCCTCCATTCTTCACTGTGGACTCCATTTACTACTACCCTTTGCATCCTGTTGTCTAGCCAATTTTTTATCCAGACTACCACCTTGGGGCCCACTCCTAGGCTGGCTAACTTGTGTATTAATCTTTTGTGTGGGACTGTATCAAATGCCTTGCTAAAACCTAGGTAGGCCATGTCCACAGCCCCTCCCTGGTCTACTACGTTGGTCACCCAGTCAAAGAAATCTATTAGATTCATCTGACCAGACCTTCCCATCGTGAATCCATGCTGCCTTGAGTCCTGTGCCCCACTGGCCTCTAGGTACTCAACAATTCTATCCTTCAGAAGTGATTCCATCATTTTCCCTACCACTGAGGTCAAACTAGCTGGTCTGTAGTTTCCTGCCTCTGTCCTGCTCCCACTTTTGTGAAGAGGAATCACATCCGCCCTCCTCCAGTCCTCAGGTACCACCCCATCCTTCTAAGATTTGTTAAAGAGAGTAGTCAGCGGTGTCACTAGTTCTACCCTTAGTTCCTTTAGAATTCTTGGGTAAATCCCATCAGGCACCATTGCTTTGTCCACCTTCAATTTTATTAGTTCTTTCAGAACTCTTTCTTCTGTAAATGGACTGGTATCGACCCCCATCTTCAGAGTGTTTCTCTTGTTTGGTTTAGGTACCTCCCCCTCCTCTTCCTTTGTGAATACTGAGCAGAAATATTCATTCAGCATCCCTGCTTTTTCACTGTCACCCTCTACCCACATTCCCTCCCCTTTATTAAGCCTCAGTATCCCTCCTTTGGTCTTTCTTCACTCCCTAATGTACCTATAAATGGTTTTATCCCCCTTCTTAACAGAGTTGGCTGTCCTTTCCTCGGCTTGGGCCTTTGATATTCTGACTGCCTTCCCAACCTCTTTCAGCTTTAACTGATAAAGTTCTCTCCCCTGCTCCTTCTGTGTTGCCTTATATTTCCTGAATGCTATCCTTTTCTCCTTAACCATCCCTGCCACCTCTTTTGAGAACCATAGTGTTTTTTTCCTTCATTGTGTTTTGTTGATTTGCTTTACACAAAGGCTTGTTGCCTCTGTGATGGCTGTTTTGATTACTCCCCATTGTTCCTCCACCCCCTCTTTCTTGCCTGTTTGCTAGTGCATTTCTGAGACACTCACTCATTTTCCCAAAGTCAGCCCTCCTAAAGTCCAATACTCTTGCTTTTGTTGGCTTGACTGTATGGCTGTGTTTATCATAAACCACACTGTTTGGTGGTTGCTTGTTCCCAGATGGCTACCCACTTCTAAATCTGAGATTCTTTCTCCATCCCCATTTGTGAGTACCAGGTCTAAGATTGCTCCCTCCCAAGTGGGTTCCAATACTAGCTGTCTGAGGCATGCCCCATGTAGGGCATCAAGAATGACCAAGCTCTTGCATGTGCCTGCAGCAAAGGTGTTCCAGTTAACATCTGGCATATTCAGGTCCCCCATCAACAATATCTCCCCTTTTTCTGCCATTCTAAGGAAGACTTCTATCATTTTCTTGTCCATTTCCTCCCCCTAAGATGGGGGTCTATATGCAGACCCCATGCAGATTGTGGTGTCATTTCCTGTCTCCAGGGTAACCCAGAGTGCCTCATCTGCTCCTGTTTACTCTTTAGTTCTGTTGCTTTGATCCCTTCCTTAACATAGAGAGCTACTCCTCCTCCTCTTTTACCCTTCCTGTCCCTCCTGTAGATTGTATATCCTGGTATGTTGACATCCCAGTCATGGTTCTCTGTGTACCATGTTTCTGTGACTGCCACAATATCCAGGCAACCCTCTTCCAACAAGGCCACTAGTTCAGGGAGCTTGTTACACAGACTACAGGCGTTGGTACTCATCACCCTCCTCTTTTTGATGGCCTTAGACCTTTTAGCCCCATTCTTGTCCTTACTTCCTTTGCCTTTTTTACATTTACATCTGTCCTTCTCCCTAATGAATTCTCTACCTTGGTGTTTACCTCACTAATTACCATGTTTTGTGGAGGGAGGCTGGGATTTACCTGCTCCTTTTCAGTGCCTCCCTCCTTGGCTAGTTTAAATGCTTGCAATGAAGCATTTAAACCTCTCACCTAGGATCCTGGTTCCCCTCCTGGACAGATTAGGACCATCGCACCAGTATACATTTGCATCCCTCCAGGTGACTCCCCAGTCCCCAATGAAGCCAAAACCCTGAGGTCCACACCAGTTTTTCAACCATTTATTGAATTCCCTGGTGAGGAGTACCCTAGCATCACCCTTGCCATAGACAGGCTGCACCTCCGAGAAGGTTACCATATGCTGTACTTGTCTAAGGCCCCTCACCAACTCTACAAATTCCTCTTGCACTGCTCTGATCCCATTCCTAGCCAGGTCATTTGTTCCTAGGTGGACAATGACATCCAGCTCCCTACCCCGTGCAGCTGCTGCCATGATCCTGTGGATTAGCTTCCTGTCCCTTCAAGTTGTGGACCCAGGCAGGCACCTTACCTCCCTCTCCCCTTCCCTTCATCCCCCATTTCTACCCCCCTATGATTGAGTCCCCCACCAGGAGCTGTTTCCTTCCCCTGTTGGGTCCCATGCTACCCTTCTGTGGGTCTCCTTTGTGAAGGTTCCCAGCACCCTCCTTGGTCTCCACTGCAGAAGCCTCCATAGAGGAACCATTATCCACAAGAAGAGTGAATGAATTGTGGAGAGGTACAGCTGGAGGGATGAAACTCTGTTCCACCACCCTCTCCCTCCCTCCCTGAGCCCAACCTGGTCCAGCCTCTCCTCTTTCTTGGCAACCTCTGATGTAGTGGCATTGGCCTTGGTGGTCCCTGGGTGGGGGAGGAGGTTTCACGAATCCTAGCCAGGTCAGCCTAGAGATGGGCAACCTCCTCCCTCAGACCTGAGAGGTGCCTGCAAATAGGGCAGCATCACAGTCTCCAGAATGTTTCCCGGAACACTGCTGCCCCACAGCCATTGCACTACAACACTCCTATCATGTCTTATTTTGTGTCTCCTCTCCTGTTTCTCTGTATGCTTACTCTCTCCTCTCTTTACAACTGTCACCCTTCCTGTTCTGGGACAGCAACTTCCTATATTCTTCAGTGGCCTCCTTCTTCCTTGTTCAGTGTCAGACCACCACCAGCTGGGGGGAGTGAGCTACTTTTTTCCTTTAGGGTTGACAAAACCAATGTTTCCTATGATCCTTCCCTTCCTGCTGCTAAACAGGAAGTTCCTGTTGACAGTTAAATTCAGTGGCTATAAAAGTAGAACTGGCTTAGGGTGGGTGGGATGGAGGACAATTAGTATGAAAAAAGGCTAGCAACAGGAAGTCGCTATTTGAGTCACCTGCTTTTATAGTGTCTAAGCCACACCTCCAATTAAGCTCTCTCTCCTCCTACTGGTTTAGCAAAGTAAGTTGATACAGTACCCATCCCAGCACAGAACACACACTGACTTTCTTTCTTTTCTTTCATTTTTTAACCCTAAATAAGACCCCTTCTACTTCTAATAAAGTATCTGTCTGCTTAATCTCAACAGACACTGACTCCTGCGGAGATATAAGTGTTAAATTAATAAGAAAATGTAGCTTCTTTTAGTTAGCTGATTTCTGCTCTACCAGCAAGGCTAGCAAGAGCTAGCTTTCCTTATCTTTTTTCTTCTTTTAGGGTTCTGGTGTTGGAGAAGGTTTTTCCTGCAAATTCTACAGCTCCTTTTTCCATTAAAGTTAGGTGCTCCTCCAGCAAGTGGGCTTTGAGCTTTTTTTGTTGCCTAATCTGTGTGGCCTGTTGAAGGACTGGAAGGCTGCACTGTCCTTGAGCCAGTGTTTGGGGCCTAGGCAGATCACACAGTGGGAATGCTCATCTGCATGCAGGATCTGGGTGTCACAGGACTTGCACTTCTTCTTTTCAATGCATCACCCAACTGTTCATGAATTGGCCAGTGGGTGAAACAGGAAGAGATTGACCCAGTGAAGGAAGGAGAACCTCCAGATTAGTGCCCACCTCCAGCTCTTGATCTTCAGATAAGCCTGGAGGGTCTGGTTGGGGCAGTGGGAGTGAGAAACCCCTCTAAAGATTGTTGTGTGTTCAGCAGCTGGCTCAACTAGATGTTGGGGGTATTCTGTAACCCAATGGGAGAATCTCAGCTGTGCAGTCCCCAGAGGAACCAGGGAGTGACTTATCAGCCATGGCCATGCAGATGTCAGACGAGCTAATATTGTACTTATTGGCCTGAGCCATGCAGACAACAGTGTAACTGGAGTCCAGCTTACTGGCTGTGATCATGTGCTCCTCAGTGAGGCCAGGGAGTGACTTATCAACCTGGCTGCTGGTGACAGACCCTGAAGAAGATATGGGCCTAAGGAGCACAATAGGGTTCTATTGTCCAAGAAGAGCCCCGGCTGCCTATGAGTAAAGCAGGCAGGGAGGCTGTGATCTGTTCCACTGGTGTGGTAGGAAACATGGCAGTAGGGGTACTTACTGAAGTGGAGACTCTCCAGTGTCAGTGGTGCCCAATGGTTGCAGCCAAGTGGATGGAGATCTACCCCAGTCTTGGTGCCTCTCCTTGTCCTTTTTCTTCTTTTTGGGTTCTGGTGTTGGAGAAGATTTTTACCACAGATTCTGCAGCTCCTTTTCCATCAGAGTTGGGTGCTCCTCCAGCAAGTGGGCTTTGAGCTTATTCTAGTGCATAATCCATGTGGCTTGGTTGAAGGATTGGCAGGCCGCACAGTCCTTGACCCGGTGTTTGGAGCCTATGCAGATCATGCAGCAGGAATGCTCATCCAGATGCAGGATTTAGGTGCCACAAGACTTGCACTTCTTCTCTTTCCTCACAAAACTATTCATGAATCAGCCAGTGGGTGAACCAGGAAGAGACTGACCCAGCGAAGGTAGGAGAACCTCCAGATTAGTGCCCACCTCTGGCTCTTGATCTTCAGGCAAGCCCAGAGGGTCTGGTTGGGTCAGTGGGAGGGAGGAGCCCTCTAAACACTGTTGCCTGTTCAGCATCTGGCTCAACTTGACATCAGGGGTATCCTGCAACCCTGTGGGAGAGCCCAGCTGTGCATTCCCCAGAGGAACTTGGGAGCGACTTATCAGCCACAGCTGTGCAGATGTCAGAAGAGCTAACAGCCAGCTTATCAGCCTGGGCCATGCAGACAACAGTGGAGCTGGAGTCCAACTTACTGGCTGTGACCATGCACTCAGTGGGGTCAGGAAGCGACTTATCGACCTGGCTGCTAGTGATACACTCTGAAGAAGATATGGGCCAAAGGAGCACAATAGGGGTACCATTATCCAAGAAGAGCCCCGACTGCACCATGAGTAAAGCAAGCAGGGAGGCTATGATCTGATCCACTGGAGTGGTAAGAGACCTGGCAGTAGGGGTATTTACCAAAGTGGAGGACCCTCTGGTGTCAGTGGTGCCTGATGGTCTCCGCCAAGTGGATGGAGACCTATCCCAGTCTTGGTGCCTCTCCTTGTCCATTTTCTTCTTTTTGGGTTCTGGCATTGGAGAAGAAGATTTTTCCCAAAGATTCTACAGCTCCTTTTCCATCAAAGCTAGGTGCTCCTCCAGCAAGTGGGCTTCAAGCTTTTTCTGATAGCTGATCCGTGTGGCCTGGTTGAAGGATTGGCAGGCCACACAATCCTTGACCTGGTGTTTGGGGCCTAGAGAGATCACACAGTGGGAATGCTCATCCAGATGCAGAATCTGGGTGCCGCAGGACTTGCACTTCTTCTTTTCGATGCACAATCCAACGGTTCATGTTCCTGAATTGTACCTCCAACTATATCCCAAGCTATAAATTTGTCACTGTTATTTATTTGCTTCTCCTTTCTTCTGTATATCCCTCAAGATCTCTGCATTAGACCTGTTTATGTTAGACCTGTTTATACTGTATTTTACCATGTAATTGTTTGACCTGTTGTTCTGTTCTCTTTTTATGCTTAACTGGACATTTGTGTAAATGAGCATTATAAAATGAAGATTGCTTGATTGATTAAAAACTGGACTAATGGGTCACGTGATGCACTCACCCTGATAGTATCTAGAGTGTTGTGCTCCCACCTTCTGATCAGTAAAATCGTCTATTTCTGAACTATTCATGGCTTTAAACTCACTTTTACACCAGGATCTACTGCTGAATACCCTCCTGATCTATTGATCCAGATGGCAATTGGATCAGAGAGTCCGTGATGGTGGCAAAAATGAGACCGATCGCAATGTGCCATGCTCCCCCAACTACACCAGAAAAGAATCTGAAGAAATTTAAGGCCCAAGGAATGCAATCAGACAAAAAAGTCAGCCAGGCAACTGCTCCGATACCCCTTACGGAGGATCGCTTCCTCCAGGAGCTACAACCCTTTAAGGAGACACTGTCAGACATCTCCAGTGAATTAAAATACTTATGGGGAGATTTTGCTGACCTACAGAAAAGAGTCAGAGACTCTGAAGTCCGTACTGTCTCCCTTGAAAAATGGAAAGACAGAACGGAGCCCGAATTAGTAGCGCTGAGACAACAGATTCAAAAATTACAGCTTAAAACTGAAGACCTAGAAGGTAGGAGTCATCAAAATAATATTTTGATTATTGGCCTACCTGAGGGAGAAAAAAGGTCAAAACATCCAGGCCTTCCTGCAAAAATTCATAAATAAAGTTGTTGGCCCTTCTCCGATGGGAACCTCATACCATATTAAGAGAGCACATCGCTCCCTGAGACCACGTCCCCAACCAAGCACTCCTCCCAGACACATAATTTTGAAGTTTCTCAATCATATTGAAAAACAACATGTGCTCAATAAAGCAAAAGAGCTACAGTCTATTAACTGGGAAAACAACAAACTCCGTATCTCTCAAGATCTGCCCTTTGAAATTAGACAGAAGAGAGCAGCCTTTCATTCAGTTGTTAGTAAACTAATTGCTGCTGGGATCCACTTTAAAATGCTTTATCCCTTGATGCTACAAGTTCTGGTGGCAGACGCCTGGATCTCCTATGACATTCCAACTAAAGCGCTAGACGATCTCACTAGCAAGCTCCCAGATCTTTTCCAAAAAGGCTGAGAGAGGTGAGATGCACCCTGCCTAAATTATATCTAGTGTGCCAAAACCAAGTTTCTTATTTCTTTTGCAAAGTGTTCCTTTTTGTGGACTGTGATCTGTGATGATGTGTTTCAAGATGTCTCCTTCATAGGGAGGTTCATGGGATCCCAGATGATGCGCACTCAATGATACACAGACCGAATCTGACGAGACTTCAGGACCGGGCTGCGCCTTGCTGTGAGGCCTACTTGACATCTGCATGGCTGAGAGGGGCACCTAGAACTGGAACCCGTAGACCAGGGGGAGTTTCTGGAGGATTTCTTACATCAGGACACGGTCCACACAACTCGGCTCCCCGGGAAACAAAGTCTTTACTCGCCAAAGAAATGCTATCTCCAAGCTTCTGATCCATATAGAAACACTGTCATTCATTAAGCTTCAATATAGTGGTACCTTAGTTGTTTTTGTTTTGTTTTTTGCTGGGTTTTTTTTTTTAATCTCTTTCCTTGGGTACCATCTAGGTCTGATAATCAGACAGACAGGGAAAAAATGACAACAAAAATAAGGGATTAATTCAACTGGCTAAAATGCCTTGGTATGTATCTCTGTTACACTTAAATAACACTTTCAAGATGTATTAGAGGGCCTTGGATAAATATCACAGTTTTAGGAAGGTGTGGAGGCAATGTTTAGTTGCTGTAGATAGAATTGTATCATGACCAGCATATTAGGGGGGTTGGCTCCTTTGTTAGGTTCAGCTTAACAATATTTGGATTGCTCAGCCATTCAATTAGGGTTAGTTTATGTCCCTTCAGCTTATCACCAGTTGGGCTAAATCACAAAGGGGCTGATGGGACACAGGTTCTTATAGTTTCATTTCCTGTTAGATTTGATGTTTTCCATCTAACCAGGAGAACCCATGTAAATAGATATTGGGATTTGGGACTTACTGTTAATAGGTTTGGGGTATTTTGTGAAATGGATGGTGGGGTGGGGTGAAGGGCTGATGGGTATATTGACACTGGGCTCTACACAAGTTATAGCTTAATCTTATATACTCTGTATTACATTGATATACACCAGTTCATTTATTTCAACATCTTGTTCTTGCTACTTTTTTATAATTATGATAGGTGGCTAACCTTGTCACAGCATAATTGGGGTTGCTATTCCGGGTGGTGCTCTCATCCAGTCTCTACATTAATTGGAAGCATATATAACTGGCTAGTCATTTGGACTCCATTAGACTTTAGTGATGCTTGTCTCACTCATTTAATCTATTTTCCTGTTGGGTTGATATGGGGGGGAGGGTCAGAGTGTGCCATATAAATGGGTTTGTGATTATTACCGTTACATTTTTTCCTGGTTTTGTTGTTCATTAATCAAGAAGAGTACGGTCTTTAAAATAATGACATGGAATGTCAGAGGACTACATGATACTAACAGATATCAAATATTAAAGCACTGCACCTTAATAAAAATACACATTATATTTCTACAGGAGACTCATCTCCTGACTCAAGAGGCAAATTGGCTCTTCCGGCAAGGGGTAAGTCAGGTCTTTGCATCGGGGACTCAACCTCGAGCTGAGGAGTGACCATCCTGATAATGGGAAATGCTTCTTTCTAAGCAGATCTCATTATTGCAGACCCGAATGGAAAATACATTTTAGTTAAAGGACTGTTGGACCATACAGAAAGTTGTATTGGGCAACATATATGGACCAGTGGGAGGGGATGCCCACTTTCTTATGAGCCTCGCGACAAAATTAACAGCCCTTTTACCTACCCAGTTAATATTAGGAGGGGATTGGAACATCCCACCAACACAAGATCTGGACAGAACTTATCTCCCCGTTAAGCCCCTCACTCCTTCCCAGAGGGCTCTAGCTGACTTTATAGAAATGCTGGGTCTATGTGATCCCTGGAGAATCTTCAATCCTTTCCTTCATCTGTTTACCCGTTTGTTCAACACTTCATCAGACCTGGTCCCGTTTAGACTACATACTAGTTAGTCTTTTCCTTTTGCCTGGTCTGTGTAATACAGATATTGAACTGATAGTTCTCTCTGACTATTCGGTAGCTTGGAGAGAATTAACTCCAGATCCTAGTATCCATAAAGACACCACCTGGAAAATGAATACCCAATTCTTGAAAGATAAGCCTACCATTTCCTCCATCCAATCTCTTATTCAAACGTTTATCGAATTCAATAAAGACTCTATACCCAGGATAGACCAAGAATGGTGTGCACTTAAGTGCCTTTTAAGGGAAGAATTTATTAAGCTAGCCTCCAGGAGGAAAAAATTAAGAGTATCCCAGGCATTATCTCTTCTAACACAAAGTCTCTAGAAAATTCCATTTCTTCCTCTTTTTCTTCAGACTCTTTTGCCACCTTGCTTTCATTAAGGAATAAATACACTGATCTTGTGGGGAAAAGGCAAACTATGCCATCTTAAAAACAAAATCAAAATATGTGGACCAAGGGAACAAGGCGGGACAACTCCTAGCTCTTCGTCTATGGAAACTGGAAGGCTCCAGATTAATTACCTCCATTACAGCCCCAGATGGTTCTACTAAAACTCTTCCCAGAGATATAGTCTCAGTGTTTGAATCCTACTTTGGCCAGCTCTATGGTGAAATCACTTTACCTCCTGCTCCTGATGAAGTAAACGCATATCTAGATGCTCTTCTCCTTCCAACTCTTCCCAATCCTCACTGACTATCTCTAGCTTCCCCAATTACTCTTAAAAAGATAGAGGAGGCTATTAGTGGCCTAGCTCTGGACAAAGCGCTGGGACCAGATAGATTCCCATTCAACTTTTATAAGACTTTTTCCAAAGAATTAACTCCTCTCTTGCTCTGCCTATATACTTATATTTTGGAATCTGGAACTCTCAATCCCTCATTTCTAAAGGCTACCATAGTCCTTCTTCTTAAACTAAACAAGAATCCTTCACATCCTGCAGCTATAGGCCCATATCGCTCTTGAATTGTGACATCAAGATCCTTACTAAAATTCTAGCTACCAGAATAAGAAACGTTTGGTCCCCTCTGCTTAGTCCAGAACAAGTAGGTTCTGTCCTGGGTAGGTCCTCCACAGATCACCTACATAAAATAGATCACATTCTACTGGTAGCTCAAGTTTCTCAATCCCCTATGGCTCTCATATCCCTTGATGCAGAAAAAGCTTTTGATAGGGTTTATTGGAATTTTCTTTGGTCCACACTAAGGAAAATGGGTTTCCCCTCTAAGATCTTACTCTGACTTAAAGTGATCTACTCCTGTCCATCGGCTAAGATATACTGCAACGGGGTCTAATCCTCTCGTTTCTCACTTTATACAGGTACTAGACAAGGCTGCCCTCTTTCTCCCTTCCTCTTCAGTCTCTATCTGGTACCTCTCCTCAGGTGTCTTAAGGCTTCCCACCAGATTCATGGAATCCCCATAGCTGGAATTGAGTACACTATCTCAATATATGCAGATTACATCTTAGTGCACTTAGATCAGCCTTCAGCCTCACTCACCCATGCATTACAAATGATTTCTCAATTTAGTCTCCTATCTAATTATAAACTAAACATTAGTAAATCAGAAATTCTTCCTCTCAACCACCTTACCTATTAGGTGGCTTTCTCCCAGTTCAACATGAATTGGTCCACCAGATCATTAAAATACTTAGGCATATGGTTATCGACTGATCCTGACACCATTAAAAAAATGAATCTAAACAATTTGGTGGTCAACATTCAACAGGATCTCCAGAGTTGGGAATCCCTTCCATTATCTCTATGTGGTAGAATTAATATCATTAAAATGAATATTCTTCCTATACTCTTCTATCCCTTAAATATGCTGAATATTTGGCTTCCACTCTCTTTCTTCAAACATGTGCACTCTCTTATATCTAATTTTATTTGGTTGCACAAATCTCCCAGGTGCTCCTTTCTTAAACTGTGTCTTCCCAAATAAGATGGAGGACTTCGCCCTTCAAATTTCCTTCTTTACTACTGGGTCAGCCATTTCTCTAAATGTAGTCAATGGTTCTCAGTACCTGAGGGTGACTACTCCTCCCATTGGTTAAAAATAGAAAAACATATGATACAGCAACAGGGGCTTCTTTCCACTAATATATTCCTGTTTCCTCCTAAACTTCTGCTGAGTCCTATTTTAGAATCATCAATTTGTACCTCTATTAAGGTATTTGCACAGTTCTGCTTCTCTTTGAAGATTCTGCTCTCTAAAGATCCATCTCAACCAATATTCTCTAACCCTATCATCAAGATTGGCGGCATAACTCTTTCTCAAGGATGGTTAACTCAGCTACAGGATACCACAGTTTCTGATTTTTACAATTCAGACTCTCTCCTTTCTTCATCTGCCGTTCTTACTAAATTTCAGATAGGTCAATCCAACATTTTCGAAGTCTTTCAACTGAGACACATGTTGGCCCAACTTTTTGGAACCAAGCCTAAATTTCTGACTGTACAACCAATGCTAACCAAGTTTTCTGAAACAGTAGGTGGACCTCACAAAATCTCCTGCATGTACTCACATTTACTATCTATCTCTCATCTGGATCCCTTGTCCTACTCTAAGGTCTGGGATTCCTTACTACTTAACAATTCCCATAACTGGACTCAAATATGGAAAGATTTATATATATATATATATATATATATATATATATATATATTACCCAAGACAAAGTCAGGCTTACCCAATATCACATTCTTAACACTATGTACTACACACCGGTTAAACTAGCTAAAATTGGTTGACTTGTCTTGTCCATTTGCTCCAGATGTGGTAAAGAAGAAGGGACTATTCTGCAAATCTTCTGGTCCTGTGACGGTCTCCCCCTCTGGAATATGATACAAACCAGGTTAGACCCCATTCTAGGTCTTGAAGGCTTGTTTACAGTGGAGACCTGTATATTTGGTTCCTATTCCAACATCACTGTCAGGGAAAGAAGATTTCATATAACCCTTATATCAATGGCGGTTAAGAAACTGGTCCTCAGACATTGGATGGATCAACTAGCCATCCCCTATAATGAATGGCTAAAGGAACTTACCCTTTACTTTCAGATTGAACGCTTAATTGCTAGCACTCGTGGCAAGCCTATGCTATTTGACAAGAAATGGGGCAAATTATATGCTGTGTATTTATCTTAAATTACTTATCCCTCTGACTTCCTTGTAAATAGTTCCTAACCAACTTACACCTCTCAGATATTATAATGGGTTAAGAGCACACTCTGAAGGGAAGGGGTTAGGGGGTGGGATGATGGGTAGGGTAGTTAGCATTAGTATATGTTTTGTTATCAGTTTACCAGTTCTGAAACATCTTCCTGTAATGTGTATTGGAAAAAGCAATAAAACTGTTAATTTAAAAAAAATAAAATAAAAACTGGATTAACAGATCTGAACCTCAGCAGTTTTGTAAAAATCCAAACTGTCCATACTGGGTGCAACTTGTACAAATACTGCTGTTCCAGTCACTCTGGCTGCAGTGTTCAGTCTGACTTTTACATATCTGGTCCACTCCTGGATGTCTGTTTTTCAACCCTTCCTTGGAATGGTTGAAAATGGAACCATCACAACCAGACCAGATAGGTAAAAGCCAGGCCAGATCATCTGGAGTGAGTGGATCACCAATATTTGCACAAGCTGTGCCCAGTCCAGATTGTACAGCTCTGGTCTGGATCTGGTGATCTGTTTTTTACCAATACCCCACTGCATGTGGCCTAGTGACATACTGTACAGATAAATGCAGAGTCTGACCCATTGAAGGTTGAAGTTTCAGAAAACCATTATGCTAGAAATACCAAGACTCACTCAATTCCTGATGATTCCCCACCCCCAAGTCACACTTAGTCCTCCACCAAAGTCATGCTCAAATATTGGTGTCTCTACATCCACACCATTAAGCTTCCAATGCCATCATGCCTCTTCTGCTGCCATGATCTCCCACATCCATGAAGTCCCATTCTGTTTGTGGCAGCCCCTTCCCCACAATCAGGTAATTTTCTAGGGAGCAGCTCTTTATACCACATCAACTAAATTATTGCTAAACTCCTTATTTTTAAATGTTTTGTTGAGAAATGTTTGTTTTAGTACATCCATGGTCAGGAAAAATGAATTTGTAAAAGAAACCAAAGCCCCCATTTATCATTTCATTTAATCACAATATAGCATGTTATGAACTGATCAGATTCTATGTGTAATCTAAGTCAAACAAAAAATAGACACACACATGCCTACCTAGTTGCAAGTGAAGCAAATGTGGTTGCTATCATTCAGTTGTAAACATCTATAGTTACAAATTACAGGTTAAGAACATTCAGTAGAATATAAACAGTAGCCCAGAACTGCCTGCCTGAGAAAATGAAGTTGGTGTGTTATTTGGAAACAGGTATCACCGGGACTCTTTGATACAGAATGTCCTTCAGAGTAGCAGAATGACTGCTCTTAGGATGGTGGTGTCAAATGGCTTAATGGGGTGTTCCTATGTACCAAGGGTATAGCAGAGCTTATTTATTATGCAGAAAGCTCCAGGAAGAGTTTAACCCATTCTTATTCCAATAGCTTTCTATGATGTATGTACTATCCATTGGTAATCTGACGCAGAATGACTGCCAAAAGATAATGAGTTAACTTTCTGTGGGCTCAATTAACTCCTCAAGCCTGTGGAAAAATAGTGCTCTACAGTTTCCTATCCACACACAGGCAATGTAATGATAAGGCTTCAGCAGAGTAATCTATTTTTAACACTCTATCGTGTTGTTTTGTAGCAAAAATGATATCAGCCCTTTCCTGAATGCAAAACATCTGCTGGGCTACACCCACAGCCATAAAAAGGCAAAGACAGCTGGAAAGAGAAGGTCTGTATAAAGGTCACAGAACAATAAAGAAAAGGACAGAGGGGCTATAAGACTAGAATTAAGAAAGCCAAGGAGGGACTAGAAACCAGGATAGTAGAAGAAGATATGAAGAGTTGTCTTCATCAAGTTCATAAATGAAACAAAGAAGATAAAGGAGGGGAACTGACCACTGGAAATAGTGGAGGAAATGATTAACCTGTGAGGGAGCTAAGGGTAACAGTTGAAATGCTGAAGGATTACAGTACTATGTTTTAATGTTCATCAAATAGCCCACGGAGCTGAGATGGTGTGCAGCATCAAATGTCAAGGCAAGTTTATTATTATGGTGCCCTATTCATGAAGCTCAGTGTGCATTAAAGGAAAGCAAAATATTAAATAATTATATATAAAAAGGCATTCAGCAGAATTAAAATTTAAGCAGTTACTATAGGTTAACTTAAACAAATGAGGCTTAAGTTACTTCTTCAAAGCTCCTTTCAAGGGAACATTATAAATATAGAGTGTAAAGCATTTCAAATCAATGGGGTAGCCACCCCTAAAGCTCTGTCCCTTGACAGCTTTGAACTTTAATGTGAGACTAGCAAACCCATTCCACAAGAGTGGAGAGTGTGGACAAAGGTGTACAGAGACAATAGATCTTACAGCTAGTGAATGCCCAAACTGTGCAGGGGTCTGCATATTAAAAAGCCTATCCTGAAATTGACATACCACTAAATAGGTACCCAGCACAGATCACCCAGCTGCGGTGTGATATACTCCAACTGTGAAATCCCAGCAATCAACTGGGCTGATGTATTCTGAACCACCTGCTTTCAGTGCATTAGATATCCAGATAGACTTAGGTACAAAGCAGGTCTTTAAGTTAGTCTGCAAGCAACAAAGTTGTGCACAGTATAATTTGCATTAAACTGTCCTACCACTGTGTTGTTCATGCATTTCTCAATTAGTTACATATGTGTTGCTGGATCCAACACCAAGCCTTGCACACACTATTGCCTAAGAGCTGCAACTCAGTTTTGTGTTGAATTGTAAGTGAGCTGAAGATGTCTTTCCCGTTCTAATGCAAACATATTTCATAAAAGTTGCTCTTGAGTTGCATGACTCTGCAAAATGAACTCATTGTGTAAGCCCCCAAACTACTGTTGGGCTTACCTTGTTGGTGTGCCTCCCATCCCCTGCACTCCTCACTGACACCTGCCCTAGATACCTGGTGTTCCAGAGCACTTCTTCCAGCCTTGCCACTTTCCCTAACAGTAAGGGGGCCAGGGAAACAAAAAACGTGGAACCACTAAGTTGCAGCATCACAAGTATGTGAGTGGCGGTCCATGCATGCAGTTTGGTGCATTTCAGTTTTCTTGCCACTGTTGCCGCTAAACTAAAGCCTCTTTGGTGCTTCTGGACCCCTATATGGACAAATAGGGATCCACAGATATGAAAGAGACACCATTGGAGTGCTAAAATTGTTTAGTTTAAAATAAGTCTTAAGTGTTAAAGGAATTGCTTAAGTAATATTTATAAGGGCAAAATGAATATTAATGAGTCTGCTGCCTGGGGAGCAGTGTTTTGGAAGACAGCGACAGACAGAAAGAAAAGCATTAATTTGCAGTTGTGCAGCTAAATGATCAAGTAGAGAAGCTGTTTGGAAACTATGGGGAAAATGGTTCCATATCATAATAGCAATCGCTATTAAGGTGAGTGTACAGTATATTGCTGAAAAGCAAATTGGCGATATACACTTCCAAGTGACCCGACATCCAGAACACTAAAAACTGTTTTTGCAGAGGGGCTGTGCCCCCATGCACACACCCTCACAGGGGGCTTTGCCCCATGCACCTCCCTGAATTAAGATTCTCAACTCCAGGGAGGTGCATATTGGGAAGGGGCAAAATCTGGATTTTGGGAAAACATCAAGTCCTGCTGCCACAGGCAGTGGCAAATTTTCCACACTCCCAGCCCCAACCCCATACCCAGTACCTGCTGCACCAGAGCTAGCCACCCACACCACCACACCACATGGCTAGCCTGGTGGCAGCAGGAACACCAGTCCCCTAAAACCCCTTCCCTATACCTCCCTTTCCCCTTGCTATCCCCCCTTCCAGTCACCCTTCCCTATGCTTGCTTTCATGTAGAGTTGCTACCCTTGTAGGGCAGCCCATGGGGAAAGTGCTAAATATGAGTCTCTATTTTGGCAGTCACCCATATTCAGTCGCTATCCTCACTGGATACTGGGGAAAATATACAATAAAACTACAGTCAATGGTTTGGCTGCTTGGGACTTTAGAAGTGGGGCAGGTGGTTTGGGAAAAAAATGTAAACACACATGGTAGCCCCCATGGGTCTACAAAAGCAAGGGGGCTGCTGGTAATAAGGTCAGAGGGCAGATTGGGAGCCTGGGAGGACTGCGAGGACTGCAGCCAATCCGAGAGCCAGAAGTAGGTAGAAAGACTTATGAGACTGCAAAGGACTTTTGGGAGAAATTACAGGGACATTTCTTGTTTCCTAAACAAAGGACCAATAGGGCATCAAGTGAGAGAAATGCATACAAATTTATTTTGTGGGACAACTGCTGGAGCCAATGAGGAGGAGCTGCTGTAAAACTGATCAAAGGGACTGTTCTGCAAAAAAAGGGGGATTCCTGAGTTTGCATCCAGAGAGTGCAGGAGGAGATAGACTGCAGTGGGCTTGCTAGCTCTGAAGACCTGCCTATTTGCCAAAGACCTTTGTCTGCCCACAGTATTGGACAAGCTGCAGAATGCCTAGAAAAGAACATAGCCCCTGGGAAAGAACTGGACTGAGTGAGAAGTTCCCAGGGTGAGAATTAAACCTGTGACTGACCACAGGGGGATTCCTGAGTGTACATCCAGAGAGTGCAGGAGGAGAGAGAATGCAGTGGGCTTACTAGCCCTGAGGGCCTGCCTGTTTGCCAAAGTCCTTATCTGACCACAGTATTGGACAAGCTGCAGAATGCCTTGAAAAGAACATAGCCCCTGGGAAAGAACTGGACTGTGTGAGAAGTTCCTAGGGTGAGAGTTAAACCTGCAACTGAGTGTATTTGCTGCTGAGAATTGGAATTTGCTACTGAGAATCTGAAAGCTGCTGCTGAGGATTGAACCTGTGATTTTGACAAGAAAGTTTAGACTGGACAGCAGGAGAGAGAGACTGTGAGATTTGTTGCCAGGGAATGAGTGGACTGTCCTGCAGTGCAGAATGAAATATCAGAGTGTGGCAGCTGAAAAGCAGAGATTGGAAAGGTCACAACCTGAATACCGGTGTCTGCATCTGAAAGTAAAGTGACCTGCAAGCCATGATCCCCCTTGGTGGGGTAAGTCCAGTAGAGACTTTTATGCAACAAAGCATAGAACTGTGTTTGCCGGGTTGTAGAGTGAGGCAACTCTCAGCTCCCGTGCTGTATCATAGAATAGTTTGTGCCAGTCTGCAGTCTGGGGTATCACCAGTGTGCTCTGTACGCAGACTGAACAGGAGGCTTCTGGAGAGGAAGACGTTGAGAGGCCTGTCAGATGAACACCGCATACAAAGACCCTGGAGGCAAAGACTGGAAAGGTCTGGAAGGTGAAGACAAGCTTTCATCACTTTTTCAGTCAACTGCTGCTGTGGTGCATGAACAGCTCCTGATACCAGCACGGTACCATGAAACACATTTCTGCCACCCCCTTTGAACTGCAAAACTGTATGTATCCAGGGCTGCAGCTTTGGGGAAGTCTTTCTTTAGCTAGTTAGCATTAAGGAGGTTAAATCCCGGGCAGGACTGTGCCAATGTTAAAGCTGTGCCCAGGCAATCAAGTTAAAGTTTTGCATCTGTTTGAAGTTATTTGGGCCCCAATGAAAGATCCTCAGTGTTTTCTGCATGGTGGTGTGATACCCATCCAAGGGACTTTATAGGGTCTTTGAGGCAGCTGCCATTGGGGATCCAGATGCACCTGCAGGTGGAAGGTGGGGATTGTGTGGGATAAAAAGTGTTGCAACATTTGTTAAAGCTATTTTCCTTCCTTTTTCACCTTTACCCCAAATAAAATTTGTTAATTCTAAATGTTACATTCTGCTACTGCGACTCATTGTGAAAAGTGGGAATTGTTGTGTGGGGAAGGTTCAGTGGGGAGAGTTATTATATTTTCCTATGGGGTGTTAACCTGCAATTTATCTGCAGTTATTACCTATCACTACCCCAGGTGGAGGCATCATGCACACCTGTTGTTCCAGTACCACTTATTTGCCAGAGAACCTAGGCCGGCTCCCTCAAGGTGGGTCCAGGGAAGACCCATGGACCCCAGTAACAGCTGAGGTGAGTCCAAAAGGGGCTGTTACAATTGGTATAACACTTTAATGCAAATTGTATGACACAATCATACTTAGGTCCCCTGGCACTAGAAATCTGTTAATTCAGAAGTTGCTCCATAGATGAAAAAAGCCACTATGGACTTTGGATGATACAGTACATAATATGTCAAAGGCATCTTGCTTTCCGCAGTGACCATCAGATCTTTCATTCTATCTAAAGCTTTGAGTGTGGCACTGTCTGAAGACAGTAAAGTGACATTATCATCCTTTCTTGCTAACCCAAGAGGACCGTAATTGATCAGCAACACCTCTGCATTGGCCGGGTTGAGACTAAGCCAGCAGGTGTCTATCCAGGCATTGATCTCAGCCAGACAAATACTCAGCACAGAGGTAGTATCAATCCTTTTCAGTGCACATAGTATGTACAGTACACTTGGGTATAATCAGCATAGCACCATCACTTAATACAGTCCTACGTGGGTTTGAGAAGGGTTTGATGACCGGGGTGGTGTTCGTGGACCTAACCAAGGCTTTTGATTTGATTGCTCACGGTTTGGCCTGCACAAAATTGAAAGATCTGGGGTTTTCTGATGTCACTGTTTCTTGGTTCTATGATTGTCTGAGTAACAGGAGTCAATTTGTTCAGGTAGGTTCTGTGGTTTCTGATGTCTTGCCAGTTAGTTGTGGTGTGCCTCAGAGGTCCATTTTAGGACCCCTGTTCTTTTCTGTTTTTATTAATCAGCTTCTTGGAGTCTGTAGGTTTAGTGAATCACTACTTTATGCAGATGATCTTGTAATTTGTACGCTGTCAAATTCTGTGTCTGAACTTTCTTGTTCCCTAGAAAAGGATTTTGGTGTTGTCTGTTCTTGGCTTACTTTAAATGCTATGGTTTTGAACTCGGCCAAAACAAAAGTTAGGTAATTTGGCACACAATTTATGTCGGTGGACACCACAGAACTGAGGATATCTGATTTTTGGGGTGGTCTGCTTGAACAACAGTCTCAATTTAAGTATTTGGGCACATTATTGGATCCCAGTTTGACCTTTTCACCTTAGATTCAGTCAATGGTTAAGAAAGTAAATCAAAGAATGGGGTGTTATACAAATTCGTCATTCTTCTCACGAGCAGCTAGACTAACAATTGCTATTGGTTCTCTTCTTCAATATTTTGATTACAGTTCTTGTTTATATTGTAACATAGGCACAAAAGAAATGCAAGTATTAACTGTAGCCTATCATATTTGCAGATTTATTTTAGGAGCCCCCAATAGAACACATCGGTGTAATCTTTATTCTCAGTCGGGGTGGTTTTCTCCTAGTTTCAGAATAGAATATTTTGTTGGCTGTCTGATGTATAAATGTTTTCACTTTGGCTCCCTATTTCCTCTTTCTGAACTTGTTGTAATGAGAGAATTGCTTCCCAGCCTGAGGTCAGCTGACAGACCCCCTATATTTTGTCCCCAGGTCTCAGCTTAGATTAATCTCTAGAGCTTTTTCAATAGCAGCACCATTGTATTGGAATTCACTTCCACTTGATGTTAGAATTGCTCCCTCTGTTTTAACTTTTAAACAAGGGTTAAAAAGTTATTGTTATTTGGGGCAGCAGTTTTCCGGGAGACATTCTGGAACCTGCATTGCTGCCCTGTTTGCAGACAAATGTCAGCTCTGAGGGAGGAGGCTTCCCACCTCAAGGCAAGGACTAAGGAGGCCTCACCACCCAAAGAGCACCAGTTCCACAACCACTGCCTCAGAGGCTGCCATGTGAGAAGAGTAGATGGACCACAGTGGGTTCTGGGAGGGTGAGGGTGGTGGAACAGAGGCATAGCCCCCTAGTTGTACCTCTACACAAATCATATGTCAGTCTGATAAATCAAGGTTCCTCTATGATGACACCCTCAGTGGAGACCAAGAAGAATGATGGGGACATCCACAAGGGAGACCCACAAAAGAGTGGCAAGGGACACCACAGGGGAAAGAAACAGCTTCTGATAGGGGACTCAATTGTTAGGGGTGTAGACCTGGGGAAGGGAGAGGAGAGAGAAGTAAGGTGCCTGCCTGGTGCCATGGCTTGGAGGGACAGAAAGCAAATCCTCAGGATTGCAGAAGCAACATCACAGGAGAGGGAATTAGATATCATTGTCCACCTTGGGACAAATTACCTAACTAGGAATGAGATCAGTGCAGTGCAGGATGAATTTGTGGAGTTGGGAAGGGGCCTCAGACAGGTAGCAAGCACGGTAACCTTCTCAAAGGTGCTGCCAGTCTATGGCAGGGGTGAGGATAGGGTACTGCACACCATGCAGTTTAATGAATGGTTGCAAAACTGGTGCAGAGCACAGTGCTTTGGCTTCATTGGAGACTGGGGGTCCACCTGGAGAGATGAAGGTCTATACTGGCATGATGGTCTGCATCTGTCCAGGAAGGGAAATGAGCTTCTAGGTGACAGGTTTAAAGGCTTCCTTGGCAAGCTTTTAAACTAGCCAAGGGGGGAGGTGCTGATAGGAAACAGGAAAGTTCAAGCCTCCCCCCACAAAACATGGCAGGTAGTAGGGTTAACACTGAGGTATAGAGCTTGACAGAGGGCATGACAGGGGTAAATGGAAAAATAGACAAGGGCAATAAGAGCAGGGATGGGGTAAAAAAGGATAAAGCCAACATTAAATGGAGGGCAATGAGTACCAATGCCCATAGTCTTGGAAACAAGCTTCCAGAGCTAGTAGCCCTGATGGAAGAGGAACACTTGGATATTGTGGCAGTCACAGAAACATGGTACACGGAGAAATGTGACTGGGATGTCAACATACCAGGGTACACAATCTACAGAAGGGACAGGGAGGGTAAAAGAGGAGGTGGAGTAGCTCTCCACATAAGGGAAGGGATCAAAGCTACAGAACTAAAAAGTAAAGGGGTAGGAAAAGATGCACTCTGGGTCACCTTGGAGACAGGGAATGGCATCACAATCCACACAGGGGTTGTATACAGACCCCCGTCTCAAGGGGAGAAAATGGACACGAAAATGATCGAGGGCATTCTTAAAATGGCTGAAAAAGGGGAGATACTGTTGACCTGAATATGCCAGATGTTAACTGGATGACATGGACTGTAGCCAAATCCAAGAGCAGGGTCATTCTCAATGCCCTGCAGGGGGCATGCCTTAGACAGCTAGTGGTGGAACCCACTCGGGAAGGAGCAATATTAGACCTGGTACTCTCAAATGGAGAGAGGATCACAAATTTAGAAGTCAGTAGACATCTGGGAACAAGTGACCACTGCACAGTGTGCTTCACAATAAACACAACCATGGAGACAAGTCATAAAAAGACAAGGATACTGAACTTTAGAAGGGCTGACTTTGGCATAATGGGTGAATACCTGAGGAATGCATTAGCAAATGGCCAGAAAGGAGGGGTGGAAGAACAATGGAGAAAAATCAAAACTGCCATCATGGAGGCAACAAGCCTTTGTGTGAAACAAATAAAGAAAACAAAGTGGAATAAAAAACCACTACGGTTCTCAAAAGAGGTGTCAGGGAAGGTTGAGGAGAAAAAGGCTGCATTCAAAAAGTATAAGGAATCACAGAAGAAGCATGCCAGGGAACTGTATCAATTAAAGCAGAAAGAAATGGGGAAGGTAGTCAGAAAAGCAAAGGCCCAAACTGAGGAAAAGATAGCCAACTGAGTTAAGAAGGTGGGTAAAACTTTTTATAGGTACATTAGGGAGCATAGAAAGGTTAAGGGAGGGATAGTGAAGATTAATAAAGGAGAGGGGAGGTGGGCAGAGGGAGACAGTGAAAAGGCAGAGATATTGAACGAATACTTTTGCTCAGTATTCACAAAAGAAGAAGAGGAGGAGTTACCTAAACCAAGCAATAGAAGCACTCTGGGTAGTGGGGTTGATGCCAGTCCATTTACAGAAGAAAGAGTCCTGAAAGAACTTCTAAAACTCAAGGTGGACAAAGCATTGGGGCCTAACGGGATTCACCCTAGAATCCTAAAAGAACTAAGGGAGGACCAAGTGACACCACTGACCACACTTTTTAACAAATCATGGGAGGATGGGGTGGTACCTGAGAACTGCAGGAGGGCAGATGTGATTCCCCTTCACAAACGTGGGAGCAAGGCAGAAGCAGGAAACTACAGACCTGTTAGTTTGACCTCAGTGGTGGGGAAAATTATGGAATCACTTCTGAAAGAAAGAATTATTCAGTACCTAGAAGCCAGCGGGGCACAGGACCCAAAGCAGCATGGATTCACAGCAGGAAGGTCATGTCAGACAAATCTAATCAATTTCTTTGACTGGGTGACCAAAGTAATAGACCAGGGAGGGGCTGTGGATATGGCCTACCTAGACTTTAGCAAGGCATTTGACACAGTCCCGCACAAAAGATTAATAATCAAGTTATCTAGCCTGAGAGTGGGTCCCAGGGTGGTAGCCTGGGTAACAAACTGTTTGCACAACAGGACACAGAAGGTAACAGTGAATGGAACACATTCTGAAGAAAGGGGGGTTACCAGTGGAGTACCTCAGGGCTCTGTACTGAGTACAGTCCTCTTTAACGTCTTTATAGGTGACATTGCAGAGGGTCTGGAAGGAAAGGTATGCCTCTTTGCAGATGACACAAAGATCTGTAACAGAGTTGATACACGGGGGGGGGTAGAAAGGATGAGAAGGGACTTGGCAAGGTTGGAGGAATGGTCAGACATATGGCAACTTAGATTCAATGCAAAGAAGTGCAAAGTAATGCACCTGGGACATAAAAATCCAGAAGAGTACACAACAGCAGGGGAGGTACAAACAACGACAATAATGGAAAGGGATCTGGGTGTAGTCATATCAGATGATCTAAAGGTGGGTAAGCAATGTGAGAAGTCAGTAAGGAGAGCCAGGGGGATACTAGGATGCATAGGGAGGGGCATCACAAGTAGAACAAGCATTTGTCAATGCCAAATGTTGTCGTGCTGGCATTATCAGTGGGAGTGGCGTAGCTAGAGATGCATAGTGCTGTGATTTTGTGAATGTGTCTCAAAAGGTGATTTTGCACAGCAAGCACACCATTGAGCGCCACAGCTGCGGAAAAACGTGTTGGGCAGGCTGTGAAAAATGGCAGCTGGACTGTTGATAAGGAGACATGCACAAATACCAGTGGTAAAAATGTGGCACGAAAATATTGCAGATTGACGAAGTTACAAGGGTGCATGGAAACTGTGCAATGCACGCTTGCAACACAGTCATTGAGTCATTGTATGGAGTTTCGGCACCAAATGTTCAACATAGGCATTTTAGGACCTCTGCTCATGAATAGTGTTACCGTCATTTCCTCAAATTGTCCCAAAAACTGATTTCGCACAGCGGCCGTGCAATTCTGTGCCGGACGTGCGAAAACACATTTCAGGCAGCTGGAGTGTTCATAAGGAGGTATGGAAAAATGCCAATGATGAACAGCTGGAGTGAAATCATTACAAATTCATAAAGTCATGAGCGTGCGTGCAAACTATGCAACGCACGCTCATAAAACACTCATTTCATTGACTTTTGTTCCCAAATTTTCAACATAGGCATTTTAGGACATCTGCTAATGAACAGTGTCACTGTCATTTTCATCATGTGTCTCGAACACGGACTTTCCACAGCGACCACGCTATTCTGCGCCGGAACTGCAAAAACATATTTTGATCAGGATGTGAAAAATGACAGCTGTACTATTCATTAGGAGGTGCAGAACAATGGCACTGTAGAAAATCTGGAGTGAGAATATTAGAAGTTTGCGAATGTACGAGCGTGCCTGCAAACTGCACAACGCAAGCTCATAACACAGTCATTTTATGGAGCATTGTCACCAAATTTTCAACACAGGTATTTTAGGACCTCTGCTCATGAACAGTGTCACTGCCATTTTCATAATGTGTTCCAAACACTGATATGCACAGCAAACACGCTATTGTGTGCCAAAAGTGCAAAAAACACATTTTGGCAAGGATGTGAAAAATGACAGCTGTACAGTTCACAAGAAGGTGTAGTAAAAGGCCAAATTTGAGAATCTGGCGTGAAAATATTGTGAATGCGCTAAGTTATGAGCGTGCGTTGCGCAGTTGCTATGCACCTCGTAAAACAGTCATTTTACAGAGTATTGTCACCAAATTTTCAACACAGTCATTTTAGGACCACTGGTCATGAACAGTATTACTGTCATTTTTGTAATGTGTCCCGAACACTGATTCCGCACAGCAACTGCGCTATTCAGCGCCGGAAGTGCAAAAAACACATTTCAGGCAGGATGTGAAAAATGACAGCTGTAGAGTTCACAAGAAGGTGTGATTAAAATGCCAATGTTGAGAATCTGGCATGAAAATAGTGTGATTACACTAACTTACGAGCGTGTGTTGCGCAGTTACTACCCGCTTATAAAACAGTCATTTTTTGGATTTTTCCCACCAAACTTGCAACATAGGCTTTTTGAGCGCCCCTCTCATGAACAGTGGCACTGTCATTTCGTTACTCATTCCTGAAAGGTGATTCCGCTCAGTGACTGCGAAATCACATTTCGGGACTGAATAAAGCAATGACAGTGCAAGAATTCATGAGAAGGGGTCCCAAAAACCCCATGTTGAAAATTTTGGGCCAAAATTCCTTAAAATGCCTGAGATATGTATTAAAGTTGAAAAACACCTATTCATTCCATTATACAGCTTACCGGCATTTCCTCAGTTCGCGGTTGGCTTTGAAGGGTGCAGACGTGTTCCCGGTCCACAGAAGATCATCATGCCAAACTCTGGCGGTAAGTATGGGGTGGGTGCGGGTGGAGGGAAGGGGGCATCAGGACTACGAGGGACCGTTTTCATTTTACAGGTAAAAAAAACAGAAAAAAACATTGCGGGACAGTTTTCCTTTTGCAGGGCATTTGGCATGCTGGGGTGGGCTCCCAGCGTGCCACCTAACTGTTTTTGGGGGTGTCAGTAGCTGACAGGGATTGGGCACTCTGTTGGCAAACAATGGGGAAGTAATGCCAATGAGGATTGGGCACCCCATCAGCATAGAAAAGAAAGTGGGGGCACGAGCCAAGGGGATTGGGCACCCCTCGCATTCAGCAATTAGAGGGTTTATGATGATGGGGAGTAGGCTCCGGCCGGCACACAAAGATGGGCGCAAGCTGAGGGGATTGGGCACCCCTCAGCATTCAACATTGGGGGTTATGCAAATGGGGAGTGGGATCCCCATTGGCACACAAAGACAGTGGGGGGGGATTAACCGACAGAGGGATTGGGTACCTCTGAAGTCGGCAGACATTAGGCGGCCACCCGCTCGCCAACCATGCACAGAATGGTGGCAAGCACGGCAAGAAAAGGACCGCTGCATCTGGCAGCGAGCTTGCTCGGTTACCGCGGACCTCTTAGATGTGCTCGCCCATTATGTATGCATGGTGTGGCACCAGCATGCAGGCTGATTGGGCAGGCGGATGCACCTACTGGTGCATGCCCTGCATTCGCCGAACAGTGACCGCACCTCCAAATCCCCACTGCCACAAGATGTTGGCTGCACATGAGCGCCAACATAAAAAGGGAAGTGGTTATCCCTCTGTACAGACAGTTGGTGAGACCCCATCTGGAGTACTGCATGCAGTTTTGGAGACCTCATCCATGCAAGGACATAGACAGGATGGAAGCAGTCCAGAGGAGGACAACTAAAATGGTGCAGGGTCTACATCAGAAACTATATGAAGAGAGACTGAGAGAGCTTAATATGTATACCCTTGATGAAAGGAGGGATGGGGGGACATGATAGAAACTTTTAAGTACCTCAAGGGAATCAACAAAGTCAAGGAGGGTAGCATTTTTCAGAAAAAGAGATGTGCGAGAACAAGGTGGCACAATTTAAAGTTAGAGGTGGGACGGCTCAGGGGTAATGTGAGGAAATTCTTTTTCATGGAGAGAGTGGTGGACGCATGGAACCACCTTCCTGGAGAGGTTGTGGGGTCTAAAACAGTGGGGGAATTCAAACATGCATGGGACAGACATCAGGCAATTACAGTGGGGGGTTGCAGGAAGTAGGCTGTTGGTTAACTAGAATCTGTAGCTTATCCAATAGGTAGGGAAATGGGCAGACTGGGTGGGCCAAGTCGTCTTTATCTGCCGTCAAAGTCTATGTTTCTATGTTAAATCTGTAACTGCAATTTGTAATTTGTATTTTTTGGTTTTGTATTGCTGTTGTTTGTATTTGTGTATTTTGTATGTTTTTTGTCCGGGTCAGGCCTGAAAAGGGACCTTTGGTCCAAAGCCTTTATCCGGTTACCAAAGAATAAATGAAATGAAAAAAATGAAACCCCAGTCTTTACCACTTAATAAACTCACCTAGTATCAGCATATACACAGCAAACAGCATGTGGGCAAGGACTGAGGCCTATGGCACTCTACAGCGCAGGACAGCTACAGTACCATGGAGATGGAATTACCACAGGCTACCTGCTGTGCTTGCAAGTGAAGTAGGATTCAGACCCCACCGAAGCACACTAATGAGTCCTAAATAGTGCTTCAGACAACCAAAATGACCCATGGTACACTGTGTCACATGCTAGTGAGAGAGCAAGAAGATCTAGGATTGAATATTGCTCTCTGCCTTTGGCTATGAGGTGATTATTAAACATCTTAACAAGAGCTCTTTTCATGCTGTGGCAAGGTCTGAATCCTGACTGGAGTGGCTCATAGATGTCTCCAGGTGCATGTGCAGCTGCATGACTCACCACCACCAGCTTTTCAATTACTTTTCCCAAAATGGAATGATTTGAGACAGGTCAATAATTCTCCAGAACATCAGGGTCTAAACATGATTTCTTAAAAAGGGGTCTCACAACTGGCTTTTTCAGAACTGCTGAAAATACAACCTCCTTCATTGAACACCTGAAAATCTCTGTGATAACCCGATGAAGGGCCTCATAGCAGCTCAAAAGCAACCAGGTGGACTTTGGTCGAGTGAATAATAAGTGATGGGCAACCCCTGCATCACTTGGAACATCTCACCAACAAAGCTAGCTTAAGCTATGGCTGGCCCAGTAGCATAGAGGGCTAAGGCACCAAGCACCTTTCATCCTGCTATGATGGCAACAAATATTTGGGGACAAGCAGAGGTTACCGGAGCTCGGTCAGAGGGATGGGCTGGGAAAGGATTGAGCAGCCAGCTGGCAGCTCTTCTTTCTTGGATTGGGGTGGTTGGTCATCTCAGTTCTTGGCTACCACCAGTTAGAGGCCTGGAGATAACTCAAAGGAGGTAAGAGCAGCAGACATAATTCAGGTGGAGGGGGAAGGAGCTGCAGTGCTGGGACACATGCATGAGCAAACTCGAGAATGCTGATGCTTATGGCAGGGCGGGTGAAAACTGGAGGACAAATATGGCACGATGGGGCGCATGAAGCCTACCCACCTTACTGCCTCCTGCCGCATCACCAGAACTACCTGTCAGCAGCACTGAATTGGGTCTTTGGGTGGGGGGATGGCCCTCCTTCTGGACCATGCCATGGGGGGGTAATCTGTGGGGGAGCCAGCGATCAGTAATCCTGAGGAGATGACAGCTGGTGGGGGGTGATGAAGTTAGGTGGATAGGGAGCAAAGACCCAACATGGCCTCAGGAGTATAAACAGTTGTTAAACAAAAAACTTGCTTAAGCTCCCCAACTCCCAAAGATGGAAGGTTGCTTTCACTTATCCATGACTGGATATGGCTAGCCCATGACAAGCCACTTGTGGACATTTCATTCCTTATAAAGGATATCTTTTCAAGGAAGACCCACCTGAACTCCTTGAACTTCTCTACTGAAAATACTCTTCCAGACTGAAGATGGCATGTTTTAAAACATGTCAGCAATGTGGAAAAATCAAGCCAGGCAGTTCTTCCTTGCAGTAATTAACCGGGAAAGTAAATATGTATTTTTTAGGAATGGGCTACCTATTGGGTTGCTGGAGTGGGTAGGTCAGGTATCAGCATTTCTTTTGCCGGGTAGGGTAGTTTGGGTAATTTACTACCCTACCCAACATAACAGTGTACGTCATGGGTTGGGTATTGTGGATACAGGTAATGGGTTGGGTAACGAGTAATTAACATTTTAAACCAGCATTGCAGGCAGCCAGTAGGGTCCTCACAGTCGAAAGGAGTGCATAACATCAGCGTGACAATCCAGTGGGTCAGTGCTGGTGGCTGAGCTCTCTGTCTGCTGTGTGAGTGCGCAGAATATATCCAGAGTTTGGTAGGCAAGGGAGTAATTGGCACTTGCTGCAACCATGGCAAAAAAAGAAAAACAAAGTTTATACTGAAAAAAAAAAAACAGAAGCACAAACTTTAGTCCACAAGCAAGGGTTGGGGACTGAATGTGGATTAATTGGGGGACTGAGTGCAGTGCTCAGGAGAGAAGGAGAAGGAGGGGCGCTCATTGCTGGCAGCAGCTATGAAAGCCATTTCAGCAGTATTACGCACTGTCTGTTGTTTGGTGTCCCGAGCCCAGTTTGTGACATAGCTACTCTGTGTCTCTGCAGTACAGGGAAAGCCATTTTAATCTGTATTACACATTGTCTGTTGATGCTCCAAGCCCAGTTTGTGACATAGCTACTCTGTGTGCCTGTGCAGTGTATTGAAAGCCATTTAGGCTGTATTGCACACTGTCTGTTATGTGCCCTGAGCCATGTCTGTCACATATAGCTACTCTGTGTGTCTCTGCAGTATAGTGAATGCCATTTAGGCTGTATGTACACTGTCTTTTAGGTACCCTGAGCCCTGTCCGTGACATAGCTAATATGCTGTATCTCTCTGCAGTATAGTGAAGCCATTTAGGCTGTAATACACCCTGTCTGTTGTTTGATGCCTCAAGCCCTGTTTGTGACTAAGCTTCTCTACGTGTCTCTGAAGTATAGTGGAAGCCATTTAGGCTGTATTGCACACTGTCTGTTAGATGCTCTGAGCCCTTTCTGTGACATATAGCTAGCCTGTCTGTATCTGCAGTATAGTGAAAGCCATTTATGCTGTACTTACATACTGTCTGCTAGGTGTACCGAGCCCTGTCTGTGACATAGTTACTCTGTGTGTCTCTGCATAAAGCCATTTTAGGCTGTATTGCACAATGTCTGTTAGATGCCCTGAACCCTGTCTGTGACATAGTTACTCGGTGTGTCTCTGCATAAAGCCATTTAGGCTGTATTACAGTGTCGGTTAGGTGCCTTGAGGCTCAGAGCCGTGTCCGTGACAGTTACTCTGTGTCTCTGCAGTATAGTGAAAGCCATTTCAGCTGTATTACACATTGTCTGTTAGCCTGTTAGGCACTCCAGGCTCTGTCATAGCTTCACTGTGTGTGATGGCTCTCTGTGGTATAGCGAAAGCCACAGCTGTGTCTACTATGTCTCATATTTCCCATTCTAAGTCTACTAAAAGGAAACACAGTGATGTTGCACTTGCAACTGAAAATGATGTGGACAATATGAATCCTAGCACTAATGAAGAACATAGTGACAATATTAACATCACCAGGCCTAGCACTAAATATCCTTCTGAACCAAAAAAGCATGTTGGCAATGAAATGATAGTAGAGTTTCAAGAAGAACTGACAGGAGTTACTAATAGAGGTACTGAAGATTTTACCTCATGTGCCAGAATACTTCCAGCTGCTGAAGCAGCATGCAAGGACAAGGAGGCATCCTCCTCAAATATAAGCTCAGATGCTGAGGTAGTGAGTGTTAATAAAGATGGCGGTGATGATAGTGGGGACTGGCAATGGGATAGCCCAGGCTATGTCCCACATGATGATGATGGTACCTCCAGTTCTGAATTTGTGGCGATGAGGTCTGTAGTTTTGATGAGGGGGTAGGAGAGGATGCCGCTGTAGGGCATGATAGGCAAGTGTCCCAAAAAAATATAATATGCTAATTGTAAGAATAAAAAGATGAACATGAATGAGAAAAATTAATGTGAACAAGGAAATGGCAGTGTAGGATTTCCTCCAGGTCCCTTGACTGTACAAGATATAGTGCCAGGAACCGTAGTAAAAAGGGTGCTATCTGATTATGGTGAGTCAAAAACAGCACAGACAAAAAAAGAGATACTGCACATCACTGAAAATCAAAATAGCGATGTGCACTGCAGCACCCACCAGAAACAACGACAGGCACTTACATTCTCTGTGGGGAGGGTGATCTGTAGTTACTTTTTATGTGGAGGGCTATGCCCCCCATGCCCCCCACCCCCCGAGATTAAATGAGCAACACCTAGGGGGGATGACAATGGGGGAGAGGGGGCAACTCAGGAAGGGGACACAAGTTTGCAGGGGTAGAACCTTGGCAGGCAGGCAACCTGCAGGCAGGGGAGAACAAAGTCAGGGAAAAGGAAGTTGATCAACAAAAAAACAAATTAAATAAGAAAAAAAAAACACCCTATTGCCAGTCCTGAACCCGGGTCCACCAGCTTCAAAAGCAGTGACTATAGCCACCATGCCAGACAAACAACAGGGAACCAGCTTGCTGAACAAAGCCCTATAACCTCATGTAGATGTCTTTCCCTTGCTCTTTACTCGCTAGCTATCTTTCACACTCACTATTCAGTGAAGCTTGCTATTTTGTCACGGTCGCTATTTCCTCAGGTGGTCAATCTGAGTCACTCAATTTGAATTGCCCATGTCATGGGATACCGTACAAAGCACAAATAGTAAATTTTTTGTGTGGAATTTATTTTATATTGACTTTGCTGACACCTCTCGAGTTGTATGCAGTCTGTTCAAAGATAGTGTCAGTCGTGGTGGCAAAGTGGAACATTTTGGAGCATCAGTAATGATATGACATGCAAAGGCAAAACATCCAATTGAGTGGGGCAGGGCAGGGCAAGGGACAGTGTGGTTTGTATAAGTGGTAGTGGAGGAGGTGGTGGTGGTGGTGGTGACCATAGTGACAATGAACTGGAAGCAGGAAAAAATATTGAATCACTTGATATATCCTTGCTGTCTTCTCAGACAAACATGGATTGTTTTTTTCTGACAACATCAAGTACTGCAAAATCCCACAGTAGTACTCCACGTGAAAAAGGTGTGAAATGTACAATCCCCCCGAAATTAAAAATATTTCACCATTCTCATTAACTAACATTAAAAGAAAGTGTTGAGAGGACATTAAAATTTATCCGCAAGCATCCAACATGCCAGCTGTTGAATAGAGCCATTGCAGAGCTGTTGGGCGATTGTCATCTCCCTTTTGCTTTTGTTTCCCAAAAAGGTTTCCTCAGCTTTATGAACTGGATTGAACTACAATATACCATTCCCTATCAAACATATTTCTCAAAAAAGGCTGTTCCACAGTACTATGACTTGGTGTGTAGTACGGTCACTAAACAATTGAAACTCTCTGAAGTGAAGCAGGTCCACATTATCACAGATATATGGACCAGCAACCAAACAATTGACTACATGACTGTTACAACTCATTGGGCAAGTTTTCAGTCAGAAAGTAATAATCCCCACTCTACCATAAGTAGTAGGAAGCAGGCTGTATTTCATGTAACCACTTTTGAGGAAAACCACACTGCTGTGAATATTTTGTAGGAGCTGCAAAATCAATTCCAGAAATGGCTTACTCCATATTCCTTATCTCCAGGGTTCATAGTATCAGATAATGGTGCCTACATAGCCAAGACTGTTGAAGATGGCCACAACCAACAGATACCTTGTTCTGTACATTGTTTAAATCTTTGCACTAATAGTTTCTTAAATGGAAACAGAAATGTTAAAATCCTGTTAGGTCTTGCTAGAAAAATATGTGAACATTTCAGCCACTCTGAGAAAGCACAAAAAATCCTGAACGTGCTGTAGAAGTCAAACAATTTATCCATGCATACATTAAAGCAGGAAGTTCCAACCCACTGGAATTCCACATTTTATATGTTGGAAAGGCATCTTGAACAGGAAAAAATCTATACCTGACTACACCATGCAGAATCAAGTAGGTAAAGTAGACATCATGTTCTGTTCCAGCAGCTGACTCTACTGGAATCTTTTGGAGCCATTTGAGGCTACCACACATGTCAGTGAAGACAGTGCAACTCTTAGTCAAATTCTTCCCCAAATCAGATGTCTTCATATTTTCCATGATGACTTAAAGAAAGACTTTCAGTCAAAAGACAACACCACCACTGTTATGCTGGCAGATGACTTGAGTCTCAGACTGCTGACTGATCAGGGACTAAATGCCATGTTTAAGAATGAAACCTATGTGTTGGTTATGTTGCTAGAGCCCCACTATAAGTTGAACTTTGAAGCCATCCTTCCTGCAGGGGACGACATTGAGCATTGAAGAGATCTCATGCTAACCAAATTTCATATTGCCCTACAAACATCATCAACTGATGTATAGCAGTCAAACCCCGCCAAACCATCACAGTGCTCCTCTGGCACAGACAATAGCACATCTATCAATTCTTTACAGTCAGCAGTGTCATCAGTGAAAGGAAGAACATCTACAGCTACTCCTCAGACATCCTATGATCAGGATTAGAAAGGCAAATCACTTCTGAATCACGTATAACAACACAAACTGGTAACCTGTAAAGAAAGTGCAGCTTCTTCACCTGCCAGACTGGTAACAGTCTCATGCAGCACAATGATCCTGGAGTTCTTTGCAGACCATAATGTGATTGGTCTTGATGAAGATCCATTACTGTATTGGGAATAAAAGAGAAAAATATGGCCAGATCTGGCAAACCTTGCAATAATGTACCTCAGTTATCCACCTTCAAGCATATATTCAGAACTCATATTTAGCGCAGCTGGAGGAATATTCATTGACCACAGAACACTGCTAAGTCCTGCAAATGTGGAATGGCTTACATTGCTCAAAATGAATGCTGACAATTTCCTAGGTGTCACTAACACTGAATTATGTGAATATGACCCTGAACATGAACAACAGCCTGCAAACAATGATACTGAATATGATGACTAGGTTGTGTATGAAACAAATGGAACCATCACCACTGCCACCATCTCAGCCACATGTGCCACACTAGTACTGTTAGTTTTCTTTTGTCTTTCATCAGTTTATATTATATAAGTTTGATCAATGTCCACTATGGGTATACTTTTTTTTAAAAACAGCAGCAGGATCAAGCACAGCAATTGTGCCATTCATACCTACCTCAGCAATGCCAGCCATGGGTATAATTTTTGAAAACAGCAGCATGCTCAATCAGAGCAGCTGCGCTTCTTGTACCTACCTCAAAAATGCCTGCCATTGATATAGTTTTTGGACACAGCAGCAGGCTTGCTAAGTGCAGCTGTGTCTCTAGTACCTGCCTCAGCAATCCCCACCTTGGGTATACATTTTGGAAACAGCAGCAGGCTCGCTAAGACAGCCTGCACCTCTTGTACCTGCCTCAGCAATGCCCACCATGGGTATAATTTTTGGAAACAGCAGCAGGCTCACTAAGAGCAGCTGTGTCTCTAGTACCTGCCTCAACAATGCCCACCTTGGGTATAATGGCTTGGGGTACATAACAAACAGTCTAATTGCCAAAAAACAGTCCTTCACATGATTTTTGTTATGGTCTGGGTCAGGTAATTGGGTAGTAGAATGGGTTGGGTAGTAACTACCCAACCCAACTACTCATTTTTAATCTGGGAATTTTCAGGGAATATTTGGGGTACCCGAGGGTAGTTTTTGGGTTTGGGTATTTTAGTACCCTCCTATCCCTAGTCTTTTTTATAATGATTGCCTGCTGATACTCATGATAATAAGTCTTCAGCATGAATCTATCCTACCTGACCTGGATCTCTTCCATGAATGTTCAGGTCTCTGTCCTTTAGACTTCAACAACCTCAACTCTTCACAATACCATGGTAGGCTGTAGTGGGAGATCAAGGAAAAAGGGACAAACATGGTAGGGTGTTAGGGAGTCTAAGACAGCCATAAGAGTCATATTAGAGCTCCATGCAACATTGTCAGTTCCATCAATACAAGTTGTCTTCATACTTGAAATGTCATTTATCACCTGAGCTTGATAGGCTCCCAGTTATGTTTTCAGTAGTAACCAACTATTTCTACAGGATCAGGACCAAAACATGGTCATGTTAGAGGATCACAGAGGGGACTGCCTGTGCAAGGCCCCCTGAGGTCAACTGAATGAACTGTTGTCCAAAAAAATAATGTAGCCATGAAACAGCCTGTAGACATCACTTCCACACTGGTAGCTGACCACTTGGAAAAGACTGAGCCAGGTAAGTCCCAAAGGGCAGACAGTGTACAACTGAGGCTCATAGTGGAGATAAAGGAACAAGTGGTAGAGTCCTTTTCAATTATTTTCCATGAGTCCTTCCATACAAGTGTGGTCTCAGAGGGCTTGAAAGTACAAATTGTTGTCTCTGTCTTATGAATGGGGCAAGGTTACATGTGGGCAACTAACGACCAGTCAGATATCAGTACTAGACAAGGTCATGTGATATCTTATCGAGGCGCTCCCCAGATGCTTTCCCCCTACAGAGATGGTTAGCTGTTGCCCTTTGTGGGGATTGACCCTGGAGTTTTTTTTTGGCAGCAGCTAATCTATCTGATGTGGGTAATGCAAGCATCAGAGGCGTTGGTGTCATGGTGGACTCTTATAATAGGGTGCTATCCAATGCCATTGACTCCCTTGCACCTGTCCGTGCATGACCCAAGTCTTCCTACCTGAGGTCCCCATGGTTTGATGGGACCTCAGGGAGTTGAAGAGAAAGGGTCAGAGGTTGGAGTTCTGCTGGAGAATGTTCTGCCTGGAGGAGGACAAACTGGTCTTGCATGTGTGCACTATAATGCATACCAGGGAGCAATCAACCATAAGAAGGTAGTGTTCCTGTCCATGGAGATTGCTGCCCAGAAGAACTGACCAGCTATAATATTTTGGACTGTTGACAGGCTACTTCATCCAGCCTGTCTGCAACCAAAGAAGGTTTTTTCAAATGCTGAATGCGATGAGTTTGTTAATTTTTTCTCAGACAGAGTGTCCGGTATCTGGCAGGGGGTTTCTCCAGTCAGCAATGCTACAGCTGGCAGTGGTCACCAGACATGTTCTAAGTGCACTCCATCTAGTTGGGGGGAGTTTAGACCAGTGGAGGCAAGTGAGGTTATCAGGGTGTTGACCAGTCTGAAGCACATCTTTTGTGAACTGGATCCGGTGCCGATGCGTTTCTTGATGAGATGCATCGACACCATTGGCCCAATGTTTGCTCTGATTGTCCAGTGCTCCTTATCTGAGGGGTTTTCCCTGACATCTTGAAGGAGGCATTGGTGAGACCACTTTTAAAGAAACCATCTTTGGACCCGGAGGGTCAGGCCAAATTACCAACCTATCTCCAATCTCCCCTTTTTGGCGAAGGTTGTGGAGAAGGTAGTGGCGCTTCAGTTGGAGGAGCACCTCATGACCCATGAGCTGTATGAACAGTTCCAGTCGGGGTTTTGGGCAAGGCATAGCACTGAAACTGTACTTGTTCGAGTGCAGAATTATCTCCTAAGGGCAAGAGGTCAAGGGGATAAGACAGTTCTTGTTCTCCTTGATCTCTCTTCAGCGTTTGATACTGTGGACCACTGTGTGTTGCTAAACCATCTCAGAGAACTCTGCAGACTCACTGTCACTGTCATCTTCTGGTTTGAGTCAATTTTAACCAACAGGAGACAACGGGTTGTGATGGGGAATTTCTCCTCCACCCCCAGCCTCCTTTCTTGCGAAGTACCTCAGGGATCGGTTTTGGCCCCAATGCTGTTCGCAGTATATACGCTGCCACTGCAGGGTATCATTAGGAAATATGGTCTGGATTTTCATTGCTATGCAGATGATACCCAGCTATACTCATCCTTTACCACAGGAACATCCAACGCAGTGGATGTGCTAAACAGCTGCCTTGCTGAGATCGATGACTGGATGGCCTCTAGCTGGTTGTGACTGAACCCTGATAAGACAGAGGTATTGGTGGTGGAGTCTAACAGTGTGCATGATAGGTTGGCCTCTGACTCAGAGACTGGACTTGATCTGGGTTCTGTTTCATTGAAGGCCTCCTCTAAGGTGTGAAGTTTTGGTGCCATTTTGGTCAGGAGCTTGACTATGGAGGCACAGATCCGTTGTCCACTTCTGTTTTTTCCATCTTAGAAATGTTGCCAGGATGAAGCCCCTTGTTCCACCTCTGGACGTCCCACTTTGATGCATGGCTTAGTTACACAGAGGCTTGACTACTGTAATGTGCTCTACCTCAGGGTCACTGGAGGATCCCTTCACAGACTGCAGCTAGTGCAGAATCAGCCGCTCGATTGCTCACCAGGCAGTTGAGGTTTTGCCATATAACACCTGTGTTGTGTGAGCTGCACTGGCTGCTGGTCAGGTGGAGGATCCTCTTTAAAGTGGGGTTTCTCACCTATAAGTCCCTACATGGTCAGGGCCCTGGTTACCTGTTAGACCTCCTCATAACTGCTGTCTCTACTCGGCCCCTCCGCTCTTCTTGTGGAGGCCCCCTAGCAATTCCCAGGCCAAGGTTGAAATCAGCCGGCGACAGGACTTTCAGTGTCACCACTCCGGCCTTGTGGAATTCGCTCCCCTTTGGGGTAAAGGGGGCCCCCACTTTAGAGGTTTTCAAGTCCCACCTCAAGGCCCTCCTATTTGCCCAGGCATTTTCAGATTAATATTAATTTATAAATGTTGACCTACGTATAGTTGCTGAGAATCTGACAATCTGATATTGTGTATTGTTGATATGAATTTCTTTGTTTTTTTTTCTCTTTTTCTCCATTTTAACAATTATCTTCATGTTTTATTGGTATATTTCTGAAATATGTATTTGTAAATTTGCACGGTGCCCACAGCCTCCGGGATTGGGCATCTTTTAAATAAATCTTGCCTTGCCTTATCATGTACACAATAATAGAGCATTTGGTTGAGGTCATGGTTCTTACCCTCTCTCAGGTTGTCTTCATGATGGGCAGATCATTCCAAGCCAACCTGATCACCTTCTTTGAAGCAGTGATTAGGGAAATGGACAGGGCTAGGCCAGTTACAGTCTCTCTGGACTTCATCAAGGCTGTTAACACTGCTGCACATGACAAGCTTCTGTGCAAAGTACACCAGTGCTGTATACTGTACATGAAGCATGCATGGTGCCCAGCATCAGGTTCCCTCATGCCCATCAGTATCTTCAATAAAGAACAGTAAAGAATAGTCAAGGGCATCACTTTGCACTTGACTGTCTTTATGCATTTTGCCAGCTGACTACAACAGCCTGCAGGCTAAAGGGCTTGTCAAGGCACACACATGCACAGCACTCTTTTTCTACAGAGCCACCTGCTGACTCTGTAACATCTCTACAGATGATAATGTGTTTCTCTAGCATTTAAAAACAATGACACCATGTGTTATCATGCAACATAACCAGTTGTGAGTGAGGGCCATGACAGTTGTATCTGGATATTTTTAGTCATGAATGAATCTGGTGCTGGGAGCCCCTGTAAGGTTAATGGTTAACTGTTTTAGGGCAGGGAGCAGAGAGGTGTGCTGGAGGAGCACTTCTCTGAGGGGAGGGTACTTAGAGGAATCTTTCAATGGTCACTGCTGAAATGACTACTGTTTAACAATTTCATAAATGAAGAATATTTTTGAGATTGGAGGACTGAGCTAGGAAGGGAGTATTAAACTAATAATGCTGTCAGCTCCATTCCTGACATACTGTAGTGCCATGAGCTAATATTTTGAAGCACTTTTCATTTTCAATTCTGGGACCACTGGAAAGGGGGTGGTGGGTGAAAACACTGAACTTGGGAGGAGGTGGCCAGGAAACTATCCCTGGGTATGTGGGGGAGGGGGGACATTTTCCCCAGCAACTGGGCCACAAATAATAAACATTAAATTCCCAAGAGAAAACATCTTCACATTCCACAATAATTTTTATGTTGGCTTGCGTGCACCCACAAGTAACATCTTGTGGTAGTAGCACATTTCAGAGATGTGTCAGTATTGTGGCAAATGCAGGGGATGCTTTAATGGGTGTGTCCCTCAGCCGCCAACCAGTGAGCATGCTTCCGATGACAGCAATTTCAGAGAGAGCCATGGAGTTGAAACAAATGTGCAATCAGAGACAGGCTTGTCATTGCAGTGGCAGATGACACACCTCCAGTATATGCCTTTCCTGGTGAAACATTTCAATAAATATGGTGGCTCCTGCTGTCTGCCTCACAATCCCCAGAAAGCCAACATCAGTGTGCCCAATCCCCATGTTGGCATGTCCCCCCCCAACATTATGTGGTACACTGTAACATGGCGGCTCCTGCTGCCCGACACACATGCCTGAAAAACTGCCATCGGGGTGCCCAATCCCTATGTTGGCATCATCCCTCTTAGTGTGTCTTTCCTCTTAGTGTGTCTTTCCTGGTTAAACAGTTTCCCCTTTCCTTTCCAACACTGGGATACCAACTCCCGGTGTTGGATGCTTGCACCCAGTCTAAATACCTTGCCAACATCAGGGTGCCAAATATCTCTATTGACACCCCCTAGAATTGTGGCATACTGGAAGCCAACCCCAGTGTGCCTATTGTTTTTCTGCGTAACCTGTTACTAAAAAAAACCTTCCATTATGGTCTTTTTTTTCCCTGCAAACAAGAAAATGGTCCATTGTTGTCTCCCTCATCCCCTCCCCCATCCCCACCCTCCCTCTGTGCACTCACCTCCCGCACTCCCCCTCACCCATACTTACCCTCTGGAGGTCGGGAACCACGATCTTTGCTGAACCGGGACACATCTGCACTCTTCAAATCCGAACTGTGAACTGAAGAAATGATGATAAGCTTTATAATGGGAGGCAATGGGGGGGTTCAACTTAGGTTGATATCTCAGCCATTTTTTGGAATTTTGGCTCCAAATTTTCAACATGGGGTTCTTGGGAACCCACTTCATGAGCAAGTCACTGTCATTTAGTTTCTAGGTCCCGAAAGGTGATTTTGCGGTTGCTGCACACAATCACCTTTCAGGACTGATTAATGAAATGACAGTGCCACTGTTCATGAGGGGAGGTCCCAAAAAACTCATGTTGCAAATTTGGTGAAACAATTCCAAAAAAATGACTGCTTTATGATCGTGCATTGCACAGTTTCAATGCACTCTTGTAATTTCACCAATTTTTAATATTTTCTCTCCAGATTTTCAACATTGCCATTTTTTCACACCTCCTTATGAATAGTACAGCTGACGTTTTCACATCCTTCCTGAAATGTGTTTTCACACCTGTGGTACAGATTGGTGCGGTCACTGTGGAAAATCAACTTTCAGGACAGATTAACAAAATCACAGTGCCACTGTTCATGAGGACAGATTCAAAAATGCCCATGATGAAAATTTGGTGAACAAAATTCCAAATGATAATTGCATTACAGGTGTGCATTATGCAGTTTCCATGCACGTTCGTAACTTCATAAATTTTTCATATTTTCACAATAGATTTTCAATACTGCCATTTTTCACACCACCTCATGAACAGTACAGCTGTCATTTTTCACATCCTATCAGAAATGTGTTTTCACACCTGTGGAGCCAAATGGCACAGTTGCTGTGCAAAACCATCTTTTGGGATTGAGTAATGAAATATAGTGCCACTGTTCATGAGGTGGGGTCACAAAAATCCTATTTTGAAAATTTGGGGCAAAAATACCAACAAACTACTGGGCATTAGGGTTTCTAACAATAATGCCCTACTCTGTAGAAACTGACAGACATCAGGGGGATGACTTGAGATCGTGGGCCGTAATGCTCATGCCATTCCACCCCCACCCTGCAGCCAGAGACAGGCATCGAGGTGTGCCTTGGGGTCTTTGGCCCCAACGTTCATCCCATTCTCCTATACAACACCCATCTCAGCATATTTCCTTATGGAATGGGGTGAGTATAAGGCCCGAAGACCCCAAGGCACACCGCGACACCTGTCAGTATCTGCAGGGTAGGGTGAGGTGAAATGACATGAGCGTTATGACCGACAACCCAAAGGCACACTCTCAACACTTGTCATTATCTGCAGGGTGGGGGTGTGGTTGGCGCCAGTTTAATATTTTACTGCCATTCCTATTATGCATCTCTTTAACTCCTGCACTACCAATGCCAATGCCAGCAAGCCAATATTCAGCATTGACAAATGCTTGTTATATTTGTATTTGAAGTCCTCAGTCTACATTTTCTTTAGAAAAGCAGAGATGTGTTCTGCCTGGTCATATCACATTGATTTAAATCAATAGTATAAAGGAAATAAATAATACATTGTGGGTATCAGAACTACTTTACATGTATAAAAATTGTTGATTTTTTAACTTAAAGTTTATTAGGTTTTGCATATCTTAAATATATTACAAAGATCAAGACACTTACAAGCAGAAAGCAAAAATGCCAGTCACAAACTTTCAAATAAATAAATAACTAAATAAAATAAATAAATGCAGTCAAACATTCACAAGGAAGGGGACTTCCAGTGAACAACACATTGTGCTGACATATACAGTACGTGTCCTGTGTTTAGAAGCAAACTTGGGTCACCCATGCCACAGCTGTCTAGAAAACTGGTGTCCATGGCAACAGGCCCCAGTTTTAGAATGGTTGTTACCTTGTCTACTGCCACAATGACACCCTGTCCCCCACCATGTCCTGAGCCAGGATGCGTGGTCTCAAGCTAGGGGCCATTTACTTGTGAACAAGCACAAGATTGTTCTGTCAACCTCGGGAGGTGGAAAGGCATTTTTTTAGCTTCTAGATCCCGAATAATGAATACTGAATAGTGGACTATTGGGCCCCTGAATACAGCTTATTTATGCTGCACTTGCAAAGCAATATTTAACCCTTTGCTGTCATGCTCATTGCACTCAGTGATGTCTTAACACTGTTCAGATTGTATATATTGACTTGTAATGCTATTTTATTTTGTTGCTTCATTTCTAATGGATTTTATCGATTATTATTTATAGTTCCCCTTCCCCATTCCCACAGAACACATCTGGAAATAAGCTGCTTTCAGTTTAGCATGTTTTTCCAGGTAAAACCTTTGAAATAAATCAACAATCCCAGCATGGGTTATGCATGTCGTACCATGAGAGGTGGAAGGGAATTGATTTTAGGGTAATCTAGAGAAAAAAAAATGACAGGTTTAAGAATGATGATGCTTGGGTCTCATATCCAGGTCCTGCTCCCACACCAGGCAGCCTTCTGGTTGGGAAGGAGGGATATCTCCCCACCATCTCTTACAGTGAAGCCCTGGAGGCAGTGGCATTTGTAATGGTATCTTTTAGGGTCTCAAACCCTTAATCTATTTTGTGAAGCCCCTAAGGTTTCCTGTATGACACTGCAGATTTCTTTTTGACAGAAACTAGAAACAAACTGAGCATAATCTTGTCTTTAAAGTACCATGAAATATTCCTGTCAGAGACATTGGGCTCAATTTTCAAAGCCCTGAGAATGAGACACGTTTTCTTTTTTTGCAGACTTTATTTAAAACCAAGGTACAGCAGAGTCAGACGGTACAATACACATTGTTAAAACATCTTATCCTACAAAACAGGGATGAAAATCTAGATGGACGTTTCACAGAAGTGTTGGTGTTTGCCACATAATAAGCCATTTGTTAACAAGAACATACAATTAGTGGAGCATTAATGAGGTCTTTGACAAGCTATTCACAATTCTTACTCTAGAAGGTAAGGAACCAGGGGACTTTAGGGGCAGCATCTAGTGGGTCCCATATCTGGTGGTACTTTTTAAGCTGGTCTCTGGCCATGTATTCGGTATGTTGTAGCTTTATACATGAGAAAAGTGAATTTATCCATTGGTCCAATGTAGGTACAAAATCCAGCCACCAGTGATGGGTTAACACCTGCTTCCCCACCACTGTACCTAACTTCCATAGCGGGTGGTCAACCAAACCTCCCCTCTGATCACTGACGGGCAGCTCAGAGAGATATTCACAGCATCCAGAGGTGTATGGAAGCCTGGTATCCTAGATAGTATATTAGTAATTTCCTCCCAGAATGATAACATTTTGGGACAGGCCCAAACCATATGTATAAATCTCTCAGTTTAGACATTGCACATGGGGCATAAATTAGATTACGATGGGTAAATTTCATGTGCCATTATTGGCGTGAAGCAGGTTCTGTTTAAAATATTATAGTGTATTGCCCTCGACCTGTTATTCACCGAACATTGTATCCCTTTCTTAAAAATGGCTTCCCAGTCTCCTTGAGTGAGGAGTGAGGGTGTGAGATCTGCCTCCCAACAACTCTCCTTCAAATAGGAGACAGGATCAGGCAGTGCTCCCAAGAGTGATTTATAATATTTGGTCAAAGGCTTCAATGTTTTTTCCGTCGAGTTCCCCATGAGGACTTCTTCCAAGGGACAGCAGGCTAAGGGAGACAGGGAGTCACGTGTCGCTCCCACTGCATCAAGTCTAGATCTAATTTGAATGTACATAAAAAAGTGAAGGGCCTGTAGGCCAAATTGTTTCAAAAGTTTTTAATATGACATGAAGGCTCTATCTTTATGTAACTGAGACAACAGGTGAAGGCCCTTTGTCTGCCATGAGCTTAAGACACTCCGGACAGGGGCCTTAATCTGGCTACCCTCCCAAACAGCATGCTGTATTGAAGCCTCAGAATGGAGAAGCAGGGTGGTTTATAATTTCATGGGAGGCCCACGTAAATTAATTTTTAATCCACTTAACCATCTTTTTCACCAGAACATCTGCAAATAGGGAATTGTATAGGGAGGTGATGTTGTCTACCACCTAAAATTCTACCCAGGCTAGAATGATGCACGTTGCCTGCTTCAAAAAGAACTGATGCAAGAGGTACACTGCATCAGAACATGTGGTAATCCTGATTTTCAAATGCTGTTTGTGTTAAAACTGGTTCCTTTTGCACCAGCCTTGCATCCTAAACAGGACTACATTATGTTAGAATGGGATGTGCACCACAACAATTGCTGCAGCATCCCCTAATTTGAGATTCTGTAGGCATGTGGGACCTGTAAGTGCTTAGTCCAGCTGGAGTGGACTAAGTGCTATGAGCACCGACACAGATGCACATGGTGGGCAGGCTGTCTGGGCCAGGGGACCCCTCACAGGCCACAGCTGCAGGGAATGCTGTCAGTGGCAGGGGAATGTGTACTGCTGACACTCCAGACAAGCAGATCTGATGGGGCATTGTCACTATCTCGAGCTGCTGAGAACCATCACTTGGCTCTCCAAGGTTGTCGGAGCCTGGCAAACATTACCTAGAGCTAGAACTGGTTCTGTTCCTGCCAATGAAGTTGTTGGATGCATGTATTACTACCTATTGTGCCTTATACCTATCTGCCCTCTTAAGGTTCCGTAAGTACAGCAGGCAGCCTGTGGACGTAGCACATCACAGCAATACATTGGCCCACTATGGGCACAACAAAAATGCCACCAGCCATAGATGTGGACTGTACAGAAACACTGAGGTGACAGATGGCTGTAGATGGAATCAACCAATTGCAATGTACTACACCTGCAGAGAAATACCATACTATGCTACAACACATGGTTCACATTGGTCATGACCCCACTCTCCAAATATCACCTAGCTATCCACTCTCTGATGCTGTCTATAAAGTGAGATCACTGGTGGTCTATGTCACTGGAGGTTGTGGGTTTGCAGGGGTAGGTGCCAGAGGCAACGGGCGCTACTGTCATCGTAAGTTACAGTGCAACTGCTTAAATTACAGTGAGCACAGCCATGGTACACTAACACGAATATCATTGTAGGTGTCACCATAAATCTGAGAGTCCCATAGCCTGCCACACCATGCTACCAACTGCACACACTTCCTACTCAATGGTCTAAATACTCCTAGCCTTCCACATCACCTGTATGTTCCCAGTCTGAGTCGTCATGCTGCTTGTGTCTGTCATGCACCTCAATGTCTGCTGTAATCCTCTGTAGTAAAACCAGTGACCATAGAGGGAGTGGCATCTGCATGGCTGGCAGCCCTGTATGGAGGGGCATGTGGTCTCTCTCAAGTAAAGCCACTGCTCTCCACAGTGAGGGATTTCAGACTACAATGTTGCACTGCCACCAATTATCTCACTTTGTCATGTCCACTACGTCCATTATGGGCCGGTTGCACAGACCAGGGGCTAACAACAGCTTCCATCTAACCTCTCTTGTGTGCCATAACCATGATGCAATGGTTCACTTGTGATAGCAGTGTGGACTTTGCACTGTGACCTGTGGTCTTGAAAAATCAAGGACAGAGTCTGTGGTGCAACAAGCATTGCAACAAATAGGCGTGCAGTGCATCTTGCTTTTCTCTAATAGGCCTTTGAAAATTGAGCACAATTCAGTTTTTATGCATCTTATAATGTCCAATACCAGACTGGATTAGAGCTTAGGTTGCCTGCTTCACAGTTTGTGACTTAGCCTCTATGCCACATAAGCTGCAATTCATTTCCATGCAGCTTAGTGGGATGCCAGATTTGGCTTTCTGTTAGCATGCAAAATCCATGTAGGAACATCACGTTTTTGTATTCTGAATAAGAGACCACAACTCAGATACAAACAGGAACTTAAATTGCTTTTTCTGCTCAAATTTCGCTGAATATTGATCAGTGGAGTGCAATGTCGGAATAGTACATTTTATAAGAAACGAGTTTAGTTTATCAGTTTATACATGCAGGAAATGTTCCTCTCTGGACATGATTGTCCAGACTACAAAATGTTATGGTACCATTACTATCTGAGTGTTGCGCACATGAATGAAGTCTAGCAGACTTGTTCAGGTTCACACAGGGAGTATAGCAGTTAAAGAGGACAGGAACAGATTTCTAATTGGCAGCTGTTTATATTGTAATGTTCCTATTTTCAGAAACAGTATTCATTTCCCTAAATGATCTACATTAAACTGTACATGGATAAAACATGCTGTGAAAACTTGCATTCTTTGACTTGCATTATTTTGTATTGTTTGCATTTGATAAGCAACATTCAGTTGCAGTTCAATTCATGGAACCAGGGGGATGGAGTTATAAGTACAGTATGTCATGGTTTGTATACAGAACTCTAAGCATGGCTCTGATAGACCAACAACTCATGCTTAACATTCTGCACACAAACCAAGACATACTGTAGTAAAAATTCCAAATAACTGGTTCCATCAAGTGAATTGTACAGAATGTTGTTCATAAAAAGAAAACAAAGGAAAACTGTATTTCATACAGTGTTTACCAAAGTAGAGTTAAATATGGCTCATGTGAAGGTATGAATTTCATTTCTGTAAAGAGGAACATTAGTGTCTGCTGCCAATTAGCACACATTTCCTGTCCCCTTTAACTGACTTGCTCAGGGTCACAGAGTAAGTAGCAGTTGTGGGATTTTAGCCTGGTGGCCAGATTTTCAAAAGGCTTCTAATGCTGCAAGCCCTGGGTGTGCTGAACACATGGTGCTTGTGGAATTCTCCTGGCCAGTGATTGGGATTTTCTGTCCCGTGTGCCAACTGATGCAAGGTAGACCAACTTTATGTAGTCTAGCTTGCGGGAATCCCCAGTATCCTTTTAATGGAGCTTGCACCAAATTTTTGGCACAAGCTGCAGTAAATTAGATAACATGTCGTAACTGCATCTGACCTACTAAACTCGGATGCAGTTGTGGCAAAGGGGTTTGGCGCACCACCAGAACCTTGGTGTCATGGTGATTGGCTTGGCCAAAACCCTGCACCACCCTTTGGAAATCCAGCCCAGGGTCTCTAGGATTATAGCTCCATGCTGTAACCACTAGCTAAATTGCCTACCCAGGAAGGTTAAAGAAGAAGTTAAGTTTTAGCATAGTGAAGATAATGAGACTGGTTGATCCTTATCTAAAAAAGCACACTTTTTAAGAACATTAACTTTTATCTGGTGATCCCATTACCCCCACATATACACCACCACCACCACTCCTTCACCAACATCATACAAATTGTATATATATTCAGGAAGCCCCAACACCTGGCTTAGTTGTTGGCAACAGCCAAAGGAGACTTCTACAACAGCTGTTCTGTGCAGGTGATAGCATACAACATACTGTATGGTTGCTGCTTCTGCTATGATGGCTCTCTTTCTTCCTGTACCTCATACAAAGTAAACATTTACTTGCCAAGGGCAGAGAGTGCAATACCAGCTGTGACAGCAGTATTACATACTGAAGAATTACTCTCACAGAGTTGCAGAAGAAGTCCCCTAGAGCTAATCCTGGCAACTGTCAGCAACATGGCCTTCTAGAATATGTGAGATTTTGATAGTTGGGGGTCAGCCAAATAAAATGTATATTCTCTAAACAATGGAGTGAATAAAAAATTGGTAACGTAGAAACATAGACTTTGACAGCAGATAAGGACCGCTTGGCCCACCTAGTCTGCCCATTTCCCTACCTAATGGATAAGTTGCAGATCCTAGTTAACCAACAGCCTATGTCTTCCTACCCCCCCACAAGAATTGCCTTATGTCTGTCCTATGCATTCTTGAATTCTCCCACAGTTTTAGACCCCCACAACCTCCTCAGGAAGGCTGTTCCATGCATCCACCACCCTCTCTGTGAAAAAATACTTCCTCACATTGCCCCATAGCCATCCCCCCACTATCTTCAAATTGTGTCCATTTGTTCTTGCACATCTCTTTTTCTGAAAAATGCTACCCTTTTGGACTTTGTTGATTCCACTGAGGTACTTACAAGTTTCTATCATGTCCCCCCTCTCCCTTATTTCCTCAAGGGTATACATATTAAGCTCTTTTAGTCTCCTCTCATATGGCTTCTCTTGCAGATCCTGCACCATTTTAGTTGCCCTCCTCTGGACTGCCTCCATCCTATCTATGTCCTTGCAGAGATGGGAGCCCAATTCTAGAAGGGTGGTGCAAGTTGCCACCGAACACAACTTGAGCCACGCTGCAACATTGACCCTGCACCCTATTCTAGTAGGGGCAGGGTCATCGCATAAGTCCTGTGACTTGCGGCATGAAGCTGGAGCATGCAGACTAGGGCTACCTGGCGAGCATGTCCTGACTGCAACCCATGGCAGCACTGGTCAACCCTCCCACCTATGCCCCAACCCCCTTAGTCACCGGGTCAGAATGCGGTGGATAGGGTAGCCCTGGTAGTCTGGTGGCCTCCTCAGAACAGTTTAATAAAAATGTACAGTCCTGTATCCCTGGTAGTCTAGCAGCCCCCCAACTGTACAATACTCATATTGTTATCGTGATCCCTGGTAGCCTAGTGCCCCCAACTGTATATTAATAAAAATTAATCCCATTGCCCTAGTAGTCTAGTGGCCCCCAAACTGTACATTAATAAAAATGAATCCCCATTTCCCTGGTAGGCTAGTGGCCCCCCGAACTGTACATACATAAAATAATGAAAATCCCATTTCCTTGGTAGTCTAGTGGCCCCCAACCCAGTCGTGCCAGCCCACCCAGCACCCCACCCATCCCCAGCTGATGATTGCTACAGCTCACCTTCACCTCCACGGCCAGCATGGAGTGCAGTATTAGTGCTACTGCACAGATGTGCTCAGAAATTAATTTTAATGTACTGTGATTTTTTTCTTTCCCAACTGTTTTTATTGTTGATACTGTTTTACTTTCTTCTTTAAATTGTTACCTTTTTACCACTGTTGTTTCAGTGCTACGAAAAAGGCAGGGACAAGTGAGCTTTATGTAATGTTTCTCTCATAAATTATATATTAAATCAAAATGCTTTATGGGAAAATGTCAAGGCAAACTACTAATGTAGAGCCCACTATATACTATTTCTTCCTTGTATATTATTGTTTTTTGTATATCTGCTTCTGTACTTTACTTTGATGTATTCATGACCAGGTCCACCTTGCAAATGAGCCTTGCTCAATGGTGCCCACCTGGATAAATAAAGATTTTGATTGATTGATTGATTGATATATTCTTTTGCAATAAGGTTATACCATAAGCCATCTCTGCAGATCATCTCTTGTCTCAGTATTTTCTTAGCTTTCTAGTTCCACTATTTAATTTCTGTTACATATAGAGACAGGAGATGAGGATTGTTATTAAATATCTTTTTTTTTTCAAATGTATCATACTGGCATACCAACTTGGTGAAATGTATTAAGCAGAAGAAAGATATAAACAATTGTTGGAACATTGCAATGTCATTTTCCATGGTTAGCAGCCAAATGTTACTCATTAGCTGATACTGACATATTGTTCAGTATCAGTGTTGTACAGGGAAGGCCAGGGACACTGCAAGCCTCTTTCTAGTTACATTCCATTTTATTTGCCCATCCTGAAACATTTCTGTTCAGTAACAGTTTGGTTTTGTCAAAGATTCAATGAAGTCAAATTCTGGTGATCTAAACGGTACATCAACTTGGTTTAACTGGGAAAAACAGTTGGAACAGGCACATTCTTTATAATGCAATTGTGATTCATTCTGCTAAGGAAAAAAACATCCATCATAATTGTCAAGCTCAACTAGAAGGTTGAATCCTTCTGTGGCCACTGCCACCTATCACCTTTAACCCTTCACAACAGTGCTGGTCTTCATCATCTATGTGCTGCTCTCCCACTACTGTCTGCATTGTTAAGGGTGAGAACAGCACTGGAAGGGCCTTCTAACTGGTGCTGCAGTTCTGCTTTGACCATCAGGTGCCTCATCTTGTAGGCTGGATCTTTCTATCACCACTGCCTCCTTACTCTCTTCCGTCTGCTGCGGCTGCATTCATAGCGACAGTGCCCTTTCTCTAACACATGGCCGTCATGGTTGCTTTGAGAAATGCTGGGATTATGTTGGCAGTTTACATACTGTAGAAATTATGACAGCACAGAAAATCTGGCCAAATTACTGTTTTAAGTAGCCCTCCCTAAAATGAGTCTGTTCCATGCATGCCCTGATGCTAGACTACATAGACTTCATCTAAGACAATATTGATGCTATCCACTTGTACAAATCTAAAGTGCTTTTCAATAGGTTTACTAGTTATATTCGTCAGGCTGCCAAGAACACCTAAAACTGCAAGCTGTACTGTAAGCAGAGGAGGGTTATCTATAAATGTATTATTATGTCAGACATGGGAACATTTCTATATAAAATTAGGTTTCAATCTTGGAATGCATGCAGCTGTTTAATTCAGCTGCAGATTTGACAACCACCAAACTTCAGAATGTGAAAATGTGGGAATAGGGAAGTCAAGATGTCTGCCTGTTCTAAGGCTGAAGGACTGGTTCTTAAATAATAAACCAGGGTCTGTGATGTACTTTGGGTAACTGCAGGGCAACAGGGGTTCCAAGGCTCCAAAGTCATTGCCATCTTGCCAGGAGGCACTGGGAATGGAAGCACTGTGCTACATACACTAGCTTCAAGAACAGTCATAGCTCTTTGACTGCTGGCCTTTTGATGTTTTGAAATTAAAGTAGCAGTGCAACAAAACTGGCAAAAGCATTTGACTCTACTTTTTTCTCTATAAAAGATTCTAGATACTAGTTTTATTTGGTGGTAAAATATTTTGTTCCATCAAAATGTAAGTATTTTATAAATGTTTTAATTTATTTTTTCTCAAGAAAAAAAGATGGCTGCTACATTTTGCTTAGAAATACCACTGTAGACCTGTTAATGGTTAGGACTGAAAAGAAAATCATATGGTACTCAACACAGAAGGTACCTAGATAAGTAGATTTGATATGTGTGCCAATATTTTTATTAAGTATAGATGCAACTAGCTTTCCTAGAAAAAAAAAACACAATTTTTGTTGTGCTGCTACTTTAAGAATGGCTATTCTGAGAGGCTAGAGGGATGCACTCTATGAATGAGAAACAGCAGTATACTTACAAAAGAGAGAAAATTAGTTAAGGGGAGATAGACTATGTCTACAGGATAACTCATGAGTATGCTAGTAGTATTTTCTAATCTCCGGAGGTTAAAACTGTTCACCTATTTCTGTTTGATAAAGTATATTTCTGATGTCAAGATTTATCCAGAATAAGTTTAGACATGCTCACTTGTATAGCCTTGGTGGATAAACCAAGGTTGTACATGACTAGACCATGGTGATGCCTAGTCAAACATCATGGTCATTTGTGGTTTGCCTATGATTTTATCCATGATTATCCATGGACAGCTGCTGATAGTAAAAGACCCAGGGAGACACCATGGACAAATACCTAGTTTGAAAATTATTCAAGTGAACCATGGTCATTTGTGGTTACTTATGGTTGAAAATTTGAGACATTACCTGCAAGACATTGGCAGAACTAGGTATATACTCTCTAAAGTATGGAAGAATGAAGGGTGACCTATGTTTGGTGTACAGAACTTTCTGGGTAGATAATCTATGTGAATGCATGAGGCTGGTCAATAAAACATTAACAACATGTAGGAGTTACATCACAGCTGCCTCCGTAGTCTCTGAAGAACTTCACTGTGTCAGCACAGTCTTCTCATAAGCACTATTTTGCTGTGGAACATGGCGCAGTCTGCCATGTCCAAGATGGCCACCAAACTCTACTGCGCATGCTCAGTATAGTTTGTTGGCCATCTTGAACATGGCAGACTCTGCTGTGTTCCACCTTGACCACTGAAAAAGTTTTTATCTCTATAAATTTTTCCTCCCCCCACTTGACCCTCCTTCTCAGCACCCACCCCCACCCCAGAAACATAACAGTGACACTTAGGATGCCCAATCCCCCAATGTCATAATATGGATTTTCTAACCTCCCCACCTGACCCTCCCTCTCAGTAACCACCACCCCACACACCCCAGAAACATAACAGTGACACTTAGGGTGCCCAATCCCCCAGTGTCATGATATGGATTTTACAACACCCACATGACTTTCGCTGTCAGCACCCACCACCCCACACCACCCCAGAAATGTAGAACTGACACTGGAGTGCTCAGTCCCCCAGTTCAGGAATCCTCTGTCATTCTTTTTTTTTGTAACCTATAAAAAAAGTCTATCAACGTCTTTCAGTGACACGGGGTACCCAATCCCCCAGAGCAAGACTCCTCAGTTGTTTTTTTTTATCTGAAAAAAAGTCCATTGATGTCTTTTGTGTCCGTTACAGTCCTCCCACCCAACCCTCTGACTCAGCACCCACCACCTCGCACCCCCTCAGCCCATACTGTACTTACCCATCAGAAGTCCAATGCTATAATTCTCTCTGGACCACAGACACATCTTCACTCTTCAAAGCCAGACCACACACTGAAGAAATAAGTATGTAGTTCAATGATATTTCAAACTGACTGGCATAACGTGGCCATTTTTGCATAGTGTTGGCCCAAATTTCCAACATGCCTTTTTTGGGACCCCACCTCATGAACAATTGCACTGACATTATACAAATCTGTCCTGAATGATAATTTCATGGTCCCTGTGTGAAATCATCTTTTGGGCAGGAGTTGAACATTTTCTCTGCCCTTGTTCATGAGGTGATATCATAAGAAGGCTATGTCATAAGAAGGATATGTATCATGAAGCAATCCTGCATTAAGGTGCCACAATCCAACCTTCCTTGTGGAACCCACATCTAACTTACCAAACAGTAGAGCATGATCAGAAATAGAAATTAGGTAAATATTAATCATCTTACACATTGACATCCATGTTTGCTGAGTGTAAAATCTATCTTGGGCAGTGAGCTGAATAGTGCTGCCATGGTTTGTACCAGTCCAGTTATTTTGACTGGGAGGTAATTGCACTCTGCATTTTAAACTATTTTTAATATACTCAGAGGAAGTCCTGAGGAGACTGGTTACCATGTGGCACCAATAAGTGTGTCCGTTTATTTGAGGAAACCAAGCTGCACCTTCTGGTGGTTTATTTGATACAGTGTGGTCCAGTAGTTGTTGGTTGTCCTTTTAAGGGCAACACACAGCTCTGTTTGTAAAATAATTGGACCTTGGCTGTAGCAAGGGGAACGGAAGTGGAGAGACATGCTAAGTCTGGTCTCAGCACTACCAATCTCCACTTGTGGGTGGGCGTCGGTGAGCCCAGCAAAGGTGACACAGCTAAGGTCTGCTGGGTCAGCCAGAGCAGTAGGAGTAGCTAGGCAGGACCTTGCTGCATTCATAGAATTAGCAAACAAGAAGGAAGTGTTCAGAACATGTGACATGTAAGGTATGAGTTGCCAGAAGTCTGACAGTACATAAGTATGAATTCAAACATAATGAAGCTTGAAAATAGGGAATTATGCATTTGATGCATCATTTGTAGCAAAATCAGTACGGAAGTTATAAATGAGGTGCTGTTGTACATGTGTGGTGAATGTAGAATTATATGAGACTTAAATAATAAAATTGTGCTGCTGGAAATGCAAATAGTGACATTACAGCAGCAAAATGTCATGCATGAGTGTATTGATCACAAAAAGACACATAGAGAGCAGGCAAGTGACAAGGATAATAGCGCAGAAAATAGGAAGAAGGCTAGAGAGGCTGAAGAGGATGGGACATGGGTAGTGGAGAATAGGAAATATAAAAAAGGCCACAGAGCAGGGTTATTTAGTTTGGATGTGACCAATAGGTTTGAGGCCCTGGTAGTAATAGATAATAATGAGATGCATGAGGACAATTTACAAGAAATAGTAGAAAATGGGAAGGAAGATGCAGACCAAGCTGGGGTAGGTACCAGTGAGTATTAAGAATATCAGCTGGTCAAGAACTCAGACACACAAATGGAGCTGTAGCAGAAGGTTCACAACATGAAACAAAAAAAATGCTCAGCTTCCCATTTTAAGTGAGTAAAACTCCACTGCTAGGATACATTTAAAAATACTTTATTAACAATATTATATGAGTAGCACGCCCTCAAAAATGTGCCAATGTTTCACACTGCCCTAGTGCTTTGGCAAAGCACTAGGGCAGTTAGAAACATTGACATGTTTTTTAAGGGGGATCTACTCGTACAATGTTGTTAATAAAATAGAGAATAATATGTGAGGTGGTGTGTGTAATGAGATGTTACACACACCCGAGTTGTGGGATGCAACATAAACCCCGAGGATGAAGCCCGAAGGGGTTTATAAAATTTATCCCACAATGAGGGTGTGTGTAAAATCGAGTTTTACACACACCACCCCTTATTTTATTTTTTATAATTGCTGACATGTGCTTTTTTCACCTCAGCAATCATAGAAAATAAACTGATCAGTTTTCAGGCAACTGCGGACTAGTTAGAAGTCTTAGCGGTCTGCCAAGTTATAATGCTTCGCTTATGTGAGGTAAGAAGAAGATGAGAAAGTAACAGTAGCTGTGTCTGTATTTTTTCTATTTGTTTCCGGTATTCTTAAACTTACCGGCAAACAGCGGTTGCGGAGCTGCGGTATACTGCAGTGCAAAGAGGAGATACCCGCCAGCTCTTGTGTGTGGAGAGGGAAACCGGACAGTGTGTTCCTTTTCTGCTGGTTTTCATTCACCAGAATAGGCCTTTATTTTTTTTCAAATAAAAAAAAAACGCCAACAGCGATGGGCGTTGCTTCTCGGAACAATGAATGTTGCATAATAAAGGAACACTGTGACTGGCGCATGCATAATCAGAGGGAAACCTGGCCCGTGTTTGCCATTATAACCAGAGCAACTGGTTATAACGGCAAATTATAACCGGGTTTCCCTATGGGAAAAAACGCTGGTCAGTAATTATGTATTTTTAAACATATACTATCAGCAGAGTTTTGCTCAATTAAAATGGGTAGCTGAGCAGTTTTTTTGTACCAATGAGTATTGTTCACACAGTTGCATGCCTGACAATTTACTGAGTGAAAGATGTCACTTGGAAGGAAGTACAAGCATGGCTACACTCAATAACTTAACTAGGTTAGAAAATGGTATGATGCAAGACGTTATACAACCTAACATAGAAACATAGAAACATTCATTTTGACTGCAGATAAGGATCGCTTTGCCCACCCAGTCTGCCCATTTCCCTACCTAATGGATAAGCTGCAGATCCTAGTTAACCAGCAGCCTACTTCTTCCTACCCCCAACCCCTAGAATTGCCTTATGACTGTCCCATGCATGCTTGAATTCCACCACTGTTTTTGACTCCACAGCCTCCTCCGGAAGGCCATTCCATGCATCCACAACCCTCTCTGTGAAAAAATACTTCCTTAAATTACCTCTGAGCCGCCCCCTCTATCTTCAAATTGTGCCCCCTTGTTCTTGCACACCTCTTTTTTTGAAAGATGCTACCCTCTTGGACTTTGTTGATTCTCTTGAGGTACTTGAAAGTTTCTATCATGTCCCCCCTCTCCCTCCTTTCCTCGAGGCTATACATATTAAGCTCCTTAAGTCTCAAATATCCCTTAGTTAAGCAGATAGGTAAAGGGAAAGGGGAAATTATTTAGCCAGAAAATGCACACTAAACTAGAGCTTGTTTTCAGGTGCATTCTGGGAGCACAAGGAAGTTAACTGACTTGCTCAGGGTCACATAGTATGCAAGTAGAAGCTCATGGGATTCAAACTCAAGTCTCCAGGTTTGCAGCTCAGTGCCCATAACCACTACACTATACTGCCTCCTTAATACACAGGTAAATAAATAGGTAATACACAGATGAGCAGTTCAGGGCCTCAGCAAAACAATATGCAGCAGATGGAAACTGAGGAGTCAGGACCTACTATTGTTAACACCATTGGGGAGGATCTAGGACACATTAAGCAGGTATATGTTCTAGGGGATTCTGTTCTCAAATACACCAACAGATACACCTCCAGGGGCAATAAAGAACATATCATTACCACTAGCTACTTCTAAGTTGCTAAAATAAGTGATGTACAACGTATGCTTCAAAACATTGCTAAAGAAAGGGAGCAGTCATCAGCCATCATACTACATCTAGAGATGAACAAAATTCAGCAGCAGACTGTGTTAGAGATAATGGATGAATTTAAGAATATAAAATAAGAAGCTCAAAGTCCAAATTGTAAAATATCTTTTTTGGAAATCCTTCCAGTGCCGAGAGCCAGTGCTTAAAGTACAATCAGTATTAAGCTGATAAAATAATGGGCTAATATCTTGAACATTGCAGGAAGGAATTGGATGTATTACTCACGGGAAGGGCTTCTCAACTAGCAGGAACTATTTTAGTGGGAACGGGTTGCATCTTCATAAAACTGGCAGCAGAAAATTGGGAACAAAGTTAAAGCAAACTATATACAAGTGTTTAAACTGAAAGAAAGGGGAGAGGGATATCAGTCAGTATAGATACGCCTCTAACAAGGATAGACCAAGAAAAAAGATTTCCCAGAAACAAAAACAGAGGAATCAAAGTATGGTCCATTAATGCACAGAGTCTGAATATCAGAAAAAAAAATCAGAATTGGAATTAGTATTGTATAAAGAAAATGTGGATATATGCACCATAACTGAAATGTGGTGGGATAGCAAAATTATTTGGAATAAAGACATACACAGATATACACTATACACCAGGGATCAATCCGGGGGGGGGGGTGTTGTAGCAATTGATATAAAAAACACCATTAACAGTAAGATGAATAAAGTAGTTAGAAATTAAGTAAGTGTTGAGTCACTTTGGGTTGAAGTGGACATTCATCATGCAAAAAAAAATTTACATTGGTGTTTTTTATAAGGCCACAAATATGAATATTGAACTAGATAATGACATTTATAAACAGAGGGCAGACTGAGTGGGCCAAGCAGTCCATCTCTGCTGTCAAAGTCTATGTAAATGGCGGATACAGGGGTTGTAGTGGTAACAGGTAATTTTAACTATCCACATAAAAAATGCGAAAATCAGACTTCAATCGTAGCAACAGAAAAAAAGTTTGTTGAGACATTGATAGCAGCTGGTCTAAGTCGAATGGTATATAAATCAACCAGAGGGAACAAAATATTGGATTTGATAATAACAAATGTATGTGAATTAGTAAAGAATATTAATATAAAAAAAAATATATAAGCAACAGTGATCATAGTACTATAGAGTTCAGCCTTAAGACAGAAGTGTCAAAAACCAGGCACTCAACTATAATTAAGAATTACAGCAAAGCAAATTTTGAAAGAATTAAGGAAAAAATATCCACTTGGGATTGAGAGTTTTCATTCAGGAACAAAAATACAGAAGAAATGTGAGGTATATTTAAGGATGCACTACTGTACTGCAAATAGAAGATAAGTCTGTGCCAAGTAAGAGGTTGTATAACAGAAGAGGTAAACTACCAATGTGAAGTACTCATAGGATTACAAAACAATGTGATAGAAAGAAAAAGTTTATGATGTCATGAAAATGCATCAAGCAGAAGAGCCAATTGCCTTATATGAAATGGAATTAAGAAGGTTAAAACATATAATGAGATTTGAAAGAAACAGGCTAGCATTTAATATTACCCATAAGAAGGACAATGGGAAAAGTTTCTATTCCTGCATCAGTAGTCATGTGCAGGTATATACACAAGTAGGGCCAATAGCACACAGTGGTCAGGATATTATAACACCAACAGAGATGGCAAATGCCTTTAACGAATATTTTTGTTCAGTGTTTAATCAGAACAAAATTAATAATTAAAACACTGTTGAAAAAGAACTGTTGAGATTATCAATCAACATAAGTGCAACAGAAGTTGAGTGTTGGGTAAACTAAAACACAAAAAATCATCAGGTCCAGATTTTTTACATCCAAGGCTGATGCCAGGAGATCAGAGGGCTGTGGGTTCAGTTCCCACATCTGGCACTTGGGTTAATATCCCAGTACTGACACTGTAGTGCAGCATGAGAGGGGTGCTGCACTTCTGAGGTGCCGTCTTTCGGATGAGACGTTAAACCGAGGTCCCATCTGCCTGGATTGGTGGTAGTTCAAGTTGATGTTAAAGATCCCATGGCACTTATCGAAAAGAGTAGGGGAATTTCCCCGGTGTCCTGGCCAAATTTCCCTCATTCACTAAAAAAATATCACCAACAGCTTAATCTAGTTCAAGGTCAGTTGGCATTCATCTGTATCCCCCTCCCCCGGGTCGTGCCTGAAAATAGGCAGGATTTGTCTAGTGCACTTACCCGGTCAACAAAAACTAAATAAATAAGTTAAAGAAGTAAAAACATTTGTATCAAAACCTATGGCACATTTGTTATGTACCTGCTTTTCTACAGGTGAGGTACCACATGACTGGAAACCTGTTACAGTCATACCATTCTTCAAGAAGAGGGATAGACCTGAATTATCAAACTATAGGCCAATTAGCTTAACTTTGATTTGCTGTAAATTAGCATAAAGCTTTCTAAAACCAAACTAAAAGAGAATAAACAAGCTATTGGCTACAAATATGTAAAGCAGCATGTTTTTTGGCAGAACAGGTCATGCATAACAAATCAACTATGCTTTTATGAAAATGTAAATAAGAGTATTAGTAATAATATTGCAGTTGGCATGCTTTACCTGGACTTTCAAAAGGCATTTGATAAAGTGCCGCATAAACCCACTTCAGCTGAATGGCCCTGACACTGATACCTGCCCGCGGCTGGATCTCTGCATCCAGCCTGCTACCACTTGACCATGGAAAGCAGCCACAAGCCCAAACCAGACTCTCCACTTCAGCCGAGTGGTCCTGGCACTGCTACTTGCCAGCAGCTTGACCTCTGCGTCCAGCCCGCCACCTTCTGACCGAGGAAAGCAGGTACGATTGGTCAGCTCCTAGCTCGGAGCTGTCAGGCTTCAATCCCCATAACTGGACTGACTTCTGGGTACTGTGGCTGCTTCCCGATTGGATGCTGCAGATCCCCATTGAGAAAGCAAGCACCGAGGCACTCTTTCAAAACACAGCTTAGCCACTGCCTTGCTGTACTGCTCTCTGGACAGTTTTTCACCCACCACCCCAGCCCCTCCTCCCTCCTGTCTTAAATACACTTCCTAGTGATCATCGCCCCTGGTGGCCTTACACTAGTCAATTACAGCAATTCCTTAAAGGGGTTCTCCTTCCTGTAACTTCTTAAAGGGGTGATCCTCTCTCAAGCTCAAATTTAACTTATTGTCCTCAATACATCCAGGATCAAGTGCATTGACACTGACTATGGTCCTCCTCCTACTTCCTAATCCAGCCCCACCTCACTTAGGACCATAACTCTCTACCCATAGTACCCCCCCATCTACAACACCTCTACCAGACCCCCAATGCTTAACCAACTCCACGGTACCCCCGATACTTCCACCCCTGCCTCTCCTTCCCCACTCATACCTTGGTCTCTTCTTTATGCCTTTCCCACCCTTTGTACTCTACCCACCCCTTGCACCACAGCACCTGCCCCATGTCCATTCGCAAGGGGAGATGCCACAATCACTATCACCCTTTTGTGTGCCTAATTATCCTCCTGTTGCTTCTATCAGGTAACATTCATCCAAACCCTGGCCCTGTGCCCAGCCTTATGAACAAGCCTGCCCAGGCTCATGGACTCTGCATAGCTTCCATGAATATTTGCAGTCTCCTTAAGAAGGCTGCTGCATTCCAATGCTGGGTTACTCCGCACCAACCGGACATTGTCATGCTCATCAAAACCTGGTCATCCAAATCCACCCCTGGTTACACCCTTTTCAGGGAAGATCAAGTGGGTAAGCATGGAAGTGGTGTGCTGTCTACATGCGTGACTCCCTCCTTGGACATGCACTTCCACCACCCAAGCTTGACAACGGGGTACAAGCCCTCACGTTAAAAATCTCCCCCAACCCTGGTAAGGTCCCACTCTTTCTCACCGTTGCCTATATTTCCTCCAGAAAGCAAGACCTCACCATTCAGGCACTTGTTGACTACCTCTCTGGCCTACCACCCAAAATGGCCCAGATAATTTTTGGTGACCTGAATATCAACTGGCTCTCTGCCACGGCCTCCCAAACCAGAGATATCTTTTCCGCCCTTGACATGTCTCAGCTTGTCACCATCCCAACTAGATTCAACTCCTCTACTGGCACCGGCTCCCTCCTGGACATTATTATTACCAACCGTCCCCAGAGGGTGCTCGATATCAGTGTACTTCCCAGCTCATTTAGTGACCACTCCCTGGTCGTATTCTCTTGGTCCACTACCGACAGCAAACCTGCACCACAAACCACCCAGTGATGTCGCCTACTCCGAGGCAGCCTGTGTCACCTTAAACTGTACCTCTCACAACTGGACTGGTCCCCAATCAGGCTTGCACTGTCCATAGATGAGGCATTGGATTTTTTCACTCATACTTTTAACACTGCCTGTGATCTCTATGTCCTCTTTGCTAGAAATAGCACCAAAAAGCAAAGCTTGCCCTGGTTTACCCCCTCCCTCCTTCACAAACTTAAAATGAGAGACAACCTATAGCACATTGCCATGGAATCTGGCAAGTCAGCTCATAGGCAAATGTACAATGCTGAATGCAATAAGTGTACTTGGGCCATTCAACAGGCCAAAGTCCAGTACTACTAATCCGCTCTTGTCTCCTTCTGGGGGTCAGCTAGGAACTTTTGGGATAATAAAAAAGAGCTAAATGGGAAATCCTGCTCCTCACCACCCTCTCAATTCTCCTTTAATGGAACTGTCTGCTCTGACTCCCTTGGCACTGCAGAATTCCTAAACCACACTTTCTCAGACCTGAGTTCAATCCTATCCAGTAACTTCTTTGACCCCATCCCAGTAGAGTCCCTAACCACTTTCCAGAGATCTCCTTTCTATCTATGTACCTGCTCATCACTGCAAAAAGCCATTAGTAGTAACAACCCCGGCACCGACCTACTGGACACTAAGCACCTTCATCTGATGTTAGATGTTATCCTGGTCCCACTTACTGAGCTGCTCAACCACTCTCTGTGCCTGGGGCAGTTCCCCAGCACATGGAAAACCACCATCATCACTACCATCCTAAAGAGCAGCGATTGAGCGACCCTGGGTAACTATCGACCTGTCTTCATCCTTCCCCCACTCTCTAAGGCCTCTGAAAAAGTAGTTGACAACCAGCTTGCCGAATACCTGGCCATGCACAATATCTTGTGTAGAAAGAAATGTACGAGCACACCTACGGTTATTGAAAGCTAAATTAGCTTGCTTTTATTGCCAGAATAGCCAGGCCAGTAACCCTGTGCTTCGGCTAAATTGCCTTCAGGATGGTTTCCTGTGCCCTGAACAGCATGGATTTTGTGCAGATCACAGCACCACAATCGCACTACTTGAATACTCCAACTTCCTGCACTCTGCTCTTATTGCCAGAAGTCATGCCAGTGCCATGTTCATTGACCTCTCCAAGACCTTTGACACAGTTTGCCATCCCCTCCTGCCTGACTCCCTCAGATGCCTTGGTTTCTTCCCCGGCTCCCTTGCATGACTCACCAGCTACCTCTCTGCCAGAGCTCAGTGTGTAAAAATCAATAGCACCCTATCTGACACACAATCTGTCCACTCTGGGGTTCCCCAGGGCTCCAGTTTAGGCTATCTCCTCTTCAGTATCTACCTCAGCTCCCTCCCCTCGGCCTGTCCAAGTAAGATCCTCCTCTATGTGGATGACGCTGTGCTCTTTGCTTCTGACCCCAACCCCAAAACACTCCAGGCCACCCTTCAGCAAGCTTTTGATAGAGCTGAGCATTGGTTCACATCACAAAGGCTAGTCCTGAATCTAAAAAAGACCAAAGCTATGCTCTTCTCGCATTGCCAAAGCAAAGCCAGTGGTGCCCATCTCGTGGTACTGCCTAGCACACTAAACTCCATTGAGCAAGTTTCCTCCTACAAGTACCTGGGCATTACCTTTGATTCAGCACTCTCCTTCCTTTCCCATATCAATGTCCTTTCTGCTGCCACCAATGTCAGGATTGGACTGTTATACCACCATGAGGACTGCCTACCACAAGAGGCCCTTAGATTGGCAATCACCTCCTCTGTCCTGTCGCTAATTGACTATGGGCTGCCCATCTATGCTGCAGCCAACAACACTGCGCTTGCAAGAATTCAGCTCTCTATAAACAAGACCTGCAGGCTATTGCGGGAGCCCCTAGGTGCACCCATACTTGCCTGCTGTACTCCACCACCAACTTGCTCAACTTTGAAGAAAGACTCAGCTTCCAAAACTGCCTTCTTGTAAAAAAGACCCTGCTAGGGGTCTTCCCCCTAGGGTTGCCACCTCCCTACAGCATGCCTGCCCCTCAGTCTCCACCTGCAGCACTGTCAAAACCTCCCTTATTGTCCCCAGGGTAAGGACCTCTATGGCCCAGAGATCCTTTTGCTATTGGGCTCCCTCCTGGTTCAATTCCCTCCCAGCCAACATTGCTGACTCCACTAAGCTTGGTCATTTCAAGGTCTCCCTCAGAAGCAATCTGGCAAGCACTCGCTGCTGCAACTGCATATAATTCCCCACCTGCCTTTTACCCTCATCCTTATGCTGGGTTTGCCCCGTCTACTTTTGCTGTATATGCCTGGGGTCTCATGCAACATCTGCTGACTAATGTAATAAAACATCTCTGGTTGCTACCTGAGGTGGTACCCATGTGCCTTTATTATGACTACTGTGATCTACCTATTACCAAGCCAGTACCACCAGTGAATTCCTGTAACACTGGTTGATTTTTTAATCTAAGCATTATGTACTGTACTGTTTTGTTTGCTGTAGTGAATTGCTCTCTTGACGAGGTGCCTTTATAAATGAGTCTTTGACTCAATGGTCTGTAAGCCGATGATCTAATAAATAAATAAATAAACAAATAAACAATTAATTGAAAAGATATCCAGAATTGGAATAGACACTAGAGTGTGTAAATGGATCAGCAACTGGTTGAATGGCAGAAAACAGAGGGTTCCAGCGAGTATGTTATTTTGAGGAGGATGAGATGACCAGTAGGGTCCTGCAGGGCTCCATTCTGGGACCAGTGCTGTTTGCCTAATTTATAGACAATTTGCATCACAATGTCACTAGCTGGTTGGTGAAGTTTGTAGATGACATTAAGTTGGGGGGGAGAGGCTGTGGACACATTACATAAAATCATGCAGCTTAAGATGAACCTAGAGAAAATAGAACAATGGGGACTGGATAATGGCATGCAGTTTAGTGTTGAAAAATGCTCTTCCATGCCCATGGGTAGGGGAAATAAGTAACATAATTACTTTATAAATGGCATACTACTCAGTAAAGTGGCAATAGAGAAAGACTTTGGTGTTTATGTAAATCAGAATCTGAATTTCAGGGAACATCGTTCCAAAGTCATACAAAGGACAAATTACAAGATTAGAAATATTTAAAGAACTTTTATAAATCATTCTGCTACCTGTATGATGTCTCTATACAGGTCCTTTATTACACCACACCTTGACTGTGGATCCTTATTGTGGAGAGGATAGAAACATAGAAACATAGAATTTGACGGCAGATAAGGACCGCTTGGCCCACCTAGTCTGCCCATTTTCCTACCTAACAGATAAGCTGCAGATCCTAGTTAACCAACAGCCTACTTCTTCTTACCCGCCACTAAGACTGCCTTATGCCTGTCCCATGCATTCTTGAAGTCCACCACTGTTCTTGACTCCACGACCTCCTCAGGGAGGCTGTTCCATGTATCCACAACCCTCTCAGTGAAAAAATACTTCCTCACATTACCACTGAGCCGTCCCCCCTCTATCTTCAAATTGTGGCCCCCTGTTCTTGCACATCTCTTTTTCTGGAAGATGCTACCCTCTTGGACTTTATTAATTCCCTTGAGGTACTTGAAAGTTTCTGTCATGTCCCCTCTCTCCCTTCTTTCCTCAAGAGTATACATATTAAGCTCCTTTAGTCTTTCCTCGTATGGCTTCTGGTGCAGACCCTGCACCATTTTGGTTGACCTCCTCTGGACAGCCTCCACTCTGTCTATGTCTTTGCGGAGATGGGGTCTCCAGAACTGCACACAGTACTCCAGATGGGGTCTCACCAACTGGCTGTACAGAGGGATAACAACTTCCTGTTTTCTACTATTGATGCCTCTTCCTATGCATCCCAGTATCCTCCCAGCCTTCCTTACTGCCTTCTCACATTGCTTGCCCACCTTTAGGTCATCTGATATAATTACCCCCAGGTCCCTTTCTATTTTTACTGTTGTCAGTATCTCACCCTCCATTGTGTAGGCTTCCCCTTGGTTTTTGTTTCCCATGTGCATTACCTTGCACTTCTTTGCATTGAATCTGAGCTGCCATACATTTGACCATTCCTCCAACCTTGCCAAGTCCCTTCTCATCCTATCCACTCCATCTTGTGTATCAACCCTGTTGCAGATCTTTGTGTCATCTGCAAAGAGACATACTTTTCCTTCCAGTTCCTCTGCAATGTCACTTATAAAGACATTAAAAAGGACCGGTCCCAGTGCTGAACCCTGCGGTACCCCGCTAGTAACCCTCCTTTCTTCACTGTGTACTCCATTTACTACTAGCCTTTGCGTCTTGTTGTCTAGCCAATTTTTTATGGATGGAGCAGGTTCAGCGTAGAATGATAGGAATGGTTAGTGGTCTAGGGGTTTTACGATATGAAGAAAGGAGACAATGACTGGGACTGTATAGTCAGATTAGGAGAGATTTAATGACCATGTACAAAATAATACGTGATGAGGAACTTATGAAAGAGCCTGGTTTGAGATCTAGTACAAGCATGCTGGCCTAAGAGGTCATAAACTACAGATTAAGTTGGATAATGTGGTAAAAAATGTGAGATATAATTTTTTTACACATCGCACTGCTAGGTAGTGGAATAGTCTACCAGGAGACATAATAGAGAGCCAGAACATGGATACATTTAAAAAAGGACTTGATGCACTATTGTTACAGGGAGGGAGTTTTTTGGACCGGCTAATGTGGGAGGATGGCACCTATGGGCACATTGCCTTCTCTGGTCCATTCACCAGTGTGATAACCCAATGTCAAAACCGGTCCAAGCAGGCATACAGATTCAAAGTGGGGGAATAAAAAGTATAATCTCTGGAACCCAGAAATCTCTGACACTGGGGATCAACCCAGCCTCCCTCAGAAATCAAAGTCCACAACAGTATTGACAAAGCCTCTTCCCCTTTCTGAGGGCCTGGAACTCTTTCTAAATTGGGATACACTAGACAGATCCAATCCCTGGCACAAATCAGCTGGCCTTCTGAGAGTTGAGCTAAAAAAGCAAAAAAAGTCCAAAAAATTTTTTTTTTTTTTTTTTTTGCGGTTGGAAGATGCAGTTGTTAGGTACGCAAACTTGTATGATTCTGGTAAGCAAAACTAGGAAGCGGAAATCTAGAAGTCCTATGTGGCACGGCAGTGCTCTATTTGTTCTGTTGTTTTTTGGTTTTTATCTTTAATACTGCAGCTGTTTTATTAGCATTGAATTTTGTGTGTCCCCACCAATGGAGAAAATGTTATGAGTGTGACAGGTACACATCGGGAGCCAAGCTGACATTGCATGCTTCAGTGAGACAACAGAAGAGAAGCAGAAGATGTCAAGTGATATTGCCAAGCTATACACAATGAACTGGTACCAAACAGTTCTTTTATTTTTTAAATATGTGTTTGGGAAGCAATTTTCCAGCAAGAGACAGTGAATACGGTTGGGGAGGGATGTCAGGGTTATCCAGGAAGGGGGCAGACAGCATACAGTTTTCAGTCAGGGAGTCTGCTGTCTGACAATGCAGGCAGCAAGGCTAGGGATCAAGTTATGGAAATGGAAACAAGATACAATTTAAGTTAAAAAATAAACTGCTGTGGCACTTGTGTTTTCTTTAAAGTGCTTTTGAGGGAGCAAGCAGTTAGGGGAATCATTTAGTGAGCTGACTAAGCAGGAGAGAGAGAAAACAGTGGCAGCAGACGGAAACATAGAATTTGACGGCAGATAAGGACCGCTTGGCCCACCTAGTCTGCCCATTTCCCTACCTAACAGATAAGCTGCAGATCCTAGTTAACCAACAGCCTACTTCCTCCTACCCCCACTAGAATTGCCTTATGTCTGTCCCATGCATTCTTGAACTCCCCCACTGTTTTTGACTCTATGATCTCCTCAGCAAGGCTGTTCCATGTATCCACAACCCTCTCTGTGAAGAAAGACTTCCTCAAATTACCTCTGAGCCGTCCCCTCTCTATCTTCAAATTGTGCCCCCTTGTTTTTGCACATCTCTTTTTTTGAAAGATCCTACCCTCTTGGTGTTTGTTGATTCCCTTGAGGTATTTGAAAGTTTCTATTATGTCCCCCCCTCCCTCCTTTCCTCGAGGCTATACATCTATAGTTCCTTTAGTCTTTCTTCATATGTCTTCTGATGTAGACCCTGCATCATTTTGGTTGCCCTCCTCTGGACAGCCTCCACCCTGTCTATGTCTTTGTGGAGATGGGGTCTCCAGAACTGTACACAGTACTCCAGATGTGGTCTTACCAACCGTCTGTATAGAGGGCCAACAACTTCCTGTTTTCTACTGGTGATGCCTCTCCCTATACATCCCAGTATCCCCCCAACCCTTCTTACTCCCTTCTCACATTGCTGGCCAAACTTTGTGTCATCTGCTTTGACTACTCCCAGGTCTCTTTCCATGTTTGTTGTTGTCAGTATCTCACCCCCAATTGTGTACTCTTCCCCTGGGTTTTTATTCCCAGGTGCATTACTTTGCACTTCTTTGCATTGAATCTAAGCTGCCATACATTGACCATTCCTCCAACCTTGCCAAGTCCCTTTTCATCCTTTCCACCCCACCTAGTGTATCAACCCTGTTGCAGATCTTTGTGTCGTCTGCAAATAGACATACTTTTCCCACCAGTTCCTCTGCAATGTCACTTATAAAGACATTAAAAAGGACCGGCCCTAGTACTGAACCCTGCAGTACCCCACTAGTAATCCTCCTTTCTTCACTGTGGACTCCATTTACTATTACCCACAGTGTCCTGTTGTCCAACCAGTGTTTTACCCAGGCTACCACCCTGGGACCTGCTCCAAGGCTGGCTAATTTGTTTATTAATCTTTTGTGCGGGACTGTGTCAAATGCCTTGCTAAAGTCTAGGTAGGCCATGTCCACAGCCCCTCCCTGGTCTACTACTTTGGTCACCCAGTCAAAGAAATCAATTAGATTTGTCTGACATGACCTTCCCGATGTGAATCCATGCTGCCTTGGGTCCTGTGCCCCACTGGCCTCTAGGTACTCAACAATTCTTTCCTTCAGAAGTGATTCCATTATTTTCCCTACCACTGAGGTCAAACTGACAGGTCTGTAGTTTCCTGCCTCTGTCTTGCTCCCACTTTTGTGAAGGTGAATCACATCTGCCCTCCTCCAGTCCTCAGGTACAACACCGTCCTCCCATGATTTACTAAAAAGGGTAGTCATTGGTGTTACTAGTTCTTCTCTTAGTTCTTTTAGAATTCTTAGGTGAATCCCATCAGACCACATCGCTTTATCGATCTTCAGTTTTAAGAGTTCTTTCAGAACCCTTTCTTCTGTGAAAGAACTAATATCAACCCCCCCTATCCACAGCGCTTCTATTGACCAGATTAGGTATTTCCCCCTGCTTTTCCACTGTGAATACTGAGCAGAAGTATTCATTCAGTATCCCTGCTTTTTCACTGTCGCGCTCTGCCCAACCACTTTCCTCCTTGTTCAGCCTCAGTATCCCTGCCTTAGTCTTTCTTTGCTCCCTAATGTACCTATAAAAGGTTTTGTCCCCCTTCTTAACTGAGTTGGTTATCTTTTCCTCGGTTTGAGCCATTGCTATTCTGACTGCCTTACCCACTTTCTTCTACTTTAACTGGTACAGTTCTCTGTCCTGCTCCTTCTGTGTTTCCTTATACTTCCTGAATGCTATCTTTTTTTCCATTACCTTTCTTGCCACTTCTTTTGAGAACCATAGTGGTTTTTTCTTTCATTTTGATGTGGTTATTTGCTTCACACAAAAGTTTGTTGCCTCTGTGATGGCGGTTTTGATGTTTCCCCATTGTTGCTCACCCCACCTTCTTGCCTGTTTGCTAGTGCTTTTCTGAGGCACTCTTCCATTTTGACAAAATCAGCCCTCCTGAAGTCCAGTACCCTCACTTTTGTGTGGCTTGACTCTACAGCTAAGTTTATTGTGAACTACACTGTTTGGTGGTCACTTGTTCCCAGATGGCTACCCACTTCTAAATCTGAGATTCTTTCTCCATCCCCATTTGTGAGTACCAGGTCTAAGATTGCTCCCTCCTAAGTGGGTTCCAATACTAGCTGTCTGAGGCATGCCCCATGTAGGGCATCAAGAATGACCAAGCTCTTGCATGTGCCTGCAGCAAAGGTGCTCCAGTCAACATCTGGCATATTCAGGTCCCCCATCAGCAATATCTCCCCTTTCTCTACCATCCCAAGGATGCCTTCTATCATTTCCTTGTCCATTTCCTTCCCCTGAGATGGGGGTCTGTATACAACCCCTGTGCGGATTGTGGAGCCATTTCCAGTCTCCAGGGTGACCCACAGTGCCTTCTGTCATCCCTGTTTACCCTTTAGTTCTGTTGCTTTGATCCCTTCCCTTACAAAGAGAGCTACTCCTCCTCCTCTTCTTCCCTCCCTGTCCCTCCTGTAGATTGTGTACCCTGGTATGTTGACATCCCAGTCATGGTTCTCTGTGTACCATGTTTCTGTGACTGCCACAATGTCCAGGCATCCCTCTTCCATCAAGGCCACCATTTCAGGGAGTTTTTACCTAGACTACAGGCATTGGTTCTCATTACTCTCCATTTTATTATGGCTTTATTTCTTTTTGCCCCATCCCTGTCCCTACTTCCTTTGTCTTTTTCTCTATTTACCCCTGCCCTTCTCCCCATCAACTGCTCTATCTTGGTGTTTATCTCACTAATTACCCTGATTTTTTGGGGGGGATAGGATTTACCTTCTCCTTTTCAGAGCCTCCCCCCCTTGGCTAGTTTAAATGCTTGCCATTGAAGCATTTAAACCTATCACCTAGGATCCTGGTTCCCCTCCAGGATAGATGCAGACCATCGCACCTGTATAGGCCTGCATCCCTCCTGGTGGAGCCCCAGTTCCCAGTGAAGCCCAATCCCTGAGCTCTGCACCAGCTTTTCAACCAGTCATTGAATCCCATGTTGCAGAGTACCCTAGCCTCATCCATGCCATAGACAGGTAGCACTTCTGAGAAAGTTACCATGTGTGCTACTTGTCTAAGGCCCCTCCCCAACTCCACAAACTCCTGTTGCACTGCTCTGATTCCATTCTCAGCCTGGTCATTCATCTCTAGGTGGATAATGACATCCAGCTCCCTCCCCCTTGCCACTGCTGTCATGATCCTGAGGATTAATTTCCTGTCCCTCCAAGCCTTGGCACTGGGCAGGCACCTTACCTCCCTTTCCTCTCTCTCTCCCCCCAGTTCTACCCTCCTAACAATTGAGTCCCCCACCAGGAGTTGTTTCTTTCCACTGTGGAGTCCTTGGCCATCCTCCTGTGGGTCTCCATTGTGGAGGTTCCCAGAATCCTTCTTGGTCTCCACTGCAGGTGCCTCCATAGAGGAGCCATGCTTCACCACAGTGGCGAATGAATTGTGGAGAGGCACAACTGGAGGGATGTGCCTCTGTTCCACCACCATCACCCTCCCTGAGCCCATTGTGGTCCAACTGCTCCTCTTTCCTGGCAAACTCTGCAGTAGTGTTGGTGGCCTGGGTGGTCCCTGGGTGGAGGAGCAGGTTTCCTGAATCCTTGCCGGGTCAGCATGGAGACGAACAACCTCCTCCCTCAGACCAGAGAGGTGCCTGCAAATAGGGCAACAACGCAGTCTCCAGAATGTCTCCCAGAAGACTGCTGCTCCACAACCAGTGCATTGCACCACTCCCCACACGTCTGTGTCCCTTCCAGTTACAGATGCTTTTTTTGTTTTTTGTTCTTGTTTTAGTGTATGCAAGCTTGTGAGTGTTTCTACCCCCTATTCAGTGTGCTGTGCCTTTAAGGATATGAACAGGTGCATGTTGTTAGTTTTGGGGAAGTGATGTCAGAGCCCCTGCTATAAAAGACGTTATGCACTTGGGGTGGGTGGGATGAGGGGATGGGTGGGTGGGAGTAAATGTATGCCATTCAGAAACAATGACCTATAACTCTTACCCTCCACCCGGGATACCTTCCTTTCAGACACCTATTTCACAAAGGCTAAGTAACAGGTCTAGTCACAACTGACTGCAAATATCTCCCAGCTACAGTTTCTCCCTGGCAAAGTAAAGTTAAAACTAAGAAAAGTCCACCCCAAAAACAGAATAAATACTAGTTACTTACACAGGACCGAAAAGTAATAATTCAGTTCAGTGTAGTCTAGAAAATAACCTCCTTGATTCAAGAAAGCTGTGGCTGCTTTCTCACTCTCTCTGTCTCAGTCTCAGCAGATTGAGATTAAAAATTCTAACTGGCACCTTGATTCCAGTAATCAGGTCAGTTGGGACTAGCACTTTTTCTAACCTGGGTCCTGTTGTCTGATACATTCTCACCTTGCCAGGGGTATCAGTCAATCAGATCCTGGGAATTTCTGAACCCATTTTCTAAGAGGTTCAATAGAACTGCATTCACCACCTCAATGTGATTGTGGCTTGCCTGTTTCCCATCTGCACAGCTCTTCACTGTCATCCCTAAGGTCTGTTGAATCACTTCCACACCCTGCTAGCCATGGGTGGGAACTCATGCCAAAGTACACTCAGTCACCCACCCACACATGGTGCTACCCATTCATCCACTCATTGTGCCACCAACCCACTCACTCTCTTAAGCATAACTTTTCCTTCTTCCACTCCATCCAGGTGGTTTCTGTGAGCTATAGGCTGCCACTTCACTGCAGTTGCACACCTGAGGTGATGTCAGGTTACTTTCTTCATGCCTGACAGCTGCAATGTGGGAGTGTAGGGTGGGATTGTGGAAATAGTGCTGTTCATCTTGGTCATGCAACTGTAGCAGTATTCCCTGACAGCACTTTCTACCCAGGCCACTTCGGTATCACTCCCTTCCCCCTCAGTTACACTTACAGATGCAGATCACTTTCCAGAGAACACCCAGGTCCTTTTCAGCTCTTGCCTCCAAGCCCCCCCTCTTTCTGGTACAATTTTCTGGTACCTGCCAGACTATCAGATCTTGCTTATGCCACTACATAGCAATTGCACAGGGAGTCACAGGCCACACAGCAGCTTGGTAAATGCAAAAAAAAAAAAAAAATCAATCTATTTATCAAAAAATAAATAATCTGATAAATTTGTAATGCTTTTCATTGATGGCCAACTGTGGTCACTATGGAGGGCAGGCATGTATATTTTAACATTTGTCTTAGCATTTAATGTCTCTGTTTTAAATCCTGCACAATAAAAATAGTAATAATGCACAAATACGGCTCTATTTGAATTTTGAATGAATCAGGGGTACTGAGTGAAGAACCATGTGTGCTGGATTAAGCAATCCACAGGGAGCACAAGCACTTGTCTTATGGCTGGGAAATGGAGCAATTCTATCGGACATACACCATATGGTGAAGCTTGACAGCTATACACAGAGCACTGCAGACATAAACTTTTATGGTCTGCACAGAAATGCAGAGCAGTCAGCCATATGGTACCCATTTGACTAAGATAATTGAGACATGCTTGAAACATGGGGGAAGGAGGTTCCATTCCTACAGTAACTGACAGTTGCCTGCTTTGTTGCTTGCTTACAGCTATGTGTGGTCCATTTATTGTATTTTCTCCAGTACTGCAGATCCAAGCTGTCAGTGGTGTTTGTTTCTGGTTTATTTGCTTTAAAAAAGAAAGCTTGTGTAAAAAATGGAGGTTGCCTCATAGCTGATACGCATCAGGGCTGGGCTCACCAGGATCCTGCTGTGAACAGGGATAAGGGTTCAAAGCCAGGTATTCCAAGAGGTCACTCAGTACCCAAAGGAGCTGGGTGGCCCTAACTAAATACAAGCCTTAGTGGACCGAGAACCCAACCTCCAAATGGTCACGGATGATGTCATCAGTACAGTGGGCAGTAGACCAGATGCGGTAGGGGAGTCAGAGTGGGTCACGTGCATGGCCAGGTGGAGGACACCCTTTCAGAAGCTGCTTGAGTTAGTGGCACAGGCTACACATAACAGAGATTCAGTGCCAGGCAAGCCAACAAAGTGTAAGGCAAAGGCGGCAGGCAAGGTGCAGCAAGAATGCATTGCAGAAGATCTGATGGAAGACAGTAGTGGATCTGCAGCTGACTAGTCTACAGCAGACAGCATTGCAGGAATCAGGGTCTGGAGGACATACGAACCCTCAATTAGCACATGCAGATGTCAGAAGGAGAGTATATATGTAACAGTGTAGTGAGGTGGAGAAATAGGCCAAAAATGTTGCATCTCTTGAACCATTTCTACGATGGTAGACTACAAGGAATGGCCCACAGCAGACCTGCAAGACAGAGGGGCACCAGCCAATACACCCAATGAGGACACACATCCACCGAAAAAAGTGATTGGGGCAGCCAGGAAGGATGGCAAGCAAAACACCTCACTGCCCACACATACTCCCTTGTTGTGGTCATCAAACACCAGGCTGCAGAAGGCATGCACCATGAAGGGAGGGTTTTGTCATCTCAATGTGTTTTTCCTACAAGTTGGAACACACCCATCCCAGCATGCTCCATGGGATGTAGTTATTCCAGATCAATATGAGTTTTCCACAGGTGGAGAACATACCCATTCAACAGTGGCCATACATGCCATAGGCACCCATGCTGCACCCCTGACTGAACATGTTACCATGTGTGCAGAGCAGGAGCACAGGTGCACAGCATCGTACCCTTGCCCCTGAAATTCCAAGATAGTTGTTTTGTCAGGCACCTCAACTTTTGAGCAAATCAGGTGGCCCCGGGGGAAGTGCAGTGCCTTCACATGTGGATTCCCTGGGCTCTACATCAAGGTGAAAGTACTCTAGAGTTGGTTTCTCAGCCGTGGACTGGCACAGCTTCATCACTGGTGCAGGGTCCAATACCTGATCCAGCAGCACAAATGGAAGGAGGGAAGTGGGAGTTTGCCCACCAACATTCCATTACCTGCTGTTAATGTGACTGCCACAACACCTGTTGTTAATGCGATTGCTGTGCTATTTGGAGTGCTGAGCAATGGCCCTGATTGAGTGACCCTGCCACAGCTAAGATTAGAGAAAAGGCAAATTAAATGGGCTTATGCTGGTGTTGATGTCCCACTGGATGAACATCTATCAGATACACTTCATGAAAAAAGTAGGAGGGGGGAGTTTATCCACATGTTCTTGCTCCTTAATCAGGAACTGAGAGAGGAGGAAGAGAACAATAAAAGGGGCAGAAGTGACAGGACATGGAGGCCACGGGTCCCATTCATGTTTGAAAACTGGGCAGTGGCTTTCAACATTTTCATGTCCATTTACTGCTTGAAGTACCCAGAGTGGGTATTCATTTACTTAAATGCAGGGACACTATCAAAGCTGACCACCTTTCTTTCAAGGGTAATACATGATTCTAATACAGCAGGCAGTTTAGGTAAAAAGAAATGGTGAGGCAGAGCAGAAGAAGATATACAGAGATTTATGGACCAAATACAGTACTTAACATGGGGAAAACCTAACATTGTCACTTACACAGATAGCAGGCACATGGTAGTGAGGCAGAGGTCAGGAGTTGATAGGTGGGACCAAAAAGGTGAAAAAAAGTGCATTCTGTAACTTGATTAGAGGATAATGTTGTTGGATCTATAGAAAATTTAAACATGAATGTGGAAAGTATAGGGTAATGCTAAACAGAGCTACCACTTGCCAGGATCTGGAATTTAAACAAACGGGGTAAGGGACAGCAGAACTCAGACTGGCATATAAGCAAGGAACTCTGTTGTCTAGCTAGTGCACCAGTAAAGGTTGCTAGCTTTCATCCCTGGCTTTTGCAATATCCCAACAGGAAAACTGCACACTACTTTCAAGAGGGTTTCATAAACAGATTTGCAATTCCTAAAAATGGTTCCAGAATTGGTACACTTGCACTGTACCTAAAGTCAACTACTGTGCTACTAGAGTTTGCAGTCACCAAAATTAAGAAAGAGATCAAGGCAGGTAGGATTGTGGGACCTGTGGAGGCACCACCATTCCAGTCACTGAGGGTGTCACCCTTGGGTGTCATACCCAAGGAAAGTCATGGGGGCAGCCTAATCCACCACTTACACAGAATACATAAAAACTTTTGGCAGATGAGGACCATCAGACCCATCTAGTCTGCCCCTTTGTAATACCTGCTTGAGTGGCTTGTGACCCTACCTTGTCACCTGCTATAGCTACTCCTACCCATCTCTAAGATTCCCTTATTCTTGTCCCATGCATGCTTGAATCCTGTTACTGCCCTCGCCATCACTATCTCCTGGGGCAGGCCATTCCATGCATTCACCATCCTTTCTGAGAAGAAGTACTTCCATACATTCCCCCAAACTGGCCACCATCCAGTCTCATGTCATGACCTCTTGTCCTTGCACACTGTTTAAGCTGGAACATGCCCTACCCCTTAACCTCATTTATAACTTTGAGGTACTTGAAAGTTTCCATCATATCCCGCCAGCTCTCTCCTCTCTTCCAGTGTGTACATATTGAGGTGCGTCACTCTCTCCTCATATGGTTTATGCTGCAAACTCCCCACCATCCTAGTAGCTCTCCTCTGCACCACCTCCATCCTATCAATATCCTTATGCAGGTGAGGCCTTCAGAACTGCACACAGTACTCCAGATGTGGCTTCACCAGAGTTTTGTACAGTGGAACAATTACCTCCCTCCCTTGACTCATGATTCCTCTCCAAATGCACCCCAACATCCCGTTGGCCCTTCCCACTGCTTTGGCTACCTGCCTGCTGCCCTTCAAGTCCCCCGTGATAATGATGCCCAAGTCTCTCTTCTCTCCTCTTCAGTGACTGTCAGCAGTTCCCTACCAATTTTGTAGCTCTCCCCAGTGTTCCTCCTTCTCATGTGCATTATCTTGCACTTCTTGGCATTAATCCTCAGCTGCCACTCCTCATACCAGTTCTCCAGTTTCTCAAGATCCCTTCTCATCCTTTCCATCCCTTCTGGTGTATCAACCCTGTTACAGATCTTAGTGTCATCTGCAAACAGGCATACCTTCCCTTCCCTTCCCTTCCCTTCCAGTCCTTCCACTATGTCGCTTATGGAGACATTAAACAGGACTGGGCCCAGGACTGACCCCTGAGGTACTCCACTCCATCACCCTCCTCTCTTCTGACTGTATCCTGTTTACTGCCACCATCTACTTCCTGTCCTGCAGCCAGTTCATAATCCAGCTTGTCACTGTATTGCCTACCCCTTTGCTAGCCAACGTACTCACCAACCTCCCGTGTGGTATGGTGTCAAAGGCCTTACTGAAGTACAGATATGCAATGTCGACTGCTCTGCCCTGGTCCACTGCCTTTGTCACACAGTCAAAAAAATCTGTAAAATTAATCTGACATGACCTTCCTTTCATGAAGCCATGCTGCCTTGGATCCAGCTCCCCATTTACAGTCAAGTGTTCCTCCCTGCCTCCTCCCTGCTCCCACTCTTGTGCAGTGGAACGACATGAGCCCTCCTCCAGTCAGCAGAAACCACCCTGGTCTTTAGAGACTTGCTGAAAAGGTCTGCCAGTGGGGCTGCCAAATCTTGCCTCAGTTCCTTTAAAATCCTGGGATGTATGCCATCTGGCTCCATAGCTTTAGTGAAGTGAGCTCCTTCAGTACTCTTGACACTGAAAATGGGTTGGTGTCAACCTCCCCCTGCACCTTGCCTGTGATATCCAGCCTTGGACCCTGCCTTTCCCCTTCCCCTTCCCCTTCTACAGTAAATACTGAACAAATGTATTTGTTCAGTATCTCTGCCTTTTCTTTGTCCTCTTCCACACACTCTCTCCATCCCATCTAAGTCTTACAATCCACCCCAGTTTTCTTCTGTCATTAATATACCTGTAGAATATTTTGTCCTCTTTTTGCACTGTTTGAGCTAATCATCTCTCTTCTGTATTTGCTTTTGCTGTCCTAACCACTTTACTCACTTGTCTTTGGCTCTCAATGTACTCTTGCCCGTCCTCCACCCTCTGGGATTCCTTATATTTCCTGAAACTCCTGCCCTTTGCTCTAACTTTTTCTGCCACCTCCTTTGAGAACTATAGTGGTTTTCTCCTTCTCTTGCCCTTGCTCCTCTGCTTGATGCAATTGCTTGTTGCCTCGACTATAGCCTCTTTAAAGCATTCCCACTGTACCTCAACTCACTCTCCTGTTTTCTTTCTTGTTAGTGCCCCTCTGATATTTTCTCTCATGTTGAAGTCTACTCCCCTGAAGTCTAATATCTTAGCCTTACATGGCTTGATTCCGACTCTGCTTATATTAAATCACACAGTGTGGTGGTCACTCGACCCCAGGTGACTCCTCACTTGTGCGTCCATGACCCTGTCTCCATTCGTTAGGATTAGGTCCAGGAATGATCTTTCTCTAGTGGGTTCACACATCAACTGCCTTAGACCAGCTCCCTGCAGTGATTCCAATATGTCCTGGCTTCATGCCAAGGTCACCACTGGCATGCTCCACTCCACATCTGGCATGTTAAAGTCCCCCAGGAGCAAAACCACCCCTTTGGATGCCATATAGTGTATTTCCTCCCCTAGTTCCATGTCTCTGTCCCCCTCCTTCTTGTGCTGGAGGACTGTAGATCCCCACCGTGTGAATCGCTGAGCCATTTCCCATTTCAAGTATGACCCACAGTACCTCCTTCTCATTCTGTCTCTTCTGAACCTCTGTAGCTTTATTATCTTCCTTAACGTATTGGGCCACCCCACTTTTGTTCCTTCTCTGTCTCTTCTAAATAGGGTGAATAATGGAATGTTTACCTCCCAGGAGTGGTTAGCTGTAAACCATGTCTCAATCACAGCAACTAGGTCCAGGTCTGACTTGCCATCAGTGCCATGAGCACTGGAATTTTGTTTCCCAAGCTACGGGCATTAGCCAGCAGAACCTTTCAATACCCTCTTTAGCCTTGCTTGTGTGCTTTCCCTTGACTTCTCCCTTCCCTATCCTTTTACACTATTGCTTGGCCCCCTCCTTCCTTAGCACTAGTTCTGTTATCTGTTCCCAATACCATAGTCTGAAACCTTCCCCTTGTAACTTGTGCCTCTGCTATTCCTAATTCTGGGGGCTGGCCTGGCCTTCTCCTGCTTTAGCCCTGCTTGTGCTATTTGTTCCCATTACCATGTGCTGCATCCTTCCCTTTATATCTTGTGCCTCTGCAACTCCTAATTTTGGGGGTGGGCTACATGACTCTCCCTGTGCCTTCATGTCCCCCCCACCAGCAAGTTTAAATGCTCACTCAGGTAGCTTTTAAACTTCTTATTTAAGACTGTTGTCCCCCTCCTAGATGGCTGCAGTCTGTCCTTTTATACAGGTCTGCATCACTCCAGCTGAGGCCCCAGTTCCCTATGTAGCAAAATCCCTTCTCCCTGCACTAGCTCTTCAGCCACTTGTTGAAGTTACTGATTCGGAGGGTCCTAGCTCCCCCCTGCCTTGAACAGGAAGCACCTCCGAGAATTTTACAGAGCTTGCCACCTTCCCAAGGTGCTTTCCCAGCTGCTTGAATTCCCCCTGAACCTGCACAATACTCACCTCATCCCTTGATAGGTCATTTGTGCCCAGGTGGAGAACTACCTGTACTCCCCTCTCCCAGCAACTGCCTTAGCGATCCTCAAGATACACTGTCCCTCCCACTGAGCTGTTCCTCCTGGAAAGCACCAAATCTCCCTCTCCACCTCCACTCCTGATTCCAAGTCCATGTGACATACTTTCGAGTTCCCCACCAAAAGCAATTTCCTCCTCCTACTGGGTACTCTTCCCTGTATCCCTCTCACCCCCCTGTCATTCTCCTTGGTGATCTGAACATCCTCCCTAGTCTCAACACTGGGCTACCTTTCAGGACTCCCACTCCCCTCTAGGACAGAGTAATAGCCACTGAGTTGGATCGGAATGGGGATGTGCCCCTGATTTCCTACCCTCAATCTCCCCAAGCCCACCATTATCAAGCCAGCCTACTCCCAAGGAAGTCTCTGGGGCAGTGGCTGTGGACATGGTGGCCTCTGGATTGGGCAAAGGTACTCAGTAATCCTGCCAGTTTTGTCCCGAGATTGGCCACCTCTGCCTCAGTCCAGAGAGGTGCCTACATATGGGACAGCACCACAACACCCAGAATGTCCTCCTGAAGACTGCTGCACTGCACCACTCCCTGCATCCTCCCTGTGTCTTCTCTTGGTTACTTTCCTTAGCTCCTACCCTGCCCTGTGCCCTCCTTCCCACCAATCTTCTTGTGAGCTAGCTGCACTGGCTCCTTACAGTTACTGCTATTCCCTGTCTGAGCCTTTCTCTCTCTCGGCCTCTCAAATGAGTATGCACTAACATCCTTTGGAAACAAACAAAACAAAAAAAAATCAATCATCAATGTGGACAAAGAATTTCTCTTGACTTTACTCTCTTCCTAACCCTCTCCTGAAAGTGTATGCACTAAAGTTTGTTGGAAAAACAAAATGATCAACATGTGGGCAAAGAACAAGACAACTAGTCAGTAAGTGGAAAATCCCCTTAACTTGCTGAGGGCTGGTCTAATCCTCTCCAAGACCCTCCTCCTTATCTTCTGTTCCTTGCACTATGTTCCTGTTAATCCGTTATAGTAGGGGATTTAAAAATGTTCAGGGGTGGAAAAAAAATTCAATTCCCTTGCTGCCAAAAATTCAATTCCCTTGCTGCCAAAAATTCAGTTCCCTTGATACCAAAAACACGAACAAGCTTCCCCGTTTCAAATTAGCACAGCAATGAGTTAAACTAAAACAAAAGTTACTTCCCCTTCTGAGGTGCTGCCGGCTGGTCATGAGCTTGTCCCATCTCCCCATCTGCTCTCTCCAACCACTAGCTCCTCTCACAGCATTTTATGCTGTGGCTTGGTGGGTTTTTCAAAATTAGCCCTCTTTGTTCCCCTTGATTGGCATGTGGGCAGGTGCTACTATCTGGCTCGCTACAGATTAAACCCACAAAATCACAGGAAACTCTGAGAAAAGAAAATTCAATTCCCTTGTTGCCAAAAACATGAACAAGCTCCCCAGTTCCTTTTTTTTTTGTATTATCTCTTTTCTCACCTTGTGCTTCACGACCCACCACTCCTTCGAGCTGTCTAGGTCCCATCCACTCTGCCTGTCCCTTCCTGAGCGATCCAACCTCAAATCGCAGCCATCCCTGCGGTAACCCAGATGTAACCCTTCACCGGGCAGGTCCCCCTCCTCCGAGGATGAAGGCACCGGGGGGGGGGGTGCTTAGCACACATACTTGGCCCCAGGGTACTGCTGAGGTGAGGGTCTCCTTCAGGGCATCGGCGGCAGTGGAGGACTGGCAGCCGTCATCTGGTCAGTCGCAAAGTGGATTTTCCACTTTTCTACTGTTCCCTTCTACGTGCATCTGCAGAACTCCTGGTCTCCACCAGAGGCCGCTACAGTGCAACATCGACCCACAACCCACCCCTGGAGAGGAGAGCAGTCCTACTGATGTTCAATCCTCTCCTTCCCTGCCAGCCTCTGGAGTCCCAAGCCCGTTCCCGAACCCGGGTTGCTGGCGTGATTTGAGGTAAGGCACCAGTGCCTCAACCCTCTACGCCACCAGGCCAGCTAGCTCCCCAGTTTCAAATTAGCACATCAATGAGTTCAACTAAAACAAAGGTTACTTCCCCTCCTGAGGTGCTGCTGGTCAGTCGTAAGCTTCTCCCCTCTCCTTGTCTGCTCACTCCGACCACTAGCTCTTCTCACAGCATTTTATGCTGTGGCTTGATGGGCTTTTTAAAATTAGCCCTCTTTGTTCCCCTTGATTGACGTGTGGGTGGGTGCTACTTTCTACCCCACTACAGATTAAACCCACAAAATCACTAAAACCCTGAGAAAAGAAAATGAAATTCCCTTGCTGCTAAAAACATGAACAAGCTCCCCGGTTTCAAATTAGCACATCAATGAGTTCAACTAAAACAAAAGTTACTTCCCTTCCTGAGGTGCTGCTGGGTAGTAAGTGAGCTGCTCCCCTCTCTCCTCTCCTTGTGTGCTCACTATTTCTAATACAGTCAGGGTTTTTTGATTGATTACTTCATTGACCTGGTGGACAGTACAATCAAGTACTTGTCCTTTGATGATGAGGTAGACCTAGTGCAACAACTGGGGAGGGAGACATATATGGTGAAGAGCGATCTAAAGTCTGACTTTTACCTTCTACCTGTCAAAACAGCTGATTTTGACCATTAGGGCTTCATGTTTTAGGGAACTTGGTAGTTTGGCAAAGCTGTGACAAATGGGGTTGCCACTAAAAGGGCACCTGAATTTATCAAATGGCCTCCCATAGGAAATACAGAGGAAGAAAGAGTAGGGGGAAGGGGTTGCAGGTGGGGGTGGAACCAGGATGACATCACAGATGACATCAGCTAGGTGAATGATGCCAGTAGGGCAGGTAAGATAGGATTGGTCCAGGGGAGGATCTTGAGTTGGGGTCCATCAGGGGTCCTGAAGGGGTTTATAAGCTAATGCACAAGGAGAGCTCACCCTCTTTCTGCTAGGATTCTTGATTAAGTGGTCCAGCTGGCAACTTAACTGTATTTATTCTTTATAAGATAAGGTAATTTCACATCTAACATGCTGTTGGGCCTTGGCTGGGAAGGCAGACCCTCATGAGGTCCTGATTTTATGTAACTAATGCTGTTGTAGTGAGATTTTCAGTGTGTACCACTGGTTAGCCACGGTTATTGAATGTTTACAGGTTTGTGATGCTGGTTAACCGAAGGCATAGGGCCTCATGTGGGCCTGCGTTTTGAGTTTCTGCATACAAGCAGGCCTGGTCAGGCTTTTGTGGGGACGTATTATGTTTAGCCACTGCTGCTGGTAGACAAAGTATAGAGCCTCACAGGGGTCCATGTTTGCTACATTTTCTCTAGTCCACAGGCTTACATGGGTAATTTATCCATTTCATTCTTGCTGAAGTCAGGGTACAGGACCACAGGTGAGCTCGTTTGTATGCAGTTTAGGTTTCCACTGTTGATGGTTGGTGGTTTAGCCTGTTTCAGTCTCGGCGGGGGGGGGGCACATTCTTTATCCAGTCTCTGATTGTCTGTCTGTATTTAGCACAGGAAGTTGGTTGGGCAGTCGGCTATTTTTCACTTGGCGCAACCGTGACAGAGAGCACTAGGTGCCATGTGATTGGAGCCCCTGTTTCATTATACGCTGTACCGGGTATGGCAGTGCGCACCAAACCACAAGTGAGTTTCATGGGAGGGCATTTTCTGGCAGATTTAATTATAAGGTCAGGCGGGCCAGGTTGGGCCAGATGCCATATAGCATAGGGATGCTGGGGGGGTTACCTGTGGTGGTTCATGGGGCGATTGCACTTATGCTGGAGGCAGTATGTAGCACCAGGAGAAAATCTTGGGATCCAGAGTTTGGGCATTCTGCTGCAGACTGTAGCCCTGTTTGTGCCACATGGTGTGGGAGTAACTGGCACAATGGCCTCCGGGCCACTGACTGGTGAACGGGAGGCTGAGATGGGTCTCTCAGACATGGGAGGCCTAGGGATCTTATAATCAGTAGCTGAGAATATTTTTAAAAAAATTGAGTTTTTTCCTGCCAATCAGGACGATCGGCCAAGATGGGCATGTTGGTCCACAGTTCAAGTTCAGTTCAAGTTTATTAAAACACATGTACATAAATATCATTTATTACATGTAAAAATGGGAGACATATATATCAAACAACAATTAAACACACTCTCCAATATAATTCATCTTAGTGAATATGTTTAGTTTATGCTTATTACTTCAGCTTATTGTCACCCAGATATCCTCTATTGGTATATTGCCCACTGTATTTTTATGACTTTATCACACCTTGACTTTTACCTCATAGAACCATTTTTACTAGCTACAAACTGTACAACATATTTTGCAAATTTTGCAGTTGCAAACATTACTGGTTCATATGTTGACTTAAAGAGGCTAAAAGTCTTGTCCCATATATCTTCCCCTTCTAGATAATCCATCAGTGGCAAAATACATCTACTCCTTAAATTACCAAACACAGGGCATTCAAAGATTATGTGTGGGATCTTCCATTTAATATTTTCATTACAATAAAGTGATGCTGGTGCTGCCACTCCACCTGACATATTATTTAGCCCAGGTTTAATTTGCTCCATCCTAAATCTGCATAGAGCTTTATGCTGATTTATATTATCACAACCTAGGAAATGTTTTTCTGTTGAAAATACATTCTTAATATAGACAATGAAGTATGGGTCGGGGTGTGTAATGAGATTTCACACACACCTGAGTTGTGGGATGCTACATGAAGCCCAAGGGTGAAGCACGAGGGGTTTATGAAAAGCATCCCACAATGAGGGTGTGTGTAAAATCAAGTTTGACACACACCCTGATCCATATTTTATTTTATATAATTGCTGGATTTCCCTTTTTCACCTCAGCAATTATATAAAATAAAAAGCTTCCTGTGCATCCGCAGTGTGGCCTCGTTTTTGTCAGGTGCCGATTTGAATCGGTATGTATTTTAAAACATTACTTTTTTGTCCTGGTTTGTGAGGTTTTCACTGTGTAGCAGGGGAGAAGAACTTATCACCAAGTTCTTCTGGTGGTGGCAGTGCTGTTTCGGGAGAGATGGAAGCAGTCAGCGGTCTTGAGTGGTGGCGCTGCTGCATGAGCATGCTCACAGCAAGGGAAACCGTGCACTTGTTTGCCATTATAAACACTCCTTAATAATGGCAAATTATGCCATGGTTTCCCTATGGGAAAAAGGGGAAGCCAGTCATTATCTTTATATAAATCTTCCCTTCTCCATACTCATGCAGGTCCTCTAGGTCTTGTGTAACAGCAACATCTAATAATCTTTGAATGGCTAAGTTCTTAAATAAAGAAATGCCCCTATCTGGGTGCAGAACATAATTATTCTCAAGAACAAGTTTACTTATGGCAGAATTTAACTTGGCCATCCACGTATCTGCTCCCATAAATATTAGGTCATGTTCCTCCAAAAGCGAAAGCACACACAAATTAGGTACATTAGAAGTAATTATTCGATACCAACAATTTATTGCTCTTTTTCTTATCATTGTGTTACTAAACTATATACCAGTCTCTGCTCTAATCAGAGCACTGTGGGTGTACATAGAGACCCCCAGAAGTTTTTTAAGAACTTGGTTTTGGATTGCCTCTAATTCCATTGTTACACCAAGGATTCTCCAGATCTCTGAGGCATAAAGCAGCTGTGCATTAACTTTTGCCTCAAGGCACCTTATTTGTGCCATGTACAAATTCTGTGCATATATGTTTTCAAATCTTCCTATCACCTGCAGTGATCTGGTTGTCTTATCCTTCATCTTGCAAAGATGAGTTTTCCAAGATAATTTCTTAGAGAACCAGACTCCGAGGTAAAATAATAAATTTACCTCCTCAAAATTGTTATCTTCTACAATCCATTTTTTGATATAGAATTACCCAACTCAAATACTAAAATCTTTGTCTTCTCTGTATTTAGCTCAAGGTCAACACCCTTTAATGAATTTATAAGTATAGATAATGTTCTTTTTAGCCCCACGGGGGTTAGGAGAGAGTAATTGCATCGTATACATATAACATAATTTTTACTGGTAAATTATTTATTCTAGGTGGCAAAGATTCAATTTCTTGCAGTTTTTCCACCATGGTTTCAAGATATATATATATATATATATATATATATATATATATATATAAAGTGTTGGTACAAGCAGGCAATCTTGCCTAACCCCATATGTAATTTCCAAATTTTCTGTACAAGCTCCTTCTTTACCATATCTTATCACTATCTTTGTGTTAGTATGAAGTAACTTAATCATATTGAGTAGTTTTCTTTCTATCCCTTTAATTTCCAGCATCTCCCACAAACAATTTCTGTTTACACTATCAAATGCTGATTTGATATCTAGACATGCTACATACAGTTTCCCCTTATTCTTTGTTACATATTTATTTACTAAATGTACCAGTGTATAAATTGAATCTAATATGGATCTTTGCCATTTAAATCCCAACTGGAATAGGGATACTATATTAATTTTCTTTACCCACCATTCCAGTCTGGATAATAAAAGTCTTGAGAAAATGTTTGTGGTAATACTTAATAATGTAATCGGTCTATAATTACATGATTCCTCAATTCTGCCTTTTTTATATATACGGAAAATCATGCCTAGCATCCAGCTTGAAGGAACTTTTTCTATCTTCACCAGATAGTTAAACATTGGTGTCAGTAACTCTGCCCACCAAACTGGATTGAATTGATAGATCTCTGCTTCTATTTCATCTATGCCAGGTGCTTTATTATTTCTTTGTGCTTGTATTGCTATAACTACCTCCTCTACTGTGAAATCATACCAAACTTCATTCTTAGGGGTATTACCTTCTGCATTTCTCTTAATACCAGTTGTCAGACATTCTGCTGGTTCTTTCTCTACTCAATAAATTTTTTTAAATGTGCTATCCATGCTTCTGGCCCACAGGACAAAGAGGGCATGGTTACAGAAGGGCATTGGAAGCTGTGTGGTGGCTAAGGATGAAGGGGGGCCTCCCTCTCCCCTTCTTTTTTGGTGCATACTGAGAGTTGCCACCCATGGCTTAGCGGGGCTTACCTGCAGGACTGTGGGGTTGTGGGATGGAAGGACACTAGAGTGTATGGAGGCTAGGGGCCTAGAGATGTTGGCTACTCAGCCCAGTAGGCTTGTAGGGTGTTTGTCTGAGGATTTTGTCATTGGCCAGGGACCAGTTTTACATTTTCACATGGAAGGTTTCAGTGAGAACAACAGGCAATGTGTTGGGATAGACTGCATTTGGGCAAGGCAATGGCCCAGAGGGAACACCAGTAGTTGGGGAGGCAATTGTAGTTGGACAGGAACCAGTGGTGAGGGTCATAGAATGTGGGAAGCAAGCAGAGGTCCATACCAAGGGCACTGGATCCAGTGTTATGCAGGGGATAAATTTGCCCTGCCACATGGGAGGTGGTCAAAAGGGAAACAGACCAGTTCAGGCCTTAGGGGAAAGGGATGGGAAAGAATGGTCGTGGGGCACTCCTGGACAACCTGGTAAGCTCTATGCACAAGCAGGCCTAGGCAAGCCTGAAGGTAAGATGGGCAAATGGATACTTTGTTGTTAATCAAGGAGAATGGGAGGGAACAGAGAGAGTACACTTGGCCAGGCAGGACCCCATTGGAAGGATGCCTGGAAGGTAGCACAGATAAGGCATTATTAGGGCCTTTAAGGGCATTTGGTTGACTGAGTAGGTGGGGGTGGAGGGGCATGAGGAGAAGGCTGAGGGACAGGCTGCGGACAAACCGGCCAGATGCCCGGGCTATATAAAGTCAAAGAAAGAAAAAAAGGTAAGAACACAAACAAACTGCAAAGCAAGGAGGGGGTAGCTGGGGGGGGGGTGCAAAACCCACAAACAAGGGCAGCGGGCATGGAGCCTGGGGTAACTGCTTGGGCAGGAAAGGGCTGCTAAGGAGGGGCTGGATTGGGCAAATGCAAGGTACTAATGAGTGTTACTGTATGTTTTAGCAGAAGAAGAGTGTGATGGCACCAAGTAGGTCAACAGCACCAACATCTGATGCCCAGCAGCAGCCCTGATAGAAGAATGAATGAATTGATCAATTTGGCACAGAAAAGAGAAGAGTCGGGAGAAGCTTACCAGAAACAAAATGAACCAAATGGCCTGAGGGGTAGAGACAGGGGCAGAAAACACCCTCGGGGCCGGCCCCAATGCTGGAGCTGGTGCCACAGCCAGAGCCCCTTCCCAAGCCCTGGGAGCTGGCTATAGGAGCAGGTAAGGGAGCAAGGGATTTGTCGGATGAAGGGAATCTGAAGGATTATTTAGGGGTATATTAAGTGATATGGGGGACAAGGAATTGGAGAAGATGGAGAAGATGGAGAAGGTCTTGCAAGAGCTGAAAGGGGATAAAGGGGCAAGGCAGGGCAGGGGAAGAGGTAGCTGGGAACGGTGCCCAAAAATGATACAACGGTCCACCAGGTTTCAACTTCGGGGATCATGTACCCTTGTTCAGCAAAGAGAAGATTTTGAAAGGGGTATACTTTGATGTTTTTGGCCTAGTTGATAAGGAGACAGCCAAGAAATGTGAGCAGAAAGAGTCAATAGGGAAGTCCAAGATGGCTGTTGATTTGGCTGTGGTAGGCCACAAAGAGGAGGAAATGACATATAAAGGAAAGAACATAGATACATGCAAGTGGGGTTTTTAATAGTTAGTGCTATTGTATTAGAGAAACAGCCAGAGCTGGGGATACCATTACTGAAGCACACGGCAATAATACGGGATGCCTATAAGGCAAAGATGGGGTACAGGTGGTTGAAGTATGATAAGGCTTTCCACCGGAGGATGAAAACCAAAAGGGATCTACAGTGGGATTGCACACATTCAGAGCTGTGGGTTAGGACACTGTCTGGACAATACAGTGGGGGGGGGTGGAAGCTAGTAAAAGGAATACAGGGAGTCTAGTGGCCAAGACACATTAGTGCTACAACAAGGCCTCATGCACCTGAGCCAACTTCAGATTTAAGCACATGTTCTCACAGTGTGCAGGGCAGCACCTGGTCTCCAGATGCAGGACCAATGGGGAAGGGGCTGAGGCCAGCAGTACAATGACCAGCCCTTTTGGGGGGTGGGGGGCAACAGATTTTGGTGGGAGGGGATGAGGGTCCAACAGCAGGGGAGGCTATAACACTAACTATGGTTGGAATTGAGGGAGGGAATAAAGAAGCAAAGAGATGGGGTTTCCTTCTGGTGGCAACACCCATCGTGCTGGGGGGGTGGTGGTAGAATGGACGATGGTTTATCTAAATAGAGAGGGGGGGCATTATTGAGGAAAGGGTTTAAATAGGGTTTTTCAATAAGTTTCCAAGGGATGCACAGGTCAATGAGAGCAAAGAACCTAGGGTCAGTAAGAGGGAAGGAAGAAATAGTAAGACAGAAGATTTTAAAGTAGGTAAGAGAAGGATGGGTGGATGGCCCATTTGGAGGACCACTCTGTAGTGAATTTCAGGTTTGACCCCTAGGAGTGGTGCCCAAAAAACAGCCAGGGGAGTTCCAGCTGATATATCATTTATCATACCAAGAAGGGGCCTCAGTGAAGGACAACATTCCAGAAGATTTGTGGGTAGTATCCTATGCCTTGCTGGATCAAGCTGTTGGTTTGATAAAGGTCATGCAGGGGGCTTGGTTGGCCAAAATGAACAAAGAGTCTGCATTAAGGTTGTTACTGGTGAGGCTAGAGGATTGGGACCTGTTGGAATTCTAGTTTGAAGGGAGCTTATATTTCAATAAATTCATGCCCATGGGCTGTTCAGTGGCATGCTCCATATTCGAGGCCTTTAGTTCTTGAGTACAGTGGGTGCTTGGGCAGAGGTACAGACACAGGAAAGTAGTCCATTATTTGGAGAACTTCCTGTTGATAGGTGGGAGCCAGAGGGAGGTAGAAGGAGTGCTCAAGGATTTCAGGGACCTGCTGGCAGATAGGAATACACTTAGCAGAGGGGAAGACTGAGAGCTCATCCAGGAAACTCAAGTTTTTGGAAATAGAGGTGAACACTGAGCAAGAGTGTTTTCATTTGCCCAAGGACAAGGTGGGAAGGCTCATGAGCATGTTGGAGCAGGTCATGTGGAGGAGGAGGGTGCTGCTGGCATCAATGCAGCAACTGCTTGGGCACCTCAACTTCACCTGTAAGGCGATAGGATGAGGCCAGGCTTTCACACACAGGTTAGCACAAGCCATGGGGAAGGCAAAGCTCACCTACCATTGGGTAGACATCAACAGAGGCATCAAGCAGGATCTGGTTATATGGGGAAACATTCATGTCAGAGTACAGTGGGGTGACATTTTGGCAGGAGGAATGGATGTACAACATATACATGGAATTGTACACATTTTCCTCAGGTTCCTTGGGGATGGGGGCTTATTTTATGGGGAATGGATGTTGGAGCATGGCCAGATGGATGGAGGGAAGCTGGCCTATTGAAGGACATCACATTTCTAGAAATATTTCCCATCTGGGTGGCAATGCTAGTATGGGGCAACGAGATGCGGGACAGGCAGGTGCTATTTTGGTGCGATAACAAAGAGGTGGTGGAAGTCATTAACGGGGGGGGGGGGGGTCCACAGACACAGTCACCAGGGTTTTGTGGCAAATTGTCTTGGTGGGGCTGAGAATTAATATGACTTTCAAGGTGAGGCACATTGAAGGGGTTTGGAATGAAATCTCTGACAGTCTCTCCAAGTTCTGGGCATTAGCCCCACAAGCAGCAACGTGGAAAACCCAGGTACCAGAACAACTGTGGGAGATTGGGTGTCAAGAACCTAAATGTTGTACCAAGGCTCATGATTGGCTAACATTCTGAGGGCATACAAAGGGGTGTGGGAGGCCTTCCAGGAGTTTAGGTGGCAGTTGGGCATGGAGGTTAGTATGTCCACAAACGAAGAACAGGTAATGCTGTATATGGTAGTGAAGTGGGGGGAAGGGATGGCGCACACCACAATGGTGGTGCAACTGGCAGGTATAGGTTGGGCATGTAGCTCCAGGGGGTGTCTGGAACTGAACAAGGCCAAGAAGGTCGGACATTATGCTGATTGGTTGACAGAAGCATCAAGGGCAGCAGGCAGATAGCAGCAAACCCATCATGGGGGAGCAGCTGGATAGGCTGCTGGGTGCATTGGGGCGATATGCACTTCTGCTAATGAGATGTGCCTATTTCGAGCAGTGATTACAGTGATGGCCAAAGAGGCATTTGGGTGAGGGAGGCTGTGGCTAAGAACAATGGAGACACAGGAGGGGGCCTACAGGTGAATGATGTAGCCTTTGAGGGTGGCAAACTGGTAATTTGGCTCAGAAGGTCAAAAACGAATCAGTTAGGTTGAGGGGCAGAAGTCATGATTTGCAGGGATAAAGGAAGCAGGGGTTGCGTAGTAAGGGCAATGGAGGATTACATGAACATTCAGGGAAGTGGGAGAGGGCCATGTTTTAGGCATGGTAATGGGGCAATAGTCACAGGGTAGCAGGTGGGGGGAGTTTTGAAGAAGGGGATGGTGTTCATAGGGAAAGACCCCAAGCAATTTTTTTTTTTAATCAATTATTTTACCAGGTGAGACACACTAAGCTGAAAGCTTGTTTGCAGGTGCAACCTGGGAGCACGAGGAAGTTAAGTGACTTGCTCAGGGTCACACAGTATGCAAGTGGGGGCTGTGGGATTCAAACCCAGGTCTCCAGATTTGCAGCTCAGAGCCTTAAACCACTGCGCCATACTGCCTCTGGATTGGGGCAGAGTCCAGGGTTACATCCAGGGGTGGTTCAGAAGACGAAAACAAGAGCATAGGGAGGTGGAGGTCTGGTTCTTACAAGACGTATGTTAGGAATTAATTTAACTATGTTTCTCTATACCACAGCAGGTTTGTGCAGGAGGAAGCATGATTTATAGTGTGGCATTCCTTCATTTACTGGACCAAAATATATGCTGCTGCAATGCCAGGAGGGAGACAATTAAAATGGGAACTCGAGTTGATGCAGGTGCACTGGAAAGGAGTCCAGGGAAGGAAGTGGGCCCAACTATTACCACTACTGGAGGAAATAAAGTTGACATGGGGGAAGCACGATTCGATAATTATCCATTTGGGAGGGAATGACTTAGGGGATACAACATGGGGTGCATTGTTTCTAGCACTAAAGGCAGATTTAGAGGTGGTAAAAAGCTGGTGGCCATGGGTGAAAATTGGCTGGTCGGAGGTGACCTCCAGACGTGTATAGAGGCACGCATGGGACATTAAATCTGTGGAAAAGGCCAGAAAGTGGCTTAATAGAAAGGTGGTGGGTTTGATCACAGAAATGGGGGGTGTACATTGCACATAGAGACATATCTTTCATGACACTGGGAATTTATAGGTCAGACAGGGTTCACCTCTCAGAGGTGGAAATGGCATTTTTCTTGATACCATTTGTGGAGCTAGTGGTTAAGTGGGAAAAGGAAAGGCTGAGTTATTAGCCCACAAGGGGGAACCCATCTTCCAATTCAAGCTAGAGATGAGCTGTTGGAAGGGGTAAATGACAGAGGGGTGCAAGGGCATAGTGAAGAAAAGGGGAGCAGGATATGGGGAGGGTAGGCAACATGGGCCAGTGTCACTAGCACCTGGACATGGAACAAAAAGGGGGGTTGGGAGGAGGGACATAGAAGTACTAGGGGTCGGGTCACTTCATCTGGGCCTAGGAAGTTTAAGGAAGGCTAAAGCAAGTAGTAATGGTATGGGGAGCTGGATCAGGCATCGAGGCCCAGAGAAAAGAAGGAGGAGCGAAGGAAGAAGAACTTGGACAGAAGCGGATGGATTCCAATGAAGCATTAAATAATGGACACTAAATGTGGTGGAACATGTGGAGTTTTGTAAATAATGTTTTACAAGAATTTAAAGGAATGTAATTATTTAATTAATTTGTGTTAATAACTACTGTTGCCATTCAAGCACCCAAATTTGACTATGTGTGAATTATTTCCAAGGGAGGTTCAGATGACAAATGGGGTCGCCACTAAAAGGCACGCTGAATTGTCTAATGGCCTCTCATAGGAAATGTCAAGAAAGAAAGAGTAGGGTGTGGGGGGGTGAGAGGCTTGTGGGGCCAGATGACATCACAGATGACATTAGCTAGGTGTATGATGCAGGTAGAGTAGGTAAGATAGGATTAGTCCTGGGAGGAGCATAAGTTGGGGTCTTTAAGGGGTCCTGAAAGGGTTTATAAGCTCATGCACAAGGAGAGCTCTCCCTCTTTCTGCTAGGATTCTTGATTGCCCACGCGCCCATTGTAACTGCAGAGAACAGAGTGGAAAGGAGTGGGGTGGTACATTATGGAAGGCCTGCAGGGTGGTGGCAGCTCGATTGGTTTGGTGGGGCAGATGTCAAAGAACAGGCTGGAAGGTGACTTGCAGGCTGACAATGGACTGCTGAAAGAGCAGGAGCATGGGGAAGGGGATAAAGGAGGAGGGGGTGAGGGCATAGCGGGGGAAAAAGGGGACAGGATGTGGGAGTAGGGGGTAGGGCAACATGGGCTGGGGTCACTAGCACACAGATGTGGAATAAAAGGGGGTGGAGGGGGGACATAGAAGTACTAGGGGTCGGGTCACTGCATCCGGGCCTAGGAGGTTTAAGGAAGGCTAAAGCAAGTGATAATGGTATGGGGGGCTGGATCAGGCACCTGGGCCCTGAAAAAAGGAGGAGCAAAGGAAGAAGAACTTGGACAGAACAGGATGGATTCCAATGAAGGATTAAATAATGGACACTGAGTGCAGTAAAACATGTGGAGTTTTGTAAATAGTGTTTTACAAGTGTAACCCCTCACCCCTGCCTTTCTTGGAAAATGACAGGTGGCATGCTGTTGAAGCTGACAGCAGTACCTGGTAGGGACCTGGGTTAGGGGAGGATGAGGTTACTCGGCACAGGGGAGCCTAGGTTTGGCTACTCTGAACAGGGGCACCCAAGTAAATCCGAACACAGGAAGCAATAACTGTAATGTCCAGAACCAGGAATGGGATTCTTCAGTGTGGCTTTTATTCACTTCCAAGCTGAACAAACAAAGCATAGAAGGACCCCCACGGGGCTACATTTCCTGGTAATGCAGATTAGAGACAACAAAACACTTTATCACTATTTCCAGGCCTCAGGCTCTAAACCCACCAGGCACACAGTCCGGACTTCAGACGCAGCTTGTGTACACAGCCCCGATTTGTACAATTTTAGGTTTTCCCACTGGCCCGGCTCCCCCGCAGGCCACTTGATCCACGGTCCATTGGAAGAACGAACCAATTATTCTGTTCATGGTCCATTGGAAGAATGAACCAATTATCCTGTCGTGGCTCCCCAAACCACACTAGAGTCTGCGACTCCTAGAGAGAATTTTCCTACAATCCCAATGCCTGGGTACTTCCCCATCACTGGTCAAGTGCCTGAGGCAAGTAGAAATCCACAGAAGAAATCCATAGAGGTGGACCTGGTCACTAAAGATGGGGGGGGCCACCCACCTCCAGCTCCCACAGCCCATACCCTGCCATTTCTCTGGAAACTGGACAATTCCTTTACTGAACTTTCAAATGTAGATGTCTGTCACCTCACCTCTACATATTATTTGCATCCCAACAAACTCTGGAACTGAAACTACTTTTAACTTGCTTAGCCCATTACTCTAGGCTTTCCAATATTTAGTAGTTAAATCCCCACATTGTCACACAAGTCCCAGGGTGAAAAAACATATGCCCTTTTAGCCAGAGCAGACACTCACCCTCACGTTGCAGGTGCCCACACAGGTGACTGACAAATCTTCTTTTCTCCCAAATAAATACTGGAACAAACAGGCAGCTTTTCCTCCACAAGCAGAACTAGGGGGTTGCCTCAGGAGTCTGCAGGGAAACCTTCCCCCCCCCAGAGGGAAGGGGCACTGAGACCCGAAAACAACGGTCTCCACCACTTCAGTAATCTTCTGTGTCTCTCTTTAAGGTGGAGACACGCACCCTTCTACTTAAAAGTAGCCCTTTGACAGGGCTGAGGCTCCTAGAGTCTTCATTGAGCTGCTTTACCAGCAAGCTCCCAACTTCTCACACACTCACTGAAGACTGACTTAAGACACTGACTTCAAAACTCCCAATGTTCTAACTAACTCCCTTTGCTGCAGATTCCAATGTGGTTCATGCAGCTGCGAAATTTCTATTGGTGATGTCATCCCTCAGTCTCAGCTGAGACTGAGAACAGAGTGAAACAGTGTGAAACCCATTTAACTGGAGTTTCACAAGCTGCCTTCCCTGCCTACCACTAGGTCTTATTGGGATTCTAGTAACCCCGGGTAACAAGGGGGTTACACAAGGATTGAAATGAATGTCATTATTTAATTAATGTGTGTTAACAAATACTGTTGCCAATCAAGCACCTAAATCCGACTGTGTGTGAATAATTTCCAAGGGAGGTTCAGATGACAAATGGGGTTGCCAATAAAAGACAACCTGAATTGTCAAATGGCCTCCCACAGGAAATGCCAAGAAAGAAAGAGTAGGGGCAGAGCCAGATGACATCTCAGATGACATCAGCTAGGTGTATAAGGCAGGTAAGATAGGATTAATCTGGGGGAGGAGCATGAGTTGGGGTCCTGAAGGGGTTTTTAAGCTCATGCACAAGGGGAGGTCTCTCCTTTCTGCTAGGATTCTTGATTGCCCACCCACCCATCCATTGTTCCTCCAGAGGACGGAGTGGAAAGGGGTGGGATGGTGCATTATTGGAAGGGTAGCAGGGAGGCAGCAGCTAGATTGGTTTAGTGGGACAGATGCCAATGAACAGGTTGGAAGGAGACCTGCAGGCTGGCAATGGACTGCTGAAAGAGGGGAAATGAAAGGGGTAAAGGAGGGCGGGGTGAGTTCATAGTGAGGAAAAAAGGTAGGATATGAGGGTAGGGGGTAAGGCAATACGTGCCAGGGTCACTAGCACCCAGATATGGAATAAAAGGGGGGTTGGGGAAGGGGGCATCAAAGTAATAGGGGTCAGGTCACTGCATCCGGGCCAAGGAAGTTTAAGGAAGGCTAAGCAAGTGGTAATGTTATGGGGGGTCGGATTAGGCATACAGACCCTGAGAAAAGAAGGAGGAGCGAAAGAAGAAGCACTTGGACAGAACGGGTTGGATTCTGATGAAGGATTAAATAATGAACACTGAATGTGGTGGAACATGTGGAGTTTTGAAAATAATGTTTTACAAGGATTTAAAGGAATGTAATTATGCAAATAATGTATGTTAATAAATACTGTTGCCAATCAAGCACCCAAATTTGACTATGTGTGAATCATTTCCAAGGGAGGATCAGATGGCAATAACTTATTTTCACATTTTGTTTTCTTTTGTGTTTGAGTTATCAGGAGAACTTAATCTTCTCTGGTGGAGCCTGGACCCTGTCTGCATGGGGATCTTTCATGTTTCATGTTTCTTGCCTGCCAACTGACAAGACTTTATCTCAAAAGCAAGAAGAATTTGTTTGTAACAGGAGCCTTACACTGACCTAGGGTTCTCTAACTGTAGAGCCCTGAAGAAGAGGATAATTCCTCAAAATGTTGGCTGACTTTTATGCAGCACTGAAAACTCATGTGTGTAATATAAAATAATTTCCTGGTGAGTAAACCTTTTTGTCTCCTGGAAGCAGGTGTGACTTTGAATGCTTTTGTTTCTTGCACAGACTTCTCCTGGTGTATTTTGTTTTTACAGATTCTAGGCCTTACTGGAATCTGCACAATGGCTTGTTTTGTCATCTGTGCCACTTTTAAAGCTTTTGCCACCATTGTGTAATGGTCAGCCAACCAGTTTGTGAGAGATTCTCTCATTACCCATTACTTGAATGATTTTGTCTTTGGGGGGCAGTGCAAACGGACCTGTATAGCCGCACACTAAAGGGTTTCAGACAGCTGCTGGACCATTTTTGGGTATCGCTGCCACCTGCCACTGGAAAAAACAGAATGTACATTAACAAGGCTGACATATTTAGTGACTGAATTGGACTTCTTCCAAATGGTATCGAGGTTTGCCAACATTTGGAAGCTGGAGTAGGTGGCAAGTGGACGTGTAAAGTACATTACCCTTCTAGAATTCTTCCAAATTTGGTCACTGTAGAGATCTTTGTAGCCAGCCTTGAAAACCAGTGTGTACTGTTCAGAACAGATAACTGAGCAGATTTCAAAGTCTGAGGAGGTCATGTGACTGCTGAGAGCTGTTGTGCTATGCTGCCCTTAACTGAATATAATATTTAGTTAATGCTATACCCCTGGTAATGTTGACATTATTAATGTTGCTTTGTCTTAGTTTTCAAGTGCTACTGACTTCTGATGCAGGATGCCTATACATCTCCAACACAGATTCTAGATGTTATGTGTGGGTTGGTAACCCTGGAACACTGGAATTGATTCACCTCTGTGTTGCACATTTCACTTGGAGAACACGAGTAGCAAGATTTGTGGCCTTTATTGAATTTTGCAGTAAGGAGGCAAAAAGATCCCTACCATATCCGCAAAAGCCTAAAACTTGCCAACTTTAATGCCTGTAGTATTTTGCCAAAACTATGCTGTGCATACTGCCTGGGTTACTCACTACCACCCGGACATTCTTGCTATAACAGAAATCTGGCTTAAACCCAACATTCCAGACACTGGGTGTGCCCTACCCAGTTTTAATCTTATCGGGCTTGAACGTCCTCATAACAAACGTGGTGGTGGGTTGCTACTATATTATAAAAAAACACCTAAATGTATCTCTCATACCTCACCAGCTACCTCTCTGTCCTGTCTGTGAATTCCTCCATGATCTAATCCTTTTGGGAAATGAAAAAGATTCATCTTGTCTGTGAGTATAATCCTCCTAAAGGTGGTATGAAAGGGTTAACCTATCTACTTGACTGTATCAGCCCCAAGGTGTGCTCTAATGAACTTCTGATGTGCGGTGACTTTAACCTAAATTAGATGGGAGTTAACATTAAACAGTATGAACCTTTGTTAGCTTGCCTGTATCTCTCTCAACTTATAAAGGATCCCACTAGGTTTTCTATTTCCAGGGGCACAAATTCCATCCTTGACTGGGTCCTGGCAAATAGGACTGAGAAGACTGCTTCAGTTGGAACCTTGCCTGACTCGATCTCTGATCATGCCCCCACATACTATGTTTGGAAAATCCTCTCTCCCAAAATACCCTCTAAAGTTATTTTCATGAGAAATTTCTCTAAATTCAGCCTTGACTCCTTTCATGTTGACCTGGCTCACACTGACTGGTCCACAGTACAAGCTGCTAATGATGCTACTATTGCTCTTACTAACTTCTCCCCCTTGCAAGATAAACATGCACTGCTCACAAAAAAGTGAGTCAGGGGTACTGCCACTAAATTGCTGCAAGGTGGTCTGTTTTGCCCTATGAAGTATAAGGATAAATGCTGGGCTATGTTCAAGGCTACCCATGAGATGCCTGTCTTCTATGAGAATAGACATCTAAGAAATGCCTGTATAAAAGCCATATGTACTGCTAAGATCAAATTTTGTAAGTCTGCTCTGTTGAACTCTGCTAGAGACCCTAGGAATTTCTGGCGAAAAATTAAAAACATAGTTTGTGGTGCCAAAAAGGACCACACTACCGGTGATATTAATTGCAATAATGCCACAACAATTGCAAATTTTTTTTTTTAAAGCCCACTTCTTTGAACTATCTGCCTTTACCTCCCTTTCCCCTCCTTGGAGTCCCGTGTTCTGTCCAACAACTCCCAGTCAGAACCTGTCACCTGTGCAAGGAGAGGAAGACGATAGACGGCTAACTCAGGCAATCACAAGGCTGGCACAGAAAGGTGAACTGCTACTGGTGGGTGATCTGAACCTTCCAGATGTTGACTGGGAAATCCCAGATGCAGTGTCAGCAAGGAGCAGGGAGGTATTAGTTGAGTTGCAGGGGTTATTCCTTCAACAGCTGTTCAGAAAGCCAGTGAGGGGAAGCAACTTGTTGAACATGATCCTGACTAACGGGGAGACAGTGGCTAAGATGTGGGTGGGAGAGGCCTTGGGCACCAGTGACCACAGGGCGGTACAGTTCAGGACCAGGGCAGGGAGACAGACAAGTAAGACTAATACAACAGTCATGGACTTCAGACACACAGACTTTAATAAGATGAGAAAGATAGGAAAAAATGGAAGGTACGGAGAAGATGGGGGCAGTGGAGTAACTCTGGGAAGCTATCAGGGGAAGCATTCAGGAAGCAGCAGAAATGTGCATAAAAAGGTCAAGAAGAGCAAGAGGGGGAGAAGACTGTTCTGCTCTGGTTCACTAGGGAGGCGGAGGGAGCAGTCAGGGAAAGGAAGATGGCTTTCAGAAAATTTAAGATGACATTAGAGAGGAGGATAGGGAGCAGTATAGGGAGAAGAGGAGTCTGACAGGGATGGAGATCAGAGGGAAAAAGCAGCCACTGAGGAGAAAATAGCCAAAATTGCCAGAAGGAGGGATAAAACATTTTTTAGATATGTGAGGGAGAGGAAAAGAGCAGGGCAGGGTATTGCTAGACTATGGGGAGAAGGAGGAATAAACTTGGAAAAGGACTATGAAAAGGCAGAGACACTGAATGAGTATTTTAGCTCAGTGTTTGCAGAGGAGGTGAAAGGCAGGAGTCCAGTACTAGAGCCTAAGGGGAAGGAGGGCAAAAGGATGGATCAGTGTCCATTCACTGTGGATAGAGTCAGGGCTGAGCTGGATAGACTAAGGGTGAACAAGGCAATGGGACCTGATGGGTTGCACCCCAGAGTGATCAAGGAATTGAGGGAGGAGCTGGCCACACCCTTGACAAGACTCTTCAACCTGTCCCTGAATATGGGGAGGGTGCCATAGGACTGGAGGAGGGCTGATGAGTGCCCTTGCACAAGGGAGGTAGCAGGGAACTGAAGAAGAACTACTTCCCAGTCAGTCTCATGCCTGTGGTGGGGAAAATAATGGAGGCATTAATCAGGGAGACGGTGGTGAATTACCTGAAGGAGTGTGGCTTGCAGAACAGCAGACAGCATAGCTTCACCAAGGGGAAATCATGCCAGACCAACCAAACTGAGTTCTTTGATTGGGTGATTCAGGTACTCAACCTTGGAGGGGTGGTGGACATGGCCTATCTAGACTTCAGCAAGGTCTTTGACATCATCCCTCATAGGAGGTTGGTGAGCAAGAAAGAAAGCTTGGGGTTGGGAGGGAAAATAGCAGGTTGCGTGGTGGCCTGGCTAGTAGGGAGAACTCAGAGGGTAGTGCTTAATGAGGTGCACTCTGAGATGGCAGGGTGAGGAGTCGAGTGTCACGGGGTCAGTTTTAGGCCACTTTTCTTCAACATCTACATCAGTGATATTGTGGAGGATTTGAGAGGGAGGATGTGCCTATTTGCCGATGATACACAAATCTGCAATAGGATGTAGACCCTTGAGGGGATGGTAGACATAAGGAGGGACCTCAGGATACTTGAGGAGTGGACCAGGAAATGGCAGCTGAGATTTAATGCCAGGATGTGTGCTGTGGTTCACTTAGGGAGGAAAAACAAGAAAGTAGGGTACATGCTGTGGGGGTGGAAATTAAAGAATCAGAACAGGAAAGGGATCTGGGGATCATAGTCTCCTCAAACCTTAAGGCAGGTTTCCAATGTAGCAGGGTGGCTGGAAGGGCCAATGGAATGCTGGCATACATAGGCAGGGTCATTAGTAGTAGAAGGAGGGAGGTTATAATGCCCCTGTACAAAGCCATGGTGAGACTGCAGTTAGAGTTCGGGTTCAGTTCTGGAGACCACACCTCTGTAAGGATACAGATGAGCTGGAGAGGGTTCAGAGAAGGGCAACAAAGATGGTGCAGGGTATGCAAGGGAAGACATATGAGCAGAGGTGTAAGGAGCTGAATTTGTACACGTCGGAATCAAGGAGGGAAAGGGGGGGCATGACTGAAACCTTTAAATATGTAAAGGGACTCATTAAAGTAGGTAAAGGGTGTCTGCTGAGGAGGAAGGAGGGAGCCAAAAGTAGAAGGCACAGCCTCAGATTGCAAGGAAATAGGTTCAGGGGCAGTGTAAGGCGGCACTTCTTCACAGAGAGGGTGATGGAGCCATGGAATAGACTGCCAGATGGATTGATGGCTGAGATGGTGGAGGAATTAAGGAGGGCATGGGAGAGGCATATGGAACTGAATATTGGGGAGGGTGGGGCATGGGGAGGGTATGTGAATGGGGAGGGTTGGGCAGACTAGATGGGATGGAAGGGTCCTTTTCTACCATCAAATTTCTATGATTCTATGATTCTAACCTGTCCATCAACCACCACTAAATCTCAGAACTGTGTCTATAAATGAGACACACAGACCTCTCACTAGCCTCTCCCTCTTTGCCAGTGGTAGACATGACAATATGGAGTCAAAACTCATTAAGTTGGGTGCTCCTTTCCTTGCCCTACCAATTACCCACATCTTTAATGCATCCCTTCTCACTGGATCAATTCCTGACCTTTGGAAGTTTGCTTAGATTGTGCCTGTACTTAGAGATGGTCGAAATCTGAAAATTTTGCTCTGCGAAATACAGTACAAGTCACATTAAACTGTTCCATCAACTCACTGGTGTAGCATTTTTTTTTGTGATGCTACTGCAGAGGCAACTCGAACTGTTGAAGCTTTCAACTATTTTCCAACCATCCTTCACTGCCTATTCAACTCACTTGTAACTGTTTAGTGAAATGGCAGTAGCTTCATTTTCATGGCATTGTGTATAAATATGACAGCATTCCTTAAGAGCATTGTTTATAAATATCACAGTATTCCTTAAGAGTTGCTAAGTCTGCCTTCTGAAATGAAACTCATAAGCACTCAGCTGAAAATAAAGCTTATAGTACATAACAGCTAGATGCAAACCAATACTAACCTTTTTACTAATTCATTGAATTAAACACTGCACAGATTAGGAAACTCAATGAACAATGCTACACCAGTGAGATGAGGGAACAGTTTAATGTGACTTGTACTGTATTTTGCAAAATTTGCACATTTCTTGAAATATTTTGTGGGTGTGAAATGCAAAACTCCACTGGTGAAATATGGAATTTCACCCAGGAAATGTGGAATTTCCCCTGCAAAATGCAGAATTTCACCTATGAACAGCAGACTTTCACCACTCAAGGGTGAAATTCTGCTGTTCGTGGGTGAAATTCCACATTTTGCACCCGTGAAATATTTTGCCACATGCGCGAAAGTCGCAAAATTCCTAATTTCGTTGGAATTTTGCTGGTGAAATTACATTTCACTGCATACCTACCTGTATTTAAACAAAGTGATCTAAAACTCCTTGAAAATTATCGGTCAATTGCCATTCTATCGGCTATCAGAAAATTATTAGAAAAGGTGATTGCGTCCCAATTCTCTGACTATATTTAGAGTCACAACCTTCTATCCTGGGCACAGCGTGGCTTTAGAAAGGGTCATAGTACCTCCACTGCCCTTGCCAAAGTCACATTGGAGACAAGGGAGAATGCAGATTATGGTAAACTAACAGCAGCAATCTTCATAAGCCTCTCAAGGGCCTTTGATCTGGTTGACCATACTCTCCTGTGCTCCAGACTCCATTCACTTGGCTTGTCTGCCCATGCCCTAGCTTGGTATACAGACTACCTCAGTGGAAGGTAGCAACTTGTCAAGTTTAATAAGGTCTTCTCTGAGCCACTGCTGTCAAAACTGGATTCCTCAGGGGTCCGTCCGGGGACCATTCCTTTACTCCCCATTTGTCAATGATTTACCTCTGCTTCCAGCTCTTGGCGTAGCTACCCTATATGCATATCACCTAGTGCTCCTAACTAATTCACAGGACATTAGTGTCATAAACTTTCATCTTCAGGCCAACTCTGGAAAAATCCAAAAATGGCTCCTGGTCAATAAGTTAGCCCTAAACCTCAAGAATGCTGAGGCCATGCTATTTGGATCCTGGGCTAAAACCAAAGGATGATCTGTGCCATTGAAAGTTGGTAGTGAGAAAGGGTCCATCTTGAAGGCTGTCAACTCCATAAAATACCTTAGAGTCACCCTTGTTCCTCAACTTGATTTCACCTAACACATTAGAAATGTGAGTAGGGCATCAAATATTAAATTGGGCCTGGGCTACAGAGCTAAGAGCTGTCTCACACTCGAGGCACGTCATGCCCTGGCTAAAGGGATAATTCTTCCTACACTTTGTTATGAGGTCATAACCTTTACTCATGCCCAAAAAAACAGTCTGTCAAAATTGGATGTTGCTTATAATAACATTAGTCGTTTTGCCCTCTCTGATCCCCGACTTACTCATCATTGTGAGCTATATGATTAATTGGAGAGGCTCTCCACAGGAAACCATTGATTGTTTGTGCTGGGCTGCTTCATTGACAAGATTGTCAGAACTGCCACCCCTTCAGTCCTAATGGAGTTACTTAAGCCTGCTAACTCATCATATCCTCTCAGGTCAAATGACTCATCTCTCTTCCTTGTCCCATAACACACAACACTCATTAGTTACCAGGACCTTTTCTACGTGTGCACCTTGGTTCTGGAATTCCATTTCTGTGCATGTCCACAGAGTCACCTCTCACAATAGCTTTAAAAACACCCTTTGGAATCATCTAGGGCTTATCGTGGCCCTAAAGTGCACCTAAGCAAAGTGCCCCTCCATTTTGCTCTGCCTATGATAGCACTTACTGCTCCTGTACTGTCACTGGCTGTGGCTGGCTCAGGTTTTAAGCTTGTGTAGAAACTCTGTATTGACTACTACTTTATTAAGTTGTGACAACCTGTAATTACTGTTTTACTATATGCTGTCTAATGCTTGCTGCATCGTTTATACCTTGCATTGCCTGTATATCCCTTGAAATTCTTGCTCAATCCTGAGTAGACCTTGTCTTTTGTCTACATATTCCATGTACTTTAATCTCCCGGGTTGCACCAGAAAATAGGCATATACTTGCCTAGTGTGCTTAGCTGGTCAACAAAAGCTAAATAAATAAATATGAAGCTCAAGAACAGGTATGGATTACATACATGCTTGTATGCAGCAGGGTAGCTCTCCAGAAGCAATTGTGGCCCAAATGGCAGAAATCTTGTGTGTTTTGTGTTGCAACTTATGGGGGGTAGACCACAATTTGTTGTCAGGTGGGGACCCAAAATGCTTCAACACACATGGAGTTGAATTGGGGCTGCAACATAGGAGGCCAGGCTAGGCCTGTAAGTAGCCAAATAAAGGAAGTATGCAGATGAGTGTCAGATGCTTATAAGGCCTCCATCAAGCCACAGTGGTCCAGGGTAGGGCCACTGTATTAGTCAAGGTCCTAATGGTGTATGTCACAAACCATGTCAGGAAGCTTACATATTTCTCTTTTTCAGGCAGGAATACAGGTTTACCAGTCATATGGACTGCAGGTCATGCCTACAAGTGGGAAGCACATGAGAGAGCCAAGACCCAATCGTGTGGCTCCCAGCTGGGATTCAAATCAAATTTAGCTGTCCTAAAGTGGAGTGGAAAAGGGAAGCTAAGTAATATCAGCTAGTGAGGATGGTGCATCAGGTGGGCCTGCACAACTAACCCCCAAACAGATCCTACAGACAAGGTCACAGCATTGTTTAGGATCAAAGCCTTTTCATACCATCCCACATAGGTGACTGGCCAACAAACTAGGAAGCTTGGGGATGGGGCACAAGGTGGTAAACTGGATTGGAAATTGGTTAAAGGTCCAAAAACAGAGGGTAGTGGTAAACAGAACCCAATCAGAGGAAAGGGAGGTGACCAGTGAGGTACCTCAAGGGTCAGTTCTGGGGCCAGTCCTCTTCAATGTCTTCATCAGAGACATTGCAGATGGGTTGGAGGGAAAGGTTTGTCTGTCTTTTTTTTTTTAACCTTACCCAGTTACCAAAGACTACAAAAAAAAAAAAAACAGGAATAAAGGAATGTTAGAGATGGGACGAAACAGCTAAATCCAGTGACCAGATAGGGTCACTGCCCACTTCGTCAAGTAGCATAAATGGGCAGACTGGATGGGCTTGGTGGCCCTAATCTGCCAACAGTATCTATGTATCTGTGTATGTATGTACAGAATCATCCCATGGTTCCACTGGCAGGATAGTTACAAACTGGCTATGATCAGAAAGGTGAGGAGTGAAGTGAATATGGAGATGTCCTGCTTCCCTCTCAGACACAGCATCAGGGTCATTCACTATATTCACATTATCAGGGAATGCAATGGTATTTTCCACATGGATGAGGTTCATTTGTCCAATTTATCTTCAATTCCAAGCTACAAGATGCATGTGACCATATACTGGAAGTCAGGCAGGGGGCCCATGGAGCATCGGTGGGGGAATGGGCATTAGGGATACAAGTCAAGTGGTGATAAATTAATGTTATGGAGAACTTCTTGGTAGTTGAAATTGATAACAGTCGGGTATGGGCAGCAGCCAGACATGGAGTATGACCCTGGACAGGTGTGTATTTGGGTGGAGGGGGGCAGTCACAGCAAGGGCATGAGATGAGATGAATCACAGGCAGATCAGGACCAGAAGAGGAGTACTGCACTGGTGGGCATTTTCCCTGTGGAAGGTACTGGAATCTCCAAATCCACTGGGGTGGGGGGGTGGTACTGTCATTAGGAAAGACATGGGCCTGGACAGGTTTGTCACACCTTGGAGCCAGAGTTCCCTGATCAGGCATAGCTACTTGTTAGCCAGGTTGGAACATGAATTTGATGCCCAAGGGACTCTGCATCTGTAAACTGCGTATTGGCTTGGTTGTAAGAAAAGAACTGATGTTGAGTAAAGCTGAGGCATTGTTATCCCAAGAACAGATTGTGGTGTTTTTTTTTTTTTATTCTTTGGTAACCAGATAAGGACCACATGGTGCATGTGCCTGTTTTCATGGGTGACCCAGGAGCATTGGGGAGGTTAAGTGACTTACTCAGAGTCACATGGTATGCAAGTGGAGTTTGTGGGAATCAAACCGAGGTCTGCTGGATGTACCAAGCTAATTCACAGCTCATTACTCTAACCTCTAGGCTATACAGTCAGCCCCATTATTTAATTTGGTGCAGGGAATCTGTTTGGGCAATGAACCACTTAAGGTTCTCACTGGGGAAAACTGTGCCCATGGTCCAAAGCCCAATGGGGGTGGCTGGCCTTAGGCCAATATTGACCCCTGGTTAACCCAATCAGTCACTGGTGGTGAATGTGAGGGTCAGCCAGGAACACTCCTGCAAGGAAGGGCTTCAGCTACTACTTTTGGCAGAGACCCAGAGTTGGTTCACTTGTTTATCAAGTGGTCTGGACAGCTTTTCCCACTCACCCACCCACCCTCCCTATCAGCAGCCATAGCTGCACATAGTTTGAGTCTATTTCCTTTGGGTCCTAAGGAATGTAAACTCATGTTATGAAGACCTTTCTGGCAGGTGGAATTGGCAACAGCCAGGGCTGGGCAACGAACAGATGAAGTGCATGATCCAGGGCAGGTGCACATTTGGGCAGGTGTGAGTTGTCTCAGAGGGAGAACAATCAATGAAACACAGGGAGATCATTACCAGAAGAGGAGGAGTGTGGCCCTGGATGGGTGTACTTCATGCAGAATGTCCTGGAATCCCCAAATGGGGGGGACTGTTGTGAGGAAAAGCATAGCACTGGGATGGTTTGTTGCAATGTAGGGCCATAGGTCCCAGGGCAGACATGAATAATGGTAAGACAAAATAGAAAATGAATGAATGGAATATAAATGGGGCCATCATCTGTAACCTTATGCTATTGGGTATTGTCTGTATGAAAAGAACTGATGTTATGTAAAGCTGAAGCACTGTTATCCCATGAATGGAGTGTGGTATGCTATTTAATTTGATGCAGGGGATCTGTGTGAGCAATGATCCCCCCAAGCTGGTTTCTCACAGGTGAGGTAACATTGCCTATGGTCCAAGGCTTAATGGGAACAGCTGGCTTTATTCTAACAGCAACCCCTGCCTGGCCCAAAAAGGCACTGGTGGTAGATGTGAGGGTCAGCATGGGGCACTCCCACAGGGAACCACCTCTACCACTATTTAAAGATGGGACAGAAAATTAGTTGAGAACTTTGTCTAGTATTGTGGACAGCTTCCTGCTACACCCTCCGCACTTCCTCCTACAGAATTCTAGCCCTCCCACCCTGGCACACCTCATTGGGCCGCTCTACCTTCTCATATAATATTTCCATTATCTGGAACCTCACTCCCTCTAGAAATCCGCTCTGCACAATCCTGCCACTCACTTTCACTCCTCCTCTGGAAGCACTCTGCTCTTGCCTGTAACTGTACCTAATACCCTTTATCCCCCCGCCTCCCCCCACCACCCTGTTCCCCCTGACATCTTCTCCCCCCCATGCTCACCCTCTCTAACTCAAGGCCATCTCTAGCTGGTGCTTCCTGCACCCCTTTCCCCAACCTCCCACCCCTTTTTCTCCCCAGCCCCTCCCCCTTTCCCTCTCTCCTTCTCAGATGGGTCTTGTCCCTTGCAGGGCTCTCAGAATCCTGAGGGGATTAGTTCTTGGCCTCTACTTTCTGGTGAGCCCTGACCCTTGAGCGGTTCTTGGCATCCTGTGGGGATTAGTTCTTGGTTCCCCCTTCCCCTCCCCCTCCAACCTCTCCTTCCATGCCAGGACCTACTCCCATGTGATGTTCTCAGCTTCCCAAGGGGAACAGTTCCTGGCTTTCTGCTCCTCTCCCCCACCTCCCTTCCCCCCTATCTCTTCTCCTTCTCTGCCAGTTCCTGTCCCCTTGCCGGATTCTCAACATTCTGATGGAGTATAGATCTCGGTTGCTCTTCCTCTCTCCCTCCTCCTCCCCTTCCTTCCCTTTTCCTGCCGAGTCCCATCCCCTTGTAGGGTTCTCAGCATCCTGAAGGAGGATAGTTCCTGGCTCACCCCACCTCTCCCTTCTCCTTTATGCAATTCTCAACCCCTTGTCAGGTTCTTTATATCCTGAGGGGAATAGTTCTGGCTTGACCCTCCCCTCTCACCTCCTCCTCCCTTGGATAGCCCCGCCTCTTTCTTTCTCCTTCTATACCATGTCCTGTCCCCTTGCAGGGTTCTCAGCATCCTGATGAGGATTCGTTCTTGGTTTCCCCCTCCTTTTCTCCCTTCTTCCCGACCACCTTTTTTCTCTTCTCCTTTTCTGCCTGACCCCATCCCCCTGAAGGGTTTTCAGCACGCTGATGGTGATAAGTTCCTGGGCTGCCCAGCCTCTCCCCCACCAACCCTTTCTCCCCTCCCAGTTCTTACACTACCCCCTCCACTGCTTGTGTTATTAATCTCCCTTTCTCCCAATTCACTTAGCACTTAGTAATCTTTTTAGCTCTAATTGCACTTATTAATCCCTGTGCCCATCCTGATACCCTTGTTCTCCTCTGGCCTTTACCTTACTGCTTACCTCTACCTGGATTGTTACTTGTATGTTATTTCTACATATTGTTCTGTTACCCCAGTATGTCTCTTCCCTTGTGTTTGACTTTCACTTTTTTACCACACACTTTTTTTTATACAGTAATGACTGTTGTCTATGATTGATGTGAATTATATTAGTTCCTCTCTTTATGTACAGTAATTAAATTGCACTGTATGTATTTTATTTTATAATGTTTTGCTCGTCCCCCCATTATGTATCCCCTCTTACCAGGATACTTCTGTAAATAAGCTGTTCACAGCTCATGTTGTCTTTCCTGGTGAGACCTGGTGAAACCTTTTCAAATAAATAAATAAACAATAAATATTTCCCATCAGCGACCATAGTTGTGCATATCTTGTGCTTTCCCTTGTCACAGCTTGTGATTATTATGCAATGTACTGTACCTCAGGTTCTAAGGGAGGTAAACTCATACTCAGTGACCAAATCCCAATAAATAAATAACATAAAATTATATAAAATAAAAGAAGGTTTTGGAGACATTGCTGGCAGGTTATTCACTAAAAATACCACTAACAGTTTAATCTGGTTTAATGTCAATTGGCATCCATCTGTATTTCCCTTCCCCCGTGATGAGTCTGAAAATAGGCAGAATTGTCTAGCCCTCCTTTCCTGGTCAACAAAAAGTAAATAAAATAAAATAAATAAAGGTGGAACTGGCAACAGCCAGGTGTGGGTGACAGCCAGATCAGGTGCAAGACCCTGGAGAAGTGTTGGGGGGGGCTGTCACAGCACGAGGACATGAGACCAGGGCCAGAAAAGTAGGAGGGTGACCTTGCATGGACAGGCTCCATGGAAAGCTCCTGGGATCCCCAAATTTTAGAGGAGGGTCCTGTCACAAGAAAAGACACATCCCTGGGCAGGTTTGTCATCACACCTTGGGGCTAGGGTTCCCACAGGAAGGCACTGCTAATGGTTAGCCAGGTTGGAACATGGTTTTACTGCCAAAGGGCCCCTCATTTGTAACCTTATCATATTGGGTAGTGCCAGTATGAAAACTGCTGCTAAGTAATGCTGAGGCCCTGTTATCCCATTAACAGTGTATGGTGTGTTATTTATTTGATGCAGAGGCACTGCTTGGGCAATGATCCCTGGGTTTTCTCACTGGGTGGGTAGTTGTGCCCATGATTCAATGCCAAATGGGGATGACTGGGCTTAGGCCAACACAGTGACCCTTGGCTGGCCCAATCAGGCACTGGTGGTGAATGTGATGGCCAGTCAGGGACACTGCCACTGGGAAGGGTCTCTTGCATTACTTAAAGTTGGGACAAAGAGTTGGTTGACCTCTTTGCCCAGTACTCTGGACAGTTTCTCCTCCCCCCACCACACTCCCCATCAGCAGCCATAACTGCATATATCTTGTGTCTCTTTCTTGTTGCAGCTTGTGATTATTATCCTGTACATTGTACCCCTGGTGCTAAGGGATGTACACTTGTTTATGGAGGGCTTCCCAGGTGGAGGAAATGGCAACAGTTAGATGTGGGCGAAAGCCAGACTTGGTGCATATCCCTGGGCAGGTATGCATTTTGAAAGCAGGCTGTCACAACAGAGGGATGATATGCATTGAGAAACATGGAGACCAGGACCAGAAGAGGAGAAGTGTGACTCTGGGTAGTCATGCTCCATGGGGAGGTCCTGGAATCCCCAAATATGGGGAGAGGGGTCCATTGTCCTTCATGAGGAAACACAAGGCCCTGGGCAGGTTTTCCACACCTTGAGGATGGAGTTCCACCAGGTTTCTCACTGGATGGGGAGTTGTGCCCACAGTCCAATGCTCAAAAGGAGACAGCTGGCCTTAGGTCAACAGTGATGCCTGGCTGGCCCAATCAGGCACTGGTGGTGGATGCAATGGTCACCCAGGGATACTCTTGCAGAGAGGAGCCTCTGCAACTAATTAAGGCTGGGAAAAAGAGTTGTTTGACCTCTTTGTCTAGCAGTCAAGCTTTTCTCATCAACCATCCCAATCAGGAGTCATAGCTACGCATATCTTGTGTCTCTTTTTCATCACATTTTCTGATTATTATGCAGTGTATTGTACCTCACATACTAAGGGATATAAACTTATGTTATGGAGACCTTGCTGGCAGGTGGAATTGGCAAGAGACAGGTGTGGGTGAGAACCAGCCTGGGTGTGTGACCCTGGATGTATGCATGTGGGTGCAGGGTCTGTCACACAGCAAAGGTGTGTGACAAAACACAGGAAGATCAAGATCAGAAGAGGAGGAGTGCAGCCCTAGGTGGGCATACTTCATGGTGAAGACCCTGGAATCCCCAAAGTGGGGGGGACTGACACAAGGAGAGTATGGCAATGGGCAGGTTTGTCATACCTTGGGGCTGGAGTTCACTTGGTAGGCATGGCTAATGGGGAGCCTGGTTGAAACATAAATCTGATGCCCTGGGGCCCTACATCCAGAACCTTATGCTATTGGACATTGCCTGTTTGAAAAGAACTGATGTGAAGTAATACTGACGCTTTGTTATCCCATGAACGGAGTGTAGTGTGTTATGTAATTTGGTGCAGGGATTCTGTTTGGGCAAAGACCACCCCAGTTTCTCACTGGGATAGGAGAAATGAGCCCATAGTCCAATGCCCAATGGAGACAGCTAGGTTTAGGTCAAAGTTGACCACTGGCTGGCCTAATAAGGCACTGGTGGTGGATGTGAGGGTCAGTTAGGGACACTTCAGTTGGGAAGAGCCACTGTCACTACTTAAGGCTGTGACAAATTCTTTGTAGACTTCTTTGTTCAGCATTCTGAACAGTTTATCCCTCCCATCCTCCCCATCTGCAGCCATAGCTGCACATATCTTGTGTCTGTATCTTGTCACAGCATGTGATTATAGTGAACCTGGGAGGCTAATAGAGGTATAGTCATGTTATGGAGACCTTGCCTGCAGTTGGAATTGGCAACAGGAAAATGGGCAGATGTGAGAGACAGCAGGACTGGCCACACTTCCCTGGACAGCTGCATATTTGGGCAGTGGGGAGGGGGGCTGTCACAGAGGGAGGATGTGTGACAAAACATGGGGAGTTTAGGACCAGAATACGAGGAGTGCAGACCTGGGGGCATGATCCATGAGAAAAGTCCTGGAATCCCCAGATCTTGGGGGGGGGACCATAACACGGAAAAACATGGAACTGGGCAGGTTTGTCTCACCTCTGTACATAGTTCACCGGGCAGGCACACTTAACAGTTTGCCAGGCTGGAACATGAATTTCCTGCCCCAACGGCCCAACTTCTGTTACCTGAAGCAATTGGTATTGGCTTGCCTGTATGAAAATAATTAATGTTATGTAAAGCTGTGACCAAGTTATCCCATGAACGTGTGGGGCATTATGTAATTTGGTTACAGGGAATCTGTTTCGGCAGTGCCAGGAAATGTTTAGATTTGGAGTCTGAAAAAGCAAACATATAAATAACTCTACAAATGATGTAATGGGAAAGTGGTGGCCCACAGTACAGCAAAACCAAAACTATGAAAGACAAAAAAAGACCATTACAGCGAATGATGCTGTAATGGTCTGCTGTTCACCGACATGGCTTCTCCTGGTGTTGTGCCCCCTTCCTGAAACAACTCAGAACTGGAGTTGATTATATTTAAATGCTGGGGATGTGGGGACAGAGTCCCCCCCACATGGGTGGTGCAGGGGGAATAGGCCCTTGTGAAAAACACATTGGTTCTTTACGGCACAATACTGAGTGTTGGCATTGTGCCATCGCTGTACTGGATGTCAGCAGATTTACTGTTGAGAAAATGTGGAGCTTCTGTGTGAAAGGGGGTAGTGATATTGGTACTCAAGAAGGAAAATTCCAACTTAAAGTGATGGTGTTGCATGGATCACCAATATTTAAATTAATTTATAGATTGCAAAGTTAAGGACTAGAATAGTGAGAGTTAGTGAAAGGCTTCAGTTTGTGCATTTGTGGTACAAGGCTGAGGCACACAACAGCAGTTTACAGCATGTTGCCTTGGAATATCAAGTAGACAGAAATCTGAAAAAGAAAAATAGATAATTAATTTGTTACAATTCTACTATAACAGAGAATCTAAAGCATATTTTATAAGGATCAATCTTTTTGAAGTAGCTACACAAATGGAACATAATCGTCTTCTTCATTCAGAACTATTAGCATAGTGTTCCCAATGTTAGCATGTATATTGCCTGATCTTTCTGTAGCTTACTTTATATTGGATAAACTATCTGTCCGCATATGCTGCAAATCCAAAAACATGTCAGTCATTATGAATTATTTGTGAGGACAATGCCTTCTGTGAGCAATTTAAGAGGAAACACCAGAACAACCCTAAGGCTCTGGAGCTGGATATTCAAAGAACCTGCTATAGGCACAAGTTGTGATTTGGGGATTCTCCTGCAGCAGAGTAAATGTGGCAATATTTTTGCTTGTTTTCACATTTACAGCATTTGCCACTGCTGCAGGAAAAGTGATAATGCATGCATCAAAAATTTATGCACACATCATTATTGGGTTCTCAATTTTCCGCAAGTCATGGCAGATGTACACAATAATCAGCCCACTTTTTAATATCCACACTCTGACCAGGTCTGTAGACTGGTTAGGTACAATACATTCCATCAGGACACCTTGACTTGCTTCTGCCAGCCACTGTGTGAAGAGCTAGGATCAATGCTCCAGCCTAGGTCTGTAGCCTGTTTAGCTATAACACATTCCATCAGGGTGTCTTGCACTGCTTTTGCAGCTTGATGCATAACGAGCTATAATTTATACTCAAACCAAGGTCTGTAACCTGGATATTTAAAACTGATTCCACAAGGATGCCTTGTACTGCTTCTGTCACAGTCTGTATGAAGAGTTGGGATCCATCCTCAAGCCTGGGTTTGTAGACTGGTTCACTACAACACATTCCAAAACAACAACTTGCACTGCTCCTGCCAACCATTGTATGAAGAGCCAGGATCCACATTCATACCTACAGCAGGTCTGTAGCCAGGTTAGCTGCAACACATTCAGTTAGGGTGCCTTGCATGGCTTTTGCCACCCACAGTGTGAAGAGCTAGGATCCACACTCAAATCTAGGTCTGTAGCAGGTTTAGCTTCTCTGTATGAAGAGCGATGATCCATACTGAAAATTAAGTCTGTAGCTAGGTTAGCTACAACACATGTTGAATTGGATTAGAGGTATTTAAATAGATTTGGTTATGGTGAGAGAAGAAAGAAAGAAAGAAAGAAAGAAAGAAAGAAAGAAAGAAAGAAAGAAAGAAAGAAAGAAAGAAAGAAAGAAAGAAAGAAAATGGCAATTCATTTATTACACAAGGGTACAGTGATCCAAACTGTAAAGCAGTAACTTATCTCTTTTGGAATCTTTCCAGCATTCTGTAAACAACGTTAAATACTTTCCCCAATGGATATGACTACTTACAGGCAGCTCCTTTACAAGAGTAATTCACATTGTTAAAGTACATTCATTTGGGGAACTGGAGGTCCTAGACTTATTCCAGATATTAATTCGGTCACAGTAACCAGTCATTTTATTAAATTGCAGAGCTATCATCCATGCAGCCTTGTCTGTATTCCTTCACAGCTGACTTTCTGTGTCACATTCTGCAGCTTATTATATGGTACCTATTTAATACAAAACTGTAGTTATGCCAGTCATCTGTGTGAAGGTGTGACAAATTTATGATAGGACCGTTCAAAAGAAAAATAAGTTCAGATGGAAACATCCTCGCTCCAGTCAAGATCATTTACTGAATCTGCATTTCAATACAATTCAGTATGTTATGAACATTCAAATGGTAAACAAAGCAATGTTATTGTCTTGACATGCTTACAAAAAGGCGTGCACATACTTATAACTGTTATGGGCCCACTCATAATATTTAGGCTCATCAATTCCATATAGGAGGACTGTATCTTGCAGACAAGACAAATTATAATCAAACAAGCTTCTTTATCATTTACGTTTGTAATTCCGAATGGTATTTCAAAAGTGTCTCAAATTAATTATGAAGCTTCAGCCAAATAGAAACATAGAAACATAGAAGTTGTTGGAAGATAAAGACCACTTGACCCACCTAGTCTTCCCAGTTTTTCCTGCCTACTGTGTCACCGCAGACCCTACTCAATCTCCGGTCATCTCTTACCCTTGTCTTATTACCAAGGCCCCTTTTAACTGTCTTATGCATGCTTGAATCCCATCACTGTCTTGGTACCCACCATGTAGGCTGGAAGGCTGTTACAGGTATCCACCACCCTCTCCATGAAGAAGCATTTCCTTACATATCCTCTAAGCCTCCCCCCTCCAACTTCATAGCATGATTCCTTCTACTTGAGATTCTTTTTCTATGAAAAATGTAACCTTTATGTAGGTTATTATTACCTGTTAGGTATTTCAATTTTTCTATCACATACCCCCCCTTTCCCTCCTCTCCTCCAGAGAGTACATTTTCAGTTCCTTGAGTCTCTCCTAGTAGGGATATTCATGCAGGTCCTGCACCATTTTGGCAGCCCACTTTTGTACCACTTCCACCTTATCAATGTCCTTCTGGAGGTGGGGCCTCCAGAACTGGACTTAGTACTCAAGGTAGGGTTTTACCAGTGATCTATGCAAGGGTAATATTACCTCCTTCTTACTGGCAATACACATCCTTATGCACCAGCGCATCCTGCTAGCCTTCCCCACTGCCTTATCACACTGCTTCACTACCTTCAGGTCATCAGAAATAATTACCCCCCGGTCCATTTTCTGTTTGGTTGTTGCCAGGACTTTCCCCTCCCAGTTGGTACATAGCCCCTGTCACTCTGCCTCAAGTCCATGATTTTGCACTTTTTGGCATTGAATCCCAGCTGCCAAATCTTTGACCATTCTTCCAACTTTTTCAAATCATCCATCATTTTTTTTCCACCACCCTATCAATGTATCTACAGTACAAGTCACATTAAACTGTTCCTCCAACTCACTGGTTTAGCATTATTCAGTGAGTTGCTTAATGTGTGCAATTTTTACTGAAATTAATTAATAAAGGTTTCCCTAATGGTTTGTTTCTAGCTGATATTCAGTTTCAGCTTACTTTGAAGCTCTCTGGAGACTTTTATCAATGTAGTACAACATATTAAGCAACTCATAAAAAAACTGAACCACTGAGTTGGAACCCAATTTCACTACTGGAGTGTTCAGTACAACTTGATTAACATGTCATTCTACTCAGTGCGATGAAGAAGCTGTCACCAAGTATGAGCCAACAGCTATCCTGTATTCAGATTGAAAACCCCACCCCTGCTGCCAGGTTGTTTTCACCACTTCTGAGGACTCCACTCCCTGCTGTTTTTTTTTCATTAAAATGAACATATTATTATATTATTTCTGCTCTTTAATTCCTTTATCCCCCAAGATGCCACTATTTCTGGGTCCACTGACTGTTTAAAGTTGTTTACCTACTCCAAAATCACTCCATGCAAAAGTTCCCTGTTAGCGCGACAGCACAATACATGTTATATTCACTGGCTAATGGTTAACTTTTGCACGATTAGCAATGTACTGTAGCAGCTGAAGAAAACTGTTGCTGTTTGCTGTATTCAGGACAAAAAGTAAAAAGAAAATAAGGAAAAAATATACAAGGTACTAAATAATATTGGAATTCATTAATTCCAATATAAAATGACAAGTACTGTACAGTACTGTATGAATTCGATTAGGTAGATTTGGGGCCATTTATAAACTGAATGCCAGCAACTACTGCACTGGAAATGCATTTGGAAATGCATTGCATAAACACTGGATGGGAGCTGAATGGAGTTTATAGTGACTTAAAGTGCATTGCATGTGGATTGCATGTGAGTTGATGATTAGTTGAAAAAGAATTTGTATTTTAAGCATTTAGAATTGCTACTGCATTGCCAGCACAAAAAAAAAAAAAATAATGAAAGAGCAGTGAGTTGGAGGAACAGTTTAATGTGACTTGTACTTTACTCTACTTCAGATTGCCATCTGTGAACTGGCATACTTTTCCTTCTAGCACTTCCGCAGTGTCACTAATAAAGACATTGAAGAGGACCGGCCTAATACTGAACCTTGAGGCACCCTGCTGGTAACCTTGCCTTCTCCAGAGAGGACAACATTTACCACAGCCCTCTGACTCCTGTTACTTAACTAACCTCTTACCCAGTTTATAACTTTTTGACCCACTCACAGACAGGCCAGTTTGTTCACCAGTCTTCTATATGAAATGGTTTCAAATGCCTAACTGAAATCCAAGTAGGCCACATATATGGCAGAGTCAGACTGGCCTACCCGGATATCTGGAAATTTCCAGGCGGGCCCTCCTCTGTTGAGTTCCTGGCCATTTTGTAAACTCTGAACATCTTTGCATTTATCATCTATTTTTTAATTAAATAAAATATTTTTGGCACTGCAAATAAATTTAAAAGAGGCAAACACAGAGCTAGTGTATGCAATTGAAGTGGAATGCTGACATACGTGTGTAACTTCCCATTTGGGACCCCAGTATCCCAGTCCAACCCTGACTGCTGCTCCTCCCTGATCCACTACCCTGGTCACCCAGTTGAAGAACTCAATCAGGTTTATCTGGTAAGACCTTCTCCCCTGTAAAACAATGTTACTTTGGATCCTGTAATCCACTGGTTACAAGGTAATCCACTGTCCTTTCCTTCAGTAGTGTTTCCATTACTAAAGAAAAGAGCAGTTATGTAACACCATCGGAACTTCACCATCGGTGAACAGGAATCCAGATGGAAATTTTTCAGCAGTACAACTGGGGCTGCCCATGCCCTTGATGTCCGCCAACATCATCAACCCTATATAGGCATGACAGCCCCACTTCCTCTTTAGCTCTTTCCCCTGGAGACTAAGGGAGCTAGGCTCTTGCCATGGGGGTCCAAGGAGAGAGAGAGAGAGAGAGAGAGAGGTGCCCAGTTCTAAATAAAAGGCTGAATACACCAGACAGCCAGTTCTTAGACAGGAGCCCCAAGAAGGGTGATGGAAGGAGGGAAAATATACTGGAAGACTGAGATCCCCTCGAAGATCTACTGTTATGGTAAGTTTTATGTTACAGCTCTATCGTCTTTGGGGATATCTCATTTATCAGGTAACACTGTAGGAGTGTGTCCCAAGTACTAAAAAATGCATAACAGACAGTCTGGGAGGAGGGACCTCCATAAACCTAAGACAGGAGTCCCTGTAACACAGCCCTGTCATATCCTGCATGGGCTCTAGAGGCAATGTCCAGACTGTAGTGCTTGAAGAAAGTATGGACTGTACTCCAGGTGGCAGCCACACAAATGTCAGTGGCCAAGACCCCTTGACAACAAACCACCGAGGTAACCATTCCTCTGGTGGAGTGAGCTTTGACAGCACCAGGTAGTTCTTAGCCATATTTGTTGTAGCAGAACACAATGCAATTAGCCAACCATTTGGATAAATGCTGCTTTGAAAGTGAGATGCCCTCTCTACCCAGGGCAAAAGAGACAAACAGTTGCTCTGACTTTCTGGACTCCTTAGTCATAAGCAGATAGTGTGTCAGTGTTCTGTGCACATCTAACGAATGGAGCAATGCTTCCTCTGGATTGGCATGCTCAGGAAAATAAACAGGAAGGTGAATAAAGTGAATGAGTGTAAACTCTGAAACCACCTTGGGGAGGAACTTAGGATTTGTGCACATCTAACATATGGAGCAGTGCTTCCCCTGGATTGGCACACTCAAAAAAAAAAAAAAAACAGGAAGATGAACAGACTGAATGAGTGTAAACTCCAAAACCACCTTGGGGAGAAACTTAGGATTTGTGCACAAAGACACACTGTCATTGTGAAAGAACAAATAAGGCTCTATCAGCCTCAATCTCTGAAATTCTTCAAGCCAAAGTAACTGCAACTAAAAACAATGCTTCCCAATAGAGAAAGTGCAAATCGCAAGTCACGATTGGCTCAAAAGGAGACAAATTCAACTTTTCCAAAATCAAGTTCAAGTCCCAAGATGGGACAAGGGAATGGATTGGCAGTTTCAAATGAAGGATGCCTCTAAAGAAGGTATGGGAGACATGCATCTGAGCAAATTGTGCAGTCACCCATGGGCCCATGAAATGCAGAAATAGCCAAAAGGTGGACCCTGAGAGAACAGTACTGGAGGCCTGATTCAGAGTGTGAAATCAGATAGTTCAGGATGTGACTCACTGAGCAGGTGAAAGGGTCTAAGCTATGCTTAGCAGCCCTGATGGCAAACCACTTCCACTTCATGGCATATGTGACTGAAGTGGAAGGCTTCTGGCTGGTCAGTAGGATATCTGCCACCCTGTTAGATACCCCAAATCTGGCAATGGCTACGTTCTCAGGAACTAGGCATGGAGAAGGAGGGACTGGAGGTTGAGATGGATCAGGGTCCCCTGTGTTTGTGTCAGCAGATTCCTGCAAAGAGGAAGAGGGACCAGATATTTCTCCACCATCTGCTGAAGGACAGGGAACCATTTCTGTCAAGGCCAGAATGGAGCTACCAGAATCATGCTGGCTCCCTCCATTTGCAGCTTGATTAGCATCCTCTGAATCAGAGGAAATGGAGGGAATGCATAAAGAAACCTTCTGCTCCAAGAGAGGGACAATGCGTCTCACCTGAAAACTCAAACCCTGGATCTAGCAAGCAGAAACTGGCAGTTGTGCATTGAGTTGGGACACAAAAAGATCCAACTCTGGATGACCCCATCTGTTGAACAAGTCTTCTGCTAAGGATGAAAGAAGCTCCCATTCATGCATGCTGAACTGAATTCTGCTGAGACTGTCTGCAAGAGTGTTTTGTATGTCTCAGACTGTGATCTAATGCCCACTACCACACTCTCATAGCCTCCCTGCAAAGGGGGTATAAATAAGTCCCCCCGCTTGTTGATGTAGTACACTATGATTAGATTGTCGGACTGCACTAGCAGCTAACCTGAAGCAAGGTGTTCCTAAAGGCCAGCATGGCATAGGGCACTGCTCTTATCTCCAGGACACTGATATGCAAGGAGGTTTCCATTGGGAGTGAGAACCCTGGGTCTAGAAGGCAAGAAGGTGAGCTCTCCAGCTCAGGCCTATCTGTGGTTAGGATCTGATGCAAGGAGGAGATCTGGGAAGGGTTGCCTTGAAGCAAATTCAAGGGGTTCATCCACCACTGCAGTACCTTGTGTACTGGGGAAGAGACCAGGACTGGTTGGTCTAATTCATCTATGCGCTAGTCCCACTGTACACAGAGGGTCCACTGGAGGGTATGCATATGGAGGCTAGCCAGCGGGATGGTGGGTACGGCAGCTGCCATCAGGGTCAACAATCTGAGGTATAGCTTCTGCCAGAGTACACCAGGAGGAAGGACTGGCTGTAGTGACTGGACTTCTATACTGGGTTAAAGAAGTAGAACTCTACTACTGGGACCTTCAATTTATGGTAAAAAAGAAACAAACAAAATAAATGTATGTGTTTGTCTGAGTCGGCTGAAGTGATTTGTTATCTGTGCAGTTATCTAGATGTTTGTCTCAGGTGGTTGAAGGGGATTGTTATCTGTGTAATTTAACTAAGTGTAGAAATATCTGTTAAGTAGGGGGAATGGCTTAGCTAGAAGAAAGCCAGGTTAAAGCCAGATTTAAACACTGCTGTAGATAGCTTCTGCCAGAGAACACAAGGAGGAAAAAGCTGCTGTAGTGACTGGACTTCTCTACTGGGACTATATTGCCCCCCTTCCCCCACCCTAAGCCAGTTCTACTTTTATAGGCATAGGATTTGACTGATAATAGGAACTTCCTGTTTGGGAGCAGAAAGTGAGTGAACACAGAGCCACCAAGGACTCACCATCCTAGAAGGAAAAGAGTAGCTCTCCGCCCCCCCCCCCAGCTGCTGGAGGTCTGCCTCTGAGCAAGTAAGGAGACTACTGAGAAATACAGGATCTTCTTGTCCCAGAACAGGAAGAACAGGAGCTTAAAGGGCACAGAGGCAGTAAGTAAGTAGGGAGAAAAAATAAATAAATAAACAGAGGAAAGAGTAAGTATTCCAAACAACAGTGTAGGGGCCAGAAATAAGACATGATGGGAGTGGTGCAGTGCAGTGGCTGTGGAGCAGCAGTTTTCCGGGAAACATTTTGGAGGATGCGGTGTTGTCCCATCTGCAGGCACCTCACTGGGCAGAGGGAGGAGGTTGCTCATCTCCAGACTGAGTTGTCCAGGATTTGTGGGACCTCCTCTCCCATCCAGGGACCACCAGGGCCACTGCTGTTGCCTCAGAGGTTGCCAAGAAAGAGGAGCGGTTGGACCACAGCAGGCTCAGAGAGGGTGAGGGTGGTGGAATAGAGGTGCATCCCTCCAGCTGTTCCTCACCACAATTCATATGCTGTTCTGGAAAAGTGTGGTTCCTCTATGGAGGCACATGCAGTGGAGACCAAGGAGGATGCTGGAAACCTCCACAAAGGAGAGCCACAGGAGGGTGGCATGGGACCCCACAGGGGAAGGAAACAACTCCTGGTGGGGGACTCCATTGTTAGGAAGGTAGAACTGGGGGAGGAAGGTGAGAGGGAGCTAAGGTGCCTGCCTGGCACCATGGCTTGGAGGGACAGGGCGCGAATCCTCAGGATCACCAGAGCAGCTGCACAGGGGAGGGAGCTGGATGTCATTGTCCATCTAGGGACAAATGACCTGGCTAAGAAAGGGATCAGAGCAGTGCAGGAAGAGTTTGTGGAGTTGGGGAGGTGCCTTAGGCAAGTGGCACTCACAGTAACCTTCTCAGAGGTGCTGCCTGTCTATGGCATAGGTGAGGCTAGGGTGCTCCACAACATGGGACTCAATCAGTGGTTGAAAAACTGGTGCAGAGCTCAAGGATTTGGCTTCATTGGGGACTGGGGGTCCACCTGAAGTAATGCAGGCCTATACTGGGTGTGATGGTCTGCATCTGTCCGGAAGGGGAACCAGGATCCTAGGTGATAGGTTTAAATGCTTAATTGGCAAGCATTTTAACTAGCCAAGGGGGGAAGCACTGGAAAGGAGCAGGGAAATCCTTGCCCCCCCAAAAAAAAATCAGGGTAGAATGTGAGGTAAACACCAAGATAGAGATGTCTATAGGGAAAAGGGCATGGGTAAATGGATAAAGTGACAAAGGCAATAAGGACAGGGATGGGGCAAAAGGGAGGTAAGGCCATCAGAAAATGGAGGGTAATGAGTACCAATGCCTGTAGTTAGGGTAATAAGCTCCCAGAACTGGTGACCTTGTTGGAAGAAGGATGCCTGGATATTGTAGCAGTCACAGAAACATGTTACACAGAGAATCATGACTGGGATGTTAACATACCAGGGTACACAACCTACAGGAGAGACAGGGAGGTGAGAAGAGGGGGATGGGTAGTTCTCTATGTAAGGGAAGGGATAAAAGCAACTGAACAAAAGAGTAAACAGGGAGAAAAGGAGGCACTGTAGGTCACCTTAGAGACTGGAAATTGCACCACAATCTACACAGAGGTTATATACAGACCCCCATGTCAGGGGGAGGGAATGGACAAGGATATAATAGAAGGCATCCTTAGGATGGCAGAGAAAGGGGAGATACTATTGATGGGAGACCTGAATATGCCAGATGTTAACTGAAGCACCTTTGATGCAGCCACATCCAAGAGCAGAGCCATTCTCGATGCCCTACAGATGGCATGCCTCAAGCAGCTAGGGGTGGAACTCACTCAGAAGGGAGCAAGGGAGCCTTGTACTCTCAAATGGGGACAGTGAGAGGATCTCAGATCTAGAAGTGGGTAGCCATCTGGGAACAAGTGACCACCAAACAGTGTGTCTCATGGTAAACTCAGCTACAGAGTCAAACCATACAAAAGTGAGGGCACTGGACTTAAGGAGGGCTGGCTTTGGCAAGATGGGAGAGTGCCTTAGAAAAGCACTAGCAAACAGGCTAGAAGGTGGGGTGGTGCAACAATAGGAGAACATCTAAACTGCATTCACAGAGGCAACAAGCCTTTGTGTGAAGCAAATAAACAAATCAAAATGAAAGAAAAAGCCACTATGGTTCTCAAAAGAGGTGGTGGGGAAGGTCAGGGAGAAAAAAGCAGCATTCAGGAAGTATAAGGAAACACAGAAAGAGCAGGACAGACAGCTGTACTAGTTAAGGCAGAAGGAAGCAGGGAGGGAGGGAAGTTAGAATAGCAAAGCCCCAAGCTGAAGAAAAGATAGCCAACTCAGTTAAGAAGGGGATAAAACCTTTTATTGGTACATCAGGGAGTGCAGAAAGACAAAGGGAGGGATAGTGAGGCTGAATAGAATGGATGGTGGGTGGGCAGAGAGGGACAGTGAAAAAGCAGGGATACTGAATGAATACTTCTGCTCAGTGTTCACAAAAGAGGAGGAGGGGGAGATGCCTAATCCAGTTAACAGAAGCACTCTGGATAGGGTGGTCAATCCCAGTCCTTTCACAGAAGAAAGGGTTCCAAAAGAACTCCTAAAACTGAAGGTGGACAAAGCAATGGGGCCTGATGGAATTCCCCCCAGAATTCTGAAAGAATTAAGGGGAGAACTAGTGAAACCACTGACTACCATTTTTAACAAATCGTGGAAGGATGGTGTGGTATCTGAGGACTGGAGGAAGGGGGTTGTGATTCCCCTTCACAAAAGTGGGACCAAGACAGAGGCAGGAAACTACAGACCTGTCACTTTGACATCTGTGGTAGGGAAAGTGATGGAATCACTTCTTTTATTTGCAGTTAACCTTTTTATTTATTAATGATGTATATATACAGAGAACAGCAAAACATCCTCCAGTACATTTGTGTATACGTATATGTGTGTGTGTGTGTGTATATATATATATATATATATATATATATATAGGAAGTGCTAGAAACAGCATATTATCTGAAACAATGTACAGTTGGTATAACAATAAATGATTAAAGATCAAACAGGTTGTATATACAATGTAATAAAATGAAGATTAACATTATATGAATAAGGGAAAGCTAAAAAAAGAAATGGGTGAAAACATGTTAGTATTATATACAATCATGGTTATACTATGCTGTGGTGTAAGAATTGTAGCACTATGACAAAAATAAATAATGGGGGATGGTTATGGAGTAAACCGAAAGAGATATATTAAAAAAATAAAAAAAGAGAGAAGAAAAAGAGGAATAGAAAAATAAAGAGAGGAGGGGAAAGAGAGGGAGAGAGGAAAAAGCGGAGAATAGAAGGCAAGAAAGAAAAAAGAAAAGTGAGACCACTGCAGGTTGAGAAGGAGAGTTATTGTGCATATCAAAAACCATACATTAGTTAACAGATGGATTGAATGATGCCAAATAATTGAAAAAGTCCTGCCAACAATTATATGGTAAGACGGTCAAGAGATATGTGTGTCATAGGGTCAAGAGAGGCATAAAGAGATAATTGTTTGAGAATGTCAGGAAATGAGGTGATTATACTGAATCTCCAATGCGCTAGAATGTTATGCTTAACTTGAAGAAACAGTATAGACAGCCATCTATTCATAGAGTGAGATTTTTTTTGAGCGTAAATTAAAGATACCAAGTATACAGTATTTGGGGTCCAGTAAAAAGGGCTTACCAATCACTTTTATTGCAAAATTGTGTATACAGCATCAATGTTTTTGAATGGGAGGGCAACTCCATAAAATATGTAATAGATCTCCATTGGGTGAACTACAGCATCAGCATTTACTATTTCCATAAAATCCATTTTATGTAATATAGCTGGAGTTCTATACCACAAATGAAGAATTTTGGTTTGAATAAGAGAGCAGTGTTTATCATTAAAAGATTTGTGGCAGGCCAGCCAACATCTGTGCCATTGTATATCGGTTATATTATAATGTAGTAGCCTACACCATTTATTTTTTGTGTTAATGGATTGATCTGGAAGTGTATCTCTGATGGCTTTGTAAATAACACTGTTTAAATTGGATGTTATATTGGTCCATTTAGAGACGTGCTTATTATCCAGAGATTGGTTAGAAAAGAAGGAAAAATAGGAATTGCATGCCGTATGAAGCTGAAGATGTTTCCAAAAGTCCTGGTGGGGGAGATTCCATAGAGTTTACAGGCAGAATAAGATTTTAATTTTAAAACATGGGGTTCAAGAATATCTTTCAAGAAGAAAATTCCCTTATTTTTCCAGGTTCGAGAGAAAATTGGATTGTTATCTAGAGATATGCCACTATTTCCCCAAATAGTTGTAAAAGCAAGATGAGTTGGATTTGATTTTAGTAATTTATGAGTTCTTTTACAGTAAAATGTGGATAATGCAATGGTGGGGTGAGACTTTAATTTCAGAGGGAGGGAATTGTAAATAAAGGTTGTGGCAACATTACCTGGACATAGGGAAGATTCCATATTAACCCATAATGGTGATTTGGAATTAGGTTTACTAAATCATTTAATAGTTTGAGCTAATCAAAATGCCCCAAAATAGGATTGAAACCAAGGGAGTCCGAAACCCCCTCTTGTCCAGTGGGAATGAAGTTTTTTGCAGCTGAATCTAGGGATTTTGCCATCCCAGATAAAATGACCAATGATTTTGTCAATTTTGATGAAATAACTAAAGGGAATTATTAAAGGAATATTAGAAAAAAGATATAGTATTTTTGGGGCTATTGACATTTTTATAGCAGAGATTTTCTCATTAAAAGATAAATTAAGTAGTTTCCATGTATTGAGTGTGGATTTAATATTAGTTAGTAAAGGTGAAAGGTTGGCCTCCCAAATTTTGTCTAGTGTCGGGGTGATCCGAATGCCAAGATAAGTGATGCTATGGGGGGCCCAATGGAAACCTAGCGGGGAATTCATAAAGGGTTTACATAGATTATTCAGTGGTAACATTTCAGACTTGTTAAGATTCAAAGCTAGTCCAGAGATCGAGGTGAATTCATTAAGTAGTTGTATTAGAGGATGCCCAGAGATTTTGAGATTATCTAATAGAATAAGAAAGTCATCTGCATAAGAAAGTGAGGTATATAATGTGTGTTACCAATAGGGATACCATGGATTTTCAAAGATTGATGAAGGGATGCAGATAAGGGTTCCATGGCAAGAATAAATAAGAAAGGTGATGGGGGCATCCTTGTCTAGTGCCTCTTGCAAGATAAAAAGACAGTGAAAGAATAGAGTTAGTAAGGACACGAGCAGAGGGGAAGGTATATAGTAATTGAATGGAAGCACAACATTTGTTAGTAATGCTGAAATGGGATAGTACCTGAAATAAATAGTTCCAATTGAGGGAGTCAAATGCTTTCTCGAAGTCGATGGCAATAGCTGTGGCTGGAGTGTTAAGGGATTTTGCTTTATGAATTAAATTGAATAAAGAACGGAGATGGTCAGAGACATTTCTGTTTTTTGATAAATCCTGCTTGAGAAGCATGGACAAGCTTCTGGATTAAAGATTCTAAATGAAGGATTAGCACTTTTGCAAATATTTTCCCATCTGTATTATGTAGTGATATCGGTCTATAGCTAGAGAGGAAGGAAGGGTCTTTATCTTTTTTTGACAAAACAGTTATAATGGCATCGGTTGAACTATGAGGTAGTTTGCTTTTAGAAATTGCTTCCTGAAAAACATTAAAGAGTAAAGGGCAGAGAGTGTCAGTCAAGGATTTATAAAAATCATCAAGGAATCCATCACTTTCAGGTGACTTGCCGGATTTTAGGGAGGCTAATGCTGATTGGATCTCTTGTAAGGTAAGGGGTTCATCTAACATAGCCATATCTTGGTGGGAAAGGTGAGGTAGCTGCAATTTATCCAAAAAATATTGTATTTGGTTGGGATGTATTATGTTTTGATGTGAATATAATTGGTGGTAAAAGGATTGCATGGTGTGGTTGATTGAAGAATTATCCATATGGCGTTGGCCTGAGGAACTTTTTAGACCAGCAATATGTCTTTCCATCTGCTGTGATTTGAGTCGGTACTAGAGTAATTTACCACATCTGTCTCCTTGTTCCCAGTATCGATGTTTGAGCCTTAAAAGTGTGAGTTCTGCTTTCCTAGTTATTAATTTGTTGATTTTGATTCTTAATTGTAGGATTTCCTGATGGAGTTGTGAGTTGTGGTTAGGTTTATTTGTTTTGCAGTAGAAATTTCTTTTCTTTAAGGGTTTCTCTAGATTGGATAATTATTTGTTCTCTCTGTTTCTTTCTGTGAACTGCATAACTAATAATTTTGCCTCTAATTGTGGCTTTTAATGCTTCCCAAATAGTAGCATGCAATACAGTCGCAGTATTATTAAAAGAAAGAAAATCATGAATTTGGGTTGTAATCCAAGGTATAAATTCTAGGTCTCACAATAAAACTGGATCTAGACGCCAGGAAGGAGATTTGGTAGAGTGTGGACCCCAAAGTAAATGTAAACTTATAGGAGAATGATCTGATATGCTGATCGGGAGAATATTTGTATTAACTATGTGTTCAGTGATGGAAGGGGATGGGAACCAATAGTCAATTCAACTATAAGATTTATGTAAGGGAGAGTAGAATGTGTAGTCACATTGTCTAGGGTGGTGAAGTCTCTATATATCAGAAAGACCCCGATCTTTCAATAACATTGACAGAAAATTAATACTACGGGGATGAGCATCTTTTGATTAGTTACTTCTGTCTATTTGTGTCTCAAGTGCAAGATTAAAGTCTCCATCCATAAGTATAGGTAAATTGTTGTTGTTATTGCTCATAATTTGTTGAGTCAGGTTGTGGAAGAATTCAGAGGAATCTGAGTTAGGGGCATAGACATTTACTAGCATAAGGGACCTACCATAGAATTCAATATAGCAATAACCCATCTACCATCTGAGTCAGTGATGGTATTAATAGGAGACCAATGAAGGGATTTGTGAATTCAGATTGCAAGCCCACATTTTTTAAAAGGGGAGAAGGATGCATTTACTTGACTGACCCAGTCCCTTTTAAGCCTATCGACATCCTCTGATAAAAGTTTAGTTTCTTGTAAGAAAGCAATATGAACTTTTTGTTTTTTGAGATAAGTATTTGCTTGTGCTTACAAGGTGAATTGAGTCCCTTAACGTTCCATGAATGAAATATTAAATCAGTCATGACAATAGTAGGTAAAGTAGAAGGTTATAAATATGAATAAGGGACTCTTCATGTAAAAGTTAAAGAATGTCACTGGCTTAAAAGGGATATCCATAAAATAAATATATGTGTGCAGGGCTGTTAAATTGTATGGTTTCAAAGATTTTGAATGATTAAGATTATTGGGTCTCACTAAAGAATAGTATGGATGATATAGTATAGAGAGTACAAACATTAATACAAACAGAAACATATATACTACAATAGAGAAAAAGAGCTGGTTAAAGAACATCTATGAAATGTAAAGAGATATGAGTTGGTGGAAGCACCAAGACTCTCTCACTAAACTACTAGGCGTGAGAAGAAGTGAGTAAAGTTTAAGAAAAAAAATCAACATGCTCTAATCTTCAGCTACACACTATATTCACAATATTGGTAACTCTTTAACTTTTTATTTATTTATTTATTTATTCTTATATCGGATTTACAAACCTTTGAGTCAGAGACTCATTTACAAAGGCACCTCATCGCAAAGGAGGGAAGACAACATAATTGTGAAGCAAGACAATGGGAACAGCACAGGTGATACACAGATGGCATATATATATAACAGGCATTTCAAGAGTAAGTAGAATATATCCAAGTTGTAAAGAGCTCATGAGAAGGATAAATCAAACAGGGACAAGTTGGATTTGAGGCACACTCGGGTAGCCCTAGGATAGGCAACTACAGCCCGATACTCGTGAGGTGTTTGCGTAGGGCGGTTTTGAAGGGGCCAATTTTGGGGATGTTTGTGATGTGCCTGGGGAGGGAGTTGTAACAGGATGGTGCTCTGTGGTGGAAGGACCTTTGTGCAAGTGAGGTCCTGGCTCTGGGCACCTGGAAGGTGGCTTTGTTGGTATCACGGTTGGTGACTGAGTGGGAGGCCTGTAGAAGCGGTGTAGCGACTCCTGTGGGACAAAACCCAAGTAGAGCCTTTTTTGCCAGTATACAGGTGTGGTATTGCAGGCGTTCTTCAAAATTGAGTATGTTTGAGGTGGAGTAGACTTGGCATGTGTGAGTTCTGCTGGGGCACTGGTTAGGAGCCTGCAGGCTTTGTTGATGGAGGTTTGTATTTTAGTGAGGGCAGTAGGGTCAGTGGCTGTGTAGATGGGGAGTCCATAGTCAACCAGAGACAGGAAGGAGGAAGAGATAGCCAGCCATAAGGCGACCTCGGGGAGGCAGTCTTTGTGACGGTATAGGAGTCCAATCAGGGCATTCATGGCAGAGGACAACGTACTGACATGGGCATGGTAGGAGAGAGCCGAGTCAAAGGTGATGCCCAGGTATTTGTATGCTGATACCTGCTTGAGGGGGTGGAGGGTGCTGGGAATGATGCAAAGGGGAGCATTTTTGGAGCTACTCTGTCTGTGTGCAAAGATCATTGATTTTGCCTTTTTGAGATTCAGAACCAGGCGATGGTCGAGGAACCATTTTTCAGCTTGGCTGAAGAAGAGTTACGAGGAGCTCTGGAGGTGAGTGGGTTGGAGTCTGAGGCAACTAGGACTGCATCGTCCAGCATAAAGAAGCATTTTGCCTGTACAGGAGCTGGGAAGGGTGTTTAAAAAGAGACTGAATAAAGTGGGGCCCAGGATAGAGCCTTGTGGGTCCCCGGAGCATACAGGCAGTGCAGTAGATAGGGTTCCATTTAGTTTAACCCGTTGGGATCTATTCCTGAGGTAACTGGAGAACCAGGCCAGAGGGCCAGATGAGAGACCCAACTGGTGGAGGGTGTCAAGCATTAATGGGTGACTCACAGTGTCGAAGGCCTTAGATAGGTCTATGAACACTGCCCCAGCAATCTCCCCTGCATCTAGTGCAGAGTGCATTTGGTGGGAAAATTCCAGTAGGGCTGTGGTGGTGCTGTGACCGGAGCGGAAGCCGTGCTGCTCTGGGCAAACTATGTTGTAGTTGGATAGGTAATCCACAAGTTGTGTGGACACTATTTTCTCAAGAGTTTTAGAGGGGAGGATGGAGATAGGTCTATAGTTTTGGGTATTGTCTGGTCTCATTTTTATGGATAGGGGTGATTTGGCCTGTTTCCATGCACTCGGGAACTGGCCGAGGCACAGGAGGCGATTAAGTAGGTCAGTGAGGGGCTAGCATGACATCCAGTGTCAGGTGGAGTATCCTGGAGTCAAGGGGTCACTGCTCGGGTTGTGGGAGGTGAGGGTTTTAGGAGGAGTGGTTTAGCATCTTGGGGAGATAGCCTTGAAGAAAAAGGGGCGTGAAGCAGCTGGGAGGTTGGTTATAGGACGGGGTCAAAGAAGGTAGTAGGAAGGACTGCACTAAGGTCTGAGAAAAGTTGTGTTGAGGCAGTCAGCAACACAAGATGGGTCAGTATATTCGCCATTAATAACCATCTGAGAGGGAGGAGGGCGGGTTTTCCCTTTTAACTCCTTAATGTTATCCCAGAAGGCTCGGGCAGAGCCCCAGGAGGAGGTTAAGGTGGTTTGATAGTAGTTGGCTTTGGCTTGTCTTATGGCCCAGGTGCACTGGTTGCGAGCTGCATTGTAGGCTTGCCTGTCTGCTGACCTGCCGGTCTCGCCATCAATGTGCCATAGGTTATCACACTGCATTAGTTGTTGGATCAGGGAGGGGGAAATCCAGGCAGCGGTGTGTCTCTTGGGGTGTGTGTTGGTGACAGGGGCAAAGATGTCACAGGCCTTACAGAAGGTATTAGTGAGGAAGGCTAGGGCAGTATCCATGTCTGTAGCCAGGGAGATTGGGGACCAGTCGACCTGGGCAAGTACTGCTTTAGCTTGTTAAGGCCCCCGTGGTGGAAGCGTTGACGGGGGGTTGCTTTGTACGCAGGAGTACGTGTGGGGGAGGACCAGAGGCAGAGAATAGGTGAGTGGTCACAAAGGGCGTCGACTAGGACGCTAACTGCCTTTACTTTGTGCGGACGGTTTGAGAGCACAATGTCTAGTAGGGAGCTAGTCCCACTTGATTGGTTAAATCTAGTGGGCCGATTCATAAATTGGGATAGGTCAAGGGCAGAGAAATTGTCCTTAATTTGAGCTGAGGTGGAGCCAAGCCAATTGATGTTGAGGTCTCAAGGACAAGCTGATCAACCTTGTGTGGCAGGGAGTGAAGATAATCGGTGAGGACGGACCTACGTTTGTGCATTGGGGGTACGCAAGGCGGTTGTGAGGTACAGAGGGCCATGGCCTGGGTCGGGGTGATTTTAGTGTGATGGCTGTGCCCCATGGTCGAGTTTGGGTCGGAAGTGCATGACCAAGGAGGAGTTACTTAGGTAGACTGGCAGCATACCGCCACGCTTACCCACCCGATCTTCTCTGAAGAAGGTGAAGCCAGGGAAGGAGACAGCAGAGTCTGGGGTAGATTGAGAGAGCCAGGTCTCCACTAATGCAAGAATGTTGGGCTTGTGTTGAGAGATCCAGCACTGGAGTGCAGCGGTCTTCTTTGAGAGACTACGGATATTCATGGAGGCAATGCGGATTCCATGACCTGCAGGGGGCGATGCTGATGGTCCTGGTCCGGGGTTAGGGTGGACATTTCCAGAGAGCAGGAGAAGTAGGATGACGAGTCGGAGGAAAGGACTACGGCGGTAGTGGTAGGGGTACCTGGGCTGGTGTGAGAATCTGGGGGGGCAGTGCAGGGGATGGGTAGGGAGTTAAGGAGGGGTAGGGCTAGGACAGAGGGAGACCACCGACAGTTGTGTACTGGGGGGGTGGGCACTGGTTGAGGGTGGGGTGGGGGGATAGGGTGGTCCAGTGTGTGAGGTGCACTAGTGGTGAGCGGAAGGGAGACGGGAGGGCTAGGAGCGGTGGGGGAATGATATAAGGGTGGCTGTGGTGCTGGCTGGAACTGTGACTAGTATTCAGGTAATTAGAATGAGTCCCTTGGAGGAACCACCAACATCTTACCATTTATATAATAGAATTATTGAAATGTTAATAAATCCCAAACATAATAATATGGCATGAACTTATAATTGCCAACATAGTGCAAAGAAATCTAAGTTATGTAAGCCAGAGTAGGGCCTTTTGTTTAACAAGATTGTCCACAAAACTGTATTTATAGTTAGGAATTTTGTAATGCATGGAGACTGGTTAAATAATATATTAAAAAGAAAAATTGGAGGAAAGATAACCTAGTCAGTGTAATATAAATTATATATAGGGCATCAGCATATTATAATGTTCATTTTGGCAAAATTATAATATGCAAGGTAGAAACATGAATTTATAAATCAATATATATAGTCATCTTAATTTAATTTAGTGATAATGATAGGAAAAAGCTTTAGGCTTCAAGGGTCTAGATTATCAAATCAAAGTGTAAGGATGCATTGCTAGTGGTACATGACTCGAATATTGCCAAAAAGTGAATAACAAGTTATTTATAGTGGGGTAGCCGAATCTATTAAAAGGCCTGGCAAGCCCCTACTATGGATGAATTCACGGAGCTTGGTAGAGCTGTAGAGTATTGGCTTCGCGTATACATGTACTGTTATTTTGTTAATAAAGTGTGAAAGTCTTGAAAATTGCCTGAGATGAAGTAGTAGTACAAAAACAAAAAAATTGAAAATAAAACACTGAAGCCCCATATATCAACAGCTAATAGGGTAATAGTGGGTAATCATATACATTTAAACAATTTCCACACTAAAATGATCCGTGTGGCAAGCACTTAAATTATTAACAGGAAGAAAAGGCCTGCTAGATATGTGTTAGAGGAAGAAATAAAGAATTTCGTATATACTGTATGTATATGCAAAATTACACATCTTAATAGTGGTGTGTATATAAAATTGCTGCACATGTGTATCGCTGAATAAAACAAGTGCAAAAAACTGGCAATACACCAATTATGTGAAGAAGGACCTTACCATAACCATTTCTACAGCAAAGGGAAAGTTGACCTAATGTAGAGATTCACAAAATGTTGAATAGTTGAATGGCTCTTAAGCCTATTGAGAATTTTAAGCGAATAATACCACTGAGCTTGCAATCACAGTTTACAGCCTTGCACATTCCAAACCGGTTGTGTGCAATAGTAGTACACACTTTAGGAATGTGCTGTGCGGCTGAAGCAAAATATAGGTCTACATGGTTAACTAGACTGATGGGGTAGAAATTACATTACAATTAGCTGCACAAAGTGTGGAAAGAGCCAGCAATTCTTGTGTTTATGTGGATTTGCAGAAGTAGCAATTGCTTTATTCTTCAGCTTCGCTTTTCTTTTCTTTTTAAGGGGTTCAGATGACTTAAAGGGAGAGCTGGATACCAATTTGGCCCACGAAGAATCAGGAGAGTTGCTAATGGGCAATGGTTCTTTCAGAACTTGACTCTCTTGTTCCATATCATTTTCATGTAGTTCCTCCTGTGATGAGTGTGAATCATACTGTAGAAGGGAGAACTTATTGAAGACGGCCAGTGGAGTGGAAAAAGCAATGTGTCGCTTGGGTTGAAAAGGGGAGACAGAAGGAACATCATTTGAGCAGCATGAATGACCGCCATGGGGTGAACCGCTGGATCTTTTGTCTTTCAGGTGAGCAGAAATACATAGAGAAGGTGCAACAGTAGATGAGGTAGGAGCAGATTTTTCTTGTCTTTCGAGACTGAATTTGGTAGAAGGAGCAAAGTGATCGGAATGTGAGATGACCAAATTGGAGCCACGGGGAGCCACAGCATTAATATCTGGTGGAGTGAGTACAGATTGATGTGCACCAAGAAATGCAGATAGTGCTTCGGGATGCAAAAGTCCCTGGTAGATTCTTTTAAAAATAGATGCATTGTGGCTGGATATCATAATGCAAACTTAATGCCCTGCTGATGTAACAGTGTTTTGATAGGACTGTAGGCTTTACGCTTGTTGGAAAGATCCCTCGAGAAGTCTCTAAAGATTAAGATTTTATGTTCCTGCCACATAAACATTCCAACTTGCCTTGCTCTGTTAAGTATTAATTCCGTATGTCCGTAGTTTAGGAATTTAGCAATGATGGGCCAAGGTTTCTGGTCAGGGTTAGGCCTCGAACCGAGAGTACGATGAGATCTTTCAATGATGAGATCCTAACCAGCTGGTAGTTTGAGTAGAGTAGGTAAGACACGCATTAGGAGTGCACTGGTATCACCGAGTTCTACACCTTCAGGGAAACCCAGGAATCGGAGGTTATTACGTCTGTTTCTATTTTCAATATTATCAATTTTGTCTTGTAAGGTTCTAATAACTCTGTCCTGTTCCCTGATAGTAGCTTGCAGATCATTAATTGAATTTTCATCATGGCGTGCTTTAGTCTCTGTAGCATTTATTTTTTGGTCGAGGACTTGAATATTGGTGGCATTCTGCTTTGAAGCTATTTTTAAATAATTTATTTCATTAATTAGCTGCTGAAACATTGATTCCACTCTGTTAAGAGAGCTATTTTGAATAGGCTGGTTGGCCATTGTTGTAGGCCCTCACAGAGAATCACTGTCAATATTGCTGTAGGATCTAGAGGTAGGTAACTTTGAAAATACTTTTCCAGAATTGACTTTTGTAGAAGGCAAAGTAAAGTCTCGATTGTTGGCGATGATTGATTGTCTAGGAGCAGATGGATGGATGGTGATGGTTAATGTTCCCAGGGAGAAGCAAAATTAGGCAGCCATCTTCAGGACAGCCAGGCCATGCCCCCCATGGAATCACTTCTGAAGGAAAGAATTGTTGAGTACCTAGAGGCTAGTGGAGCACTGGACCCAAGACAGCATGGATTCACAGTGGGAAGGTCATGTCAGACGAATCTAATTGATTTCTCTGACTGGGTAACCAAAGTAGTAGACCAGGGAGGGGCTATGGACATGGCCTACCTAGACTTTAGTACGGCATTTGTGACAGTCCCACAAAAAAGATTAATAGTCAAATTAACCAGCCTGGGAGTGGGTCCCAGGGTGGTAGCCTGGATAAAACACTGGCTGGACAACATGACACAGAAGGTAATTGTAAATGGAGTCCACTCTGAAGAAAGAGGGGTAACTAGTAGGATACTGCAGGGTTCGGTACTTGGTCCAGTCCTCTTTAATGCCTTTATAAGTGACATTGCAGAGGGACTGGAAGGAAAAGTATGCCTCTTTGAAGATGACACAAAGATCTGCAACAGAGTTGATACACAAGGAGGCATGGAAAGGATGAAAAAGGACTTGGCAAGGTTGGTGGAATGGTCAGAAGCATGGCAGCTTGGATTCAATGCAAAGAAGTGCAAAATAATGCACCTGGGAAGCAAAAACCCAGGGGAAAATTACACAATGGGGGGGAGGAAGTAACAATAACAAAAATGGAAAGGGACCTGGGGGTTATCATATCAGTTGACCTTAAGGTTAACAAGCAATAAGAGAAGCAGTAGGCAGGGCTGGGGGGACACTAGGATGTATAGGGAGAGGCATCACCAGTAGAAAACAGGAAGTTGTTATCTCTCTGTACAGACATTTGGCGAGACCCCATCTGGAGTACTGCAACCAGTTCTGGAGACCCCATATCCACAAGGACATAGACAGGATGAAGGCAGTCCAGAGGAGGGCAACTAAAATTATGCAGGGTCTGCAAAAGAAGCTATATGAGGAGAGATTAAAGGAGCTTAATATGTGTACCCTTGAGGAAAGGAGGAAGGGGGAGGCATGATAGAAACTTTTAAGTACCTCAGTGGAATGGAATCAATAAAGTCCAAGAGGGTAGCATCTTTCAGAAAAGATGTGCAAGAACAAGGGGACACAATTTGAAGATGGGGGAAGCGGTTCAGGGGTAATATGAGGAAGTATTTTTTTCACAGAGAGGGTGGTTGATGTGTGGAATAGCCTTCCTGAGGTGGTTGTTGGGTCTAAAACTGTGAGAGAATTCAAGTATGCATGGGACAGACATAAGACAATTTTTGTGGGGGTTGGAAGAAATAGCCTGTTGGTTAACTAGGATCTGCAGCTTATCCTGTAGGTAGGGAAATGGGCAGACTAGGTGGGCCAAGCAGTCCATATCTGCCGTCAAAGTCTATGTTTCTATGTTTCTGTAACATGGCAGGAATGCAGCAACTCTGAACAACTTCCTGTGCTTGGGCTATGAGACACTCTGCCCTATCTTGGGGCAGGAAGGCTTTCCTCTGTGCCGAGTCCAGAACCACCCCAATATACTGCAACCTTAGGGACGGTATCAGAACCGACTTGGGCAAGTTGAAAGATAATGCTCAGGGAGTGGAAGAGCTGGAGAAATTGCTCCAGAATCAGCAAGAGCTGTTTCTTGGATGGGGCATTCATGAGCCAATCATCCAGAGAAGGGAAGAGATACAGTCCTTCCCTTCTGCGAGCAGCTGCAACAGCTTCTAAGCACTTAGTAAAGACTTGCAGCGCAAAGTACAAGCGAAAAGGCGACACTTTGAACTGATAATGCTTGCCCTGAAAGGCGAAATGGAGAAACTTCCTGTGAGGAGGGAAGTGCAAAATGTGCAGGTAAGCATCCTGCATTTCCAGGGAACAGAGCCAGTCCCCTGTCTTGAGGAGAGCATTAGGCCTGGTAAAGTTACCATTCAGAACTTCTTGTAGTGGACATACAGAGTGGGGTCCTTTAGGTCTAGAATAGGCCTCAGATCTCCAGTCTTTTTGGAGACCAAGAAGAATCTGGAATAAAAAACCCTGTTTCTCTGGCACCTGGGCACTGACTTGATGGCTTTTACGTGCATACGAGACTGTACCTCCTCCCAGAGAATGGACAGGTGGGCTGTAGGATAACAGGAGGGTGGAGGTGGGGTTTCTGAAGGTTGCTCGATGAGTTTCAAGGTGTGAACCTTTTTCATGATCTATAAATCCATGCATTTGAAGTTATGGCTCTCCATTGATTCAGATGGACGGAGAACCGACCTCCAACCTCCACCTCCTGGTCCAGGACTGTTGGAGGTGGGTCTGGAAAGGAGTCAAAAAGAGGTGAAACCGGTCACAGGGGCTTGTCCTCACCTCTGGGGAGCTTGGCCGCTGCTCCAGAACTGAGGGGTCGGGCAAGGGAGCATGGGCTTTGCGATTTCCCTGTGGATGGGGAGCTGTCCACAGCCTATAGTTCTGTTTACAAAAAGGAGGCCATCCTCTACCCTTTGTTTGGGTATGGTAGAGGGCATGGACAGACGTGAGGGCTCTGCCCAAGGCCTGTACGTCATTTATGATGTCCTGAACATCAGGGCCAAACCGCTTGGTGCCACTGAAGGGGGCATTAAGTACCTTTTGTGCACATCAGATGCAAACCCAGAAACTCTGAGCTAGGAGTCCCTTCGGAAGCATATACCTGTTGCAGCTGCCCTGGAAACCACGTCAGCCAAGTCATACAAGGCTCTGAGGAAGTGTTTACTAACATCGTCAGCCACTTGGATGCACTGTATCAGCTCCTGCTTCTGAGTGCCCTGCAGAAGGGCCTGGCGGCAGCCTTGCCCCTCTTCTAACTTGCATTCTGATATTTTACCATATGTGACAGTTTTCAATCCTAAAACCTAGAGTAGAGGACGCACAAACCTGGTTAGCCCAGAGGTCAATTCTATGAGACTCTTTGTCTGCGGGAAGAGAACTAAGGTGCTTATGCTCCTTAGATCTGTCATGAGCTGCCTGAATGACCACTGAGTCTGTCTCAGGTTGGGCAGCATATCAGGGAAGACACTGGGGGGGCATAATAAAGTTTATCCACCCTTCTAGGCATAGCTCTCACCATGTCTGGTATGTGCCAGGCTGCCATGGCTGCATTTTTTCAAGGCTGGAAGCACTGGAGGAAAAATCTTTGGGGAGAGTCAGAAATCTCCAGGAAATCCACCAGGTCTTTTCTGGCGGCATCCTTTTCCTCAGTGTGGATGACCATGGCTGAGGATAGCTGCTTCATCACATTAAAAAATATGGGGTCCTCAGGAGGAGACCTGGGAGTATGCTTCAAAGAGTCCTCACTGACAGAAGAGGCAGTAGATTGTCAGAGAGCAGGATCTCTTCCTCTTCTTCCTCCACATCATCAGGAAGAATGAGGTCTGGGTGATACTCCTCCTCGATGTTGACCTTCTCAATATCTGGTTCTGGCATCAGATATCATGGTGGTGGCTCACGGGGAGTCTCCCAGAGTTGACGAATAGGAGTCAACGACAAAGCTGCCATTGACATTGTCAGCAAGGGAGTCCTGTTTATGGCACCCAGCTGCTGCACAAGCATGACAGTGAACTTAATAAGGACTTAATTCAGGTTGACGGTAGTCATCAACGGAGCGGGGTTCGACAGCATTGGTGTTGATGACCCACCTGCTTGATCCTGAGAACCTGAGGAGCCTGTTGCCCTGGAGATATGAGGGTCAGGCCTCGATGGGAGAGTCATTGAGGACAAGCCTGTCATCTACAATGGAGGGGCCGAAGACCCGGAGGTTGACGGCTGTCTGTCCTGAGAATCATACTGAGGTGTTGTCGGTATGGTTTAGTGGGCACAGAGACCTGGACGCAGTTCTCTTTGTCCATGCAGCCACAGCTGATGAAGATTCCACAGATGAAGGAGAGGTTAACGGAGAGCGAGATCATCGCCGGGTGGAGTGGTCACGATCTCTGTCTTTGTTATGACTTTTCTCGAGGATTTGTCTCAGGCCTTGGAGGCCTGAGAGCTTGTAGATCCAACTGGTGACTGGAAAGCCGGGGCCATTAGGAATCTTTAAAAGCATTTTTGTGTCACCAGAGGGTTGTTTGATTAAACTTAAGGCAGAGCTCACAGTCAGAAACTCTGTGGTCAGGCCCAAGACAGAAGACACAGAGACAGTGTTTGTCTGTGGAGGCAATCTTTTTTCTGAAGCAGCAGCAACAGAAGAGAGAAGTGGAAGGATTAACTCGTAACATAAACAAAAAAGAGGAATCTCTTTAAAAAAATGATTTTTAAAAGTAAAGAAAAGCCATAGAAGAAAAAAGGTGCAAACACTCTGACAGAACTTCTGCATAGACCCAAGCAAGTGAGTCGATGACAGGAAAGAACTGAGGAGCGAGCGGGGCTGCTCATGCTTATAAAGGGTTGATGACATCTATGGACGTCAACAGTATGGATGGCCCCAGTTGTACTGCTGGAAATCTTTTGTGTGGATTCCCCATCACTGATGGTGAAGTTCCTATGGTGTTATCTGATGACTAAGATACCCCCGAAGAAGATCTGAAGGTTATATTTGCCATTTGCAAAATATACAATGTAGTCTAGCTGTACACAAAAACACAAAGTCTAAAAGGTTTCTGAAAAAGAAAACTGCATCTGCTAAGCAGTATGAAGATATCTATATCTGTATCTGTATCTATTTGTATATCTATATCTATAGCTACAGTATATTACATGGATGGGACCTTTTCCCCATAGGATCCCATTATCATGTATTTCCCTGTATACCTCACCAGTTAGACCTACATTCCAAACAATTAAAGCTGCATACCTCCCAATTAAAGCTGCATAGATCCACACCAAAACCTGAATGCTGTTGGAAAAATCACCTATAGACCCACATTATTACCACCAAAACAAACAACTAAATGACCAATTAAATCAATAAATGCATGAAAGAACACACCAGCTGAACCCATTTAGAAATGTCTATGCTAATTAGCACACCTAATAAGCACACTGTCAAAAACATTGCCTTACCTACTAGGTCTCCTGACAAAAACATCCCCATGTGTTATACTAAACAAATGATGGTAAGTGTGCTGCATAGGGATATAATTCACTCATCTTGGGGTCCTAATAATGTCATAGTGCCACTCACCCTTTGGACTTGTGGCTTATTGACCTCATTAGGACCATCAATGGAATTATATCCCTTAACACCACACTTACCTATCATTTATTCTTGCTATCTATCTATCTATCTATCTATCTATCTATCTATCTATCTATCTATCTATCTATCTATCTATCTAATCAGGTGTACATGATATGCGAGTGTGGAATACAGGAAATATTTAAATGAGTGCATAGTGACCTCAGGTAACATCCTGAGTGGTGGAGCATAGCGGATCTACAAGTGATGCTTCCAGAGGTCACTATGCATGAATTCAAATATTTCCTGTTTCACACTCGCACATCATGTGTTCGATTTTTACAATAGAGGTCCTACTGGGTTTTGAGGTGTGTATTTTGTGTTGTTTTGTTGTGGTTAATTTGTTTGCATGGGTTTATTTTTGATGTATATTTGTTTATTTTTTTGTTGTGGTGTTCCTACTTGTGCTGCTGTTCTGGGTTTGTGATATGTTTGACATGTGATTATTGGATTGGGTGGTTTATTGCATTTGCTTCTGGGTTTTTTACCTGGTGACTGGTGATGTCACATAGTTATTCAGGGTGATTGGCTGATGTAGTTTTTGGGGTGTATTAATGGCAAGTTTATACAAATAAGCCTTGCTCAATGGTGCCCGCCTGGATAACTATAGATTTTAAATGATTGATTGACTGATTGATTATGAGATATCAGGATTTGTCTCTATGTAAGTGACTGGATGTTTTCTTTTTCTTTTTTTTTTTTGTTGTGTATGTGATTTATTTTTCTGCTCTGGGATTTATTTTTTCAGTGCTTAGATTTATTTCTGTAGTGGATTTATTTGTGCAGTGCTTTTCAGGTATGTGTTATTGTTTCATGTTATATCGGTGCTTTACAGTATTCGTGCCTCACATTAGTGGGATTTTATTTAGTGACATTTCAAATATATATACTTTGGTACTTTTTCGCTCATATTTGAGATAGTTTATAATCATTTTTATTATTCAGAAATGATCACTGAAAATCCGACACTCTGTGCGTGGCACAACAACTTCCCTAACCCCCTTCATAAGATCATCCAGTTTCGTGATATGTCCAGATTTAACCCCAGCATTTTTATTACCTCTATCCACAATACTGACTGGGGGCCAATAAATTCCCTTCTGGACGTCAACAAAGCTCTTGACTTCTTTGCGTCCAAGTTCACAGAAATTGTTGATTGTCATGCTCCTATGAAGAAATGCTGGTATAAAGGAGCAAAAGCACCATGGCTTTCCAAGGAACTCAGGGAACTCATGGCCACTCATGACAGAGCCTAGCAGACTTACAAAAATAGTGGGCTACCATCTGATTGGCAAACCTATGAGCAGTTAAGGAACAGCTGCAAGAACTCCACCCTGAAAGCTAAGCACCAGCATTTTAAGCGACTCCAGACCGAGCATCTCAGTAATCCAAAGAATTTCTGGAAACAGGTTAATTCCCTCTTAAAAGGGAATATCTCTGTGTTCCCTAGCACCCTACATTCCCAAGGAGTGGTACTCAATAACCCCCTTGCCATAGCTACTGGTTTTAATGAATACTTCACTGATCTGCATAAGTATACATCTCTCTTATCCAGATCTCCTTCCCCCCAACCTGACCCTCTGACACTTGAAGTCTCTTTTGACCACCTCACATTTCACCTTAAACTGGCAACCCTCTCTGGAGTATATCAACTTCTCAAAAATCTGAAGGCTGACAGCTCTCCAGGTCATGATACCCTTGAACTGAGATTTCTAAAGTTGGAGGCAGAAGCCCTTGCCAGGCCAGTTTGTGACCCGTTCAATCGCTCCTTCCTTACTTGTGCTGTCCCAGAAAAATGGAAGGTATTGGTAGTTGTACCTGTCCACAAGGGTGGTCCTAGCCCTACTTTTGAAAACTGCCAGCCTTTCTCGATACTCTGCCCACTAGCGAGAATCCAAGACTGCATCATCTTTGACCACTTACAGGATTACCTGGACCACCACCATGTGCTTTCTACCTTCCAGCATGGGTTTAGGAAAAACCACAGCATCCTTACAGCCCTGATAAAAGTTACCTCCGATACAGTTCATAGAAACATAGAAACATAGAATTTGATGGCAGATGAGGTCACGTGACTCGCATGGAGGAGTAGCTGCAGCTTCTAGGGTCTCCCTCTCTGAACGAGTGGATCTGCATTGAAACAAAGGGTTTAACGTTCAGTTTTGAATTGCTCCGATCGTTTAATATCTGGAGGTGACACCAGAAGGCTTAATCGAGCTAATCGCCGTTTCGAAATGCAAGCGTCTGATCAAGAGCTTGAGGCCAAGCGGCCACGCCAGAGCTCGTCACCAGCCAATGCACCAGAGGGAATTACTCCTACCAAGATTTATGAGGACTTAACGACAATAAAAGAAGCCTTAATTAAGTTAATTGAAGATGTAGCCGAAATCAAGCCGGCACTAACTCAGCTAGCCCATCGGGTGATGGACGCTGAAGCCAGGATTTCGTCAATCGAGCGAGCCTTGGAGAAAGCTGTGCCTACAACCAGAGAGTGTAAACGGGGCCTGGAGAAGCTGGAAGATCGTCTCGACGATTTAGAGGGAAGGAGTAGGCGCAACAACTTGGTTCTGCTAGGCCTCCCTGAGGAAAGAGGGCCCAACACAATCTCCTTTTGCAGAAGCTGCTGAAAAATCTGCTGGTCCCTCACCCTACACGGTCCAGTACATCATTGAAAGGGGCCACTGAGCATTGAGAGCCAAACTTTGCCTCTGACCCACCGAGACCCATCATCTTCAAGTTACTAAACTACTTGGATCGAGAACATATCTTGAGAGAGATTAGGAAGCTGGCTGCTTTTCAGTGGGAGGCAAGAAGTTGGGTTTGGTACCAGACTTAACATGGAAAATCGCCAGGCTAAAGGCAGTTTTAGACCTATCACTTCAAGTTATGGGCGGCGGGATCCATCGTCGCATGTTATACCGGCCAAAACTAGAGGTCTCATCCAAGGAGGAACAAAGCGTTATGATTCGGCTGAGGAAGCTTTAACTTCCCTAGAGACTTTGTTTCCAGAACTTTTTGCTAAAAAATGATTACTTTGATACCTGTTTCTCTCTGGTGTCAAAAGTAGGCTGTTATATGGGACAACGATTTGGGAGTTTAAGATTTATTACTTGATCCGTCTGTTGTGGGTTACTAAGATTAGAAAGAGGCCAAGTTTAAATATATTTGGTTTTTTCCTTTTCTTTATGGACACATGGACTTAAAAAGGAGGACTTTTAACCGATGGTTTCCTATCTTACTTTGGCCTCTGAGTTTAATTTGGCTTAACCTCATGAGTGTTTGGGGAGGCGTAGTACATGATCTTGACCGCAAGAGGGAGCTATTAGCTTATTAATACCAAGCTATTATTATCCATTACCAATATCTTATTTTCTTGTAGCCCCAAACAGTGCTAGTTTACCAAGTCTGTCTATGTGGTATAAGTTGAATGATGTAAGGTGACCAACCGCTGGAAAAGTCACTTCAGGGTGGGGTTATAGCTCTTGGGTTTTCAAAGTTAGTGTGTAGCTACAGGTTGCTGTTTTATAAATTACATATATTTGTATACACAGTCTTGGTCCTTCTCTACCAAGAAATGCCTCGGTATTGTGGCTGCTTTCCAGCCCGTTCTTATTAGAAACTAATATTCTCCTCCTCTTACTTCTTTTGTGTTTCAGTTAATTAACTCTCCTTCAGCCACATACAAGTCACCTTTTACTTTATATAAAGCCTTCCCCTTTCCTCTTATTAGTATAAGTAGACACAGGACTGAATTAAAAATAACAATATTTTATCCTAATTTGTTAAGGAGAGGGGGACCCTGCCTCTATAGCGCACCATGAACCATTGGCTGTGGAGTGGGCTACGGGCCTGGGGAGCTAGTTTTAGGGAACTTTTTGGAGGGGGTGTATGTTTTTCTTTTTTAGAAAAAGGGTTTTCTAGCATTTATTTTATTAATTTTGGAAGGGTTTTAGTCAGTAGGGGGACAGCTATCCTTGCCTTTCGTAGAAGATTAGTACTTATTTATGGTTAATGGGCTGAATATTCTCTCGTGGAATATTAAAGGGGGGAAGGACAACTGTAAAAAATGTGTTATATTAAATCATTTGGCTCATTACAATCCTGCGGTAGTGTTTCTACAAGAAACTCATGTTCTCTCAGATCGTTTATCCCACTTCAAGAAAAAGTGGGTTGCTCAGGTCTTCGGAGCCGGCTTCTCCTCGAGTAGTCAGGGTGTGGCCATACTGATTGTGCGAGGGGTTCCGTTTATCCACTTGGAAATAATTTCTGACCCGAATGGCAGGTATATATTTGTCTCCGGTAGACTTAATGGGTCTAATTTAGTGCTGGGATCAGTGTATGGACCTAATCAAGAGTCACCGCCCTTTTTTGTCCAGTTGGCATCGATATTGGCCTCCTTCAAAGAAATTCCAATCGTATTGGGGGGAGACTGGAATTTAGTTCAGTCCAATAAGCTGGATCGTTCTTGGAATAGAGGGCGCAATATTCTTCAGCCCAAAGTGCCTTAGTGGAGTTTACCTCTTCCTTAGGTTTAGTAGATCCATGGAGGTTATTTAATCCATCTTCTAGAGACTATACTTTTTTCTCTCCGGTCCACAGATCATATTCAAGAATTGATTACTTTTTGATAAGTAAGAATTGCTTAACCAGTATTTTGGAAACGACGATTTTACCTAGAGTTATTTCTGATCACTCCCCGATAAAAATGTCCTGGTTACCGTTATTTAATCCCTTGAGATCATATTCTTGGTCATTAAATAACAATTTATTAAAAGATTCTAGTACTATGACTCGCTTTAAAGAATTTTGACCACTTCAATTGAAGCTAATTGAGGTTCTATCGAGGCTGTGGATCAAACTTGGGCGCACTCAAATCAGTATGGAGGGTTAATCGATTAGCATCTAGCGTAGGCTAAAGAAACATCACATCTGGATAGTTGTCTGGGGAAAATTAGGGCGTTGGAGGGCATCCATGAGAACATAAGGTCAGAGAGCCAGGAACAAAAGCTAGCGACTTTAAGAGCGTGGTATGCTAATACTTTGCGGGAGAGGGTGGTGTCCTCGGCCGCCTAAATTCAAACTCTTTACTTAGGTCAAGGTAGCAAGGCTGGGAAATTGTTGGCTTAGCAACTAAAACAGAAAGCTTCTACAAATGGGTCGTGTAGCCTTGAGGCACCAAGCCTAATAACTTGATTACGCCCGGAAGGCATATTAGGGGTTTTGTTGATTTTACAAAAACCTATATTCGAGTCAGCTGATTTCTTCACAAAGCATGAGTAAGATGGAGGAGTTCCTAGCAAATATCTCCCTCCCTCAATTGCCAGATATATCTGGTCAGGGTTTAACTGCCCCTATCTCTGACGAAGAAATAGGGCACGCTATTGACTCGCTTAAAATAGACAAAGCACCAGGTCTGGATGGATTTACACCTTTTTTTTTTTAATTGTTTAAACAATGTATCGTACCATTGTTGAGTCAACTTTATTCCTTCTGAGCTGATCAAGGGATTAACGATAAAACCTTATTCGAAGCCAGGATTATTCTCCTACCCAAACCGGGTAAATCTCCAGAATTAGTAAGTAACTTTAGACCAATATCATTGCTGAACCTAGATGTTAAAATTTTCGCCAAGATTTTGGCTTCTAGACTTAAAAGGGTATGGCTTGATTTGTTAAGACCAGAACAAGCTGGCTTCGTGGAGGGCCGTTCTTCGGCTGACCATTTCAGAAAGCTGTTTTATTTGATTTCTGCATCAGTGAGTCCAGGTATGGAAGCATCCCTGGTCTCACTAGACGCAGAAAAGGCTTTTGATCGAGTCGAATGGTCATTTATGTTTGCTACCCTAGCCAAATTTGGTATTCCAGAAAGATATATACACCTGGTTCGAATTCTGTACACTTGTCCATCTGCCAGAATTCAGTGCAACAATTTAATTTCGGAAGCCTTTCCCTTAAGTAGAGGAACCCGCCAAGGGTGTCCCTTATCTCCCTATTTATTTAACCTCTACATTGAACCCTTAATAAGAGCTATTAAGTCGGACCAAATAGTCCAAGGGATTAATATTGGTGATTCAGAATTCAAATTATCGGCTTTTGCAGACGATTTATTACTGCATGTCCAAAATGCGGTTACCTCACTCCCGCAAGTATTAAAACTCATTGCCAACTTTAGTGAATTCTCTGGATATAAATTAAACTTATCTAAAACTATGGTGTATCCACTTTCCTCATACCTTTCAAAGAGTTGGTGTCTTTCTTTGGGGTTGCAGTAGCAATCTGAGGCTCTATTGTATTTGGGCATCCGTGTTTCTAGGAACTTAGAGGATTTGGTCAGTTTAAACTTTAAACCGTTACTTAAATCTATAAAAGATGACCTGGATAGATGGTCAAAACTCCCTTTAACCCTTTCAGGGAGGGTCAATATGGTTAAAATGGTGATCCTACCTAAACTTTTTTATCCTCTTTCGAACTTAAATATTTACCTCCCCAAATCCTTTTTTAAACCCTTTTATAAGTTATGTTCCAATTTTTTGTGGGGAGGAGGCCCCCCACGAAGGGTCTATAGTAAATTATGTCATCCACGTAAGAAAGGTGGCCTTCAGCTACCTGATTTCTACCGTACTATTTAGCGATTCACACAGCAAGAGCTGCTCTATGGGCTTGCGACCCTGGGGTATCCTTGCCTTGGCCTTGCTCTTGCCAAGCCTTTTCAAGAAGCAATCGATTTGGAGTCCTTTTATATATTTCATGGGCTAAGGTCCCTAGAATAGCTAGAGATACCCCACTAGGGTGGGACATTAGGGCCATGCATCAGCTCTGTGCGAGGTTAAAAATATCTCAATTCTCTGACTTATCTCAACCCCTATTGAGAAATCCCAACTTTTTAATTGGCAAACAACCAATTGCAAGATTTTTTCCATCTTCCTCTCCTAAGATTCGAATTGCGAATTTTTTCTCTGGGAATTCATTGCTGCCATTATCGTCACTGCTCTTAAAATTTGGGGTCGGGTCTCAATTTACATTAAAAATGCTGCAAATCCAAAGCAGCGTTAAGGCCTTTCTAGGTATGAGCCAATGTTCTGACAGGGCAGGAGTTTTATTTAATGAGCTACGAGAACTTAGTTTATCAGATAGGAAGATTTCTAAAATCTATAAATATATTTTAGAAAGGAGTGACTCTACCTCCTCCCCGGTTCCCTTATACTGGGTAATTAATTTGGCTCTGGACTGGACCGATATGGTATGGGAGAAAATCTGGAAGGATACCTATCTCTATGTCAAACAAGACAGGTTAAGAGATATTCAATTCAAGTTATTACATAACTTGTATCTGTCCCCGACAAGATTATACGGGGAAAGTGGCCTGGGTTCTCCTATGCAAAGTTGTAATGACCCACTGTCAACTACAATCCATAAAATTTAGTTTTGTCCAAAATCAACAGGTTTTGGAGTTAGGTTAGACTCTGGATTGGTCCATACACTGATCTCTGCCTTTTTAATTTGGAAACTTGTATATTTGGGATGTATGCCCATGTCCCAAGTAAAGTTCAGAAATACCAACTGGCGTTGATTGCATCAGTTACTAAGCTGTTAATTCTACGCCATTGGCGAGATGATTGGACCCCTACATATAGGGAATGGTGGGAAGAATTCTGAATGCACTTCATGGAAAGATTAGTCTTTATGTTGGGTAAGGTATCGACTAAGTTTCTTGGGTGCTGGGGGACTTATTCAAAGCCTTAAAGATAAGTTGAAGTGTTGAGGGTACCTATTATGCCACTTCCTTCTGTTTCCCTTTTCTCTTCCTCTCTGTTCCTGGGTTCCTATTTTTTTTTTTTTGCTTTCCTTTTACTTTTCTCTTGTAGGCATTCACTCTCTGTTGGTTCTTTCATTGCCCCCTTTTTTCTTTTTTTTTCACATTCACAATTCAGTGTCTTTCTTGTTTTCCGCTTTCTACTTCTATCTTCTATTATTGTGTGTTTGTCCTCTGGGTTCTGTTACCACCATCTGAATACCTGGGTAATCTGTGTCATACCCTTTTCCTTATTTTGTGCCTCAGTCCTTCTTACCCTTCAATTGTAGGTCAGTAATTAAGTTGTATTAATTTTATTGTTTTAATCTTCATTATGGAATAGTAGTTCAGTGCTTGGATAGCTGTGGGGGTTAGGGAAGGGGAGGATAATGGAGAAATTTTGTTTAGTTTATGGGCTTGGGGTCTGTTTTAGGATCAAACATTGTCTGTAACCTAACTCTATGTGAAGTACGTGTTGTATATGGTAACTGTCTTCAATAAAATATAGTTATTTGCAAAAAAAAAAAAGAATACATATAAAACTCAAAAAAAAAAAAAAGAATTTGATGGCAGATAAGGACCGCTTGGCCCACCTAGTCTGCCCATTTTCCTACCTAACAGATGAGCTGCAAATCCTAATTAACCAACAGCTTACTTCCTCCTACCCCCCCACTAGGACTGCCTTATGTCTGTCCCATGCATTCTTGAATTCCCCACTGTTCTTGACTCCACGACCTCCTCAGGGAGGCTGTTCCATGCATCCACAACCCTCTCTGTGAGAAAATACTTACTCACATTACCTCTGAGACGTCCCCCCTCTATCTTCAAATTGTGCCCCCTTGTTCTTGCACATCTCTTTTTCTGAAAGATGCCACCCTCTTGGACTTTGTTGATTCCCTTGAGGTACTTGAAAGTTTCTATCATGTCCCCTCTCTCCCTCCTTTCCTCAAGGGTATGCATATTAAGCTCCTTTAGTCTTTCTTTGTATGTCTTCTGGTGCAGACCCTGCATATTTTGGTTGCCCTCCTCTGGACAGCCTCCACTCTGTCTATGTCTTTGCGGAGATGGGGTCTCCAGAACTGCACACAGTACTCCAGATGGGGTCTCACCAACTGTCTGTACAGAGGAATAACAACTTCCTGTTTTCTACTATTGATGCCTCTCCCTATGCATCACAATATCCCCCTGCCTTCCTTACTGCCTTCTCACATTGCTTGCCCACCTTTAGGTCATCTGATATAATTACCCCCAGGTCCCTTTCCATTTTTACTGTTGTCAGTATCTCACCCCCCATTGTGTACTCTTGCCCTGGGTTTTTGTTTCCCAGGTGCATTACCTTGCACTTCTTTGCATTGAATCAGAGCTGCCATACATTTGACTATTCCTCCAACCTTGCCAAGTCCCTTCTCAGCCTTTCCACTCCATCTGGTGTATCAACCCTGTTGCAGATCTTAGAGTCATCTGCAAAGAGACATACTTTTCCTTCCAGTTCCTCTGCAATGTCACTTATAAAGACATTAAAAGGACAGGTCCCAGTACTGAACCCTGCATTTTGCCCCACTAGTAACCCTCTTTACTTACTGTGGACTCCATTTACTACTACCCTTAAGCGTCCTGTTGTCTAGCAAATTTTTTATCCAGTCTACCACCTTGGGACCCACTCCAAGGCTGGCTAACTTGTGTATTAATTTTTTGTGTGGGACTGTATCAAATGCCTTGCTAAAATCTAGGTAAGCCATGTCCACAGCCTCTCCCTGGTCTACTACTTTGGTCACCCAGTCAAAGAAATCTATTAGATTCATCTGACATGACCAATGTTCATGCAATGGACTATGGCCGTGCCACCAAAACAATATTCATTGACCTGGCCAAGGCCTTTGACTTGGTCAGCCATGGCCTACTATTTCAGCAGCTGCACCTCCTTGGCCTTGATTCCAACTCTCTACCATGGACCCAGAGTTACCTCCATGGCCTCACTCAAAGACTCAAATGGGAAGTTCCTTATGTGATCCTGGACCCATAACCCATGGTGTCCCCCAAGATTCCATCCTGGGCCCTTTACTGTACTCACTCTTTATTAATGATCTACTGCATAATTGTGACGGGGCCATCGTTCATCTCTACACAGATGATAAGATCATTTACCGTTCTTCTGACGTAGGATGGATTAATTCGGTGCTAGCCTCTGACTTCCATACTCTTGAAGACTAGTTTTTACAGCAACAGCTAGTCCTTAACACTAAAAAAACAAAGTGCATGCTGTTCTCAAGCCAGGTTTCACAAACCCTCTCCCTGCTGGCAGTGACATCACGGATGGGAGCTGTCCTCAAATCTGTCAAGGTCTTCAAATACTTAGCGATTATCTCAGATTCCTCTCTTTCCCTGGACAAGCATGTCTCAGTCCTAACCAAAACCCTTAACTGAAAGCTTGGTGTCCTATATCGTATGTGTCACTTTCTCACATCTTCCTCCTGCCACAATATAGCAGCTGCAACCCTCCTACCATGCCTCATGTATGGTGCCCCCCTACTACTTTCAACAACCATAGCTACACTTTCTCACCTTTCTCAGGTCTACCACAGGATGGGAAGATTTTCCCTAGGGGTCAATGCTCAACATCACCACTGTGACACCCTCTTATCCCTGGGATGACTCCCCTATGAGTCTAAGTTACATTATGTTACTTTGATCTCCGTACATAAACTGGTCTGCCATTACACTCCTCCATGACTTGCTGACATTGTCCTATGGTGACCCCCATGGCATGCTCTTGGATCTGCCTCCCTACCACTTCTCCAGTTGCCTAATCCCTGGCATGCCATGGCCAGGAGATCCTTTGCCTCTTCTGCTTTATCCTACTGGAACTCATTGCCTTCCTCAGTCCTGGCCTGCACCTCCCTCCCTCTTTTTCAGAGCTCTTTGCTTCCTCACCTCACTGCCACATCTTGCTTCTGTTTTTGATTAATCTTGTTTCTCTTATCCTTCCCATAAGAATTTTCTCTGCTAAACTGTTTTTCTCTTGTATTTCACCATTGTCAAAATGTATATATAATAATGTTGTTCTAATTTAAGCTGTTTTACCTCTGTCAAAATGTTTGCATAATAATGTTTTATAATTAATGCAACATGTTGTTACCTTTGTTTCCTACCCTTTGTTGTATCTGCATCAGTTGTAAACTATAGCTGAATATTTACTTGATCCATGTACCAACCTTGTTATCTATGTCATATACTGGCAATGTAATGCACTTCCTGGGTCACCCCTGAAAATGGGACTGTCTTGTCTCAGTCGGCTCTCCCGGTTACCAAAATTCAATCAATCAATAAATAAATAAATTTTTTGTACTGGTGTTATGCAGTACATTTTAATTCTCTGCATGTATGTTTCTGTCATTCACAGTGAGTCTTCTTGCATGCTTCTTTTAGTCGGAGTCACTGTCTGTGTCAAGAACTCTGTGTCTTTCACCGGCTTGCTTTTGTAGTGGTCACCTATAAGACAGTAAAAGAAACATTATTACATAACTGTTTGCTGTGCTGAGGAGTGGTTTATTTGCAGATGTGTAGGTTATTCATACCTTGTATAATATTAAATGTAATGTGTTTGGTGTTGATTGTTGTGTTTCTAAAATAAGCTGCCATGGTGTCTTGTAATTCAGAGTCCTCAGTTGCTGTTTTATTTTCTTGAAGTATGGCTCTAGAGGTTGAAGGCTTTTCATAGTCTGTGCTGTTTCTTCATGTTCTGATTTGAAGGTGGCAGACTTCTTTTGAATTATTTGGTTTTTTGACATATACGGTTTATTTTCTGAGCTTAGTATATTTGATAAAGTCACACAACAGTAAGCACGGCTCGCACAAATATAATATATTTAGACTCCAGTATGGTAAATGGGTGCACCATACCAGGACTTCTTCAATTAGCAGTACATATCCACATCGTGGAAGAAAGGGTCAGCACTCCATTCAAAAAAGGTGTAGTTTAATCCAAAAATACTCCAAATTGGAGACCAACAGCTAAATACAAAATCTGCAACTGCTCAACATACAATGCTCATATTTAGATAGTCTCGATAGTGTTTTTTAGAAATACATATAGCGCTTGCATAAAAGCATTTAGCTACTGCAGACTACAAAGCAGCACGCCGACTTGACCACAGAACCATTTATGTTTCAACGTCTAAACTGACACCTTGATCAGAACTTGTGGTATGTCTCATCTTGTGTATCTCTTTTGTATTTAGCACTTTTTTGCACTTGGCACTTCTAATTAGAGCACTGTCTCTTTAAGGTTTATACTTTTAAGTGTTATTTGTTTAATGCGACCACATGTTCTGATAAAGGTATCAGTTTAGATGCTGAAATATAAATGGTTCTGTGGTCAAGTTGGCGTGCTGCTTTGTAGTCCACAGTAGCTAAATACTTTTATGCAAGTGCTGTATGTATTTTCTAAAAAAAAAAACCTTTTGAGACTATTTAAATATCAGCTTTTGCTTAGTATATTTGATATTTGGTACTGCTTTTAGTTAATTATATGGCAGTAGTCATTTACCGACTCTATTTTTTTGTGGTCTGAAATTTGGATTATATTGGTAGCTGGTACTCCACTGTCAGTTAATTTGTATATTAAATGTGTTCGTATGGAGTAGTTTGTTAAACATTTATTAGCTTCTATTCCGCATTTTTCATTATGTTTCCAATACTGTTAATACCTTAAGGCTCATTTTTGTACCAGGTTATTGGTACTTGACATCTTGGTTGGTAATTTACAGTTAGAAAAAAAGATTCCTAATGCAGTGACTTGTGAGGTCATCTTGCTCTGTATATTATTTAGTTCTGAACTGGGCATTTGCTTGGTTGTTTTGTTTCATAAGCTCAGGGCTTGAAGTTTTCATATATCTTTGGGGTTTATTCCTGGTCTTGTTTTAGTTTGCCTCTCTTTTGTATACTCTAAGAATCATTTGCCTTCTTCATCTGTCTTTAATTTAATATCGCACCATTTCAAGTTGTGGGACTCTGTACTGTCACGGTCTCCAAAGTACAGAGTAACTGTAACCCACATTGTATTGAATAACGACTGTGGGACATGAGGTCCTAGTTGTTTTTCACAAATAATTGTTCAATGATGTTATCAGTAATCGTCTTTAGCCTCCATGGGTTGGTTTCCCTTCCCCTCTCTTTGAGTTGTTTCTGTTTGGCCTGTATGACTTATCCAGGTTCTGATAAATTTTCTTGATGTGGTTACTGATTCAGGGTAGTTTTTAATTTTAAAATGCCATTCTATGCTTTGAAAAATTGAGTGTATTATCAGAGGCTCATAAGCTGTTCCATCTGTCCTTTGGCAGTTGATAAAATAATCACATAGCAGATTATTTTGTCGATCTGGAGGGATTTCATGTATTGCTTTTGTTATGTTCATTACTTCCTCCAGGTATTTCTGAAGATTTATAATGTCAGAGTTGGTTTTCTTTTTGTTGTTGCATTTTTGGTGCTCCGTATAAATTCCATTATGTAGTCATCATTGGTATGGTCTGTAAAAATTGTTATGTCCTGTTCCAAATGCAGTTTTTGTCTTCTCACAATTTTTTGTGTTTCTTCAGGGTCTAGTAATGGTTCTTTGTTGTTTTCATATTGTGTGCACAAATCAAGTATTTCTTCTTCTAGATCTTCGGTTACTTGAGTCATGTAATTAGTTTGTGTCTGTCTACTGTGATCTGTCTTTGTTGTATTTTCTCGTAGGTTTTACTATTTTTCTGTCTCTTGCAGATATTCTACTTGTTAATCTTTTTTTCTTGCTTTTTAGGTTATACACATTTGCTGCTATGTTTTGTATGCTGCTTTGGGCTTCAATGCAGTGCACGAGAGTTCTGTAGAACATGATTTGTTTTTTCATATTCTCAGGTGTATTTAATTTTTGTTTTACCTGTGTAGGAAAGTAGGTCAGCTACCTGGGTACTACATATTTGCAGTGGTTTATTTTGGTGATGACATATCCACTGCATAGGTTATTTTAGGTTACTTCACTACGGATGCATTATTACAGATTTATACAATGGGAGTGTGTTTATGCTATTATATGTTATAGCATATTCAAGCAACCCTATTGTATAAATCAATCTATCTATCTATCTATCTATCTATCTATCTATCTATCTATCTATCTATCTATCTATCTATCTATCTATCTATCCATGTGGTGTATGCAATGTCCTAACTTCAAATATACAATTGATTTCCATGACTGAGGGGCAAGAGCATAACTTAGCCATGAGTGAGGTACAAAAATCTTATCCCTCTCAAAATTCGGGAATAAACTGTTCTTGTGAAGGCAGGCCATTGTATGCTTTAGTTGTATAACTTATACTTGGCTTTGCATAAAAAAATAGTGCCCCCACACAAAACAGGGTCATTATTGGCATTACACTGTGCATATTGTACCTGTGTGTTCATACTTTTTAAGGATTGTGTCTGTGCCAGTTAAGTAGTTGAAACACAGAAACATAGAATTTGTTCGCAGAAAAGGACCAGTAGGCCCAACTTTTCTGTACTATTTTTCCTGCCTCTTTCTACACCCTGGGGGTGTTTAGGGTTCCCACTAGAAAGATACTTACTGATCACAATCAACAAGCGATCATTGTCATTTAGTACTCCTCAGATAAAAAGGAGGCAGGGAGAAGTATGGGGACAGGTAATAGAAAGCAGTGCTCCTGATATGAAAAGGAGGTCAGGGAGATGTACATGGTCTAGTAATTGAAAGTATTGCTACCAACATGGATAGAATTCCAGGGAGAGGTATAGGGATCAGTAATAGAAAATAGTGATCCCGATGAGGAAAGGAAGCCAGGATGAGGTACTAGCCCATAACAGACAGTAGTGCTGTCAATTTAAAAAGAATTCCAAAGAGAGGTACAGGGCCCAGTAAAAGTAAGGCTCCCATTGTTGAATCATGTCATCCATTTGCCTCTTGGTCTCCAGCATGGACTGTTCATATTTAGGTCCACAATCCATTTCTCATATAATATGCCTTGTTGGCCCTGTATCATCTTGGTACCATATTCTGCAAAAGCTATCCCTGTCCTTCATTAGATGCAGACCCAAGAACTGGGCACAGTACTCCACATGGGGCGGCACAAGGTGCCTGTGCAGAGACAATATCACTTCTGTCCTCATATTGTTGAATCTTCTCCCCCTGAATTGCAGCAATCCTATTGTCTTGCTGTATGTTTGTTTGCACTGGCCTGTGGATTTACAGGTGTCATCAATAATAACAGTTCCAACAGGTCAAACTGTGATAAGCCCGGGTTGGGAGGGCTGCAGGTAGGGGCGACCAGCCCACAATAAGCACAAATATCCAACAGCCTGCATGAGGTAGGGTGTGGGAAATGGATAACACCAACAACGGCATAGGCTTTAAAATATGCAGACATGAATTTTATTTTCTCAGAATAATGAAAAATAATAACCTAAGAGAAAAAAGAAAAATGCTTTTCCAGAGCTTAGTACTAGCACCTGTAGCACTTTTCACAGAGTGGATCACTTTCAGGTCTGAGATCCACCTACTTCTGTGACTTTTACTGAACCATACACAGATTGGTACTGGTCCTCCTGGTTCCTCTCTCAAGACTGATCTGAGGTTCTACAGAGAAGGAGGGGTTCTTATACTGTTCAGTCAGGTCACCTGATCCTCCCCTATTCTAATACATGAAAAATTCCTCCCCTGATGCACACATTATTGATCAGTGTGACCTATTATTAATCTAAATAGTACTTCAGGAAATTAATATCACAAGCTTAACATGCTAACATCAGTATAAAACATAGAATTTATGTCCTAAATACAAAAGTGGTACCTAATGTGTCTAGGCTCCTCCCCCTTTCCTAACATTGACAGTTGGGTTTCTTATAAAAAAGGCTCCTAGATGCCACTGTCACTCTAAAGGGCACAGTCTATCTCAATTCTTCAGTAGATAAGCTCCGTAGTTCATTTCCGCTTGCCTTCAAGTCAGTAAACCACAACTCTGCTGTATCATGTTATATATTTATCTAACCTTTAGCCCTCTAAAATGTTTTTGTCAGGGCTCAATAATAGGAGGAGAAACCTTACAGACTTCCAATGTGTCTACATTTATTTTATTTCAACATGTTAATTTCCATCTGCTTTAGTTTGTAATGGTTTTATTTTACTAAGATAGGCACACCAGGAGTACAAACAGTGGTAAAGGGTACATTTGTGTCCAGTTTTATTTATTTGCATGTGCAGATTTTTTTTTAATATGCTGCACTGGAGAACACAGTCCTAGTAGAGAGAGAGAGAGACAGCAAAGCACTCCCATTTCATTATACACAGACCTCTCTCTCTTCTGTAACAAAGAACGGGATCTTTCATGTTTTTATTTGTAAAAGAAGACAGCCTCCCTGTATAATGCTAAAACAAATACTCTCTTGCAGGTAGCAGCTCTTTCAAGTATTTTTCCATTTTTCAGCAACTCTGGCCATCTCGGTGCAAACTGTGGTAGGAGCGACTTCTCAGACGGAAAGGGAAAGTGAAGTCACTTAGTTCCAGATTAGTGTCTCTTTCCAGAGTAGTGTGTGAAACTGACAAATTTCATTATGTGAAATATTCTGCAGGTGCAAAATGCAAAATTTCATCCTAAAATTGTGAAATTTCACCCAAAAATTGCAAAATGTCACCCAAAAATGGTGACATTTCACCACGAAAATGTAACAATTTTTGGGTGGCAAAATTACCAATTTCACGGCAATTTCGCTGCCAAAATTGTATTTCACAACATCTCTATTCCTGAGTTCAGGTCAAGGATTCCTTGCAAAAATACAACATGTCTCTTATTTCTATATTTAAACAGCTCTCCCTTTTGCCTCTATTTCATGAATTTTCCTGATGAAGAGGCAAATGGGAAACACTTTACTATGGAAGCAGCTCCCAGGAATGAAAGTAAAAATGGAAGGAAGCCTCTCCGAGTTTTTGTCTATCAAATAGAAAATATATGTTGTTGCCTTTTTTTCTTGGCTCACAAACCAATACTGTGAGCCTCCATTTTATTTCTAATATGTGTCACAATATGTTTAAGTTGGGAGCAGCTTACAATAAATAGGGAAAGTGAAAGCCACTCCTTTCTTGCACAACTGTTTCATGCAGTTTATTTTTATCAGTTTACCCATGAATTGGTATTATTCTAGGGACACTTCAATCAACATGTCCCTAGGCTTCTAATGCATGTCTGCATTACATTTATTTTCTAATATGTGCATATCTTCCTTTGCACTTTCCTGAGCACCATGGAAAGATGGAAAAGGATCTAAACATTTTAAGATAAGGGACAGTAAGTAGTGAGAATACCTAGGTAGTTTGCCAACCTACCTAGGCAGAAAAAGTGAAATAATAGGATAGACAAAGGATGCTGCTGCAGCAGAATATAAAGGAGGTAAAAAGGACAGGATAGAAAATATGTCTCTTGGTGCTTTACTATTCTTGTGGAGGGCACAGCTCTACCACGCTGCACTCCAAAAGTTCTCAAATGATGCTCCATACAAAGGTATGATTTTCAATGCTTTAATGGCAAAATTAAAGTTGGTGAGCATATAATCCTCACCACTGCCACAAAGCCCCAGAGCTTCAGGTCAAACACCCTTCTTCCCCTTCTCTTAACGAGTTCCCTATTCACCTTACAAAACACTCCTCACTCACAGTTTTGCTGGTTTCTTTAACATCCTCCTGTGTGGTACTGAATCAAAGATCTTACTGAAGTTGAAATAGACCATAACTACCACCCCCCCACTAACACTTGTGACCCAGTCGAAGAATACTTACAGGTTAATCTGGCACAATTTTCCCACCACAAACCCATGTTGCTTTCAGTAATCTGACCGATTAGCCTCTGAGTATTTGATTATCTCCTTGACCTGAGACTCTGTTAGCTTAAGAAAAATGGATGTAAGACAGACTGGCCTGTAATTACCAGAGTCTCACCTTCCTTTTGTAATGGAACCATATACACAGTTTTCCATTTCGTTGATACTTTTCTGGCTTCCACAGAGCATCAAAACAGATAAGCCAGGGGTGCTGCCAGTTTAGTTCCACTTCCTTTAGCACCCTTGGGTGTACACCAACAGGACCTGGTGCCCTGTCCACCCCAAGGGCTGCTAGCGCTTTCTTTATTCTGTCATCCAAGATCCCTATGTGACCTATTCTTTCACCCTGCGGAAGTGTTTGCATCACCTTCAGGAAGCAGCACCATATCATTTAATGTCAATACAGAGCAGAATAACTTATTTAATGACTTAGCCTTCTGCCCATTATCCCCCACTAACATCCTGGATCAGATAACCTAACAATGCCTCTTTACCCTTCCTTGTTTCTGTAACACACAGTACTTCAAAAACTAACAGCAAAGCAGAAACTACACCCACACTCATCCCTCTCTCATCTTGTGGTGGGACCAGCACCCAGGTGATCAAGACAGATTCAGATGGTTAAAAGAACATTTCAGAAAACTTGTTTGGCAAGACTTATCATCCAGCAACTAGGATTTGTTCAGCAAAACAGGTTGACAAAGAAGAGATAGTGTAATCCACGTTTATAGAAATATCTTGGTATGGGTGGCAACCTCAGAAGAATTATTCCATTATTAAAGCCACACTAATCTATAAAAGAGTCAATAGACCTAGTAAAAGAGTTACAAGACTGGAAGAAATGTATATTACATTGCATTGCATTTTAAATATAATGGAGAGAATCTCAAATCCATCACAAAGTGAGCTAAATGGGAAGATTTTTGTCTCTGAGAAAACTGTCCTCCTAATACCCCACTAGTAGATAGATGAATGCTCCAAGTCTGCAAAACTGGTACTGGAGTAGAACAAGATAAAATGCTGTGGACCCTTGGTGTGACATGATATCATATCACATTGCATACTGCTGTAATGGGTAGTATCATTCGTTACTATGTCATTCTGCTAGCTTTCTTTAGAATGTTAATTGTAATGTGTGGTTTGCTCAGCTCATTAGGATTTTTATTAATAATCCCATAGCTACTTTTCTTCTGGTGCTCAGATAGCAGGGAAATACAAATTCAAGAAACTGTTCTCCAGAAGGAGTCAACATGTATCGACGCTCATTCAGTATATGAGGGCTTGTATTCATCGGTTCGTCCATGACGTGGAACGGGCAATGTGGGCAACATTGTTTAGGATGCAGGAAATATGTCACCTGGAATTATCAGGGGTGACAATGTGCTACCCAACAGTTGCAGCAGCAAAGCTCCATCCTGGGAAACAGTTATATTTTGCTCAGGGCTTTGCCACCTGCACCCACCAAAAATAAATATAATATCATCCGGGGCAGGCATGTCGTGAAGGGCAGAGAAATTTTAAGGACAGCCAATTTGGTTTGAGTGTGGGATGATCTAAAATCCAGATTGCCCCAGTCACTCAAGCCCTTGTTGTGGTGCCCACAATATGGCATCCTAATCACTAAGCCCTAACAATGGCATACTGTATTCATCAACTCAGAAAACATACTTCTTTAAGCTCATACAATCCAATACAAAACAACAACTTAGAGTACAGAAAAGAGTTGCAAGATATTGACACAGTTCTTTCTGGCTCAACTGCCTATTCCCTATTATGTTTTACTCTCTTGCAATTTGTTATCAGTCAACACAACTGACAACAATAAAACACAAACCCAAATGCTCACTGCTTGGCTTGGGACACTATTAGGTGCAAAATTAGATTTTTTCTTGTGTGCCTACTATTAGAATGTTTGCTTTTTCATAAGTGGGGAGCACATGGGATCTTTTCTTTGCCAGTTACTAGCCTGCAGTTTGTTGTGAAGCTGGCTCCTAGTAGCTGACCCGTGCCTGCAGAGCCCCATGGAAGCTCTTTTGTGACCAGTGTTAATGTTCCTTGAGTTGGATAGCTGGAGAAGTCCTATACCTTAAAGATAGTTTGCTCATGGAGCACTGACAGCTTGTGTGGGGAACAGAAAAGTATCTGAATGCTGCTCCTATGAAATTTACAAATCTAGTAAATTTTAACAAGCTGGAACAGTTGTGTTTTCCTACGATGGATAACAAGAGAATAAAACACAACTGGAAATAGGCAGTTGAGCCAGGAAGATCTGTATGAATATCTTGCAGCTGTTTTCTGCACTGGATATTATGAGCTTAAAAAAGTATGTTTCTTCGGATGATGAATACAGGTTCCCATGTATTGACTGAGTGCTGATAGGTTTTGCCCACTTTTGTGTAACAGTTTCTTGAATTCTTTCTTTTGTATATTCTAATGTTTGGATACTGATCACTGTAATATGATGTTTTTTACTTTTGCAATTCCCCTGTATAATTCTGTACTGATATCATTTTGAAACTAGTAGTGGGTTGATATAAATTGTCACAGAATATATTTCTTAAATTTGTACCTAGTAGTAGAGATGCAGTGAAATAAAATTTCACAGGCAAAACTGTGGTGAAATTGGCAATTTATCTGCATGAAAATTTTCACAAAATTGTGGAAATATTTAATCTACAATTTTGCCCACCGCGAATCCTGCCCAATTATACAGTATATCATTGGTGTCTAGTGGTCCCCCCCCCCCCGGCAGATCACTGGACCAAATTTTCAATACAATTTTATCCCTGGTGTCTAGTGGTCCCCCTCCCAGCCAATCACTGGCCCAAATTAATAGTAAAGACCACCCCAACCAGTTAACTCATCATCCCCCATCCCCGGACCCCCAATTTTTACAGCACTTTACTGGAAAATAAGTGGAAAATAAGCACATTGGAACACAACCTGTTTTGAGCATATCTAACAAGAGAAAAGAATGAACCTGACCACACTGTAATCCATTCTTAACAAAAGCATGCACACAATAAAATGCTTATAGAGCCTTTTTAGGTCATTGTTTTGGCTCTACTTCAGCTTGTTTCAAAGTGAAGCAATTTTTTTTATATATATAATTTTGTTCTTTTCTTCTTGAGATCTCCATAAATACTATATGTTTAACAGCTACATGAGATATTTTACACACACCAACACACACATACACATACACACACACACACCAGTTAGGATATTTTATTTAATATAAGCCACAGTAATTTTGCATACTATATAGTATATATCTCAACCACTCTCAAGTCATTTTGACGGGTTCCAACCAGACATCATTAAGTGTGTAATTTACTTTTCTCCCCATTCATCAATTGTATTGAGATGTCTTTTATTAAAACAAAAAAAAATTTTAAAAACTGAGTAAGGATAGGACAGAGGGTTACGGAATTTTAGCTTTGGTCCTGCATTTCTCTCGCATTTGTTACTTGTTCAGAAGAAAGCCACAACTTGGATCAAGAACCAATGCAGCTGTGAGTTCAATGTCCCCAGTCAATGGGAAAAGCTGCAATGAAATATCAGGCATCCAGAAGTTTTAGCCCTCTGATCTGCAGTAGCACTTCAATGAATGAGTGCTTACTTGTACAAGCACGCACTCATTCATTGAAAATTAGTCAGGCTACCAGCTGTGGAGATGAGTGGAGGGCTGTGCCAGTGGCCCGATCAGAGTATGGGGGTGGCGGAGCAGGGTGGGTGCTGATGACAGGGTGGGAGGGTTCATGAGACACCAGGAAGTGAGAATTTAATTAAAGATTGGGGTTCCAGGGGATGGTGGGATGATGAGTTAATGGGGGGGGGGACTCTTTACTAATCTGGGCTGAGATCAGCCGGGGTGGACCACTAGACACCAGGGAGAACATTTTATTGAAAATTTGGGCCAGTGATCAGCCGGGGTGGGGGAGACCACTAGGCACCAGGGAGTAAATTTTATTGAAAATTTGGGCCGGTGGTCCATGATTACATTGTGAAATTTCACCCGCAAGTAAAATTTCGCCAGCTTGGGGGTGAAATTTTGCTCGTATCCATGGCCAAAATTTCACATTTAGCCCAGCTAAATATTTTGCAAAATGTGTGAATTTCACCAAATATTTCACAAGATAAAATTTTCCAATTTCGAACAACAATACCTAGCAAGATATATGTAATGCAAAGTTTGTTAGTGTATATTGTGAGTTTAAGTTCTGTGTTTATTAAGAAAAAAGCCACACTAATTCAGACATATAATCTAAAGTTCATGGGTTCGATTCTCAAAGGGGTTTGAATGCCACAAGCCCTGTGTGCACTGAATGCATACAGCATTGTGCTTGCGGTATTCCCTGGCCAGCAACTGGGCTTCTCATGCACCACATGCCGTAAGTAAGACCAGCTTTGCTGGTCTAACTTCATGGACCTTTTTATGGGGTTTGTGCCAAATATTTGGTGCAAGTTGTCATAAAGGGGGTAAAGTGTCACAAGAGTGTATGACCTTTGTGAATCAGGCACAGGGCACAGCAATGTGTTCAGGGCAATGCAGGGATTAATGCATGGCTTGTGAAAACACTATGTCAGTCTTTGAGAATTGAGCCCCATATGTGCAACAAAAGGGTTCAAAAGCTGAAAAGAGAATGCAGCAAGAATCAATCACCATCACTGAATTATAAACACTAATTGACATGTTGTTTTGGCAGACTTTGCTTATTCAATGTAATTCACACTTCTGTTAATATATACTTGGAAGAATAAATCAGCCATATGTAATGTCCCAAGAACCAGTCTGTGAATGGTGATAAACAGAAAATAATGGCTATGCAACTGTGTGTTATGCATTTTTTTTCTCCCCCGAAGTGTGTGATGTCAAGTAAACCTCGAGATCGACGCTCGATAGGTTTATGAAGGCATCACACACCCGAAGGAACAAAAATATGACATAAATGTTGCATAGACATTATTTTTTATAATTGCTGGTACAGGGACTTTTTTTATTTTCTTTACAGAAAACTGCTGTTTTTGTGTGAGACGAGGTACGGACAGCACGAGAGTGAGCACTTCCACAGCTGTGCGAGCCATTAACAGTAAGTGACCTGAAAGTGCAGCCTCGAGACAGTGTTTGCTTGGGGCAAGGACAGAACTGTGTTGAGATTCATCTCAGAACGCTGTAATAACCGGAAAGCCCAGTTATTACGGCGTTAGAAACTAGTACTGCAACCATATGTAAAAGGGGGTCACCAATAATTATATCAATATAAAGCGCTTACACAGTGCAGTTATATTTTCAGTAGCATGCTACTGAAAACATCCCTATCAATACAGTCTTTTTAAAAGTGGAACTGTTATTTGGCTCAAGTCAAGAAAAGTACGACTGATTAATTCCTGCTGCATTTTCTGTTTAGCTTTTGCACCCTCTTGTGAATAAATACCCCTTCACTCTGTCAAAGTTCACCAAACCTAGTTTCAAAGTCTTGGTCCTGTAAAGAAGAAAACTGTCCCATGAAGGAGTGAGCATCTTTGCTGTTCAGTGTTTGAATCAGAATGAATTGTGAGTGATGTTTTCCTTAGTAGTAATACCTAACTAGACAATAACCAGCCAATAATGTACCACGACTAGGACAGATTTCGCTCACCATTCTTTTCTATGGGCAGGTGTCAAAAACCAGAGGCTGGGCATGGTATTTTAATTTGTACAAGGGTTTTTCATTACAAAATGGTTGCTGGTGAAGTTGGTGCAATGTAGGGAAACTTAGTGAACCTTCGCAAAGTGCAAAGTTCTCCACTTCACACCAACTTCAACAGTGAATTAAAAATTTGCAGCATCTCTATCCTTGACACGTCACATTCCCCTTCCCATCAGCTTTTTACTGATCAGGTCCCTTATCTTACCAAAGCCTTCCCAATAAGATCCAGGATACCAGCTTCTTGTAGCAGTTGCCTAAGTATGGGATCCAAAGTGGTGAATTGGGCAAGGAACTGGATAGGTGACAGAGGGAGGTGGTTAACAGCACTTACCCTAATGAAGGGAGGGTAACCAGCAGGGTGCCACAGGGCTCAGTACAGGGAATGGTGTTCTTCAATGTCTTCACAAGTGATGTTGCAGAACAACTGGAAGGGAAGGTATGCCTTTTTGCAGAAGACACCAAAATCTGTAATAGGGTGGATACTCAAGAGGAGGTGGAAAGAATGCACAGGGACCATGGGAAACTTGAGGAGTGGTCAAGAGCATGGCAGTTGGGGTTCAGTTCCAAAAAGTGCAAAATCATGCACCTAGGACATAGGAACCCCGGAACTGAGTATAGGATGGGGGAGATACTAACAGTCGATTCCACCCTCGGAACACACCAGCATCCCATCGCCGGGCAATTAGGGCACCAGTCAGCAATGTCACAGATCACTTTTTTTGTGGGGGTCTGCACCCACCCACACACACCCTTGTGGAGAGCTGTGCACCCCTCGCCTCCCTACTTAAAGATACCTTCTCGGGGGGGGGAATCAGGGGGAGGGTGGTGAATCCTGCATTTGACACCCTGATTGCCCCGTGCCATAATGCCAGTGCTCTGAGCACCTGCACTGCTGACAGTCACTGAGCAGGAATGGGACTTTTGGGCTACCTTACCTGAGGACCTCAAAGTGGCTGGGTAGTGTGACAAAGCAATGGGTAGGGACATTGAGATGCTGGGATGTATAGTGAGAGGTATCTCCAGCAGGATGGAGGAGGTTGTCTTTTGTTGTACTGTATTACTCACTTGTGAGACCCCACCTGGAGACCTGTGCCCAATTCTGAAGGCTGCACCTCAGAAAGGAGATGAATAGGGGGGGAAGCAGTGCAGAAGAGGGCAAAAAAATGGTGCAAGGGTTGCATCAAAAGCACTATGAAGAGAGACTTGAGGGATGTTAACATGTATTCCAAGGAAGAGAAGAGAGCAAGAGAGAACATGATACAGACCTACAAGTACCTCTTAGCAGTGAACAGGGTGTAGGACAGGGATATTCTTCAAATGAAAGAAAGCACCAAGACTGGAGGGCATTTGATGAAAATGAGATGGGGATAAGTTTAAGTGGGGAGCTCTGCTCATTGGGCCAGCAAACCAAATTCGGATTTTAAGTGACAGTTGCTCTCACTTTGTGTACATTCTCTCCATTGTCAGGGACAGCTGTCTCTAGGAGCCCTTTCTTGAAGCTGACCCCTATCCCAATTGTGAGTAAGAGCTGAGTGAAGGGGGTATGGCTTCTTGCAGTGCTTTTTAAACTCAGTGTTCTGTGGACTTGAATAGCTTCTGTTTGCTCTGTGGGTAGCTTTGCTCATTGGGACAACTAGCCCAGTTTGGATTTTAAGTGACAGTTGTTCTAATTGTCAGGTAGAGCTGTCTCTAGGAGCCCTTTATTGAAGCCAGCCCCTGCTCCAACCAGGAGGAGAGTTGACTGAAGGGGCATGGCTATTCAATATTACTATGGCATTTATATTTATTCACCAAGTGGTCCTCCACTGCAGTCCTGTAGCTGAAGGGCAAAAGCTAAAGGGAGACATGGAGTCAGCCACAAGTCTGCCATCTGGCCATCTAAGGTACTGCCCTAGGCTCAGTTGGCTATTCCTCTCTTATTGTTTGTTTCCTTCTGAGTATCTAAATGTAATTAGTTATGTATTGAAACAGCAGTGCAATGAAATATGCTTTTCCAAAAGGGCTAGTTTCGGCTACAGTTAATTAAAATATTTTCTTACCTGTCACATCTACTTTTCTGGGTGCCTCCTATGCTTGCACCATGAGTTTTTTTTTCTTTATCGTAACCCTTACCAGGGCCAGATTTTCAAATATTCCTGAGAGCGACACAAGTTGCATCACTCCAGGGATGCAGCACACTCTGGGTGCACCAGGGACCCTGCACACTATTCTGTAAGAACCATGATCCTGGTCTCAAACTCCCTGAGGGTGCCGCAAACTGCAAGCTGCACCTTAAAACCAGCACAGCACAGTGGAATGCCACACACCACAGAAACAACAAGTGCAGCTTCCGATTGTGACAGGCATGTACCCAATGGGGGTATGTATTTATCATTTATTTGCTTTTGTTTACCGGGTAAGTGCACTAGGCAGCCAAGTGCCTATTTTCAGGCGCGACCCAGGAGGGTTACAATGGAACAATACATGAACATCAGGCATACAGGTATAAACAGGGTTAACAGATATTGGGTTCAGGCAACATGATAAATCATATGAATAGGGTACATAGATTAAAGCACTTTAGAGACATTCGAGTAAGGTACAATGGTTGAGGTACATAGATCACATTTGACCGAGCACAGTGAGTGGAAATCAGCTGTGGGGTAGCATGGATAACTATGTGAGTTGGCATCCAGCCAAGTCCAGGAAAAAATAGGCGACAGTGGACTCCCAAAGATCTTGAAGAATACCAAGGTACACGGCAGCAGGATAAGTCAGAAACAGGGGGTAAGAGGAGAATCAGGTAGATTACCATCCAGGACCAGTCACTACAAGGTAATAGAGCACCCGAGTCCAGCGGGGCAAAGGGCTGGTTTTTGCCACAGACAGGCCACCCGGAAGGTAGGTACCAGAAGAAGCAAATTTAGGCACAGAGACACTTTGCGGCTGATTTCAGGAAGCCCCATAGGGAGGTTCTGAAGTGGGAGTGTGATGGGGAGGTGCGAGTGCCGGCTGACATGGAGTTCCTCAGCTGCGGTGCAAAGGCAGGGAAGGTCTGGTCACCCATATGAGTGTGGGTTTTAGGAACTAGGAGGACCTGAGAGTCACTGGATCTTAGGCGGTAGGGGGGAGCGGCGGGACTGCAGAAACAGATGCAGTCGGTAGACTGAGTCAGCACTATCAATTGCATGGATTTTTATGTACCAGCAGTCAGAAGCACAAGTTATGCCTCTTAGGCCACCACACCTGTGCTCTGTCTGCCATCAGCCCCATCCTGGCAAGGCCCCCCCCCACACTAGCAGCATAGTCCTGCATTGACACTGGGCTCTTAGACCACTTCCTGGATGGTCTAAGTGGAGCCCCTTGCTGCCTCCATGGCACAGCTAGCAAAATCCCCCCAAAAGGGGATGTTGCAGCCCCACCATAGCACAAGTCCCCTTGCGCCCTGGTGCACCAGAATGTTTACCACAACTGTGATGCAAGGGGGCCTCGGTACAGCTGCAGGTTTGACACAGGCTACTGTTGAAAATTGCAATCGTCATAAGTGGTGAGTGGTGATGCAAGTCACCCATTTACATCACAGCCTTTTCATACAAGTCTCTTGTGTCGATATAATGCCTTTGAAAATTAGGCCCCATATTTGCAATGCTATTATTAAGCCAAATGTGGTGGTCATCTTTTTTTTCTCAAGAAAAAAAAGAATTAAAATATTTTTATGAAACACTCAAAATTTTGGTAGGACTAGAAATTTTTTCACCAAATAAAACTTGTAGATGCCTGGAATCTTTTATGGTGAAAAAATGGTTGGGTCAAATATTTTGCCCTATTTCGTTGCACCGATACTTAAAGTTCTCTCATTATATTGTAAAGTAGCTCTTGTGAGCCTACACCTGTTTATCATTGTCAGTACTTAAAGGGACACTCTCAACCCCTTTAGGCTTCAACCCCTTCAGGCTTTAGGCCAGGGTGGTAGCCTGGGTAGCAAACTGGCTGCACAACAGGACACAGAAGGTAATAGTGAATGGAACACATTCTGAAGAAAGGGGAGTTACTAGTGGAGTACCTCAGGGCTCAGTACTGGCTCCAGTCCTCTTTAACGTCTCTATAGGTGACATTGCAGAGGGTCTGGAAGGAAAGGTATGTTTTTGCAGATGACACAAAAATTCTGTAACAGAGTTGATACACAAGAGGGGTAGAAAGGATGAGAAGGGACTTGGCAAGGTTGGAGGAATGGTCAGACATATGGCAACTTAGATTCAATGCAAAGAAGTGCAAAGTAATGCACCTGGGAAATAAAAATCCAGGAGAAGAGTACACAATAGCAGGGGAGGTACTAACGACAACAATAATGGAAAGGGATCTGGGTGTAGTCATATCAGATGAACTAAAGGTGGGTAAGCAATGTGAGAAGTCAGTAAGGAGAGCCAGGGGGATACTGGGATGCATAGGGAGGGACATCACTATTAGAAAAAGGGAAGTGGTTATCCCTCTGTACAGACAGTTGGTGAGACCCCATCTGGAGTACTGCATGCAGTTTTGGAGACCTCATCTACGCAAGGACATAGACAGGATGAAAGCAGTCCAGAGGGTGGCAACTAAAATGGTGCAGGGTCTACATCAGAAACCATATGAAGAGAGACTGAGAGAGCTTTAATATGTATACCCTTGATGAAAGGAGGGACGGGAGGACATGATAGAAACTTTTAAGTACCTCAAGAAATCAACAAAGTCCAGGAGGGTAGCATCTTTCAGAAAAGAGATGTGTAGAACAAGGGGCACAATTTAAAAGGTTAGAGGGGGCGGCTCAGGGGTAATGTGAAGAAATTCTTTTTCACGGAGAGTGGTGGACGCATGGAACCACCTTCCTGGAGAGGTTGTGGGGTCTAAAACAGTGGGGGAATTTAAACATGCATGGGACAGACATAAGGCAATTATAGTGGGGGGTTGCAGGAAGTAGGCTGTTGGTTAACTAGAATCTGCAGCTTATCCAATAGGTAGGGAAATGGGTAGACTGAGTGAGCCAAGTGGTCCTTATCTGCCTTCAAAGTCTATGTTTCTATGTTTCAATGAGTCTCTAGTTACAACACACACACACACACACACACACAGTATGATTGTTCATATTCTGTAAAGAATGCTGATGTAGCTGGTAGTTTGATTCTGATTATTTTTTTCAGTTAAAAAGTAAACAAAAACAGACTTTGTCATACTGGTGTTATCATGCAAAACATGTTTGCTTAAATTCCTTGATCAGCTCCCACTGCATCTTCCTGGACTTGGGAATATCCCCAACACAATCTAGCCATTAATTATGCACTTGGCATAGAGAATACTATTGCATCATGAGTGGCTCCACTGTTTTGGGGGTGTTTCTAATGTTCAGGAAAGATGCAGTTAGAGTAGATCAAGGATTTGAAACAAAACAAGATTGATTATTACTATACTTAGCATGCATTTCAGTTCTACTAAGCATGGAGGCAAATAATACAACCAACAACATGAATGCATTTTATAGAAGGTAAGCAATCATAAAATGTGCATTTTTAACTATAAATAATATGCATTTTTTCTGTTTTGTTAGTGATTTTAGCTTTGTAATTGTATTCAAGTTCTAGTAATATTAGTTTACCCTTATTTGGTTACACTTAATGTAGCTATTTACAGATTTTTCAGTTGATCATTTATCCTCATTTAGTTTATACTGGGTCCATACTGTGTTTTAATTGTATGTGTTTTGTGAACTGCTAGGTTCTTCAGCTATCCTAATAGGTTTACCCTTTTTATTGCTTTTGTCCCTTTTTCCCATTTAGTTTTACTTACTTTCACCTCTAGGTTAAGTCCCCACCCCCTTTTTGTTTAATTTGTTGAATGTCCACTTGATTTCTTTTAATTTCTAATCCTACATTTGGATGACTTCTTTTACTTTCTCCTGTACTTCTTGGAGTAACTTGTCCCTCCACCCCAATTTGACTTGTTTCACTGCAGTCTGTATTTTTTCCCTTGTTTGTACTTTTCACTGCTCCTATCACTGTCTCATTTACATAGAAACATAGACTTTGATTGCAGATAAGGACCTCTTGGCCAACCTAGTCTGCCTGTTTCCCTACCTAAAGGATAAGCTGCATATCCTAGCAACAGCCTATTTCTTCCTACCCATCACAAGAGCAGCCTGATGTCTGTCCAGTGCATTCTTGAATTCCCCCCGTTTTAGACCCCACAACCTCCTCAGCAAGGCTGTTCCATGTGTCCACTGTCCTCTCTGTGAAACAATACTTACTCACATTGCCCCTAAGCCATCCCCCCTCTATCTTCAAATTGTGTCCCCTTGTTCTTGCACATCTCTCTTTCTGAAAGATGCCACCCTCTTGGACTTTGTTGATTCCATTGAGGTACTTAAAAGTTTCTATCATGTCCCCCCTCTCCCTCCTTTCCTCAAGGGTATACATATTAAGCTCCTTTAGTCTCTCTCCATGGCTTCTCTTGCAGACCCTGCACTTTTAATTGCCCTCCTCTGGACTGCCTCCATCCTGTCTATGTTCTTGGAGATGGGGTCTCCAGAACTGGATGCAAGTACTCAGATGTGGTCTGACCAACTGTCTGTACAGAGGATAACAACTTCCTGTTTTCTGCTGGTGATGCATCTCCCTATACATCCCAGTATCCCCCCAGCCCTCCCTACTGCCTTCTCACATTGCTTGCTAACCTTAAGGTCATCTGATATGATTACCCCCAGGTCCCTTTCCATTTTTGTTGTTGCTAGTACCTCCCCTTCCTGTTTTCCCTCACCTGTTTCCCCTTTTCATCTTCCCTAACCTCCCTCTGGCCTCTTTCCTCCTTTCCTCATCATCTTCCACTCTCCCATCCTCTTGTCTCCCTACTGTACCTTGTTTCATTCTCCCTGTCATTTTGGATGCAGTCTCCTCTCTTCCTAGCTTCACCTCGGAACTATCAAATCCTTTCTTCCCTCCTACCTTACTAATTTTTATTTTTCCTTCTCACCATCTCCATCCTCTTCACATTAACATTTGGGAGGTTTATTTTTATTTATTTATTTAACAGTTTCACCAGGAAGACATACTGAGCAAAAATTGCTAATTTCCAGATGAATCCTGGGGGAAGGGAGTAGGGAAGGATACAGAGGATGGGGAACAACAATGGTATAACATAGCAAAAAGATTACACTAAGTACAAACGCAGTAAGTGCTAGGCATTACATCATGTACAGAAATAACATACAGTAACATTGGGTACAGAGGAGATAGCCATGAGTAAATACTCCAGTGAAGCAGCAATAGCAAGGACTTGCAGACATAAGTTCAACAATTAGAGGATAGTGATAAGTACTAGGATGCCTTAATTGGATAGTAATTCATTTATAGGTGGACCATACTGTATTAGGTCATTTGGTCATTGTGGGTGAGCCAGGCAAGATTAGAGACAGTTGCAAGTAGGGGCAATGAAAGCGCATGAGAGAGGCAAGGGCATGTGATGATTAGACATTTTCTAATGTTAGTGGGGAGCAAGTTCCAGAGTTTGGGAAATTGGTAGGAGAAGGATGCCTGACCAGCTGATGAAGTTCTACATGGAATAGCAAGAGTGTGAATGTCATGACTCCTGATGGAGGGGATTGTGGGAGAAAGTGAACACGATAGGTAGGAGGGTAGTACACTGAACCAGAATTTGCCAGTAAAGTTGGTGCAGTGAAGTGTGCGATGGTCCGTATGGAAGGGGAGAGCAAGGGATTGGTAGCGAGAGCAGTGGTGAGTGTGAGGTGGGCAGCTGAGGGCAAAGTGACAGAAGGAGTGGAAGAGTGTGTCCAGTCTGGATATTGTCTTTTTTGGGGCAGCACTGTAGACTACATTACTGTAGCCAAAAGTTGGAAGGATCATTTTCAATATAATTTCTCTACGGGCCAGCAAAGGGATGCATTAACCATTCTATTAGAGAGCACCTTGTTTAGGTAGTAGTTTTTTGTGAATAGCATCAACATGACCAGAGAAGTCAAGGTTTGGGTCTAGTCAGACCCCTAGGTACCTGATGGAGGTGGTGTCCATCAAGCATGTGGAAGGAGGGAGGGGAGGGGAGCCTTGAGAGTTTCTACCTTGTGCTAAAGGTCATGGAGACTGTCTGCTTGGCATTTAAAAACAGTTGTTAGGATCGTAACCACTGCTGGACTTTGTCAAAGTCCCTCTGAAGGGTGGACTCCACCATGAGGGAGGATGGATCATATACATACAGGATGGTGTCATCTGCATACATGTGGATAGATGCAGATGTACAGACTAAGGGGAGGTCATTAAGAAAAATGGAGAAAAGAATCAGTCCAAGGACAGAGCCTTGTGGATGGAATGGGGGAGGAAAGAGAGTCCCCAATTCTCACTGATTGTGATTTGCCCACTAGGTAGGATATAAACCATTTTGTGGCAGTACTGGATATTCCAATGGATGAAAGTTTGTCCAGTAGGAAGGTGTGGGAAACAGTGTCAAAAGCCTTGTCAAGGTCAACAAAGATAGCAGAGGTGATAAGCCCTTGATTCATACCCATTACGATGGAGTTGGAGAGTCGGAGAAGGGAGGTGGAAGTGGAGTGGTGCTCTCAAAAGCCAGACTCTAAGGGGATTCTCTTAACCCTTAGGCTGCCAGAAGATTTAGAACATATAGGTTTTTAGGATGTGTATACACGTCTGTGGCACAGCAAGGGTTAAGCTTATCGTATCCTTGTTGCTTTTAATTGCAGGAGACATTGAGCTTAACCCTGGTCCTTCCCCTTCTCCTATCTCCCCAAAGGTTTAAGAGCGGCCCACGTTAACATCTGTATCCTCCCTTAAACTGAGCTACTACAACCATTTATGGCTAACCTTATGCCTGATGTACTGGTGATATTGGAATCTTGGCTGTCATCTAGGGTCCTTGATTCCACTGTCATCATCCCAGGTTTCATCATTAGTTATCAGAATCGAGCAAAGACATGTGGTAGTGTAGCCATTTACCTCTCCTCAAACATTCAGTTTGAGCTTGTGCTCTCCAACCCTATTCCTCTGCCTATGAGATGCTTCTTCTCAAACTCGTCCTACCCTTCTCTACACCTACACTTTTTGCTTGTGTCTACTGCTGCCCAGGTTAATCTCCACCTTTAATTACCTCTATTTTCTCACACACCTCCTCTGGTTAGTTACTCATACTAGGTGATTTAACTTAAATTGTCTCTCCCTCTCTCTTCATAAACTTTGACATAAAGTGAAGTCCCTCTTTTTAACTCAACTGGTTTCTGTCCATGCTCACTTTAATTTCAAATCTCAAAACCATTCCCTTTTGGATTGGGTCCTCGCATCTCATTTCCACTGTATTGTGGATGCTAACACCTTTCCAGATACTTCCAGGTCCATGACCACCATATGGTCTAGAGTAAGTGCCAAATTCACCATCCTCAAATTCTTCCCAAATTCATTCAGATCCAGATTCCATTCACTGGATCTGTCCCACCTTGGTGCTGACCTGGTAGCCAATCACTTGTCCCCTAGTTCTTCAGTGGGTAGTGTGGATAATGCCCTCAAATTCTTTACCTCTAAATATTTGTCTGTCTGGGATCATCACCCTCCACCTAGAAAAAAACAGGCTCCAAGGATCCCACCTCCTGTGGATTTCAGCTGAGTTACTGACCTGCTACTGTGCAAGTGACCTTGCCTGGAGGACCTATAAATCTTCTGGCTCCACTTCTGACCTTACTCATTACCAGTTCCTTCTCAATGCTTGTACTAAAGTAATTAGATTTGCAAATTCTGAGTACTTCACACTCCAGAACAACCATAATTACCCTTCTATGTTCTGGAAGGTTATTCATTTGCTTTTTTCCCCTCTGACCAATACCCACTGCCTCATCTCAATATGAGCAATACTCCTATCTCTCATCCTTCTGCAGCTGCCTCTTCTTTTAATTCATTTTCTACCTCCTGTGCCTGATCAAGCCTCTCTCCTCATCATCATACTTCTCTCCCTCTCTCTGTTCTTCTCTTCCCTTTCACTCTGTCCCTTCTCTTCTAGCTCTGCTCCCTTCCTCCCTTTTTTTTTTTTTCACCCATTTCCCCTGTGGGTGCTGTTAAAGCCCTTTTTGTCTCTAAATCCTCAGATGCTGGTGGTCTCGACTCTTCCCTCCTATTTCTCTATGCTCATGCCATTGTTCTCCCTATTACCTAACTCCTTAATCTCTTTTTCTCCCTATCTTGTGTCCTTAACTCTTGGGAGTTGGCTATTGTCACCTCTCTTCCCAAAGGGGGTAATCTCTCTTCCCCAAGCAATGTCTGACTTATTTTTCTCCTCCCCATTCTAAGCTCCAGGAACAACTTGTTCTATCCATCTATGGGGGGATGGGGGCCACTAGAACACCAGGTCATGTGATAACCTACTGGGGATCAGGGAATGGGTGGAGGGTACACTAGACTACTGGGGAATGGATCATGTGGCTATTACATGGCAATACCATGGATAATGATTGGGTTGGTGGATAAATGCATCCTTGCTGCTGATGTATGGGGGCAGGGAACACTAGCCACAAGCCATGAAGGGCAGACAGTTGTGTAGGCTGCATGGGGGAGGGACCACTAGCCACCAACAATCAAGGGTAGACGGTTGTGTGGTCTGATGGGGGGGGACTTATGAGAGTTGCTGCTGCCTATGGTGTGGGATGGGACAGTAGCCAACAACCAGGTGACTACAAATGATAATATGGCTGACTGGTGGGGCTCTAGCCACTAGAGGGAATATGTGTAGGGGGAGGGGTGCCCAGTGTCTTATGTGTCCCTGCAGGCAGTGGTATGCTGCATGGTGCATGATGCTGAAATCAGGGCTTACGTTCTGCAGTCCTGTGGACATGCACCTCACCACTCATAGAAGCCCCATGATGCAAACTGCATCTGCCATCATTGACGATGCAGACAGCCAATGTAGTAGTATGCCTGTGGTCGGTAGCCAATGCATCACATCACAGTGCGATGTTGCATCACCTGCGTCACACTTTTGGTGTCACGTCACACTTTGGCATTTGCATCATGTTGCTACACATTTTTGTAGTTACACCACAGCCCAGCATTGCATCACACTATGCCATGTTGCATCACACTGCATCACTGTGCCACACTCAGGCATGTTCATTACACTGCAAAAACCTTTGTCACTGCCACACTTAGGCATTTGTGTCACACTGTATCAGGCCTGTGTCACGATGCCTTACTGTGCCACATTCAGATGTTTACATCATGCTGCATTGTTGCATTATGGTGCATCACACTGTGTATGTGCAGTAATTATACTTACTCCTATGCTCTGTGCGGCACAGGCATGCTGGAGGACACTTGTAAACACTGATATAGTGGCAGACACCTGCAGGCATGTTCCCTTTTGTCACACCTCCCTGCTACCTCAGACAGTTTGTCAGGGTGATTCTGATCTGTCCCATGATGGCCATCTCACAGTCCAGAAACCCCAATTTCAGTGACGCAGAGACCGTCATGCTTGTCACCTGCATGACAAAGTGGGCATGGATTTTCATGCCGCCAGGCTCTGCCAGACACACAGTGACAGACAGAGACATGGTGTGGCACTCCACGGCCACAAAACTGCATGGGCTTTCCGGTGCCAGATGGGCTATCCAACAGCTCAAGCACAAAGTTAACAACATGTCCTGCAGGGAGCCAGAGGTCCTGAAGATCCTCACAGAGCAGGCCAGGGAGGCAACATTGAGATGTGTGGTGGTCACTGAGGCAGACATGTGAGTGTCACACCACATGGATGCACTGTAGGACACATACACAGCACCCTATATGTAATCACATGTGGAATGCGTAATTCTTGTGACATCACTGTCTCCACAGATATGTCAGTGGGTGCACCTGCATAGGGTCAGGGACCCACATGCCCAGATGAGGAGTCAACTGGAGAGCGTGGAGATGGACCTAGTATCAGCCACCAAGATAAGTGTAATTTTAACTGTCTGTGTGAGTCCTGGTGGGGTACAGGGGCACATGCCACATGGCATGCCATATGTAAGGGGCATGGATGTGCACATCTACGGAGTGTGCATAGGTACCATGGTCATTAATTGTGTCTGCATAGTGTGTGTCTGGACACACAGGGTACACATATACACAGCAAACCACATGACCACATATGCACTGCAGATGCAGGCAGTGTGGCTCAGTGCCAGTGGTCAGGAAACCCCTGGCCCACAGGCACTGGGACCCATTCTGTGGGGCTATGTGCACTTTGCAGTACATGTGTGCCACACACATGACAGTGCACATATATGACATAGGCATGTCACTGGAGTAGTGGACATGTCTGTCCACACCTGTTGCCCCTGCCATGTGTGATGGCTACAGAAGACATATATGGGTTATCATTCAGCCATGTCCACACCAGCAGGATGCCATTGGGAAGGAAAACAACCCACCAGTACAGTAGCCCATACACCCACACAATATCCACCACCACAGTGCCCCAGCCAGTTATCAGCAACCACATACAACCTAGGGCACACGGATGTCATGCATCCTTTCCAGATGGTGTTGTAGTAAGTTATGCTATTTTTGGTATATAAAGCATTGTGTAAATGACATGTTGCCACCACTGTGGCCTGTTTGGTGCCAACTCTTTCGTGTTGTTGATGGCCATATAAATACATTGCCAGATGGACACATACACTGGTGCTCTATGTCCTGGTCACATTGAGTGGAGTCTGGTTCAGGGAGAGGTTTGTATGGCTCTGTGGTGCATACATGGCAATGGTGCTTTGCATACATGGGGTGTCCACAGATGTCTGGCCCATACACATGGACACTGGACCAGCATTCAGGACACCACACACATGCATACCCATTGTATTTATGGATACAGATGGTGTACACTTGTATGGCAGCACTTGTATCGCTTCTCTGACACAGAACAGCATATGTCCAGGCCTATTTGTGTTTGCACACATAGCAGACATACACAGGTGGAAGGACAACACAGATATCCTGTTGCTTGGTGATGCACATAAACAGATGCACTGTGTCTGTTGGCCATGTGTTACCTGTAGCACACCATGTCTGTCTGTCACATGCATGGCAAATGTGACATGACTCACACATCGCATGTGTACACAGACATCACTATGTACAGTACATGTCCTACACATGTTGGCCATGCATATTCCACAGCATCAGCATGGACAACATGGCCACATACAGCATGACATACTGACATCAGGATGGTGACACCGGCTCGCAAACCAGCATTGTTCATGTGGGTTGTATGTATGTTGGGCAGAATGTCACTTATGTTACTCTCCACTTGTTGTTGTAGGGGATGATAACAACGATGGGGATGATGAACAGCAGCCAACAGGGCATCTCTGGGCACTAATGAAAGCCATGAGAGACCTAAAGTAGCAGGAGGCCCTCCATTATGCTGAGCTCACATGACATCTGCAGGTTGCAAAGCATACATCACAGGAGGCAGAACAGGGTGATAATCAGCCATCGGGGCCTCAGAATGTTTCCAGTGGACACAAGGCAACACAGGCTTCTGCAGCTCATGGTGTGTGCCTATACAGGTCATGGCAGGTGGACGATGTCCCCGATGCTGTGGAGGATGATGCCGTAGCAGGGCCTACAACACAAGAGGACACTAGGGACAGATGGACACATATGGGGCCTTACACACCTGCATGTGATGAGCAATGCCAGATGGGTGTTGGACGGGGTCAAGGTATGGCTAGGCAGGATGACCATGTGCATCGGGTGGTAGCCACTGCCCAACAACAGCTACAGAATGTAGCAAAGCATATGGGTACACAACTGGCATCCATACAGGCAGTGTTGGACACACTTGGGGAGCTTGACAAGTAATACATTGATGGTGCCTATGTCTGAACTGTTAAACTGAATAGTGTGTTCCATGACACAATGGGTTGTCAAATGGACAGTCTGTGACATAATTCAGGGTGTTGTTGTTGTTATGTTGCTGTTCTCTTTCTGTTCCTTTATTATTCCATTGGCTATGTGTTCTATTACATTGTTGTTGTTTGCTATTCAAGTGTCGTACTGTTGTTTATTACACATGTCTACTACCTTGACAATATATACACTGTTTATGCTACTTGCACATTATTGTTTGTGTCGTCATTCCACTGTAGTGTAACATGTGTAGCCTTCATAGCCCTGCACCCACTGGTGTGTCGGGTGGATCCTTGTGCCATGTACATGTTCATGCTGTGTTCTGGTATTGCACATAATGGTACAGTTTGCAGCCATTACATACCCACCAACAGAATGGTGATGCACATATGGCTCTGTGAGTCTGCACATGTGCCTGCCAACACCAATGTCATCCACTGCTTGGGAATATTGTGCATGTACATTGTAGACCAATCCAGGGTCTGCATCATAGGATCATACTGAATGCCCCATGGGTGTTGTTTGACACTGGTCCAATGGCCATGTGGACTTGCACCCCTGGGAGTTACCATCCAGTCATGTGCTGCACAGTCTGGGATGAGTGCTACTCCTATAACAGGCATCCTTGTAACTCTTGGTGGGGGCTATGTGACATCATCAGACCATGCATTTGTCAGAATCCCACGAAGGGTCAGATTTAGTCTATTAGCATCTCATATCACTGGACTATTACTGTTCATTGTATACTGTGCAGTCTTGGGTCATCCATGCCTTCCTAACATGACTAAGGGGCAAAATGACAGGCATATCTTCACAGGAAGGGTGGTGGATGCATGGTACAGCCTCCCAACAGAGGTGTTGTGGGCATATTATGTAAGGAACTCAAAAACTGCATGGGATGGCCATGGGGGAACACCGGTGATAATACTGTGATCAAGGGCAAACTTTTATTAGGGTCTGTGTTAACTGCAGCAGGTGTACAAAATGTGCAGCCTGGATGGGCCTAGCAGTCCATATCTCCCATTACTGTGTATGTATCTGTGACCTGTGGGCCATGTGGCATTACAAACATAACAGCTTTTTGGCTATGCATTTTTGGACAATGTCCATCATCTCATCCAGTATGTGACACATGTGTTGTGGTGCCACACAACAGGCCCATCTGTACGCCTGCTGTGCTGTTTAACATGTCATTATGGGTCATTCTTCATGATTCTCCTCCACTTGACAGATAACAGTTGTGCTTGCACTGCTGCTGCCACCCTTTGCAGCCTGTGCATGGCTACCATACCAGTGCCACCAGATTGTCCGACTGCCAATTCTGTATCAGCAGTGTCCCTGGTTCCATTGGCTCCACTCCCTGTGGACACAAGTGCATCACCACTGTTCCTCACTGCTGTGCTTGCTCTGGCCTCGGTGACTGCTGTGGGCCCCTCTCGTACTGTAGTGATGAACTAGCGTGATCTATTTGTCTGTACCTCTGTTGTCCTGATGGCTGAATCACTTTGTTTTTTGAGGCAGAACCCTGCCATGTGCAGGTTGTTGATCTGCAGTGTCCAGTGCCAACATGCTGTGCTCCTCTGCACGTACAGTGGTGGTCTGTGCACATTCACCAACTGTGACTGCGGCATGCATAGTAGATGTACCCTGTATTTCATTTGAGGCTGTGACACATGTCTGTGGTGTCCCTGTTGCTGTGCACAGCCATGTGCTGCCTTTTTGTACCTGTGGGGTTAACCTTTACTCGGTGGACTGTCCATTGGTGATGCAACTGTGTTATTCCATGCTGAGTGTGTTGCCCAACCCACTGGGTATCTTGGAGACTTGTTACCTGGTGTGCTGGTACATGGTACAGATGGGGGTCAACATCAGCGAGGCTCTGTGTGGTTGTTATGCTACAGGTCGTATGTGTGTCTGGCCCTTGTTCACCTGTATTATGCTGCATGTGTCCCTTGACTCCTGAGCAGTCGTGACAGTGTGAGATGATGTCATGTCAGAGTGTGTTGTGTCAACACTATGGGAGTGTGTTGCTTGCGCAGTTGAAGCATTGCACACCTGATGCTTGAGTGCAAGGGATACATGTGTGACTGGGATCTGTGTGATGGCCAGATCTTGTGTTAGGCCACAATGTATGTGTTCTTGCCTTGCTATGTGTCCAGCAAGTTGTACATTGTATCCACTGCTTTACTCATTACCACTGTCCATGTTGGTACCAGAGGTGGATGTGCAGCTGCTGCCATGCATGGTGGTGCATCAGTATCCCTGGTACACCGGGCTGTTGTCTCCATATGCTGCTGTGTGGTACCTCATTTGTTGACTTGTTTGTATGGCCACTGCCCCCATGGCAGTCTGGTGGCCATGTGTACCAGGGTATCCATCTCTGTAGGTGCTGCCTATCCCTGGGCCAGCACTGAATGCATGTCCCTGCATTGCAGGTGCAGACTGGCCATTGGACACAGGGCCTATGTATGGATGGATGTTAGGTCCATGCTTTGGCCACACCTACATGTCCAGTATTGTACAATGTGTCCTGACCTACAGCATCCTGCCTATCAGGGTTTCCTTGGAAGACACCACCATCCACTGTTGATCCATTTACCTGCCTGTTTGTCATGACCTGTGCTATGGCCTGCAGTGCTGTGGCCATGGTATTGGCAGCATGTGTGTTCCTCCTGTAGTTGCATCTGTTGCTGCATCAATGCTGTTAATTGCTCCTGGTTTTCTGCTTGACATTGGACATCAGCCTTTATGCCTTGCAGTTTGGCAATGATGTTTGTGTTGCACGCCTGTGTATTCATAACCCCCGTTTTGGAGTGTGTCACATATTCCTACTATGGACCCATTGATGCAGCCAAGATATTCAGTGGTAACAGTGCTGTGTGCCTCCAGTGCCCCATGAAGTCCACTATTTCTACCTGACATGGATACCTTGGCATGCACCACCACCTGGAAGTACAGACCAAAATCCTCATCAGCAAATGGTGGTCTCGCCTCACCCTGCACATGTTGTTGTGGTGTGCTCACATGCTGGTCATTTGCCATTGGGCTGTTTTCCCGGACAGTACTGGCTCTGCTTTGTCCTGTGTCTATGCTGTCACTGTCACTATCCACAGCTGTTCCCTGTTCAACATTGTTGTGGTGGTCACTATCAGTGGTTCTATGGGATGATGCAGGGCTGGGTGTGTGGGCCATATCCCCTGTGTACTGCTGGTCCTCTTACTCACTGGAGTTGTCATTGGTTGATCTGTTGTCACATTTCTCTTCCTCCTCCTTCTCCTGGTGTGTCAGTGTGGTCTGGATGGTTGTGTATATCATTCTGGTACTTGTTATGGTACTTGTTGAACTGCTGTCATCATCAGTGTCGTCTGTGGAAACAGGAAACATACTGTGCATTGGATGCCGGTTGCTATTGTTTGACACATATGTGTATCCCTGTACTACTGTGTTGTGACATTTCTGCTTGTGTTGGGTTGGCACCTGCATGTCTACGGCACCACAATGGTGGGTTGAGACATGGCGCCATCTGTTGCAGGCTGTCTTCATATTCTGGCATTGCATGGCACTGGCCTCTGTTGCACACATTGCCTGGACCACAGGTGTCACACGTCTGTGTCAAAGTGCTTGGATAGGCTATTGTTGGCATCTGCCCATGGACATTCACATCACCATTATGCTTCTCATAGGCCTAGTGTGGCATACACATGATCAGCTGTTTGCTGCAGTACATTGGGCTGTCCCCCATGACATGTTTAGTCACACACTGTGTGTTATGGGCATCCCTGTATGATGGCTTGGCTCCACATCATATTAGCTTGGGTCTTGGCCTCGCATGACTGATCCATGCTGATATGGGTGCAGCGGCTCAGGGTGATGTCTTTGGTTCAGGTATTGATAGACCCTTACCCTGGGGTGTGGTGCACATTCTAGCCTGTGCCGGGGGGGTGCATGGGCTGTGTTTGCAATAGGGTCTGCACTGTCAGGTGGACATGATACACAGATGGACCCATATGCACTGAATGGGCATGTGCTGTACACATTGCCGATAAATATATGTCCGCTAAGGGCAGCACTCTGCCACTGCAGTGGATGTGGATGGGTACATCACATGGTATGTGCCATACACATTAACATGGGACTGCCACACTTGCCCCTTGGCTTTTTTTCTCAATGGCACATTTTGTCAGTGGGCAGGACTATCCACTGGTGAACAGTGCTGTCCATGTATAGTATGTTCAGTTGTGTTACAGAAACATATTGCTGTGCAACATGGCATACTCAGGCTGGCCAACTGCATGTGTTTATATTACCTGTGCAGTGACATGACAAAATACAATGTGCTCCCCAGAGTACCTACTACATATACCATGTCACTTTTGGTTTCTGAGCCTAGACAATGCTGGAGGTCAATGATATTGCAAAAGGTCGACTACATATACCTACAAACAGGTGCAGGCTATATCACATGCATGAATGCAGGTGTGCTGACTACTGCTAGGAGAGGTTTACTACATCATGGTCATGCGGGACACACTGTTAAGGGACATGTGTAGTAACAAGCTTCCCACTCACTGATCAGTGGTGTCATAATTTGACAGACAGGAAATGTACAAGGGACTATGGGGGAACACGGTGAGGAAATGTTGACATGTCAGCATTTATATAAGTGTAGATGGTCAGCCACATTGCTAATGATTACTTGACCCAAATTAAGGTTGTCTCAGTTATGATTCGGATAGTCAGGTACATGGATATATTTTTCATGGACAGTACATAACAGTTTTGATTGAGGTTCTAGTGCTACTGTTCTATGGTGGTGGTGTTTTTTCATATTGTTTCATGCAATGGTCCTCTGATACAGTGGACAGGGGATAGGTGTGAGTGTGGTGATTGTACCTCAAAGGGGGAGCATGGCCATATTATGGATGACTGGCAGGGCTGCCACAGACTAAACTTGATGTAGGGCTCTGTCATTGGTGCTTGTGGTCCTTTTCTTACTACTAGTGAAGGGTGTGTCCCACAACATTAGTGTGCAGGGTGACCGTGCACTTGTTAGCACAGACCTGGGAACATGGAAAAATTTGTTCTGCTGCTACATCTGCTGTCGTCCTACCTGCTGTACTGCATCTGTGTGGTGGGCATTGCATGTGCATTTGATGGTACTTGCCTTGCACAGGGTTCTGCTGCCTGAATAGGTCAAGGTTGCTGTCACCCTCAATCATACAGCTTCTCAGCTGAGTGTTGACAAGCTTTTCCTGTCTGGTGAGGGGCACTGCCTATGACGGTCATCCACCAGTGGCTGTGGCACTGCGTGTATCATGTGCAGGGACACTGGTTTACCGTGATTGAGAAAGGGCAAATTCCGTTTTGCACATTGTAAAAACCGGTATTGTCACCGGTGTCTGCCAAGCCAAAATCCGTTTTTACTGGTGTTTGGTTTTGTGTACTTTATTTAACAATTTTAACTGCATTACCACTCATTTTAGCAATTTTGACATCCACTATTGTACATCCATCCATCCATCCTAGTACCAATTAAGTTATTTTAGGTTCAGGATGTGACGGCAGCAGCAGCACTACAGCCTCCCCATCCCTCAGGTGCAATAGTAGCAACAGCAATGCGGCCCCTATCCCCTAGGTGTGAGAAGGCAGCAGCAACAGTACTATGGCCCCCCTCCCTCAGGTGTGACAGAAGCAGCAACACTGCATCCCCCCGTCCCTCAGACACACATCCTTGAAAGCACTGTGCAGTGACTTCAACTTCCAACTCAGGCAAGATAGCAACAGTGGTATTCCCTCAATTCTGAAAGTTTGACAGCAGCAGCAGCAGTTCCAATCCCTCAGGTGCAATGGTGATGGCAGCAGGTGCAGCGCTCACCCCTCAAGTGTGATGGCAGCAGGTGCAACACTGCAGCCCCCATTCTTCAGGTGTGATGGCAGCAGGTGCATCACTGCAGCCCCATTCTTCAGGTGTGATGGCAGCAGGTGCAACACTGTAGCCCCCACCCTTCAGGTGTGATGGAAGCAGGGCATCACTGCAGCTTGAAGCCCACACCCTCAGGCATGGCGGTAGCAGGTGCAACACAAAGCCCCACCCCTAAGGTGTGACGGCAGCAGGTGCAACACTGCAGCCCTACCGCTCAGGTGTGACGGCAGCAGGTACAACACTGAAGCCCCCCCCTCAGGTGTGACAGCAGCAGGTGCAACACTGAAGTCCCCATCCCTCAGGTGTGATGGCAGGCAGTGAACCACTGAAGCCACCACCTCAGGTGTGACAGCAGGTGGTGCAGCACTGAACCCCACCCCCACCCCTCAGGTGTGATGGCCACAGAGGCATCATTACAGTACTCGTCCAACAATGCCATGTACCAAAGCTTATCTGTCAGAGCTCAGGCATGAATTAAGCCGAACCACCAGACGCCAAGGTGGACTCCATCGGTTCAGTCCCTAACTAACATTTAAGCTGCTTGAATTGGTTTACTTGTACACAAAGTGCATCCAATTAAAAAAAATCCACAAGTGATTGAGGATGCTAATGGAGTGATACACAATCTCTCCCAACTAATAAACAAATTCAGAATTACACCCACAGTAAATTGGGCACTTTCTGACTTGGTCTTCATGAAAATGGAGCCTCTTAGTTTCATGTCAGAGCTCAAACTCATGGAAGGAGTTCTACTGGCAGAGGTGAAGCCACGGCCACTGTACAGATCGGGGCTTCGTCTCTCCTATCCCCCCGCAGTCAACATAAATAAATTAATATTTGTGCCTGATCACTAGTCCAGTGCACCTGGCATTTTAATTTAAGGCGCTATTGGACATGACATGATGCGCTCTTGCTCACAGCACTGCAAGCTGATGATGTTTCCATGCCTTTTCCTCAATAGGAAGAGTAATAGTGCCCTAGGCACACCCATGGGATTTATAAAAGGGCACTGGATATATAAACTTCAATCTCCATGCATAAGTGCACTATTGAGGAAGGGGCAAGGTCATGTCAACAGTTCATGAGAGAGCGGGATGCTCACGAGTGCCAAAATTAAAATGCAGCATGCACTGGAAAATTTACCAATTTGAGTGTCAGGTACAAAGATTATTATTTAATCTAATACCTACAGAGGGACCAGAGAGGTGAAACCCAATCTGTACAGCAGTTATGGCTTCACCTCTGTTGATGATTCTCCTCTTAAGAACTCAATCGTCACGGCCGGCCTGGTGGCGCTGAGGTTGAGGCGCTGGATGCCATACCTAGCACCATGCCCAGTTCGGAAATGACTTGGGACATTGGAGGATCAGCAAGGAGGGAAGGAATTGAGCATCTGGAGGACTGCTCTCACCTCTTGGGGTGGGGTGGGTTCTGGGGTATGCCTGCTCCATAGTGGCTCGGGTGGAGACCATGGGCCCTACAGGCAGCAGAGCTTGATGCTACATCAGGGGGTGGAGTGGTGGCAGCCAGGCGCATAAATGCAGTGCTGGCATTGCACATCTCTGCTGCAGGGAAACTGTGCGGGGAAAAAAACCCTGGTGGCCTACCAGAGGCAAGAGAGCCTGGAGACCTGCCCACATTCCAGCGGACCTGCTTGCCTGGGGCCCTGCTCTACTGGCTTCAATGGCTGTCCCTCTAATCACAGATAGCCCAGTGGGGGGTGATCAGGGGGGTTGGTCAAGCCAAGAAGCTGAGTGGAGTCGGCCCAGCAGCATGAGTATCAAAATAAAATGAAAAATAAATAAATACAAATGTACCAGACAATGGCAGGTCCAGTCAGCAGTAGAAAGGGCAGGTTAGCAGCGCAAAGCTGGCAGGGTAGGTCAGCACAGCACCACACCAGAACCAAACTAAAGTGAAGGACTCCCACTCCACCCCACCAGCATGGCCACTCTCCTCACACCAAACCCACAGGCACTCTGCCCACCCGGACCATCACAGGCCTTCTCCCCACCAGACAGACCTGCACAGCCCTTTCCACACCCCATTGACCAGCATGGCCACTTTCCCCACCTGGCCCACATCACTGCCACTCCCATTCCAGCCCACCAGAACAGCCACTGTCACCACCCAACTCCACCATCATCATGGCAACTCAGCCTCCCCCACTGCCACTCTGTCCACCCAGATGAACCTGCATATCCCTCTCCACCCAGACGGATCTGCACAGCCGCTCTCTATACAGATGGACCTGCACAGCCCTCTCTCAACCCCACTGAGCAGTTTGTTAAGGATAAAACCTAAGATGGCCACCAAGATATACACCCCCAGCTAAAACTGGCCAGCAAGCTCTCCCCCACACACAAAAAAAAAGATACCAAAACGTTATTTTTTTTTAATTAAGCATTTCAGCTCATGTACACACCCTCCCCTCTTCCCTCCCTTGCATTTTCCCATTCAAACAAGTAGGGTTACCCCAAAAAAAAACAAACTTGGCAGACCCTTAGAAAGGCAGTAGTTTTCCTGTGACAGCAGATGTCAAGGTAAGTTAGTCCAACAGAGCCAATCCCTGTACCAGCATGGTGGTCAGTGAGCCCACACCCAAGCATCCAGCTCAAAGTGACACAGCCAGCCAGCTACCCCCCAACACACACCAGTGCCCCAGCCATCCCTGGTCCTGGTATTGAGACAACCCCCAACACACACACACACACACACACACACACACACACACACACACGCACCAGTGCTCTGTCCCCATTCCTAGCAGTGAGCACTCCCCACAACACTGCTCCATCCACTGGCCACAAGTCAATGTCCAGCCCCAACCCCAGCACTCCTACCCTCACAGCACCAACACCACCACCCCTGACCCCCATACCTGCAAGTCAGTGCACGCGTGATGTCGGCAAGCAGCACACCCTCCTCAGTCGCCCGCTGTCAACAGATGCTGGGAGTGCACTGCCTATTTATAGGCAGCATGCTCAGTATCAGTCCAGCTCATGGGCCCAGCAGGCCCTAATATTCAGTTGGGTCCCTGAAATATATTTTTTACATAATAATTTGCGTTTTATATCGCTCTAGCCTGCTCCAGGCGCACACATTGCCTACACCATAAAAATGGACACGAAGTTGACAGAGACCCTTTAAATCACTTTTATTCCAGTGAACAAAGGCCAGCTTCCCTGAAAATAATAGTGAGCACCTCTTCCCTAGCACAGGGGTAAGCACTGGCACACTAGGCAAATGCTGGCAGATTTTGTATTGGGCTAGTAAAATGTTCCTTTAACTTGCCCTGCAGGCAGTACGGCCATTCTCTCCACCCTAACCCACCAACACAGCTACACTCCCCACCAGACCCACCAGCAAGGCCACTCTTCCCAACCCACCTGCACAGCCAGTCTCCCAACCCCACGCCATCTGCATGACCACTCTCCCAACCCATGCCTCCTGCACAACCACTCTCCCAACCCACACCACCAGCAGCCCTCTCCCAATCACCACACCCCATGCCACCTGCATGCCCCTCCACACCCGACCCAACAGTATGGCTCATCTCTCCACCCAGACAGACCAGCAAGGCCCATCTCCCACTCTCATGGACCAACATAAACCCCTCTCCCACCCCGACAGATCTGCAGGGCCCTCTCCCACCCAGACGGACCAGCATAGCCCCTCTCCCCATCTAGATGGACCAGCGCAGCCCTTCTACCCACCCAGATGGACCAGCATGGCCCCTCCTCACCCAGATAGACCAATGTAGCCCTTCTCACTCCCATAGACCAGCGCAACCCCTCCCACTTAGACCCACCAGCATGGCCCCTCTTCCCACCCAGACCCACCAGCATGGCCCCTCCCCACCCAGACCCACCAGCATGGCCCCACCCCCACACTGACGGACCTGCATGGCCCTCTCCCCACACAGATGAACCAGCACAGCCCCTCCCCCACTCAGACCCACCAGCACCCAGATGAACTATTGCGTGTATCCTCATCTCTACACCACCACAACCAGTGTCCCCATGCACTGCCAGTATCCACATCCGACCTCACCACAACCAGTGTCCCCATCCGACCTCACCACAGCCAGTGTCCCCATCCGACCTCACCACAGCCAGTGTCCCCATCCGACCTCACCACAACCAGTGTCCCCATCCACTGCCAGTATCCCCATCTGACCTCACCACAACCAGTGTTGCTACAACAGGGCCAGTGTCCCCTCCCCATACCACTATGACCAGTGTCCCCACCCCACCAACACAGCTTGCCTCTACACCATTCCCCAAATAGACACAGCCTCCCATGAGGTACACACAAAAAAGTTTATCTCGGGGAGAGAATCTAGAGGAATGGAGAGAGCTAGAAGGAGTGGAGAGGGACTCCCGATCGTCAACACAAACATTTTGATTTCTCTGCAGGGTGGATGGAAAGGAAACCCTGAAGAATAAAAATACTCAAATGGAGCAGAATAGAACCGAATGGCCTTGCATCCCCGGAAAAGGAGAGAGACAAGAGAGAGAGAGGGATTGCAGCACAAAAGGCTCGTCTGGCATTCGGTCCACTCGCTGATACTCTCTCCCCCGTGGTGTTGGTTCCAGCTGCAGCACCACCCCCGACCAACTAGCACTACTACCACCACACGAACTTTGGGACTAAAATGTCACTTAGAAAGGGACACACTTTACCATAGTTGGTCGCAGTCTCTCTGTGCTCAGTCTTCACACCAATCGGGACAGTAGAAATAAATCCAGACAGACATAACATTCAAAATATAATTTAACAGCTTAGGGACTTAAAAGAACTTAGGAGGAGCAGAGTGAACCTTTTTAACAGAGCGCTTCGACCGCCATTCATGCCACCCACCTTACCTGCCTAACAGTTTCACAAGACAAGAATCACAGTATAGCAGTTTTATTTTTATGCAAATGCAGACTTACTTGAAGGCATCCCACCAGTTTTACGAGCAGCAGCGGGTCCATAGCAGGAAAATTTTGGCAGCAAAACAGGAATCAAAGGGCAAGGCAAGAGAACGCACAGTCGCTACCCAGCAATTTATAGCACTGTGCTCACGGAGACAACGAGAACAAGCGCTGTTTCCGTTTTTGGCGCCGTTTTCTGCCAGCCAATGAGATTTCCGCTTTTCCGTCCGTGTCACCGCATATGCGGTAAACCAGTGTCTCTGATCATGTGCTAGCTTTTCCCTGGACCTCCACTTGAGGTCATTGTACCACTTTTGCAGTTCTCTTATGGTGCACCTCATGGGTGCCACAGCATTCACCTTAGTTGCCACTAGTTCCCATGCCTGCTGCCTTTTGTTCTGCTCCTCCATATGCCCACCCCTGGATAACAGCAGGTCAATCTGGGCATGCACTTCATCTACCAAGACATCTGTCTCCCTCTCTGTGAAATTGTGTTTCTCAATATGGCTTGGCCTCCCTCTCAACTGTCTGCTAGCTTGTGCCATTCTGTTCTACACAGTGCTCATGGGGCATGCTGTGTCATTTCCAGTGCTTGCATCATAGTTATGGCACAAGGCGGGTCTTGCGTCAATTCCCGTGACTTTGCCACTGTGGCAGTTTTTTTTTCTAAACTATGACACATGTGTATCGGAGCACCATTTATAATGAAAGGCCATCCTTTGGATGTACCCTGCAACACTCTTAGGCACATTTGAAAATCCTGCCCCTTATGTCAGTTTGGGGGACTTTGGGGTACAAAGAACGCTTTTCTTGCAAAATATAGTCACAGTATTTGGTGCACCATGATCTGACTCATGTTAGCTGTTTGACCTACCCTGCGTCAATCTAAGGTCCCTTTGAAAATCTGACCCCTGTTGTCTAGTGGTCCCCCCTGCCAATCGCCGGCCCCAGTGTAAAACAATATATAATTAGCAACTAAATCTCTGGTTTCTAGTGGTCCCCCCACCCCCATTGATCATGGCCACAATGTAAAAAAAAGTATTTATTTTAATCCCTGGGGCTGGATTTACAAAGGGTTGTTAGATTCACGCAAGTTGCATCAAACAACCACCTTGCGTCAGATCTAGGTGTGCCAAATACTGTGCGCCATATTTTGCAAGAAAAGCGTTGTCTGCGGCAAAGTCCTCCAAACTGAGCAAGAGGCCCTCTGCATCAACAAAATGATTCAAGGGACGAGAATGATACAAGCTGCACCAAAAAAGGTGCAAAGTTGAGTCACAAAAATGGTGCAAGTTGAGTCAAAAATGATACAAAGGATGAGAACGATGCAAGCTAAGTCAAAAAATACAGCAGATGAAATGGTCAAGACTAAGCCTCCAAAATGTTCTAAACTGCTCCTGCAGGTGCATATTGGCCTTTAAAACTAGTATAGTCAGGACTTACCAGCTGCTGTGGACCTCTTTATATGCTGTAGCATCCCTTAGTCTAGTTCTGGCTGGTCTAACAGTGACATGCACCCTAGGCACAAAGACAGGGGTCACATTCCTTGAAAATCCATAATAATGGGATGGTGCATCATTTCGGTGATGCAGGCATTCCTTCTGACATGGTGCAGGCATTTTTTTGGTGCAAGCATGGAACAAGCCAGTCTGGTGCATGCAGACCTGTTTCTGATGCAAACACCATTTGAAAATCAGAATTGCCTCATGTTTTGACATACCCCGTTCCTTGTGTTAGTTGTTTTTGATGCAAGCACTCTGTGTCATTCTCAGGCCTTTGAAAATCCTGCCCCAGGGATTTAAATAAATATATATTTTTTACACTGTGTCTGGCGATCAGTTGGGGGGGGGCATGAGACACCAAGTACTTAAATAAATATATTTTTTTACACTGTGGACAGTGATCAGAGAGGGGGCACTAGACACCAGGGATTTGGGGGATTAGCCATTTGCTAACTTCTCCTTTGGTTTTTTTAAGTGCAATTTGCTCTTAAAAAAACCCCGAAGCAAGGTGAAGTTTCAAACAAATGGGACAGTTTCATGAAGTGTTCCGATGAGGCAAATTCGGTGACTTTACCAAAAATTTGCCTTCGAAGTAAAACTTTGCTGCATCTCTACTCTCACCGAAGGGCTCCTCAACTTTAATATCTTGACCTCGGTCCCTATTCGTTAGCACCAGATCAAGGGTTGCCCCCTCCCTGATGGGTTATGTAATGCTGTGAGTCCGGAAACCTCTTTGCAGTGTATCTAGAATCACCGGACTCATGGTGCAGGTCATGGCAGTTACCTTCTAATCCACCTTGGGCACACTGAAGTCTCCCACTATTATCAACTATTACCACCCTCCCTTTCCTGCAGCCATCAATATTTGAGAGTTCAACTCTCTGTCTCATGCTACCTCCTGGTTGGGTAGTATGTAAACCACCCATAGCCTCACCTTCTTCCCACTATTACACAGTAACTGAATCCATATTGTTTCTGACATCTATTCTTTCAACTCTTCCCTTGAACATGTTATACCTTCCCCTTTTCCTATCTTTCTGTCCCTTCTGTATACTTTATACTGAGGGATCAAGAGGTCCCAGTCATGGTTAGGTGTTGTCCATCTCTCAGTGACCACTTTGATGTCCACTTCCCTCTCTGCCAGCAGTGCCTGCAGGTCATCCAGCTTGTTTTTTTTTATTTTTTTTTTTTTATTAAACTCTAGGATCACAGATACCTTTGAGCAGGAACTGCTCATTTACAAATGTTCCACGCCAAAGGATGTAGGGTAACATACATACAAAGGTCACCAATTGTTACACTCTTAAAAATACAAAGATGTCTAAGCATTTATTATACAGCCAAAAATGGAGAGAGACAACATAAGCCAGCTTCAGATAAGTTTCAGGGTGAACAGTATATAGCTAGTAAAGGGTAGGAGGGAGTCAGGAAGAAGTAGGCAGGCTAAAGCGCCATTGTCGGCAGGTAGAACTGGGTGGCAAAAGTGCAAGGTGGATGGGCTAGAGGGCTCCATATCTGAAAGTGCCATTAGAGAGGGGAGGGGGTGGGTGAGGCAGTGTGGTGTAAGTGGGGTAAGGGGTGAGAGTGGGGGAAACTGGTGCCAAAAAGGTGGAGCTCAAGGGAAGGTTACAGATCACCTACAACTAGGGTAAAATGAGGAGGCAGTTACTTAGAAGGGGCAGTCACATTGAGTGGTACAGGCAAGGAATAGTCAGAGTTGCCTTTTTAAAGGGACCAAGTATCGCAGTTGTAAGTGTTTCTTTGTTAAGGGTATTGTACCACTGAGGAGCCCTGTGCATTAATGACCTCTGACCCACTGTGGTCCGGTTCTGGGGACCTTGAAAGTTTGACATAGAGCACTGCATGTAAGCTGGATACTGCTGTTGGAAGTAAGGAGCTTTCCCAGAGGGAAGTGAAGTGCTCAAATAGTCACTATATGGTGCTATTTCAGTGTTACAGTAGCAGTGTACACTTTCTGCACACTTCATTCCATAGTGCAATGCTTCAGTGTTTAATTAGTGCACTTGCAGGTTTCTGTTGGTGTGCATGCAGTGCTGACACAGTGTGTGTGAATTATGTTAATTAGCACTGCAATCACACTGCAAAAGTACTGCAATTAGCAGCATTTTGCTATCAACACTGCCTGAAGCATTATTGGTGCAGCACTGGCTGAAGCAGTGATGCATTGCTTTTTCAGTGTGTGCAAATTATGTTAATTAGCACTGCAATTACACTGTGAAAGTACTGCAATTAGCAGTGTTTTGTCATCAACACTGCCTGAAGCAGTGTTGGTGCAGCAATACTGGCTGAAGCAGTGTTGTGTCAGCAACACTGCCTGAAGCAGTGTTGCATTGCTTTTTCAGTGTGTGTGAATTATGTTAATTAGCACTGCACCAACACCTCTAGTGCACTTCAGTGTACAGTGTGGTTTTAGCAGCACTCCTGGCAGCAGTGTTTTATCTCTGTTTCAGTGTATTATGGCTGCATTAAAGATGGTGGCTACATGGACTGAAATCGATAAAAACACAAGTATACTTTCATCATAATAAGAATTAACGATTAGAATTAATACGAATGATCAAGTTTTACCATTTCTTGCATGTTAATTATGGGCAGCAAGTTGTTGTACGTCCGTCAGCTTGCCCGTGCTAATTTGATAACTACAGAATTATTCAAACAAGCTTGAAAATGTGCACTACAGTACACGATGTTGTTGTATGATTACCATTGGTCCAAATCACAGGAAAGTCCATATTTGTGTAGCTATATACGCAAAGCATGAAAAATACTACATGTCCTATAGAAACAACATTTACTTAATGTTTAAAAAAAATGACTACCTTTAAAACACCATAAACTGTACCATGGTTGGCAGTGTGTGCAGTATTGTAAGCAGCAGAATACTCCATTCGTCCCTCTATTCTGCCCTTGACCCCCCCTTTCCTGACTACTACCCCACACCCTCTTTTTGTTGTCTCCACCACAAACTGATTCCAGAATACTGTAAAGGTTTTTTTTGCCCCTTTCCCCAAAATGTTATGACAGTGAATAATGCCCAAAAGAAGGGTATGCCAAATGAGCATAACCACAACCTTCTTATCAAATGATTTCATTTCAAGCAGAGTTCCAGGTACTCCATTGTGTAAGTTAACCCATGACATGACATGGGCATACTGGGCATTAATGCATGTCCCAAGTGTGTTGCGAGGCATGATTTTGAAGTCATAGTGACTTTCAACCACCTTGGAAGTGCATTAATGCCCAGTATAGCCATGGCCCTGAAGTGGGTTATTGCACTTATAAAGTGATATCTTTTTAAAGTACAAAAATGCTCATATGCTTTATTACTTTATCAAAATTTCTTCTATAAGCATGTGAACATTGAACTAACAGAGTATTTCCATTCAACAAAGGAGAAATTTGATATTGTTTACTTATTGCATACTCATACCAAAATATCCTTGGAAAAACATAGCATTACCATCTGTCCACCATTTCCATACCATTGTAAATTCCACTGCAGTACCACTGTATCCTCTGACCAGTAACACCTTGTTTCAATTCTATTGTAATACCATTGTTGCCACTGTGGTACCACATGGACACTGGTATCACAATGAGAATGCGTGCATGGATGGTACCACAATGGCTTATCAAACACATGTCATTGTATTCCCACTGCTGTTGGTAACACAATGTATTTGTTTCAATTCCTGTGTATTACCACTGCTACCACCCTGATACCATGTACCACAGTGGTAACACAGGGGTGATTTCCATGTCCAAAAGGGCTAAAGGGTAAACAGGGAGGAGAGGAGGCATTGTGGGTCACCCTGGAGACTGGAAATGGCTCCATAATCTGCACAGGGGTTGTATACAGACCCCTGTCTCAGGGGGAAGAAATGGACAAGGAGATGCTAGAAGGTATCCTTGGGATGGCAGAGAAAGGTGAGATATTGCTGATGGGAGTCCTGAATATGCCAGATGTTGACTGGAGCACCTTTGCTGCAGCCACATCCAAGAGCAGGGCCATTCTCGATGCCCTACAGGGGGCATGCCTCAAACAGCTAGTTTTGGAAGCCACTCGGAAGAGAGCAATCTTAGACCTGGTACTCTCAAATGGGGATGGAGAGAGGCTCTCTGATCTTGAAGTGGGTAGCCATCTGGGAACAAGCGATCACCAAACAGTGTGGTTCACGATAAACTTAGCTGTAGAGTCAAGCCACACAAAAGTGATGGTACTGGACTTCAGGAGGGCTGATTTTGTCAAAATGGGAGAGTGCCTCAGAAAAGCACTAGCAAACAGGCAAGAAGGTGGGGTGGAGCAACAATGGGGAAACATCAAAACCGCCATCACAGAGGCAACAAGTCTTTGTGTGAAGCAAATAAACAAATCAAAAAGAAAGAAAAAACCACTATGGTTCTCAAAAGAAGTGGCGGGGAAGGTAAGGGAAAAAAATATAGCATTCCGGAAGTATAAGGAAACACAGAAGGAGCAGGACAGAGAACTGTACCAGTTAAAGCAGTAGGAAGCGAGTAAAGCAGTCAGGATAGCAAAGGCCTAAACCAAGGAAAAGATAGCCAACTCGGTTAAGAAGGGGGATAAAACCTTTTATAGCTACATTAGGGAGCAAAGAAAGACTAAGACATGGATACTGAGGCTGAACAAAGAGTAAAGTGGTTGGGCAGAGAGCGACGGTGAAAAAGCAGGGATGCTGAATGAATACTTCTGCTCAGTATTCACAGTGGAAAAGCAGGGGGAAATACCTAATCCGGTTAGTAGAAGCACTCTGGATAAGCGAGTTGATATTAGTCCTTTCACAGAAGAAAGGGTTCTGAAAGAATTCTTAAAACTGAAGGTGGATAAAGCAATGGGGCCTGATGGGATTCACCCCAGAATTTTAAAAGAACTAAGGGAAGAACTAGTAACACCACTGACTACCCATTTTAATAAATCATGGGAGGATAGGGTGGTACCTGAGGACTGGAAGAGGGCAGATGTGATTCACCTTCACAAAAGTGGGAGCAAGACAGAGGCAGGAAACTACAGACCTGTCAGTTTGACCTCAGTGGTAGGGAAAATGATGGAATCATTTCTGAAGGAAAGAATTGTTGAGTACCTAGAGGCCAGTGGGGCATAGGACCCAAGGCAGCATGGATTCACAGTGGCAAGGTCATGTCACACAAATCTAATTGATTTCTTTGACTGGGTGACCAAAGCAGTAGACCAGGGAGGTATTGTGGACATGGCCTACCTAGACTTTAGCAAGGCATTTGACACAGTCCCGCACAAAAGGTTAATAAACAAATTAGCCAGCCTGGGAGTGGGTCCTAGGGTGGTAGCCTGGGTAAAACACTGGTTGGACAACAGGACACAGTGGGTAATAGTAAATGGAGTCCACAGTGAAGAAAGGAGGGTTACCAGTGGGGTACCACAGGGTTCAGTACTGGGGCCGGTCCTTTTTAATGTCTTTATAAGTGACATTGCAGAGGGACTGGAATGGAAAGTATGTCTCTTTGCAGAAGACACAAAGATCTGGAACAGGGTTGATACACAAGGTGGGGTGGAAAGGATGAAAAGGGACTTGGCAAGATTGGAGGAATGGTCAAATGTATGGCAGCTTAGATTTAATGCAAAAAAGTGCAAAAATAATGCACCTGGGAAATAAAAACCCAGGGGAAGTGTACACAATGGGGGGTGAGATACTGACAACAACAAAAATGGAAAGGGACCTGGGGGTAGTCAAATCAGCCGACCTAAAGGTGGGCCAGCAATGTGAAAAGGCAGGAAGGAGGGCTGGGGGGATACTGGGATGCATATGGAGAGGGCAACACCAGTAGAAAACAGGAAGTTGTTGGCCCTTTGTACAGACAGTTGGTAAGACCACATCTGGAGTACTGTGTACAGTTCTGGAGACCCCATCTCTGCAAAGACATAGACAGGGTGGAGGCTGTCCAGAGGAGGGCAACCAAAATGATGCAGGGTCTGCATCAGAAGACATATGAAGAAAGACTAAAGGAACTAAAGATGTATAGCCTCGAGGAAAGGAGGGAGAGGGGGGACATGAAAGAAACTTTCAAATACCTCAAGGGAATCAACAAAGTCCAAGAGGTAGCATTTTCAGAAAAAGATGTGTAAAACAAGGGGCACAATTTGAAGATAGAGGGGGATGGCTCAGAGGTAATGTGAGAAGTATTTCTTCACAGAGAGGTTGTGGATACATGGAACAGCCTTCCTGGGAGGTCATAGAGTCAAAAACAGTGGGGGAATTCAAGAATGCATGGGACAGACATAAGGCAATTCTAATGGGGGGTATGAGGAAATAGGCTGTTGGTTAACTAGGATCTGCGGCTTATCCGTTCGGTAGGGAAATGGGCATACTAGGTGGGCCAAGCGGTCCTTATCTGCCGTCAAATCCTATGTTTCTATGTTTCAATGGTAATGCAATGAGTTGCCATTGCAACACCACTGAAATTGGTCTCACAATGGATTTGTTTCAATTCCATTGTCATACCATTGTGGACACAGTGGTACCATCTGTGTGCAATGGTAGTGCCGTGGTGCACTGAGGAGATGCTGGTAGCTCAATGATAACATTGCACTACCACTGCTATTGGTAATCCACAGGGGGTAGCGCATGTTAGTACAGTGGTTCTCATATGGTATGACACCAACCACTCCAGGTCCCCCCCATCCATGGTATCATACTGACATCAGATCCTCCCCAGTCCCCCGCATGTCTCTCACACCCTCCACTTTGTCTCCCCATGCCTGCCTCCCCCCCCTCACCAGCTTACACAGAACTTAGGTCTGCAGCTGCACAATAAGGACCACACATGCAACAGTTTTGCTCCGTCATAATAATTTTCAAACAATACTTTTGCTGATGCTAAATCGTTATCTATCATTATCGATCTATACCCAAAGCCGCCATAAACCATAACTTTTCTTTCACTGCTGATGGTGTTTTCTTTTTATCATGATTAATCATATTCACTAAAAGGAAAAAAAACAATACCACCAACAGCTTAATCTGGTTCAGTTTCAGTTAGTTACCATCTGTATCCCCCCTTCCCCCCAGTCACCCCAGAAAAAGGGACTTCTAGACTCAATTGGCCTACCGGGTCAACAAAATTCAACAAAATAAACAAAAAATAAATAGACTTGTAATATTTGGCCATGATTAATCATGAGTGATGTACCTGGCTCTCATTGTCTGCTCTGCTATAATTAATTTACGTAATTTGTCATGTTTAATCATGATCAGTCATTGCCTTTAAAAACCAAGGTGTGACATTCTGTATTGGGCTTCATTAAGCCCGTCCTGCAGTGGTGATAGTCTGTCCATGCAGCAATTATAAAATTTCCTGCTGTCCGGTAAGGGAGGGAAGAGAAGGTAACTCTGATGAACTGCTGTCCAGCTGACCCCTTTCCACTTCCCGGTCTGCCTGCTCTGCCCCCACATTCTGACATTAAGTGGTCTCCAGAGAGGGCACAGGGAACCCCCTATTCAAGTCTATGGGGCCCCTTTTTTAAAATGGTTTTACAGACATTTAAGCACTTTGATAGAAAATGAAAGCCACTGCTCAACAAATAGGGACCCTCCTGATTACTAATGTTTTTGCCATGACCTTCCTCAACACTTCCTCTGAAAACCATAGTTGTCTTTTTTTCTTCTTGCTTCTGTTTACATCTAATATCTTCACTATAGTTCTTTTTAATTTTGCCCACTGTTCCTCTACTATTCCATAGTCCCTCTCTCTGCCAGGGCATCCCTGTGGCAATCCCCCATCTTTGTAAAGTCTGCCCTCCTGAATTCCAGGACCATTGCCTTTGTGTGGTTTGATTCCACCCTTGTTCTTATATTGAACCACACCATTCAGTGATACTGGTCCCCAGGTGGCCACCCACTGTGACGTCTGCAACACTGTCCCCATTGGTGAGTACTAAGTAAACATTGTTCCCTCATGAGTGGGCTCATTTATCAATTACCTAAAAATGCCCCCTGCAGGGAATCCAGAATATCCCTACTCCTAGCTGAAGTTGCAGCCAGGATGCTCCAATCCATGTCTGGCAGATTGAAGTTTCCCACCTGGAGCACCTCCCCCTTAGTTGCCATTCTACAGATGCCTTCCAGTAGAACCCCGTCCATTTCCTCCACATGTACTGGAGGTCTGTAGATCACACTAGTTCAAATAGCTGCTCCATTTCCTGGTAATTGGGAAAGTTAAGTTACTTGTTCATGGTTATACAGTGTGTAAGTGGGAGGGGGCTCTGGTATTTAAACATGTGTCTCTATGTTTGCCGCTCAGTGCTCTGCCATCAAGCATATGGTGCCTGAGTGCCCCCAGAAAAGCACATAATGTCCCCACCACATATACATATAGTGTGTGTATATATATAGTACTTGTTGCAAAACAAAAACACTACATCAATGCAGGCATTAGAATGCAAAGCACACAAAGAAAAAAAATGAAAAACAGGGTTTGAGTCTCACGAGTCTTGGCAACTTGGTTGTGTGGTGTTCCTTGGAGTTCCCAACTTTAATGCCCATCCCCTACCCCCTACAATCCATAGCCTCCTTTCTAAAGTACAAGGTACAGCTCCAACCCAATGCCTCACATAGCAGTCATACATACCTGTAAAACAAGAACAGCAATGGGATCACAAAGGATCCGCAGCTCTTTACAAACTACTGTATGACAAACAATGAAGGGCAAACAAAAAAACAATACTTATCTGATACGTATGGTCAGTGTCCTCCTACATCTGGTCAATGTCCTGTCAGATCTGTAAATATAAAAGGGAAAATGGGTCAGTATGAAAAATAAAAATACTGATCAGCTGGGAAGGATCTGTAGAGATTAAAAAAAAAGTTGGTTGTGTGTTATGGGGCGGGGGTGAGGGGGTACCAGATCTGTACCACACCCAGTGCTCCAGATAACTTTTTAGGCCAGGAAGTAAAAACTTCCTAGTTTTCCAAGCTGGTAGTATTTCGGTGTGCCAGGTAGTATTCTGCGATGTGGTCACACTGTTCTGGTGGACTGCAGTGTGAATGCGTGAAGTCAGTGGAAACACCTGGTTGTAATGATATTACCCAGGACTCTACATGGGGTGTAAAAAGGGCAAAAATGGGAGTAAAATACATTGATACATCCCTTAACTGGACCACTGACCACACCATCAACCTGGCTTTTAGAATGGATTCTGTCACTCAGGGGATGACATGGTTGGGGGTGGGAGGAAGATTCATGCCCTTTGCCCCTAGAATTGATCTTTTTTGGTGATAGGAGGCCATGTTGCGCCACATATCGACCAACACAGGGCAGGATAAAGACATCAAGGGACAGATATTAAAAAAATGTGCTTAGACACAATGAATGCTTACCTAGTGGTGTAGTGGTTCCCCCCTCCCTTTTTCCAATCTGCCCATAGGATACATAGGAACATAGGTATGTGACAGCAGAAAGGGCACAGGCCCACCTAGTCTGCCCAGTTTGCCTAGATATCCACTAGACCTTTTCTGTAGTCCCCCCAATACCATTTGCCCTCTATGCTTGTCCCATGCCCTCTTGAACCCTCCCACCATCCTCTCCCCCACCACTTCCCTTGGCAGCCCATTCCAATTATCCACCACCCTCTCAGTAAATAAGTACTTCCTAATGTTTCCTCTACATTTCCCTCCTTGATTTGGGAATTCCAGCCACCATCCATTGCAATATAGCAGACCACAGCAGGCCAACTGTGCTATATCTAGGCTGACATCCCCAGCCCCAACCAGTCCCAGAACTCCCTGCAGCTGGTACCATAGCAACAGGCAGCAATAGAAACTCCAATAGCCCGCAATGCACGTTTGAGCTGCCACAATCGCTGATCAGATGTTTTCCACTTCTGCTTTTGTCCATGGGGTTAATTCAGTTCTCAGTGACAGAACTTAGCCCAGGGAGTACAGTGGGGCCAGTAAACAAAATATGAGAGCTTATATAAACTCTTAACATGCACTATGGGACACAATCTCCCACCACCACCCATCGCGCCAAAGCAAGATGCAGAGGACTCCAGGATCTGCTGCAAATTAAGTTGTCAGTGCAGAATCAAGCAAGACCAATTCACCATAATCTACTGCACAACAGCAAACAAACCAAAATGGCCCCACATGCAAAGTGCCCATTGGGACCAAACCCACACTTGTGTGGGACCCCTGGTGCAAGCCAATCAGTTGGTGCAGTGGTAGGGAGGGACAAAACATTTTACAAACAGGTACATCATTGAGAAAAGGAAGGCAAGGGGAGGGATTATGAGTCTGAAAGGGGAGGATGGAGGGAAGGTAAATGATTATGACCACCAAAAAGCAGAAATACTCAACAAATACTTCTGTTCAGCTTTGACAAAGGAGGGGGCAGGAAATGGGCCAGTAATAAGGATAGGGAGATCAAAGAAATGGACTCAGGTCCCTTTGCAAAATAAAGGATCCTCACGGAACTGGCAGCAATAAGGCTAAGGGGATAGATAGGGTGCACCCCAGGATACTGAGGGAGCTAAGGGATGTGTTAGCAGGGCCCCCAACTACCCTGTTCAACCTGTCATTGTAAACTGGTGCCATGCTCAGGGATTGCAGAAGGGCTGATGTGGTTCCTCTATACAAAAGTGTTAACAGGGAAGATGCAGGAAGATACATACTGGTCAGCCTGACCTAAGCAGTGGGGAAAATCATGGAAATACTACTGAAGGAAAGAAAAGTGGAACATCTGGTTGTCAGAGGTCTACAGGGGAAAGGGAACTTTGTTTAACCAGGAGTAGCACACTAAGCTGAAGCTTGTTTCCAGATGTGACCTAAGAGCACAAGGAAGTTGACTTGCTCAGGATCACACAGTATGCACCTAGGCAGCTGTGGCATTCAAATCCAGGTCTCCAGATCTGCAGCTCAGAGCCTTAACCCACTGCACTATACTGCCTCCAGGACCCAAGGCAGCTTGGTTTTATGGGAGTGAGGTTGTGCCAGATGAACCTAATTGAGTTTTTCAATTGGGTAACCATTGAGGTGGCTTTGGGGAGGGTGGATGTGGCCTACCTGGATTTCAGCAAGGTCTCTGACACCTTGCTGCATGGAAGGCTGAAAAAGGAGCTGGAAGGCTTAGGGGTGGGACAGAAAACAGTAGGGTGGGTGAAGAACTGGTTGAAGGACAGAAGTCAAAGGGTGGTGGTAAATGGGGTATATTCCAGGGTGGAAGGAGTGACTAGTGGTGTGCCCCAGGGGTCAGTACTGGGACCCATCCTTTTTTAATATTTATAGCAATGATATAGCGGAGGGACTGTAGGGGAAGGTGTGCCTATTTGTAGATGATAGAAAGATCTGCAATAGGGTGGACACCCTGGGGGGTGGAGGAATGAGGGAGGGCCTAAAGATTCTGGAGGGGTGGTCAGGAACTTGGCAGCTGAAATTCAATGCCAAAAAGTGTACAGTAATGTACATGGGGTATAATAACCCACAAACTATTTATACACAGGGGGAGGGATTAAGGAAACTGAGCAGGAGAGCGATCTGGGGATTATAATTTCAAATAACCTTTAGGCGGTGAACCAATGCAGCATGGTGGTGGGCAAAGTGAAAAGAATACTGGTGTGTATAGGGAGGAGTATAAAACAGAAAGAGGGAGGTGCTGATGGTCCTTTATAAATGGGCCTCACCTACGCAAAGACAGACAGGATTGAAAGTGTTCAGATAAAGGCAACCAAGATGGTGCATGCTACACATAGGAAGCCCTACGAGGACAGGTGGAGGGAACTGGATCTGTACCTGTTATAGACTACTAAGGTGAGAGTGGGAAGCTTATTTACAAGGAATGTAAGTGCTAGAAATAGGGATCATAATCTAAGGTTAGAAGAAAGAAGGTATAGGGGCAATGTGAGTGGGCATTATGTCACTGAAAGGGTGGTGGAGTCCAGGAACAGACTACCGGAAGAGGTGGTGGGGGAAAACATGGAGAAAGGATTCAAGAGGGCATGGGACAGACACCTGGAGTTGAACAGTGGGCAGAGTGGGGTGCCTCTTGACAAAAATGATAAGTGGGGAGGGAGGGTAAGGGGCAGACTCGACTGGAAAAAATGTTTCTTTTTTGCCACCAGATTTCTATGATTCTATGATTCTAAGATTCCAATGCAGTTAAGTAATTAGGACTTACCCACTACATCAGAGACGGGGAGTTCAGAGTTGGAGTGTCCTTGTTTTGGAGTATTCTGGTAGGACCTGAAAGGGAAGAAGAGAGAAGGTTGAGGGGACACAAAGGGTCGGAGGTGCTAGAGGAGAGATTAGGGTGTCAGAATTAAACAAAGATACTTATCTGATTGGTATACAGTTTGGTCAGACCTGTAGAAATAAAGGGAAAAATAGATCAGTATGGGTAACTTATAGTAGTGAGAGTAGAGAGATACAAAAAGAGTACAGTACAGCATAGGATTAAAGGAAGGGGAGTTTTAGAGGAAAATATAAACTAGTTCAAAGTAAAGAAACTAGAGATGGAAAAAATGCAGACAGCTAAGAACAGAGAATAAAGTGATATTTGGGGCTCAGCAACCTCCCCCCCCTTAGTGCCCCTAGGTGATCTGCAGGTTGCCAGAAAATTTAAGTAGTAGTCCAGATGGGCAGGTGGGGATGCTTTTGGGCTAGTGGTGTAATGGGTTAACTCCCTCGTGGACAGTAGCATTTTTTTTTTTATTATCTTTCCCTGGCATCGAGTGGTGGCGGGGGGATGTCCTTGGGCCCAGATTGTATGTAGCAGGCAGGAGGCTGTTCAGAAAACTGCTGACCAGAAATGCTGCAGCTAGTTTAGTGCTGCTGCGCTACAGTGACAGTTATGGTAGGCACTTTCATCTGCCAGCCCAGAGGAGGGCAACCAAAATAGTGAAGGGTCTGCACCAGAAGCCATACAAAGACAGACAAGCTGAATATGTATGCCCTTGAGAAAAGGAGGGAGAGTGGGGACAGGTTAGAAAATTTCAAGTATCTCAAGGGAATCAACAAAGTCTAAGAGAGTGGCATCTTTCAGAAAAAGAGACGTGCAAGAACAAGGGGGCACAATTTGAAGATAGAAGGGGGATGGTTCAGAGGCAATGTAAGGAAGTATTTTTTGTTTGTCTTTTACAGAGAGGTTGGTGGACGCATGGAATGGCCTTCCTGAGGAGGTTGTGGGGTCAAAAATAGTGGTGAACTTCAAGAATGCATGGGACAGACATAAGGCAATTCTGTTGGGAGGGTAGGAGGAAATCGGCTGTTGGCTAACTAGGATCTGTAGCTTATCCAATAGGTTGGGAAATGGGCAAACTGGGTGGGCCAAACAGCCCTTATCTGCCATCAAGGTCTATGTTTCTATAATTCAACCCACAGAGTTCAGGCTGTGGCCTGCTCCATGTGGGTGGGAAAGAAGTTGGGAGATTTTTGGGAAGGGGGGAGGCTAGGGCAAATATGCCTACCTCTACCGATTAGCCACAAACTGGCTATGTGAAGAGCCCCCAAGGGACAGGTTGAGAGGGTCTGGAGGGTGGGCAGCCAGCAGTACCATTTTGTTTCTTCCAGGTTGCCATCCCTTAGCCACATCACCTGCCACTTAGTCATATTTCTCCCCATTCTTCCCACTATGGTACAGTGATGATTTATTTCTGTTTACCAATTTGTTTTTTGCTTTTTTACTAAAGTTTTGTTCAACTGGCTACTCTAAACTGCGCCACAGCTGTACACTCCTCTGCATGCTGCTGCTATGTGTCCTCTCCACACCTCTCGATATACAAAACAGACAAACATTTTTTTAAACTGCTTCCTCAAAAACTGATAAGCCCTCACTCTTACTCTTCCACTCTGGTTTCCTCAACCTCACTACAGCTGCTGCTAGAGTCCCCCCAAACACATAGAAACTCAGATATTTTTTCTTAAACTGCATGCTCGTGAGCCGGCCCAGTGATGTGGAGGGCTGAAGCATCACTGCCTTACCTCCTACCATGCCGGCGACCCATGTTCATGGTGTGAGTGGGTCGTTGGGGGAGGGAGGGAAAGGATTAAGCATCCGGAGGACAACTCTCCTATCCCATGGGAGGGTGGGGACATGGACCGGCAATGCCTGATCCCTAGCGGCGGCTGGGGGATGACATGCCAGGTCCCATAACGTGGGGGTGGAGTGAAAGCAGCTGTCCGACGTAAAAGCATGTGGACACGTGCATGGGGCATCATTGGCAGCATTGCACGCTCACATGCCATGCAGGAAAAAGGAAAAATTGGTTCCCACCACAGCAGGATAACGACAATCCCCCTCTGCAGTGCCACACTGAGAAGACACCTCCCTCAGCTGGATCCTTGCTGGTGGGTTGACTTGCTCCCTTCCCCCTACCACGAGGGTAGTCATGAGGCAAGTAGGAGGAGGTCCGATGCTCGGGATTGGCGGCGAAGTCAGAGATAGCCAGTGGAAGCCAGGGGAGAAACAAACAAAAAATAAATAAATAGGCCCACTGGCACAGTGGTTTGGTTTCCGCTTGCAACGCCAGAGACCCTGGTTCAGGATTGGACTTAGGTCACTAGAAGGCCAGCTGGGGGGAGATGGCTCAAGTGTCCCATGACAGCTTGCCTTCTCCAGGGGGGATGGAGGGGGCCATGGCCCGCAGTTTGCCTGACCCCGAGTGGAGGCTCAGGGTACAGCAACCAAGTCCTGCCTGCAGGAGGGGCCGTCCGAGATCCCAGTTTCCTTAAAGGCTTTTGCCACAACCTATGAACAATTTTAGTTGCCTTTTATACTGCCTCCACCCTATGGCCTTTATAAGGAGCAGCCTCCAAAACTGGACACAGTACTCTAAGTCAGGTCTCACTAATGAGTGATACTTGCACCACCACCACCCCCCTCCTCCTGCTGAAGATACCCCTTCCTATGCAGCCCCAATATCCTGCTAACAATACCCACTGCTTTGTCACACAGCCCTGCAACTTTAAGATCATAATAACCCCAAGGTCCCCCCTGCTTGGTGATCATCAGTACCATCCCCTACCTTATAAAGCAGCTCCTGGATTCCTGTGCCCTAAGTGCCTGATTCTGCACTTTAACATTGAACCCCAGCTGCCATGGTCTTGACCACTTTTCGAGTTTCTCCAAGAGGCATGTGCATGCTCTCTGCTCCCTTTTTAGTGCCCACCCTACAAATTTTGATATTGTTTGCAAAAAGGCATTCCTTTCTCTGACAGTTTTTCTGCAATGTCACTTATGAAGACAGTGATGAGGGCCTGTCCCAGTACTGAGCCAAGCTGCTCACTGTTCCATCACTGCAATAAGTGCCATTAACCATCACCCTCTGACACCTGTTAACCACCCCCTCCTCCCCAGCTACTACTCTTTTTCCAACCTGCATCTCTGGTCGTCCTCCTTCTGTTCAGCTACCACAACACCATCACACTGGCATTTGCCAGGACTTGCTGTGCCATAGAATGGATCCAATATGTGGAGGAGCTGCCTAGGTAGCCAGGATACTTTTGCATGTTTTCCATCCCCTAGGACAGGGGTCTGCAACCTTTTCAGTATCAGGAGCCACATGCCCACTTGCCATGACAGATGGGATCACCAGAGAGCCGTATGAGCACATGCATACCAGATGTCTTTTCCAATGCCTAATTTTACTTCAAATGATCCATAATGCTAGTTGGATAAAATGCATGCCAATTAATTACACAAAGAAAAACACTGAAAAAAATGCAATTTATCAACTTTTTTGCAACTGTGGTGAATTTATCACCCCATACAAATGTTCATAAGTTTCAACTAACAGTGTTCCAATGCGCATACTACAGTGTACCACGCCATGTTCTGCAAGACCCAAGATTCTATCTCACTTGATATGGACAGTCATGCTTGATGCACTGTGTGTGTGTACATTAACACATTTATCCATGGATAGCTTCTCATTATACAAACCCTCTCCGAGAGAAATGAAAAAGTTTTAGCTCTGATTCTATAGCTACAATAGAAACTGGTTAGTTACACCCTTAATTCTTAATACTGTACATTCATACAGTAGAACGATCCTCAAATGCCAGCTGTGCTTATGGTACCCTTGTTATCTATTGATTCATCAAGCACAAGAGAACCATTGTAAGTTGACCTAATATCATGAACAAAGATAAGAATCCATATTCCACAAAATGTTCTTTGCATGGTCCTTTATGGTATTATGCACAATAAAAGATTGTGCTAAATCTAGAATACAGTAAAATTCTGCTCTGTTCCTTGAAATCTGCAAGCAAGTACAGTTGAACCTCGATTATCTGGACCTCATGAGGACAGCAAATCCGTCCGGATAATCGATTGTCCGGTTAGTCGAAAAAACAGAAACTGAAACAAAAAAAAAAACAAGCTGTAATGCGGTCAGAAAATTTATTACAAAGCACACACAGCAGCACAGTTAAAATTGGTTAAAATAATTTAAAAGCAGCATAAAAAGTGTAAAACTAAGCTAAACATTCCCCTCTGATTTAAAAAACTTAGTTAATGTCAGCTGTTTAAAGCACTGCAACCAACCACTTGATGCTTTAAGAGTTTAAGCTTTTTGCCTATGTGAAGCCATGTCACTCACTCAGTATCCTTTTCGCAATCACGAACAACTTCATAAAAACCTGATTTGCTGGAAAAGGAGCACCCTTGCTACACTGCTGAGCAAACTAAATGTAGGTCGCCTTTTCCAGTTTATGATCAGCAGCTGGCTTCAGTGTTTTTTCCATGTTTAAGTTCCCTCTCATCCTCGAAACACAGTTTAAGTAATCCTCAATTAATAATGTAATTTCCTCAGACAATCAGCAATCAGCAAGTGACATCAGTTCTTGATGTAGTTGCCTAAACTGCAACACACTGATATTGAGAGCTAAACAGAGAACTGTAGAATGTAAAACCTAATGTCACACCTAATCAGGGTATCTCGGAGTGTCAAACTGCCAGAACGAGTGCTACTTTGTAGTTTGTTGATGTGGGGGATGGCAATAAGTGCAGAAGAGCTTACCGCAAACCGCGAACAAAAAAAAATCGTCTGATAGTATTTACTCGGGACCGAGACACAAGTCCGTACGAGCAAGTTATCTGGATAATCGAGGTCCGGATAATCAAGGTTCAACTGTATAGGCCCGTTTTGAAAACTGCTTCATTTGTCTCTTGGCCCAGTTCTTTTCAGTTATGGAAAACTCTTTTCCCATGCCTCTCTTTCATATTTGCTGGCAGTGTAGAATGTGTGATTTTTGACATGCACCAGGGATTGGACTTCTTATTTCTTGCAAAGACTTTCCCTGCAAATCACATGAAACATACACCTATCTCTCTTGCTACAACCAAAAGCACCCAGTCTTCTAGAAATGTCATGTTCTTATCTACTGTTTGTCTATTCTTTGCTGGATGTGCCATTGCAACATAACCTGTACAGCTGATTCACTGGTACCAGTGCTACTTTAAGAATATGGGACAAGCTTTTTTAAAAACAACAACAACAACAACAAAAACACTATTTCCTGCAGTTGTATGACCTTGCATGTTTTGACTCAGTCCTTCTTTGATCTCCACAGTTTCCTATCCCACCAAAGGAGCCACTGCCTTCATCACACTCCAACCTCTATACAATGCACTGAAGTAACTGTGGTTATCCCTGCTGTCCTTACCCCCCCACACACACACACTGGGGTAACTGATGCGGGACTAGATCCCACCTGATGTTGGGATATTCCAATTAAGTATATAGAGTGCTCAGCATCTGTTAAGCGAGAGGGAAGAATAACAAAATAATTGGTTGGACAGTCCTGTGTGGTGGATGGTAAGACTTATTTCATCTTACTGGCCAGTCCTGTCACATTTTCCTGCCTTTGTTTCAGTTCTATCCCTCTGACTTGGGGCACAAATGTCTTGGTCAGGAAAGTGTGGCTGGGCATACCCGTCAACCAGATCCAGCCTGTTCTATGTAAATATACCTATATAGATGCTAGGTGCCTTTGCATCAAATGGCAGGCATCACAAGCCTTGCTGGCATCTGGCAACATCTCCAGCACTGCAAATCCCTGCCAATGTAATCCCTGCCCTTGGGTTACCAGGAAGCACGGGTGTAGAAACTAGAGGCATTAAAAGTTGATTCTTGTTGACTTTGCCAGTTGATGCATTATGTCCTGTGCTTTGGCACCAACCTAGGTCAGGTCATTAACCAGTTCTTCAGCAAGCTTTTGAAAGTTTGCTGGCTGATCTTCTATTGTCCAAGGTCAATAATACAGCTGGTAACACTGATGCAGACTTATAATAGCCTCCCTTATGTAACCATGCTAGACTGTCTCAAACTGTCCCAGAATCATGCACATCAGTATGTATGTGATGTTGTCTGATACGAACTTTAAAAGGTGGCCCTACATAGACAAAATGCCAAAAAGCCAGTGCTCAGTGTTTCAAATCCCTTTATTATGAAACACAGTAGCAGTGTTGCTGAAAAGCATAAAGTTGAACCTTTGAGGGGTAAGCAGCTGTAAGGAGCTGCTGAGCCACATGAACATAGGCAAAGAGCCACATGCGGCTCACGAGCCTCACGTTGCAGACCTTTTCCCTAGGACATAAGCAACAAGGGTGCACAAACACGTGCACAGACATTGTGTGGTGCAGCACCAGCCAATGTCTTCCCACCTATGAGCTACTCCCGACTGCACGGCCACTTGTGGTGACTCAGTTAGTAGTATTACAGTGGAGCTGGCTGTCCTCCTTTCCCAGAAGACAGCCTCTTGTAAATCAGTTGATCCTCCTCCTCCCCTCAGTGAGCCGCTGACGCGAGTTTATTTCTGAACTCAGGTCACCTGTGGTATGGAACATAGCGCTACTGCTAGAGCTGAAGAACTGACCTGTTAACCAGTTTCTAATTATTTCACCACTTTGGATCCCTCCTAGGCCAATCAATATCTTTAGTCTCGCTCAACTCCCCCCAACAGCCAACCACCCTCCTCTCTGCTAGATCACCCTTCCAAGTACCATACTATCCTCCATGCAGCTGGGCAACCCTTCTAGATCCAGCCTCTCACATGGTGAGCAACTTCACTGGAGCTAGGGAGCACCACACAGGCTCTGGACCAGCCTCTTCCCCAGCCAGCCACCCTCCATGCATCTGAACCAGCCTTCAACTACATGCCATTCAATCTCCATGTAGCTGGAGCACCAGCCCCCCAAACCTCCACTCCAACAGACCACATATCTGAAGCTGTCCCTCTAAGTCCCTGGACTAGCAGTCTCCAAGCCAACCACTCTACCTACAGCTGGATCCACCAGAAGCCTCATACCAGCCCCACCATCTGACCAACCACCCTGCAGCTGGACCTCACTTCTAACCTCAAATTAGCCCCACCACCACCACCAGTCACCCTCCCTGCTGCTGGCTGACTATTTCATGACCTGGACTAGACTCCCCGAGCAGACAACCCTCCCTACAGCTGGACCCCTGTGTTCATTCCCACTCATAGACCAGCCCCCCTCCCCAGGTCGAGCAACCTCCCAAGAGCTGGATACCAAGATAACCACTATTCCCAGGAGCTGGACTCACCCTCCCTCCAGAGCGGAACCTCCCTAAGACCACCCTCCCTACAACTAGATCCCCCCGATCACCCTTCCACAACCAGGGACCCCATACTTCTCAACATAGTATAAAACAAAATGTGAGACACTGCCATATAAAATATAAATTCATGCAGTCTTTAGCAAAAGAAAAAAAAAAGTACACCGATCCCCATATTACAAAATGGATTAACACATGCAACTGTTTTAATCAAATACAAATATTAAATGCAAAAAACAGCTCCTCCACAAACACACTCAAATATCTGCAGTAAATAATTCTTCCTTTATCTGCAGGTTACTGCACATTTTCTCAGATTAAAAAAGTATTTTTTCTGTAAATATAGTTAAATATGCTACTGAATGGATACACACAGAAAATGCATTCTGAATTTTTATACAATCTTCCTGCTGTTCATTCCCCTGCCCCCATCCCCAACACTACTTTAAAGTAACTAAATCAGTAAAAATTCCACAAATAACAAGTTCTCTAGAGGCACAATACATACTACACACGTTAAGGAGGGATCTGATTGAAAATAAACCGTGTATTTTAAAGGTTATAGCCACATGAGTTCAAAGCAGAGAACATTTTTTTTCATAACAAAACATTGATTATGAAACCTGCACAGCATTTCATTTAGAAAAAAAAAAAACCTGAGTGATAATTCCCTTACTGTACTTAACATTTCAGGGAGTTACAAAGATGTTAAACATAACTTACCTTAACCTGTAAATCTTAAGTGCAGGAAACACAGTTCAAAAATCGAGACCACAGTTACTCCTCCTGCATTTCTGTTTGCTTAGGCTGGATGGAGACAGGAAGTGAGCTGGAAAATATAGTCCGCTGACTGAGTAGACTTTTAAAGGGACACTGCCAACTTTTTTTTTGCATCATATTATTTCTAGGTAAAAACTCACATTTTATAATTGCTTACCTTCTCTTAAATTCGTTGGTGTTGCTGGTTGTTTTATCTGTCTCATTGCTTAGTAGAACTGAAATGCAATGTGCCCAGCTTAATTGGCTAATTTAAATCCTTGAACTACTTGGCTGACTGTAATCTTCATTTATGATTCAGTAGAATTAAAACAAAAATTGCACTTTGAAGAGCATTAGAGTTTGATAGAGCTTAATGTCTTGGCATTCTTGATAGAGCAAAAGTTACTGTAAAAGAAGTGATCATACTAAGGTAATGAATGAGTTGGGAGGCTAGAGATGCCCATGTATGCTCCTATCATCTACAGTGCATAATAATCAAGGTTATGTCCCATGATCAGAATGGAAATGAACAAATTTGCATATAAAACAAACAGAAGCATCGAAAAGCATTCATTTTTTATTCAAAAGTATTCAATAATGTGTACTTCTAAAATATGTGTATAATATTCATTTAGTAATAATTTACTCTTAAAGAAACACAGTTGAACTTCTTAGAATTAATTCCTACAGGCAGTATTCTTCTGATGGTTACAGAAGATTAACAAGCATTTGTCAGTGTCGAATGTTGATTGCTTTGCTCCATTGAGCTCGCTCACTCTCCCCCTCTCTCACTCACTCATTCTGATTCTCATCTCACTGCAGGCTTCCCTTTTGTACTGGGCTCCTACCTGCATTGGCACCTTTTTCTGCCCACAAAGAAATCTTCAGCTGTCCCAACAGAGCTCCATTGAGGTCACTTATTCCCCCTTTCTCATGCGCTCATCCTGTTTCTCCTAGTGCTGCAGGCAGCCCTTTTGTTCTGGGCATCTGCCTCTGTTGGCGCCTTTTTCTGCCCACAAAGAAATCTGCAGCAATCCTGACAGAGCTCCGTTGAGCTCGTTCACTCCCCCTCTCTCACTCGCTCATTCCGTTTCTCCCACTGCTGTAGGCTGCCCTTTTTTACTGGGCACCTGCCTGCATTGCTGCCTTTTTCTGCCCACAAAGTAATCCACAGTAGTCCCAACAGAACTCCATTGATCTCACTCACTCACTCCCCCTCCCTCACCCACTCATTCTGTTTCTCCCGGCACTACAGTCTGCCCTTTTGTACTGGGCTCCTGCCTGTGTAGGCACCTTTTTCTGCCCACAAAGAAATCCTCAGCAGTCGTGACAGAGCTCAGTTGAGCTCGGTCACTCCCCCTCTCTCACTCGCTTGGTCCTAATCTGTCCCAAACATTGATTTCCGAAAGCGACACATTTCAGCCAGGATGTGAAAAATGACAGCTGTACTGTTCATAAGGAGGTGTGAAAAAATGCCAGTTTTGAAAATCTAGCATGAAAATATTACTAATTTGCGAAGTTACAAGGGTGCGTGGAAACTGCACAACACACGCTCATAACACAGTCATTTTATGGAGTTTCATCCCCAAATTTTCAACATAGGTATTTTAGGACCTCTGCTCCTGAACAGTGTCACTGTGATTTTCATAATGTGCCCCAAACACTGATTTTCCACAGCGCCCACGCTATTCTACACTGGAAGTGCCAAAACACATTTTGGCCAGGATGTGAAAAATTACAGCCGCACTGTTCATAAGGAGGTGAGGAAAAATAGCAATGTTGAATATCTAGAGTGAAAATATTGCTAAGTTGTGAAGTTATGAGCGTGCAGGGATCCTGCGTGATGCATGCTCGTAACACACTCATTTTATGGACTTTCGTCATAAAATTTTCAACATAAGCATTTTAGGACCTTTGCTCATGAAAAGTGTCACAGTGATTTTCTTAATGTGTCCTGAACACTGATTTCCCACAGCGAACACGCTATTCTGTGCCGGAGCTGCGAAAACACATTTTGGCCAGGATGTGAAAAATGACAGTTGTACTGTTCATAAGGAGGTGCGTAAAAATAACAATGTTGAAAATCTGGAGTGAAAATTATGCAAATTGGTGAAGTTATGATCGTGCGTAGTAACTGTGCAATGCACGCTTGTAAAACAGTAATTTATTGGATTCTTCCCACCAACTTTTCAGCATAGACTTTTTGAGAGCCCACCTCATGAACACTGGCACTGTCATTTCATTAATTGGTCCCGAAAGGTGATTCCACGCAGAGACCGCAAAATCACCTTTCAGGACCAATTAATGCCATGACAGTAGCTGAATTCATGAGGAGGGGGCCCAATAACCCCATGTTGAAAATTTGGTGCCAAAATTCCAAAAAATGCCTGAGATATGCAAAGAAGTTGAAAAAGCCCTATTTATGCCATTATACCGCTTACCGGTATTTCCTCAGTTCACGGTCAGCTTTGAAGAGTGCAGACATGTTCCCGGTCCACCGAAGATCATCACGCCGGACTCTGCAGGTAAATATGGAGTGAGGGGGGTATGGGGAGGCAAGGTGCGCAGAAAGTGGATGTCAGTTGCAGGGAGATGGTGAGGGACTGTTTTCTTTTTTACAGGTTTAAAAAAAAAATCACAGGATGTTTTTTATTTTTTTACAGGACCATTTGGCAAGCTGGAGTGGGCTCCCAGCATACCAACACAGTGTTTTGGGGGGACAGCTCTAGCCGATGGGGAATTGGGCACCCCCATCGGCACAAAAGGGGGAGTGCAAGAGCAGAGGGAGATTTGGCACCCCCTCAACACAACTGTACAGCGTGTTTCGAGGGGGAATTATACCGACGCGGAGTGGGCTCCCCCGTCGGCAAATGAAATTAGAAGGGGGGGACATAATGCCGACAGGGAGTGGGCTCTTCCGTTGGCAACATGAACGTCATGGGCACTGAGGCCGAAGGGGATTGGGGCCCCCGTCGGCAAACAAACACTGTGGTGGGGGGGCACATGCTGCAGAGGGGGATTGGGCCCCCCTTGGCAGTGGGGGTGCTTAATATTGTTTGTGAAGATGGTGGCAAGCTGCCGCCATATTCACAAACAATATCACATTAGCAAGGTTCCACCCAGCAATGACAGGTCGCTCCCTAATTGCCACAGAATGGCTTACACTGCAATGATGAGGTGGCCCCTGATTGCAGCGGCTGAAACCTTTCAAGGTTGTGGCACACTGGCTGAACTAGTGTCAGCAGCAGCGTACCACCCCATTGGGAAAAGCAGGCCAAGCCTCCAAAGGCTGTGGGGGCATTGGCCACAAAAGTGCCACACCTCCACAACCTGCTTCTGCAGCAAGTTGCCGCAATATGTTTCCTGTGCATGCACGCAATCAACATAAAAATGACTAAACTTAGTCTTAAAAAATGAATTAATTACTGCTTTAAAACTTAATTTAGTATTCCACTTCAGTGAGGGAACTGTCCTTTGATACCACCATCTACCCCACTCCCTCCCACATCACCATACCTCGGCTTTGCAACAGGCCACAACTGATACTGTACCAGCTTCTTGTTCTTAACTTGGCTCAAGGCACCTCCCCCCCAAAAAAAAACACTAGGCACCTGTGTATGTAAGCTGCTGTACTGTGTGACTGCCTCTTCCTAGTGCCCAGAACTTCCAAAATCTGAATGCACCCACTCAGGCCCAGCACAACAGTCCCCCAAGCCTGGCAGCAGCCCAACCAGCTGCTGTGCAACTGCAACACTTACTTTTCTTGTTCAGTCACTCGAGTCGACTCCTGAAGTACCTTATTGTTCAGACTGAACTGAAGAAGATGCAGGACTTCTGACTCATTTGCAGGCTCACCAGTGCAGCCGACAGCAGGCCAGCAGTAACTCTCCATCCCCAAGTAGGCCCTGATCAATCCTCCAGCTCCTTCTCCATCCTCTCACCTCTGTCACGCACGTCCGAGCCAGCCAAGTCTGACTCTCACTCCAATGACACCGGCATCTACAGACCTCACCACCACGGTTCCACTGACTCCCTCAGGCTCTCAATGATTGTCCGATCAAAAATCAACCTTAAGCCAAGTTTTAAGAGGCTTCTTTAAGGCAAGCCAGTGCCCAACAGCTGGAAGCGCAGCTCCTTGAATTTATTTTCATCCCCTTTGTGGTGTTGGATTTGGTTGGGTTGAGGTCTGAAGTCATGGACGGACTGACAAATAAAACGAACAACAACGAGCAACTCACTCACAGAGCCACAGGCAGGTAAGGCAGCTCGACTCAAGTCACAGCAGCAGGCCACTTCTCATTCTCTCCCACTCACTTTAACGTCCTGTGGTGAGTCAGGTTGACTCGTGCTTGCGTGCAAAAGCTCACAGCCACTACGGATCTTGGGACAGTGTTTTTTTTTAAATAGTGTAGGGGGGAGCAACCACAAAATATGGGACAATAGGAGTCCCATATGAATAGCAAACTGGACAGGAAATTTTACCAGTTGGAACAGTGAATCAAGGTTAGCTGGCCCAAAAGTTTTTTTTTAGCTGTTTATTCTTTTGTTTATATGTATTTAATGTATTGTTTATGTGTATGGCATTCATGGGAGGCAGAATGGCACAATGGTTTAAGGCTCTGCACTGCAAACCTGGAAATCAGGGTCTGAATCCCTAAGCCCCCACTTGCATACTGTGTGACCCTAAGCAAGTCACTTACTGTAACTTCCTTGTGCTCCCAGGTAGCACCTGGAAGCAAGCTTCTGCTTAGTGTGCCACTCCTGGCTGAACAATTTTCACATTCAACTTGTATGACCAGTTTAATTTTGTATAATTATGTTTTCCACTACCCTCTCCCCCAGGATGAACTTGGAGATGAGCAACTTGTTTGTGCAGTGTGCCTTTCCTGGTTAAACATTTCAATAAATAAATGAAATAAATGCATTCAGAAATAAGCACCAGGGGCCAGTTAGGTTAAATAAAATTCAGAGTATAAAGTGAGAGTGTCCAGGGTGGTAAAGGTGGTTATAGCTAAGTGGCAAACAGTAGCCAAGCTAGTGTTGTGAAATTGTAGAACTTACTGATTTAAAGTGCTCTTGGGTGTCAGTTTCACTTAGGAGCAAGAGGAAGGGAGTGGACCAGGCAGTTACCCACAAGACCAGCATAGTTGCCACAGCCCTAGTCTATTGTCCACCCCAGCAGTAGTTACCACAGCCCTAGCAAAGGGCTAGTAACCTGAGTAATTGATCCAGAGACCCCCTATAACACTAGCCTGGCTACTGGAGGCAGCTTAGCTACTAGTCACCCGTATCACCCTGGTGCGTGCTGACTTTCTAATCTGCAGTTAAAAAAACCTCTGGGACAGCTAGCAATTATTCAGTAGCCCAACTGGCTATCTTGGCTATAACTGGGGTTTTACTCTACCCTTGCTCCTTCTAGCACCCTGTTTACTATCTAATTCAGAGCTTGCCTGCCCTCTGCGCCATCTCCGATATCTACTTAATTTGAATGCTGCCCACCCCTGTGCTCCATTTAGGAGTGTGAGTTAAATAAAATTATGTCATTTTGAATAAGGCCACCATCTCAACATATGTTCCCTTCCTGGACCAATTTTAAATACATTTGAATAGATCCACCCTTGGCAGCCCCTTGCCCAGAGCACACTAACATCCACGGCCATCCTTTACTGTACTGCACTCACTCTGTGAAAAGATCTCTTTTTTTTATTTCAGTTTTAGTTCAAATGGACAGTGCCTGCTTTATAGCACTGCCACTGACCTACTGCCTGAAACCGGGGAGAAGTTGAGGAGACAGGAGGAGGGTTAAGTGTACACTCGATGTCCTGCTGGCTGCAGCAGGTGGGAGGTCTTCCCTTGATGGGCAGCTGGCTCTCCTGATGCTTGCTCAGCTAATGATGCTTTCCCACTTGTGGGGGCCACTGCCAAGGGACTGGCATTTACTTTTTCTTTAAAAAAAAAATAATAGCAGACTGGACTAAACAGAACCCACACTGCTGCTGCCAACTGCTGATCCTGGGGACCGCCACAACTATTTGACCACTAACACTGCTTGGATGAAACTGACACAGGGATGAGAGGAGGACTGCAGGTACTACCTTTTGCTCTAAAGTTACTTTTCTGTGTCCCCTCTCCCTTCTGCCTCACTTTCTTCATGTTTTTGTTTTCTTCTGGGTATTCAAAATAAATTTGGACACCATAACTTAAACAGTAAACTACACTTGGATACTTGTTTTTTATACTTAAAACTGAAAAATGGTGGAAGTTCATTAAGGTTCAGATTTATAAAATGAAAACTTGAAGGCATGTGGTAGAAGTTCAGTGTACATATTTTGCTATTTTATAATGGTTGGAAAAGTTATACATGTTTTGAGTGCCAGGCAACAAAAAGTATTTTTTTTCAGTATAAAGATCAGTATATATATATATATATATATATATATATATTGTACGTTATTACTCAATGTATGTTGATTCATGTTCAATGTTCTGTTTGAATTTCTCAACTAGACCTCAGTGTGATGAGCTCATGGAGCCTTTTCATGGTAAATAAATTTAATTTAATTGAATGGACTGTGTATGCTGATATTCAAGTAGCCCTTAAATAGAACATAGCTGGGAACCACATCGGCTCCTGTGTTTAAAAATTCCATGGGAAAGTGCAACCAGATTGCAGAGACAGTGCAGTGCTAAAGAAGTGTAATAAAAATGATAAAGTGTTAGCAGTACTACTGCAGTGTGCAGCAAAAATTAGTGAAGGCAATACTGTGGTAAAGAAGTGTGCATAAAAATCTAATAATAATTTGCAGTGCTCTTACAGTCTGCATCAAAAAATAAGAAAGACTGAGCAGTGGTTCAATAGTGCAGCATAAATTCAATGCAGTGTATTAACAGTGCACTGACGAAAAGCAGTGCTTTGTCAGTCTGGACTGTAATAACAGTGAAATGAGACTCATGATGGAAGTGTGGACTCAACTTCCCTCTGGGTTGCCACTCCTGATGGCATGAGCCTGAGGAGAACTTTTTTGGTTAACAAGCAGGTCTGGTATTGTATTCTACTAAGGAGCGGCAGCCATCCGGCCTGGGCGTACAGGTCACAGGTGTATGTTAGGCGGGTGGCACCCATTAGAAGCCTACAGGTCTTGTTGAGTTTCACTGATATCCTCCGGAGGGCAGTAGGAGAAGCAGAGCCATAGATGACTAGACCGTAGTCGACGATGGAGGTAACAGAGCTGTAGATGGCCTAAGGGCATCAGTGGTCAAGCAGTATTTGTACTTGTGGAGCAGGCCGATCTGTATGTTGGTAGTCTTAGCTACATTGCCAATGTCCCGCGTGTAAGAAAGGGAACTGTCCAAGGTGATGCCGAGATATTTAAACTCAGGAACATGTTAAGGTGAAGTCCCCATGTGGTTCTTGATGGTGAGGGACAGAGGAATAGACTTGCTCCATGCATTGCAGAATGTCATGACCTTAGTTTTGCTGTAGTTCAGGATGAGTTTATGTGAGCTAAACCACTCTTCAACATGCCTGACATCACACTGCAACTGACTCTCAAGTTGTTTAGAGTCTTGGTTGCTAGTAAACAGTACTGCATCATTCGCATAGAGTAATATTCTCTGTTGGCAGATGCTAGGGAGAGTCTTCAGGAAGAGAGAAAAGAGTAATGGCCCCAGTATAGATCCCCGTGGGACACCTGAGAGGACTGTCTTTTCATCAGAGGTGACACCAGCAATCCTAACATGTTGGACCCTTCCCCCGAGGTAGCTAGCAGACCAGAGCAGTGCATCCTTGGAGAGCCCAAGAGTGGTCAATTTCCTGAGTAGGAGTGGGTGGTTAACAGTATCAGAGGCCTTTGTCAGGTCAATGAATATTGCCCCCCCCCCCACAGACTCCTTGGTCAAATGTGTCATGGATGAATCCGGTAAATTCCAACAGTGCCGTGGTGGTACTATGCCCTTTTCGGAAGCCATGCTGTTCTGGGCATTGGATTTCATATTTGTACAGGAACTCGACAAGCTGGACCAAGACTATTCGTTCCAGAGCTTTAGATAAGGGGGGAGGATGGAGATGGGCCTGTAGTTGGTGTGCATTGACTTGTCTCCACTTTTGGGTACAGGTGTGATAGTTGCCTGTTTCCGGAGTGATGGGAATTGACCCAGTCTTAGGGAAAGGTTGAAGATCTTTGTTAGGGGTTCAAGGATTTCAACTAGGACTAGTACAAGCAACTAACTTGTTTCCAAGACTTTGCATGTTCAGGGACACCACATTCCACCTAGAGTCTGAGCCTTTTTCTGTACCCTTACTTCTGTCTTCCTAATTACTCCTCATTAGCTGTGCCCTTCCATCCCCACTGCTAACCTCTTTGCCTCTTTGCTCCTCCTCCACTCTCCAGCCCCCACCCAACAAGTCTGCTAACATCCTCCTTCTAGAGGGTCAGGGCCTGCAGGCCCACTTGCCCCCCCCCAAGTAATTAATATTTTTGGTTTATTTACCACCCAGCCAGTCCTTAAGGACACTCGACCTCCCACTACTGTAGGGCAATCTGTCTGGTACAAAAAGTATTTTGCGTGATAATGTCTCCCCCCAGCCCCCAATACAGTCATATCCTTCCTCCTTGCACCACTCTCAGCCAGTCATTGAAGTCCTTTATTCTTTTCTTTCTGACCATGCTGGCTCTCGGTACTGGCAACACATCTGAGAATTTTAGTTATTTGGCTACCTCTCTGCAGGTCCTTCATGCCACTCTGAATCTTTCCTGTACTACCTCCACCTCCTCTCTGGCTAGGTTATTGGTACCTAGGTGTATAATTACTATTGATTCTCCCCCCCACCAAGTCACCTTATCAACTCCCCAGTTTTTGGACACATGCTCTCTGCTACCATCCCTAGAATTCAAACCATCTTTCTATCTATAATTGGGACCTAGTTCTTTCCCCAGTGAATATCCTTAATTATGGAGTCCCCTAGGATTACTACCCTTCTTCCTTCTCCATTATTGCTTCTCTCTTTACCTTCCTTGATTGCTGTATGATCTACTCCCACACATAACTGCTCTTCCTCAGTCATCGATATCAATACATCCTTAAATTGCCCAGTCCCTGCATACCTGACATCCCCATAGTCACTTTTATCCCCTCGGTCTGACTTTCCACCCCCATCCCTTCCTTTCATGTCACCTACATACACCTTCTCTATCTCTTCTCCTGCTGTCATCATATTCCCTACCCCCGCCTCCTACTCCACTCTACATGTAATTTCTTCCCCTCCCAATGTGATTTCTTTGTATTGTCCTACCCCCTTCGTGTGTCCTACTTGCCTGACCCTGTTGTCTTCACTCAGTCTCTCTCCCTACCACCTGTTCCCCCTGCTACTTCCAGAGAGTGGGTGAAATCTACTCCTTAATGTCACCCCTTTGACTGTCTGCACTCCTATTGCATCTCTCCTAGTCCCACCCTTTCTCCCTACCACATGCCATTACCCATTTCTGAGATCCTGTGCCTTTCAAGGTAAGGGTACACCCCGGAGCTTGCGTGATACCATCTACCCTCATCTGCTGCCTGATGCCCTCTGTCCCCTGGGCATCCAACATCTGTCTTCCTATCCCCTGCCCTGCTCCTTCTATGCTCCATGTTAGTCTCCCTAGCTTCCATCTGAGCTGCCTTACTGCTGCCATTAGTTCATCCAGATTACTGCACACTTGACAGCCCCCTGTCACCCACATTGCCCCAGGAATACTGCTGCCTCACAATCATTACAGTGCATTAGCCTTTTCCCACTGTACTGATGCCTGTACATGTTCCTATTTACCCACATCCTCCAGACCCCTGGCCCACTCACCTATCAATTAGGTTATTTCTATTTTTCCCCTTTTGGTAATTGTTATGCCTCTTGTACACTTATCCTATATAGGGTGTTGCTTTTGTTCTAAATTTTGGCTTACCCTTTACCTTCCACCCTTCCCTTTTGTACCCTTACCCCTAATATAAATTGCTGTCCTTAAATGCTTACAAATAAACTCTAACACTTAAAAAAAAAAAAGAAGTCTAGATCAAAACATCAATATGATTACGTTAATGAAAATAATAGTCTTGTAGAGTAGTACAAATGCAAATATAGATTTCTAACCCCTTTCTGTACAATATTTTACAATTTGTAAATCCTAAGTCCACTTCATACTTACTTTATCTGCTGTATTAATGCTGGTCCTTGTTCCTTCACAACAAATGACATATTATTACAACATATAATTAGATACAACAACTAGGATTTTGCACTTAGGGTGCAGCATATCCTGCTGAATGATGCACCATACTGCCACCCCAAATGTGTTGCCCTTAAGCTTCACCATTTACCTGGAGGCCTACAACACATGCCCACTAGGTCAAAGCCTTTAAATACAGTAAATAAGCCCTGCCCACAGAAGTCCACAAATGCTCCCACTTGGAGTTTACAGGAGGGGAGGGAGGAGAAAACTCAGAGTAAAGCAGTATGTTACAGATGACCAGCACAGGCTCAGGACAGTGATGTGCTATGTCTCTGCTTTTAGTCCAGCTCTGGATAGAGCTCCCACATCCAAACTTACATAATTCTTCCATTGCTGCTTTTAGATATGTGGCTTTCAAACACTGCTTGGTATTGTGGAAGCGCTGCCTACACATGTCCACACAGGCTCCTAATTGGAGCTCACAGAAGGGGAGGGAGGAGAAAGACCAGAGTCAAGAAGCCTGCTGCAGATGATCAGCATGGGCTAGGAATGATGATATTATATGCTGTGTACCTGCTTATAGTGTATAGTGGAACGTTATACTGACTAGAAAGCCAACCTTAATAAAATGCTGTTCATCCACACATATTAAAATGAATGGAATGCTGTACTGACCATATGTGCAGAACAGCATTCCATTCATTTAGAGTTCAAAGCTCCAGCCATGCTTTGAAAGCGTGAACCAAAAATTGCCTCGTGGCAATGCTATTTCAAACATCACTGAAAATTGCCATGGCAGTTTTCTAACAAGGAAGCAGATAAACTGATTCAAGGGAAAATGCAGGATCAACCAGATATGATTCATATAAATGCATTTTCTCACAAGTTTCTGCATACATGCGCTCCTCTACTCGCGAAGGTTCTTTAAATTTGATGGACTGCATCTGTCTAAAGAGAGAGTCAGTGGATTGGGGCAGAAGTTTGATGTCTTTGCAGAATATTTAAAATAGAAAATAGGGAGAGGGGTGTAGCACCCGATACCTCGAAAGGGAAGAACACCCCTCCCACCTCAGCTAGTGGGCAAACAGGAGTTTGGCATGTTTGTAGTTCATTTTCATCACTGGGTAAGGATAAAGGTCTGGCTCCCCTTACAACACAAAGGGGAAATGCAAGACCTTGCCCAACAACTAACACACTGAAATCTGGCCAATAGAAAATCATGTACACAAATGCTCGCAGTCTGGGAAACAAGATTCCAGATTTGCAGACAATAATGACAGAGGCTAAACTAGACATAGTAGCCATTAGCGAGACATGGTTTACCAGTAACCACACTTGGGAGACTTCAGTACCTGGCTAAGTACTGTTCAGAAGAGACCAAGGTGCAAAAAAGGGTGTGGAGTGGCCCTTTATGTTGATGAAAATATCAAAGCAACAGAAATTCAGAATACACATATAGTAAGGAGCCAGAAGAACTGTGGGTCACCCTGGAAACAGGAAATTGGACAGCCATAAGAACTGCGGTTGTGTACAGGCCTCCAGACCAGGGGGAGGACAGAGACACATTACTGTTAGAAGATGTACAAAACATGACAGCTAAATGGGAGGTTCTGATAATGGGAGACTTCAATATGCCAGATACAGATTGGTCAATACCAGCAGGAACATCTGCAAGAACTAGACACATAGTGGATTCTCTGCAGGGAGAGGGCCTCAAACAACTGGTACAACAACCCACAAGAGACACGGCTGTCCTACATCTAGTACTAACTAACAAGAAAAGGATCACAGATCTCCAGGTAGAAGGTCACCCGGGGACCAGTGACCATCCCATGGTATGGTTCAATTTGGCCACTGGAACAAAAGCATCCCTTTCCAAGGTAAACATATGAGACTTCAGAGGAGCTGACTTTGATAAGATGGCCAACAGAGTTAAGCTATCCCTGACAAAAAGAAATACAGGTGAGAGGGTACAGGCAAAGTGGGCAAGCATTAAGAATGCAATACTTGAAGCAATGTCCTATTGTGTTAGAGAGAAAAGGAAGTGCAGAAGAAGAAGGAAACTACTTTGGTTCTCAAAAACAGTAGCAGAAAAGGTCAGAACCAAAAGGCTGGCCTTCAGGAAATATAAGGGAACGCAGCGGGATGAAGATAGGGAAGCATACCAAACTTCCCTAAGGGAAGCAGGGAAGGCAGTAAGGCAGGCACAGGCCCAAACAGAGGACACACTAGCACCAACAGTAAAAGAAGGTGACAAGATCTTCTATAGATACATTAGTGAAAGGAAAAAGTCCAGAGGGGGTATTGCTAAGATCAAAGGGAATAAGGGGGCTATGTGAGGAGGAGCACCATATAAAAAAGCATCTATCCTAAATAGATACTTCTGCTCAATATTTACTGAAGACAAGGTAGGGCATATCCCACAGCTCAGCACCGTGGACACGGGGGGGAGGGAGATATGCACTAGTCCCTTCACAAAAGAAAGGGTCCTACAAGAGCTCGCTAAGCTAAGGGTGGACAAGGCAATGGGACCTGATGGCATACATCCCAGGGTACTAAAGGAGCTAAGGGTGAAACTAGCAGCGCCATTATCAGAACTCTTTAGTGAGTATCTGAGCACAGGAGAGGTCACAGAAGACCGGAGAAGGGCTCATGTGATCCTTCTCCACAAGAGTGGTAGCAGGGAGAAGGCAGGGAACTACAATCCAGCCAGTCTTACCTCAGTAGTGGATAAGATTATGGAGACACTCCTTAAGGAAAGGATAGTGCAACACCTGGAATCCATAAGAGCACAGGATCCAAGACAGCATGGGTTTACAACAGAAAGGTCCTGTCAAACTAATCTCATGTATTTCTTTGACTAGGTAACCAGAGTGGTGGACCAAGGGGGAGCAGTTGATGTCGCCTACCTTGACTTCAGCAAAGCTTTCAATACTGTTCCACATAGAAGATTGATTAATAAGCTGGGTAGGCTCGGGGTGGATCAGAAGTTGGTCAACTGGGTGGCAAACTGGTTGACAGACAGAAAACAGAGAGTGGTGGTAAATAGTATACAGTCAGAAGAGATGCAAGTCACAAGTGGGGTGCCTCAGGGATCTGTCCGTGGGCCAGTCCTCTTCAATATCTTCATCAACAACATCGCAGATGGACTGGAGGGTAAGGTTTGTCTGTTTGCAGATGACACCAAGATCTGCAACAGAGTAGATGATCCTGATGGGGTGGGCACAATGAGAAGAGCTATGGATAAACTGGCAAAATGGTTGGAAGAGTGGCAACTGGGGTTTAATGCAAAGAAATGCAAGATCATGCACATAAGGAAGAGAAACCCTGATGCCACATGTAGACTGAGAGGGGGAGTTGCTGGCAGTCACAAGGGAAGAAAGAGACTTGGGCATCATCATCACAGATGACCTGAAATCATCCAAGCAGACCACTAAAGCAGTAGGTAAGGCTAGGGGGATGTTGGGGTGTATTAGTAGGAGTATCACAAGTTGTAAGTAGTGGTGGATGATGTGGGCTCAATCCGCTCCACGAAGTGATTCGCGGAGCAAAGGTGGATTCGCGGAGTGCTCCGCAATGCAAAGTGGAGTACTTTGCGTTATAATGAGGAATGCGAAGTGCATTGAAAACGCTACTTCACGTTACTCCGCCGCCACTGTTCACTTCTCTTTCAATTTTAAAGGTGAAGTAGATTGGTGGCAGTTCACTTCGCCTTGTTTTTGAGCTCCGTTGGAGGATTTTGCAGTGATTCATTGGAGTTCAGGTCACATGGGCTCTATATTGATCTGCACAGCCTCAGTTCGAGGTAGTATGAGTAGGAAGAAGTAGGAGACAGTGTGTTCTGATAGCTGTCTGTAGGAATCTTTTAAAAGCTGTTCAAAAAGCATATTTGCTTTTTCTTTTGGGGATCCAAGTGAAGTTCATCAATTGTAGGAAACCCTCCTGTGCTCACATCATCAAGCGTTTTTTGTTTGCGTGTGGATTTTGAATGTAAATTTACAACACTGTGTGTGTGGTGAAAGACAGTGAAGTGTGCTGTGTGGGGGAGGGGCGTATCTGTTTGTAGGTAGATTTAAGTTGGAGAACTAGTGATTTCTTTGTGTTTTGGCAAAATTTTTGTTATATAACTGACTGTGTTACTGTACACATAGTAAAATTGTCAGTGATAGTACAAATTTTCTTGCTTCTTGTTGTGTGAATGTGGTGCAGCATTTCATAAGGTCAGGTTGTTTAAATTACAAATTTACATTACGTGGCACTGAGTACACTGAACTTTTGCATTTGCATCGCATTCCTCATTCAGCATTGTACACAATGTGTTCTGTGTTGTGTGTGCAGTGTTGCGTGCATCAAATATAATACACCTTTTAAAATTTGTGACACAGATCAGTGTAAGTGGAACTAAGCGCAGCAGTGTGAACTTGCTATCCACTGCAGCTGCCGATTTTGTACTGCGATCGTGTTCTCTGTTCTTAGTGTTGCTGCTTGTAGTGCTGTAAAAATCAGCACTGTCTGTATTCAGTGCCCCCCCCCACCACATTGAAAAGACATTTTTTACCAGACTGGATTGTTTTTGTGACCCCATCAGCACTACTGGTTACTGAAGTTGTTTTAATTCTGTGACAGTGTCACAACACAGTAGTCCCCTTATCTGTTGCTGAAGCCACAGTTGTTTATTTTGCTTCACATCCAGTTAGCGATAGTAGTGAGTAGCGACCCTCCAGTCAGAAAGTGAATGTATCAAAATCTGAATTTGGTAATAATATGGTGGTTGATTCCCCAAAATGCCTGAAAAGAGACGTGCAAGTAAAGCTGTTTCTGGCCATGGCAATGTTGGCAGTAAGAGGGTCTGTGGGCGTGGTAGTAGTACGCGGATGGAGAAGTGCATTGGTGATGTGAGGAAAGGTATTTCTCCTGCAATGTTTTTTACAGCCCAATCAGTAACTTCACTGATAGTTGGAGGAGATATTGTTTTCCCAGCCGGTGGCGTTAGTATTACTGGTGTTAGTGGTGGTGGAGGTAGTATTAGCATTGTTGCATCAAGTTCTAATTCCACCCAGTGTACCATATCCAAACATATTGAGTGTAAAGCAGTGCAAGTGAGTGACAGTGTAGATGATGTCATACTTCCCAGTAACATCCCAGTAACTGAATCTGATTCTGATGATCATGTCAACGATAGCATACAATGTAATATTCCATCCACCGTGGCACGTAACGTCACATTTTCCATGCAGTGATTCACAGTGTGATGAAAAAATATCAGGTGATGGTGGTGTAGATGCTGATGATGAATGTGATGATGCTGATGATGATGATGTTGCTGTTGTTGCAACATGCAGTCCACATGTTAGCATCCAAGCAGAAGATGTGGATGTGTGTGACAGTGACTTTGATGAATATGATGATGATTTAATTGACCCTAGTTGGGAACTGGAGAAAAAATAAATTAAACGTGGCTGTGTCTGAAATTTCTGAATCTGTTTGCAGGAATCCCTCCCCCCTCCCCGTAAAAACTTGTGATGTACCGGTTTTAGTGGATGATGATGATGATGACCCAGTACTCAATATGATAGGTAGTCGTGGTGGTCAGCTGCAGTCCAGGTGTGCAGTGCCAGAAACATTACATACCCCCCCATGTCAGTGCTCAAAATAACAGACTTAAATAAGCCACATCATCATGGACATGTTAAAAGCAGAGCATCACAGTCCCTTATTTGGGATTTTGTTCAAGATGCAAATGATGATTCAATTGCAATCTGCCAGGTTTGCCATGTGTGTGTGAGTTGAAGTAAAAAGAAGGGGAGCCATCTTGGGACAGGAGGACAGCATACGCATCTTAAGAATAGGCACTTGGCTCTGTGGACCCAGCATAAGCTGGCAGCTAATACCAGACTTGGGCGTTCACCCATGTCACCAGCGGCAACCATAGACAGCATGTTATCCCCTTCCATGACTGTTAAGCCCAGTAGGAAATTAAACGTGTGCAGTAGTGTGGCAATAAGAGCAGAGGATTACTACAGGCATGATGATGATGAGGTGGAGGACTATAATGACTTTGAAATGTTGTCCAGTGCTGGTGAGAGTAGCAGTTTTTGTGGTGGTGGTGGTGGTGAATGCAGTATGTCTAGTGCAAGTGGTACATCAACCCCAGTTGGCAAATCCGGAAAAATAACATCATTTCTGGGTTTGTCATTCACCTGTGAAACCGCCTTCATCAAATGTCCACACTCCACCCCTGCCAATGCCATTCATCACAGAGCACAACCATTTGTGACCAACACACACCCTGTAAAACGTTTAAGTCAGCCCACGTTACAGAGTGTTTTTGCACATAGCTGAAGTCCTCCCCCCGATCATACAGTGTCACGTGAACTTAATGCTGCTATAGCGGAAATGCTGGCAATCGATCTTTTGCCCTTCTCCTTTGTGGAGAATTCTGGGTTCTGGCAGTTTGATGCCCTTGCCTGTCCAAAATGCAAAGTCCCATCCAGGACATACTTCTCTACCTGTGCTATTCCTGAGTTGTTCTGCACTGTCTCAGACTCAGTAAGACATACCCTTCAACATTCCTCCTCTCCATTCATCCATTTAAGTATGGATATGTGGACAAGTGGAAAAACAGCAGGGAGTTCATATCTATGTAAAACTGCACACTGGGCGCAGGTGCCATGGGTTGTTTGTGATGCTGGTAGTGTGAATAATCAGTGCAGGAAGGTGGATTGTCACGGTAGCAATCTTCCTGGAATTTACCAGCATGCAACAATCCCTATGTGCAGTGTGACCTGTTCACACACTGGTGAGAATATGTTGGACATGGTACTGACATCAACTGACAGATAGCTAAACTCTCTGTCCCTGAGAGCTGGGTTCATAGCAAGTGACAATGGGTCAAATGTGGTGAAATGCATCACGAATGGTGTTTTTTTTCGTGTTCCATGCATGGCCCACTGTTTAAATCTTGTGATTCAGGAGTTTCTGCAGCACTCTGATATAAAGGAAATGCTGACCATTGCACGACGTATCTGTTCTCACTTTTCAAGATCTGAAAAGGCCCGTGACCAACCGCGGCAGCTGCAGATACAAAACAGCCTGCCTCAGCACCTCGGACTCTGTAATAACAATTTTGTGGCCGTTTGAACATGCCACACTGACAGTGAGTGGCGAGTCTGCCTCCATTATTCAATCAGTTCCACTGCTGTGGGTGCTGAGGCAGACATTGGTGAATGTACAGCATAGCCTTGATGTTGCTGGAGCTGGTGGTAGCAATATGTTGCTGCAACACATGCTGACAGTATTCAACCAGAATCGTCACATTGTGAGCATTCAGTGTAGTGACAACTTTGCCATGGCAACAATGCTGGACCCACGATACAAACGTAGAATTGCATCAGTATTGGAGGGAGGGCCTGAACAGGTAAAAAATATCAGTGATCAACTGGTTCGCTTGGTTCATGGGGCACAGAAGTCACGTGCCAAGGTTTGCAAACCTCAGCAGCATAATCCAGCTGAAGGTGTAGCTTAGCTGGAGGACCAGCAAGCATATCATGCAAGGGTAAGGGGACTGTAGTTCCTGGTGGTCTGTTATCCAAAGTGGTTGACGTCAACCCACTTTGGGAGGCTTTGTCCCAAGTGGGTATTTGTGACATCAATTATTCCGGGGAACAGGTTGATGCATCAACAATCAGACTTAGTGCAGCACAGAGAATGGCTGAGTCATATTTGTATGAAAACAGGCATCTGACAATAAGTGAAGATCCTCTTTTGTACTGGAGTTGAAAGGTCAGTGAATGGCCAGAGCTGACTGCAGTCGCACTGAAGTACCTCACATGCCCACCCTCCAGTGTAAGTGTTGAGAGGGTATTCAGCTCAGCAGGTGCAATAGTCAGGGATCCTGCAAATGTTAGTTTGCTAACATTCATTAAAATGAATGAGAGGCACATACCAGCAGAGACTGCAACCTCGGTATTCGTACCCCAGCCTAGTCATGGTGGTCTTGCTGATGTGGAAATGGAGCATCCTGGTGGCACTGGCAGTGGCTGTCTGAAACGGCCCACCACTGATGTAGATGATGACACAATGGAGAAAGAATTTCCCAGTGGTCAGACTTCAGACATCGATGTCTGTGAGGGCAATTTTCTTTATGAGGATGATGATGTGATTAATGTTGGCAGGTTTTAACTGCAGTATTTAAAAGGCGGTGTGCCCCCCCACCCCAGACCACCACCACTGGGACCGATGTTATCCAAGTCTGCTGCCACCATGAGTCTGTCTGCTCCCCATGGACCACCACCACCACCGGGACTGATGTTATCCAAGTCTGCTGCCACCATGAGTCTGTCTGTCCACCACAGACCACCAGTCTACCAGTGCACCACCACCACCAGCTTCTTAATATTTGAACCATAAAATGAGTATGTGCACTCATGTTTGTTATGCTGCCTCACTTCCTTAAGTTGTCTGTTTTGTTTTCTGTACCTTTTCAGAGCCACAGTGGCAAAACACATACAGTACACTTATTTTGTTTATTTTACAGGAGAACAAAAACATGCTGCATCGGTAATATTACTCGTTGGGAAAGATGCTGTAGCGATACCGTACTGACAGAGAGGAAGCGATGTAATGTCCATGTGAAATCCATTCTGGTAAGTATGAAGATTTTATTTCATTCGTTTCATTGCTTTGTAAAGACTGCTGCAAATATTGCAAACAACAGGTTGTCTTAGTACTTGACCAGATGTGTCTCTGAAATGTAACTTAGTTGACAATAGGGATTGAGATTTAAGAACCAGGGAGGGACACATAACAATGAAGTTGTAACTTTTAAGAAATCATTCATTTCTTTTTTTAGGAAAATTTGCCATACTTTGTTGTTCTATCAAAGTGGCCTTATCCAAAGAAGTTCATCAACATGATCAGGCACACCCCGACCCGACCCGAGCTTGGGCACACATGCAACATGCAGAAGTCGTTTCATTCCATGACCATGACCATCATTAAGAACCAGACTCCAGAAGAATGCTGATGAAATCTGTGAAGAAATGAAAAAATAACAAACCATTAGAGACAAAACTGAAAATATGATCCCTCCCCAAAAAAAATGAAATACTTAGATTCATGTGCTCGAGAGTTATCCAGTTCCATTTAAGTGCAAAAAGTTCTCATTGAACACTGGACGGTGCACAGCAACAGTTCGGAGATGGAATCACCTGTGTGTGATGCAGAACAATAGCATGAATACATGTCCATGTCAAGTTCAACCCCCCTCATCATCACCTACAAAATACACAACCATATATATATATATATATCTACTCATCAAGGCTACTGTTACTGTACATCCAAAGGGCACCTTTCAATCCAGTTGAGATGATCACTTTTCACTTCTCTGCACACAAGGAGGATGCATTCTGGGCCTGCAGAAAAAATCTGGGGACTCTGTGCCACTGTTGTGTGCATGACTGAGTGCACCATAAATTCTGGGGGACTTTGTATCTGCTGAAACAGTCTCATTTCACTCTGTTACCACTTGTCAATTTTCTGGACACTTGAAAATGCATTCTGGGACTGCAGAAAAAATCTGGGGACTCTGTGCCACTGTTGTGCGCATGACTGAGTGCGCCATAAATTCTGGGGGACATTGTATGTGCTGAAACAGTCTCATTTTACTCTGTTACCATGTGTAAATTTTCTGGACACATGGAGGATGCATTCTGGGCCTGCAGAAAAAATCTGGGGACTCTGTTCCACTGCTGTGCACATGACTGAGTGCGCCATAAATTCTGGAGGACTTTGCATCTGCTGAAACAGTCTCATTTCACTCTGTTACCACTTGTCAATTTTCTGGACACATGAAAATGCATTCTGGGCCTGCAGAAAAAATCTGGGGACTCTGTGCTACTGTTGTGCGCATGACTGAGTGCGCCATAAATTCTGGGGGACTTTGTATGTGCTGAAACAGTCTCATTTCACTGTGTTACCACTTGTCAATTTTCTGGACACAAGACAGATGCCTTTTGCAGATGCAGAAAAATGAGGCACCAAAACAGCGCACATACACAAAACACACAGACACTTAACAGAAGGAAGGGGCCCCAGAATACAAAGTGTAACACATACTGAAGACAACAAAAAAAGGGCATAATTACATACAAGGGTCAGGGATGGTGGAGGAATACATTTTATGGCACAGCAAGGATGGTGGGGGGGAACATGGTGTGAGGAAACAAAATTAATGTGAGATCCTATGGTGATCCAGCAGCAATTCCAGCATGGACATAATTTAAAGCTGATGTCCCTCTATGTCATCCAGAAGCTGCTCCACAACACTCATCCTCTCGCTGTTCTTCTCAACAGCAGTCCTGAGAACTGCCAAGTCAGATAGTGTTACACGCACTTCTCTGGTGTCCACTCCTTCGACAGGCTGACCTGCAGGTGTTGGTGGTGGTGGGGGGTGCTGGTGGAGCAACAGGTGCTGCTGTGGTCCTCCTCTTCTTAGGGATGCTGCACCCGCTATACACAGTGGCACCCTTTGCCACAGAATGGCCAGTAGGTGCAGACATGGTCCGTTCTGTGGCAGCCTGCCACTCCAACTGGTGGTGATTAAGCATATGGGTGCGCTGGCCCCCAGTCCCCAGGTGACTCCCCCGGGGGCCATGGCGCACCTCCACTGCACATAGACGACACTTAACCACACTGTTGTCCCCCCCGACACGGTCAAAAAACTGCCAAACAACGGAGGTGTGGGGAGGACCAGTCATAAGCAGGGGAGGGCCAGATGAACTGGCAGTAGGCTGCTCACACTGCTCAACAGTTCTGATGGTGGGATCCACACCTGGGCCTTGGGGGAACAGGCACATCCTGCTCCAAAGGACCTTGTGCTGCACTTGGTGGTGGTGGTTGAACTGCCTCAGAGTCTGGAGGCAGTGCTAGTCCTGCTTCCGGGGGTTGGACACTCACAAGTTTAGAGCAGTCCAACACAAATGGGTGCCCATGCCCCCCACACATGCGCATGGTACGATGACGCGTACAACCACGCTCTCCCAGAGCTGCCCATGCCCCAGACATTCCCTCACCCTGCTCCATCTCATGACACAAGCACAACACACACACAAACAAGTAAGTAGGTAAGAAAAACAAAATTTACAGAAAGAACAAATGAAGTAAAAAACAGTACAGAAAAGACAAAAAAATTTAGCTTTTAAAAAAGCTGTTGGGTTAAGTATCAAATTTTAACTCTCTCTGCAATCAAAACAACACTCCTCTCTCTAGTACACACACACTCCTCTCTCTTAGTCTGCAGGAGAAAGTGAAACTGTCTGTGTGACTCACTTCCTTCCTGCTTGGCTAGAGAGCATGTGACTTACAGTACTGTAAGCCATGTGATCTGTGGGGAGGGCTGCCAAGTCTGAAACACCAAGTGGATCACATAGAATCATAATGAGGAACACGAAGTCCATTAAAAACAATGACTTCACCTTTCTTCGTGTTCTCATTATGCCAACGGGAAGTGGTAATGACAAGGCGAAGTGAGCACTTTGCATTGCCCACTCTGCTTAGCGGAGTGGCAACGCTAAGTGCCCACTTCGCGTGTACTTCACCAGTGAATTTTAAATTCATTGCATCTCTAGTTGTAAGAGGGAGGTAATAATTTGTTTTTACAATACACTGGTTAGGCCCCATCTGGAGTGCTGTGTGCAGTAGTGGAGGCCACACCTTCACAAGAACATTAACCAAATTGAGGCAATCCAAAGAAGGGCAATCAAAACGGTGCAGGGACTGCATCAGAAAACATATGAGGACAGATTAACAGAACTCAGTATGTATAACCTGGAGCAAAGGAGGGAGAGAGGTGATATGATGAAACATTCAAACACCTTAAGGGCATTAACAAGATGAATGAATCTAACATGTTTCAATTTAAAAAAAAATAGCAGGACAAGAGGACACAGCATGAGATTAGAGTGAGGTTGATTAAGGGGTAATGTGAGGAAGGTTTTTTTCACAGAAAGGGTGGTGGATGTATGGAACGGCCTATCTCAGCATTAGTGGTGGGCGAAGTGGGCTCAATCCACTCCACGAAGCGATTCACAGAGCAAAGGCGGATTCGTGGAGTGCTCCTCAACATACTTAGCGTTATAATGAGGTACACAAAGTCCATTAGAAACAATGACTTTGCATTATTCTGCCTCCCCAGGCCACTATTCTGCCAATTTTACCGTGAAGTGCATTGCGGGCAGTGCACTTCACCTCACTTTGCCTTGTTTTTGAGCTCCAAAGGTGAATTTTGCAGTGATTCATGGGATTTCAGGTTACATGGGCTCTATATTGATCTGCACAGCCTCAGTTCAGGGTAGTATGAGTAGGAAGGAATAGGAGACAGTGTGCTCTGATAGCTGTCTCTCATAGGAATCTTGTAAAAGCTGTTCCAAAAGCATTTTTGCTTTTTTGGTGGGGGGATCCAACTTTAGTTCATCGATTGTAGGAAACCCTCCTGTGCTCATATCATCAAGTGTTTTTGGTTTTGTGTGGGTTTTGAATGTTAATTTACAACATTGAGTGTGTGGTGAAAGACAGTGAAAGTGCTTTGGGAAAGAGGCGTATCTGTGGTGTAGGTAGATTTAAGTTGGAGAAATAGTGATTTCTTTTTTTTTTGGTTATATTTTTGTTATATAACTGACTGTGTTAATGTACATATAGTAATATTGTCAGTAATAGTAGAATTTTTCTTGCTGTTTGTTGTATGGATGTGGTGCAGCAGTTCATAAGTTCAGGTTGTTTAAATTATAAATTTACAATACGTAACGTGGTATAGTATTAAACTTTTGCATTTGCGGCACATTCCACTTTCAGCATTGTACACAAACTGTTCTGTGTGTAAGTGTGTATGCAGTGTTGCATGCATCAAATAATACCCCTTTTATTGTGCCACAGACTAGTGTAACTGCAAGCGTAGCAGTGTGAGCCTGCTATGCACTGCAGCTGCCTGATTTTGTACTGTGATCGTGATATCTGTTCTTAGTCTTGCTACTTGTAGTGTCATAAAAATCAGCACTGTCTGTATTCAGTGCTCCCCCCCAACCCGTGTTCAAAAAGTAGTTTTTTACCAGATTGGATTGTTTTTGTGACCTCATCAGCACCACTGGTTACTGAAGTTGTTTTAATTCCATGACAGCCTCAGAACAGTATCTTATCTGTTGCTGAAGCCACAGTTGTTTATTTGGCTTCACATCCAGCCAGCGTCCCTCCAATCAGAGAGTGAACATATCAGGAGCGTGCCTTGGACCCGAAGAAGATGGCAGCCTAAATTTTTTTCTCTGCCCCAGCCTGACATGAAAAACAAACATAAACTAACAAGATGCTGAACTGACTATTAATTTTGCACTTCCAAATACCTCTTCCCGCCTCTGCCACCACCGTTGAGCTGTAACTTGGGGAGCCACGCTCTTTCTATCATATCTGATGTGCCGCGCCTATTTTGAAGCTGACATGTATCATTAGGCCGCATAGGCCCAAACACAGAATACCAGTGCTGCTGTACCTCCCCCTCCTTTCTTGACCGGAGCTGTAGCATCCCCCCCCAGTCGATAACCGGGTTGTGTTCGTTGGAGCTTTCGGACACGGTGGGGATCCCTGCTGTTCTCCCGAGTGATAAATGTTGGGTTACTTGCTCACTGGCTGCAGGAACTACTGACAGGATGAATTCCTCAGTCCGCAGTGCTACTGGATCACCTCAACTGGCCACCCTGGCCTCTCTTGATCAGGCCCAAGTTGGAGAAGCCCTGGCCAATATCACAAAAATGCTGGAGGCATTATTGAGCTGAGTGGATACAATCCGTGCCTCTCTAACTACTAACATGGCTGATGTACGCCGTTTAGAGAACCAGCATAATGTCCTTGAGCAACAGACAGAAGAATTGGAAAGACAGCATCTTCACGTTTTACAAAAGCTCCTAGATCATGAGGCCAAGCTGTCTTACCTATGATATAGAGCAGAAGACCAGGAGAACCAGAGTAGGAGAAACAATATCCAGATTCTAGGTGTGCCTGAGGGAACTGAGGGGCCTAATATGGAAAGGTTTCTGAACGACTGGATACCGCAACTCCTTGGTGACCGACGGAAAGAACCAGTTGGGGTGGAAAGGGCCCAATTTGTTTTTGGTAACCCCAACAATACTGAAGGCCCACGTACCATCATTGCCTATTTGCTGCACTTTTCGGTCAAGGAATGCTTACTTCGGGCAACAAGAGACCTCTGGGAGATTGTGTGGAGAGGCAATACCATCTCGTTTTATTGAAATTTTACTGAAGAGGTGGTGGCTAAGTGCAGAGCATACAATCCTTTAAAAAAAATTCTGGCAGCCAATTCAGTACGACGTGCTCTGACACTTAGTGCACACTAGTTTTCTTCTTTTTCTCTGGTGGGTTAAAGCTCTTATGCCCCTCGGGACCATTAGAGTAAGAAGCACTGGTATTGCTGTGCTGTGGGTAGACTCCTGCCTAGGCAAAGCCCTGCCATAGTGGCTATTCACCTTTTTCTTTTGGGTGCAGGTACCTCACCTTCCCTGATAGATAGCGTGCAGCATTCTAGATTGACCCACCTCCTTGATGTTACATTTGTAGAAGTGGGAGGGTGCGAAACTACTCCCTAGATAAACTCTGGCAACCAGGGTGGGCTATTGGGGATGACCTTTATGCCACATTAATACTGCAGCAGAATAGCTACAATTGGCAGCCCACCAACTCCTAGAATAGATGTTACTACCACTTGCCAAGACGACTAAACAGTGGCATGTGACTGGCAGAGGCCCCCCCAGTCCCCCCCATGCAGGCGACATATGGTCACCAGATATGCCTGGACTTTCCAGATCTGGCATTATGACTGGATGTATGGAGTCAGGCTGGGTCAGGTCATTTCTACTAGGTGTGTCCTTTCCCGTTGCTCTCTGTGGTGTCTGAAGCAGTGTGGCTTATAGAGGACTTTCACCTCTACTCACAAGTACACCTCGGCACTACCAACTGATCTACTGTTAGCAGTTTGGGTGATTAATATTGTTCTAGCTCATTGCTTGTTAATGGTTTATTATATTATAATTATTGTTAAGATAATTAATCTTCCTCTTCTTTGTTCTCATTTTGCTTAGGTGTTTGACAAGTATAGTTCAGAACATTTGTTGCTGTCTACTCTCTTTCTCACCACTTTTTTTCTAAGGTTTGCCTTGACACTTCACGTTAACAGGTTACCTCTTCTCTTCTGTACTGTGTCTTCCCATACCTACCTACAGGGTGAGTACTCTACATCTCTATAAATACCTGAGGGTGAACCGCCATGGCAGTGGTGTTCGCAGGACTGCGAGGTTGGAGGTGCGTCTCCTGGAATATCAGGGGACTTAATCACCCGGTGAAACACACTAAGGTCTTGCAATATATGAACTCCATGGGGACTGACGTGGCCCTGCTCCAGGAGAAGCACCTCACCAGCTGAATGGTGCAGTGGTTAAAGAAACTACAGGTGGGGATAGTATTGGCTAGCTGTGCACCTACAAAGTCTAGAGGGGTTGCTATCCTCCTTCAGAGGTCGGGACCATGGTCAGTTGAAGCCCAGCATCTAGACTCCCTGGGGAGATGGTTAGCAGCTAGACTTTCTTATCCGGGCAGCAAAGTTATAGTGGCCAATGTGCATGGCCCTAATACAGATTCCGGTGAGGTCTACTCTGAGTTGGATCAAGCCTTTGCAGAACTTACAGCGGACGAGATTGGGGTTCCAATACTACTGGGTGGAGACCATAATCTAGTCTTAGATGTCTTTATAGATAAATCCCTCCCTACACCACAATGTCACCCCAAAGTCTTAGCTACTCTGAATACTCTGATGTTGGAATGGGCTCTAGGGGACCCATGAAGAAACAGCCATCCTCAGGGGAGTGATTACACATTTTATCCAATGTGCTTGGCACCCATAGTAGATTGGATTTCTGGTTGGTTAATCATGCAGCAATACCAGGTGTGAGTGATGCGACCATAGGTAATATCATGATATCTGACCATGACCCTGCTGCAATCACGTTCTCCCCACCAGGCCAAAGCCCTCCCTCTACAATATAGAGATGTAATCCCCTACTACTACAGGATGCAGCCTTCCGGGAGCACATGAGGGAGGAAACGCGTCTGTATTTTTCTCTTAACACAGCTGGAGAGACAAGAATGACCACAGTATGGGAAGCCTTTAAGGCTGTTATAAGGGGGAGAATCATCTGTTTTGCAGCCACCAAAAATAAGGAGCAAATGAAACATCTCCGGGAACTACAGGATGAATTAGTAAAGTTGGAGAAGCAGTTTAAAGTCTCTCCCCAGAACCTGTTCAACTCCCCACTTTTAGCCTCCATCACAGGTTTAAAATACCAGATTAACGTTCTATTAAATAGAAAGGCTGAATGGCAGTTGACCCGGATGAAACATAGGTTATGGGAGGGAGGTGACAAGGGAGGGAAGCTCCTTGCCTACTATCTGCGGAAGCAACAGGCTTCCTCTACAATCCTGGCCCTCAAGAATAAAAAGGGAGAGCTCATTACGGCACCCAAGGCCTTTAATGCAGAGATGCAAAGCTTCTACCGGGAGCTCTACCAATCTCAGAGCACCCTTTCAGATGATGAGCTCTCCCATCGGCTAAGCAATCTGTGCCAGGGGACCCCTCTTCTTTGAATTTCTAAGACACAACAACGTGAGTTGGATGCCCAGATTACTTCTGAGGAGCTCCGGAATGCTTTATCCCAGATGGTGAAAGGAAAAGCGCCTGGGCCAGATGGGTTATCGATGGAGCTTCACCAACTACTCCAAGATGACATCACTGACCCACTTCTACAGCACTACAAGAAGCCCAAAAAGATACCGTGCTCCCTCCGACTATGCATGAGGCATTAATAACCCTTATCCCAAAAAAATCATCAGATGTTCTCCTTTGTGCAAATTTCCATCCCATCTCGCTCCTCCCTGTGGATACTAAGCTGCTGGCTAAAATTCTAGTGAACAGATTATTCTTGCTCATGCCCATTCTGATTAACCTATCACAATCCAGCTTCTTAAAGGAGAAATCCAGTGCAGACAATCTGCACTTAATCCTGAACCTTAAGTGGCTGGTGTTACAATCAAAACCCCCAATGACCACCTTGGCAATAGATTTTGCCAAGATATTTGTGAGGAGGGGGAAGGGATAAGGGAAGGGCTGACCAGAAGCCCTCTCCTCCAGATGAGGGAAGTAGCTTTCAAGCCCAAGGGGGGGAGGGGAGAAACAGACTGGGAGTGGAGGTTTCAGGAGGAGCAGAGGGAGGATGGAAGTATAAGGAATCTGGGTGGGGTTCGACAAAGAGGATCAGGGATAAGTGGTGGGGGTTGGTGTTAGTAAATGCCAAGAGCTTGGGAAACAAGTTGCCAGAGTTCCAGGCCATGCTGTCCGAGGGGGGGGAGGTGGATGTGGTGGCAGTCACGGAGACGTGGGCCAACAAAAACCATGACTGGGACCTAAAACTACGGGGGTACACTATGCTTAGGAAGGATAGAAAGGAGGGCAGAGGGGGTGGAGTGGCTATGTTCATTAGAGATGACATAGAAATTTATTTATTTATTTATTTAGCTTTTGTTGACCGGGTAAGTGCACTAGACAAATCCTGCCTATTTTCAGGCACTGACCCGGGGGAAGGGGGATACAGATGAATGCCAACTGACCTTGAACCAGATTAAGCTGTTGGTGGTATTTTTAGTGAATGAGGGAAATTTGGCCAGGACACTGGGAAATTCCCCTACTCTTTTCGATAAGTGCCGTGGGATCTTTAACATCCACCTGAACTACCACCAATCCAGGCAGATGGGACCTCGGTTTAACGTCTCATCCGAAAGACGGCACCTCAGAAGTGCAGCACCCCTCTCATGCTGCACTACAGTGTCAGTACTGGGATGTTAACCCAAGTGCCAGATGTGGGAACTGAACCCACAGCCCTCTGATCTCCCAGCCTCAGAGGCGAGTGTGCTACCTACTGAGCCACTGACACTGCTGAAATTGCTAGGGTAGAAGAGGCAGAGGGAAACGTGGAGGCCTTATGGGTCACCTTACGATCCCCAGCAGGAGATAAGGTCAAGCTGGGTGTAGTATATAGGCCCCCAGGGATGAGTGATGTTCTAGAGGATGGTTTGCTGGACAACATCATTGCTCAGTGTGGACCAAAAGGGGAAGGAGTGGTGTTGAAGGGGGACCTTAATATGCCAGGTACAAACTGGGGAACCATGTCCTCTAAGGCGGCCAAGGAGCAGAGGCTGCTGGACGGCTTCCAGCATGTGTTCTTAACACAGCATGTGATGGAGCCCACAAGGGAGGGTCATGTCCTGGACGTGGTTCTGGCAGATGGGGATCTGGTAAGGGACATGGTTGTACAGGACCCCCTGACTGGGAGCTACTACAATACTGTCTGGTTTCAAATAAGCATGGGGGAGGGGTGAGATCTAGGACACTGGCAGTAGACTTCAGGGGGCAGACTTTGTGGGCATGGGAAATATTCTCAAGGATCACTTGAAGGGATTACATCAATGACAAGTGTGGAAAGGAGATGGAGGTCATAAACGGGACTTCATGAGGCAGTCAGGATCTGCGCTAAGTTGAAACGTAAGGAACAAGGTCACATAAACCATGCTGGTGGTCCAGTGAGGTACAGGTAGCAGTCAGAGAAAAGAAGGCGGCCTACAAAAAATATAAAACAACAAGAGGGGATAGGGATAAGGAAGTGTACCATCTTGCATCTAGAAAAGTCACCCGTATGGTGAGGGGAGCAAAGTCCAGTAAAGAGCAGCAGCTGGCGCAGGGGATACATGGAGGGAAAGGGGTTCTTCCGGTACATTGGGGAGTGGAGAAAAACTAAGGGCCATCTCAGCAGATTGAGATCAGAAGGAGGGTGGGTGGAAGAGGCGAGGACCAGGCAGAGATATTTACCAGTACTTTGCCTCTGTGTCTACCTAGGGAGGGGATGGATATCTACAAAGCAAGGCATGAAGGGGATAGAAGCAGCAGTAAGTGGGATCAGGGGAGCAACAGAAATGGAGCAAGAGGGAGGGAGAGGTACCCCAGGGGTGTCACCTCAGGATAAGGATAAAAAGGCCAGTAAGGTGGAGGGGATGGATGATGCTATCTCTGCCAAAAGGGTGTGGTTAGCCCTCAAGGCCCTAAAGAAAGACAAATCTCCTGGGCCGGATGGCATTCATCTGAGAGTACTATGGGAATTGGTGGACATACTGGCTGCACCCCTGGCGGAGCTCTTCAACAGGTCACTTGAGACAGGGAGGGTACCTAGGGATTGGCGAGAGGCACATGTGGTGCCAATCCAAAAGAGGGTCGAGGGAAGTACCAGGTAACTATAGACCCATCAGTGTGACCTCAGTGGTGGAAAATTAATGGAGAGTATACTAAAGGAACGATTGGGGTGTACTTGGAGGAGGTGGGAGGTCTGGATAGTCGGCAACATGGGTTTGTGCCAGGTAGGTCATGTCAAACCAACCTTGTGGAGTTCTCTGAATGGGTAACATCAGAACTGGACAGGGAAAGCCTGTGGATGTATTATTCTTGGACTTCAGCAAGGCATTTGACTCTGTCCCCACAATGGTCTGGTGGAGAAACTGATGGGGTTGAGTAGGCCCTTTGATGGTCAGATGGATGAAAACTGGCTAGCTGGGACGCACCCAGAGAGTAGTGGTAGGTGGGGAGCTCTGAACCCTAGAGAGGTTGGTAGTGGGGTACTGCAGGGCTCGGTCCTGGGTCCGATCCTGTTTAATGCATACATATCGGACATCAGGAGGGTAAGGGTGTGAAATGAGTCTCTTCGTGGATGACTCCAAGATGGGAGCAGTAGTGGAGGGAGAAGAGGGAGGTTGGCCCTGCAAGGGACCTGGACATCCTGGAAAGCTGGGCTCACACATGGAAATTAAATTTCAATATCACCAAGTGCAAGGTGTTGCATCTTGGTGAAACTCCTAAACACAGGTACACCCTGGGAGGGAGGCACTGGGGCCTCAATAGGGAAAAGACCTAGGGGTCATGGTGGATGCATGTATGAATAACTCTGAGCAGTGCAGGAGGTGGCTAGCAAGGCAAACAGGATGTTGGGATGCATCGTGAGGAGGATCACCTCTAGGAGCAAGGAAGTGATTCTGCCACTGTACAATGGACTGGTTAGACCACCTTGAGTACTGTGTACAGTACTGGAGACCACACTTGAAGAGGACATACAGCTCCTGGAGAGGTTACAGGAGGGCAACTAAGATGATACAAGGGCTAGGGGATTTGACGTATGAGGACAGACTTGAGGAGCTCTGCCTGTTTTCACTGGAGGAGAGGAGAGACAGGGGGGACATGATTGAGGTCTTCAAATACCTCAAGGGAATAAATAGGGTAAACATGGAGGGGATCTTTAGACTAAAGCAGGGAGGTATCACCAGAGGGCATGGTTTGAAGTTGGAAGGTGGAAGAGTGAGGGAGAAAAGAGGAGGAGGTTTTTCACTGAGAGGGTGGTGGACCCTTGGAATGCACTGCCTGGCGAGCTGGTTCAGAGATCCACAGTGGAGGGCTTCAAGAGAGGGTGGGACAGACACAGAAAGTGGATGTATCAGATGATGACCTGTCCCAGGGGGGTGGGGATGGATGATAGGGGTTTCTGAAGCACAAGGAATGGGAGGGCATCGGCACCCAACTAAGGATGTAAGGTTCGAGCAGACTCGATAGACCGTAAGGCCTAATCTGCTGGCAAATAGTATGTTAGTATGTTAGTATATTTGACTCCCTGGAATGGGCATTTCTCCATAAAGTCCTTACGCTATATGGATTTGGGCCAGACTTTTGCTCATGGGTCTCCACCCTGTACCACTCCCCTACAGCTAGAGTTGTCACTAACAGAGACACTTCCCTTCCCTTTTTGTTACAAAGAGGCACCAGACAGGGTTGCCCTCTTTCTCCTCTTCTTTTTCTTATTGCCCTAGATCCTTTGATTAGGAAACTTATAAACTCCCCTAGCATCACGGGCATTCCATTAAAAGGGACGACTTATCTGGTTAACGTATATTCGGACGATATGCTCCTCACACTCTCAATTCCCCAATCCACCATTACGCCACTTCTAACAATCCTACAGGAATTCGCCTGTCTCTGGGGGCTAATGGTGAATCAAAAGAAAACTATCCTGTCTCCCCTGAATGGGGCATGCAGTAGGTATTGTATTGCCAGTACCAACATTACCTAGGCCCTGCAAGGATTCCCTTACCTAGGCATAACCATTACCACATCTTGGAAGGATCTAGACTCCGCTAGCTTCTCCCCTCTGCTGGCCTCTTTAACAGCTGAAGCCCAGTGATAAAAACAGCTTCACCACACCTTAAAAGGCAAGGTAGAAGCTATTAGAATTTGTTTGTCCTCCAGAGTCTCTTATCTACTAAATAACCTTTCCATCCCACTCTCTCAAAAACCATTCAAGGCCCTAGATAATTTAATCTCTTCCTTCCTGTGAGAGGGTAAAGCCCTGAGATGGGGGCGGATGAAATTGACAGCACATTGGACCAGAGGTGGGCTTGGGCTCCCCTGGTTTGTGGGCTATCACCTAGCTTATAGAATGGCCAAGAGCATGGTCTGGTTCATCCCCTGCCTCACCCTCCTCTCATCAATGGGCATCTTTAGAGGCCACTTTGTCAATGGATACTACCCTCTTCTCTCTGCTCTCTAGTACAAAACCAGTGTCAAACCGACTCACCCCCATTATGTTAGAACATGTAGATCGTGGCGGAGAGCTATGGCAATTACTGGGGTTCCCAAATTGGAATACCTTCCCCCCACTCTGATATGCCCTGATATGGAACAGCCATCCCATCACGGTTTATCGTAAACCGCTTATGTAGACCTCTTGGGCCTCCAAGGGCATTCGAGTTACAGGAGATCTCCTACTCCTGAATTCTCGTACACTAATGTCCTTCGAGCAGATCTGGGATAGAGATGGGTTGGGATCCTCAGACTTCTGGAAATTTCTGTAGTTGAGAAGTGCTCTTTCCTCCCTTCTTAAAGCCCCACCATCACAAAACAACTGGGACTGCTTGAATGTCCTTCACCTACCCAGAAAGGGTCATGGGTGTTATCTACAAAATCCTTAGAGATGCACAGCCAGATGTTACCCTTACTAGTAGAGCCACCTGGGAAAGGAATCTTCTCCACCCCTTATCCCAGCAACAATGGTCGACATACTTCAGAGCAGCTCACACAGCCTATGAATACTCTAAGAGTCAATTAACACAACTAAACATTCTTCTTAGGTGGTATAGAACCCCTGCGGTTCTACATAGCCTCACGATTACACCACAGGATCAGTGCTGGAGATGATACTCTTCCCTTGCCCACCTACAAAATTTCTGGATGCAAGTCCTAGGGGACCACTCCAGGATAATACAGGTAGGTAAACCAATCATGTTGCAACATTATTACCTCTTATTGGGGGATACTTCAGCATTAAATCCACTCCCTCCTCCCAGTGCAGCTTGGGTCCTAGTGGCTATCATAGAGGCAAAGAGGGCCATTTTGGTATGCTGGAGACAATCTGTGCCCCCAGTGGTCTTGCAATGGTGTTCTGCTATGGCTAGATTGGCTACTTTCGAGAGGTTCTTAGCTGTGGCCAAGGGAAGGCTTGACAGATACTACAAGAAATGGGGGGGCTTATTTGCATTCCCATATCTGCTTGATTGCACCCCCGCCATGTCAAAAAAAAAACATCACCCCGATTTGCAACATAGTTTGATAACACTACAATACTTGGCTGCTGCTGTCTGGTTCTACCACCCTCTCTACTTATACTGTTCTCATTTTCCTACTCTTCTTGTTTTCCTTTTACTGCCTGTAGATCTGAATGCTACAATTTCTTTGGTCTACACAGTCTCTATCAATTAGTTGCCATTTCACATATACCTGAATTGGCAGATAGTGGGTTGCTCTGATCTGGTCTGCTGGGTCAGATTTTGGTAACTTCCAGTTAACGTAAAATGACTATGATAGTTAATCTTCCTCTTGTATAAAATTTGTATTCTGTAGCTTACAATGTATACACATTATCACCTGCATTAGTTTATATTTGCTTAGGTATAGAGTCTCTAGGTAGCACATTGTATTTTGAGAACAATTACCTCTGTATCATCATATTTGGCTTTATTGTAGGCTTGGTGGATGTGGGCCATTTTCACGGCTTAATGTAACTGAAAAACTTTAATAAAATCTTAAATGATTAAAAAAAAGAGAGTGAATGTATCAGATCTGAATTTGGTTATGATATTTGTGGTTGATCCCCCAAAATGCCTGCAAAGACACGTGCAAGCAAAGCTGTTTCTGGCCATGGCAATATTGGCAGTAAGATGGTCTGTGGGTATGGTAGTAATACGCAGACGCAGATGTGCATTGCTGATGTGAGGAAAGGTATTTCTCCTGCAATGTTTTTTACAGCCCAATCAGTAGCTTCACTCATAGTTGGAGGAGATGATGTTTTCCCAGCCGGTAGTGTTAGTGTTACTGGTGTTAGTGGTGGTGGAGGTAGTATTAGTATTGTTGCGTCAAGTTCTAATTCCGACCAGTGTACCGTTTCCAAAAATACTGAGTGTCAAGCAGTGCAAGTGAGTGCTAGCATAGATGATGTCATACTTCCCAGTAACATCCCAGTAACTGAACCTGAGGATTCTGATGATCATGTCAATGATAGCATACAATGTAATATTCCATCCTCCATGGTACTTAACATCAAGCATTTTCGATGCAGTGATTCACAGTGTGGTGAAAAAATATCAGGTGATGGTGGTGTAGATGCTGATGATGAATGTGATGATGATGATGATGATGTTGCTGTTGTTGCAACATGCAGTCCACATATTAGCATCCAAGCAGAAGATGTGGATGTGTATGACATTGATGAATATGATGATGATGTAATTGACCCCAGTTGGGAACCGGAGAAAAAGAAATTAAAAGTGGCTGTGTCTGAGTCTGTTTGTTGGAATCCCCCTTGTAAAAACTTGTGATCTATCGGTTTTAGTTGATGATGATGATGACCCAGTAATCAATATGATAGGTAGTCGTAGTGATCAGTTGCAGTCCAGGTGTGCAGTGCCCGAAACATCATGTGCCCCCCCCTTCAGTGCTTAAAATAATGGACTTAAATAAGTCATATCATCATGGACATGTTAAAAGCAAAGCATCACACTCCCTTGTTTGGGATTTTTTTGTTCAAGATTCAGTTGCAATCTGCCAGGTTTGCCATGTGTGTGTGAGTCGAGGTAAAAAGGGGAATCATCTTGGCACAGGAGGACAGCATATGCATCTTAAGAATAGGCACTTGGCTCTGTGGACCCAGCACAAGCTGGCAGCTACTATCACAGTGGGGTGTTCACTCATGTCACCGGCAACCATAGCCAGCATGTTATCCCCTTCCATGACTGTTAAGCCCAGTAGGAAATTAAACATGTGCAGTAGTGCAGTAATAAGAGCAGAGGATTACTACAGCCATGATGAGGTGGAGGACCACAATGACTTTTAAATGTTGTTCAGTGCTAGTGAGAGTAGCAGTTTTTGTGGTGGTGGTGGTGGTGGTGAATGTAGTATGTCTAGTGCAAGTGGTACATCAACCCCGGTTGGCAAATCTGGCAAAATAACATCATTTCTGGGTTTGTCATCATCACCTGTGCAACCGTCTTCATCAAATGTCCACACTCCATGCCCTGCCAATGCCATTCATCACAGAGCACAATCATTTGTGATCAGCACACCACGTGTAAAACATTTAGGTCAGCCCACATTACAGAGCATAAGCTGAAGTACCCCCCAAATCATACAGTGTCACGTGAACTCAGTGCTACTGTAGCAGAAATGCTGGTAATTGATCTTTTGCCCTTCTCCTTTGTGGAGAATTCTGAGTTCCAGTGATTTGCTGCATGTGCCTGTCCAAAATGGAAAGTCCCATCCAGGACATACTTCTCTACCCGTGCTGTCCCCGAGTTGTTCCGCACTGTGTCCGACTCAGTAAGACATGCTCTTCAACATTCCTCCTCTCCATTCATCCATTTAAGTATAGATATGTGGACAAGTGGCAAAACAGCGGGGAGTCCATAACTGTGTATAACTACACACTGGGCGCAGGTGCCAGGGGTTGTTTGTGACGTTGGTTGTCTGAATAATCAGTGCAGGAATGTGGATTGTCGCAGTAGCAATCTTTCTGGAATTCAACAGCATGCAAGGATTTCTATGCACAGTGTGACCTGTTCACACACTGGTGAGAACATGTTGGACATGGTACTGACTGAAATTGACAGATGACTAAACCCTCTGTCCCTGAGAGCTGGGTTCATAGCAAGTTACAATGAGTCAAATGAGGTGAAATGCATCACGAATGGTATTTTTTTTCGTGTTCCGTGCATGGCCAACTGTTTAAATCTTGTGGTTCAGGTGTTTCTGCAGCACCCTGATATAAAGGAAATGCTGACCATTGCATAACTTATCTGCTCTCACTTTTCAAGATGTGGAAAGGCCTGTGACCAACTGCAGCAGTTGCAGATACAAAACTGCCTGCCTCAGCAGCACTTGAAGCTGGAAGTTGTCACCCGATGGAACTCCATGTTATACATGGCAGAGAGGTTGTATGAACAATACAAAGCCATCTCAGAATATCTTGCTATGCACACTAGCCGTGACAGTTCCTGGGCCTCCATGTCTATAACGACTGAACAGTGGTGCCTCATGGACTCTGTAATAACAATTTTGCAGCCATTTTAATATACCACACAGGCAGTGAGTGGCGAGTCTTCCTCCATTAGCCAATCAATTCCACTGCTGTGGGTGCTGGGGCAGACATTGGTGAATGTACAGCATAGCCTTGATATTGCCGGAGACAGTGATAGCAGTATGTTGCTGAAACACATGCTGACAGTATTCAACCAGAATCGTCACGTTGAGAGCATTCAGTGTAGTGACAACTTTGCCATAGCAACAATGCTGGACCCACGATACAAACGTGGAATTGTATCAGTACTGGAGGGAGGGCCTGAACAGGTAAAAAATATCAGTGGTCAACTGGTGCACTTGGTTCATGGGGTACAGAAGTCACTTGCAATGTCAGCAAATCTCAGCAGCATAATCCGGCTAAAAGTGTACCTGGAGGACCATCAATCATATCCTGCAAGGGGAAGGGGACTGCAGTTCCAGGTGGTCTGTCATCCAAAGTGGCTGGCATCAACCTGCTTTGGGAGGCTTTGTCCCAAGTGGGTATTTGTGAAATAAATGATTCGGGAGAACAGGATGATGCATCAACAATTGGACTTAGTGCGCCACAGAGTATGGTTGAGTCATATTTGTCTGAAAACAGGCATCTGACAACAACTGAAGATCCTCTTTTGTACTGGAGTAGAAAGGTCAGTGAATGGCCAGAGCTGACTGCAATGGCACTGAAGTACCTCACATGCCCTCCCTCCAGTGTAAGTGCTGAGAGGGTATTCAGCTCAGCAGGCGCAATAGTCAGGGATCGTTGGGCAAACCTGTCTCCTGCAAATGTTAGTTTGCTAACATTCATTAAAATGAATGAGTGGCACATACCAGCAGAGACTGCGACCTTGGTATTCATACCCCGGCCTAGTCATGGTGGTCTTGCTGTTGTGGAAATGAAACATTCTGGTGGTACTGGCAGTGGCTGCCTGAAACGGCCCAACACTGATGTAGATGATGACACAATGGAGAAAGAATTTCCCAGTGGTCAGACTTCAGACATCAATGACTGTGAGGGCATTTTTCTTTATGAGGATGATGATGTGGTTAATGTTGGCAGGTTTTAACTGAAGTTTTTAAAAGGTGGTGTGCCCCCTCGGACCACCACCACCAGGACTGATGTTAGCCACTGCCACCATGAGTTTGTCTCCCCCCCGGACCACTACCACTGGTACTGATGTTATCCACTGCAACCATGAGTCTGTCTGCCCCCCCGGACCACCACCACTGGGACTGATGTTAGCCACTGCCACCATGAGTCTGTCTGCCCCCCTGGACCACCACCACCAGGACTGATGTTATCCACTGCCACCATGAGTCTGTCCGGACCACCACATCCATCAGCCAGAGACAGAAAGCTTCTTAATATTTAAACCATAAAGTGAGTATGTGTACTCATGTTTGTTATGCTGTTTCACTTCCTTTAGTTGTATGTTTTGTTTTCTGTAGCTTTTCAGAGCCGCAATGGTAAAACACATACAGTACACTTCTTTTGTTTCTTTTACAGGGTAACAAAAAGGCTCCATCGTTAAAACCTGTTGGGAATGGTACTGTAGCTGTACCGTACAGAAGGGAAGTGATGTAATATCCATGTGAAATCCATTCTGGTAAGTATGAAGATTTTATTTCATCCCTTTCATTGTTTTGTAAAGACTGCAGCAAATATTGCACACAGGTTGTGTTAGTTGACATGATGTGGCTTTGAAATGTAACTTTACTTTAGAGATTGAGATTTCAGAACCAGGGTATGACACATAACAATTAAGTTGTAAGAAGTCATTCATTTCTTTTTTTGGGAAACTTCCAGATGCTTTGTTGTTCTGACAAACTGGCCTTATCCAAACAAGTTCTTCAACATCAGCCCCCCACCACAGGCTGGGGCGCACATGCAACATGCAGAAGTCATTTCATTAGATGACCATGACCATAATTAACAACCAGACTCGAGAAGGATGCAGACGAAATCTGTGAAGAAGTAAGAAAATAAGAAACCATTACAGACAAACCTGCAAATATGCTTCCCCCCACCCAAAAAAAAGAAAATACTTACCTTCACATGCTTGACAGTTATCCATTGCAAATTTCTATGCAAAAAGTTCTAATTGAGCACTGGAATGTGCACACCAACAGTATCTGTGACCTGTGATACTGAACAATACCATGAATACATGTCCATGTCAACCCCCCTCACCTACAAAATACAGAAATATATATCTATATATATCTATATATATATATGTATATATTTATACAATATATGTAGACAGATAAATCGCAGTATAAAACATGATATCTCAGATGGCCAGTGAAGATAACATTGTTATCTTCATGTTCCTATACGTCATATGTTATCTCCACGTTCCTATACGTCATATCGAAACTTATCTGGTTGATCCTGCCACTCAGAGCACTTTCACTTTCCCTACAAGTGTAGCGTGACCGAGCGCTATGAATACTGACGATTTGTATATTGCCATATCTTTTGTAGGAGGTGCCCCAGGGTCAGTAAGTCAGAATTCCCGTCATTTCTTTGGTAATTACGTGTATTTTCTTGTAAGAAAGCTTTGAACTGCACATAGAGTGCAGCAGTGACCGAGCCGGGCTTTTCAGCAGAAATGAGCGCGGCGTCTGTTGCCTGGCGGCAGGCGGCTCGCGCGCTCGGCCGGTGGCTCGCCGGCTCGTCACTGCTGCACTCTATGTGCGGTTCAGCTTTCTTGCAAGAAAGGCCACCAAACCACAAAGGTATAAGTGTTTCAACAGGCGACTCCTACAAAAATATGTCTCTCGTCGTGCCAGAGCAACTAGCCTTAGGAGAAAATAATACAATGGAGGATCGCTCGAATATTTCATTCATCTTTTCGCAAAATAGCCAGGATCAACCAGATATTTTAGTAATTTAAATTGACAGGATCAGCCAGATATTTCAAAACTCTATATAATCTGTTATATTTGGGGGCATGTGGACCTCTGTTGGGGAGGGCATGGCAGGATGAACCAGATAAGAATTTTAAAACTAACCATAAATAGCAGGATCCACCAGATTTTTTTAAACAATGAATGACATCTGCTGTTTTGACAGCTTTTCTGTAAGTGGGGTTGTATTGCTAGAGCCATCACCTTTATATCACCCATTGCATTGAGAGGGGCATGTGGTGAGTTGTATTGGGGGGTGGGGGCAAAGCATACATTGTATAAACAGAATATGACATGGCCCGACTGAAGATATCATATTTATCTTCACGCGAGCCAGTCATATCATGAATATCTCACTAATGAGCATCGCCACTCGTGAGATATCATGATATGACTGGCCTCTCGCTGAAGATAATGTAATATCTTCAATCGCAAGTCATATCCCTATATCTATATATATATATATATATATATATATATACACATATATATATATGTATGTATGTATATCAACTCACCAAGGCTACTTATTAGTGTACTGACAAAGGCACCCTTCCATCCAGTTGAGATGATCACATTGCATTTACTCGAATTGCAGCACACATTGGGCCAGCAACACTTTGCTCACGGTCATCATTTTATTCTAGGGCACTGCGTGCATGAGTGACTGTGCAATAAATTCTGGAGTACTTTGCATGTGCTGAAACAATCCCATTTTACTTTGTTACCACTTGTCAATTTTCTGGACACAAGGCAGATGCATTTTGGGCAGGCAAAAAAAATCTGAGGACTCTGTGCCACTTTTGTGCGCATGACTGAGTGCACGATTAATTCTGGGGGACTTCGTATGTGCTAAAACAGTCTCATTTCACTGTGTAACCACTTGTCAATTTTCTGCACACAAGGAGGATGCATTTGGGGCTGGCAGAAAAAATCTGGGGACTCTGTGCCACCACTGCGTGCATGACTGAGAGTGCCATTAATTATGGGGGACTTTGTATGTGCTAAAACAATCCCATTTCACTTTGTTACCACTTGTCAATTTTGTGCACACAAGCAGGATGCATTTTGGGCTGGCAGAAAAAATCTGGGGACTCTGCCACTTTTGTGTGTTCTGTGATTGTTGCTGTGAGCTCATGATGTCATACTGACATTTTTACAATTAAAGCAGCATTGCAAGAATGTCTTCACAGTTCTGAACTGTACTTTTTTATGCTACTTTACATTGCCACAGCCACCACTACTTACCTCTGAGTCGTGACTTGAATGATACGATTCTTTTCTCAATTTATGTATGCTTTACTTACTTGACTACTTTTTTTCATGTATGAAAAAAAAATGAGCACGTCTTCCTATATTGTTCAGACCAGGTTTGTATTTATTTGCAGCTGCTTTTCAATAACTATTGTTCTGTGGTGTCATAAAACACTGGGTGATGCATAACTGTTAATTAATAACAGAAGTGATATATAACAACTACTAGAAGTGATGAAGAAAAGCAGAGGAAAACAATGACAAAGACCTGGCCAGCACCAATTTAAAAGGAATGTTCCTTTCATTATTTCACATATGAAAAAAGGTAGTACAGCAGACTCAACTACTGAAAATTATCGTATCATTCCAGTCAGTCAGGATGTAAGTAAAGGAAGTTGTAACATAGCATTAAAAAATATAGGTCAGAGTTATCAACAGATTGTTGCGCTGCTGCTTTACAGACATTCACCACATTGCACAGTTATGGTGATGCACATAAACTAATATGTTGGGGGGCATAACTACCACTGGAATATTTCTTGCTCCACAGAGTGCAATATATTTCTTTGAAAATCACCCATAATTTCATTACAGTGAGTCACGTGACGGAGGAATTACCGATCAGAAGAGCCACCCACATTCTGCCACCCTTTCTCAGCAACGTTAGGACATGGTGCCAGGTGGAGCGCAGGTGCATGCTCCACTATAGTGAATGTCCAGCAGCTATCCCAATGTTTCCTTACGTTATAAGGTTCACTTTGTGGTGAAATGTGGGATGTTTCCACTAACAAGGCTCTTCTAACTGGAAACATGGCCACACATTTCACCACAAACTGACCACTATAACATAAAGAAACATTCAGAAACCTGCCAGACAATCCCCCTCACTTACTATGGCTGTGGGATGCCATGGTGGTCCAGCAGCAGGTGCAGCATTGAAAGTATTTGCTGCTGCTGTGTTTCCACTCTGTTCACCTGCTGCTCCAAAGCACTGAACCACTCATTATTTTCCTCGAGTGCTGCCCACACCAGGCCGATGTCAGACTGGGTTGCAGGGACTTTGGTGGGGTCCACTGCAGTGGGGAATCCAGGTAGTGGGGCTGGTTTTGGACAGGGTGGTGCTGGTGGCTGTGGTGGGGTGGTGGCAGTGGTGGTGGTGGTGGAGCAGCTGCTGTAGTAGCCCTCCTCCTCCTGCTGTGGCGGTGACTGTGAGGCCCATCTCCCACCCCAGCAGCACCCTTGGCCACTGCCACGGAAGGTCCAGCAGGTGGACGCCTGGCCCCTTCCATGGCAGCCTGCCACTCTGCCCTGTGGTGGTTCAGCATGTGGATGCACTGGCCACTGGTCCCCAAATGTGTCCCGGTGGGCCACAGCGCACCAGCAGACCACACACATGGCACTCCACCACTGTGCTGTCTCCCCCCACACATTTAAAAAACTCCCACACTGGGGAGCTGTGGGAGAGGGGACCAGACACTGTCCTCACATGTCGGGCACAAGTCCTACCACCACCTACAATTTCTGGGGCCACCTCCTGTGGCTGTGGAGGTGGTGGAGGGGATGCTGCTGGAGCCCCAACAGCTGCTGCTAGTGGTGGTGGTGGTAGTAGTGGTGGTAGTGGCAGAGAAGGTGGATGTGCAGCAGCCACTGCACTTTTTTTAAAATGCTCTGTCCTCACTCTTGTGTCACACCCATTCTCCAGATGCTGCCCACCTGCTCTGCTGCTTTACATTTGGTTCCCACTCCACGACCCGCTCAGTTTTCTTTTCTGAGCTGTGGCACTTATACCCAGAGCTGAGATTCATAAATTGGGTTAAAAATGGCACAAAGACATGGCAGGGGGGCAGATTCATGTATCAAAGAGGGCTCACCCACTCTGCTGCTTAACGAGCTGCTCCCGCTCCATGATCCACTCAGTTGTCTCTTCTGACCCATGGCAGTTACAACCAGATCCAAGATATACAAATTGGGGGGAGAGAACAGAATGAGTATGGGGGGATCAGGTCCAGGTACCAAAGAGGGACACATACTGTACAGTAGTAAGCACACAGTAGAACAGTTGTAAAATGCTGTGGTGCCCTCTACTGGTAACTATTGGTAAGGATACCAGTAGAGGGACTACTTTATTAAAAAAAACAACTATAAGTTAACTTTAGTCTTTTTGTTTTACTTTTTTTTTAAATTCTTAAATACTACAAAATAACTTTACAGATAGCCCATTTTCTAAGCACAATAATACCCTCCAGTATGGGCAGTACTGTACCTTCCAGGGGCTATAAGGCCCTCCGCCTGCTGCATCGGGCCTCATTAAGCCCCTGGGTGGTCTGGTATTGCCCAATACCACCCACCCTGGAGGGAATTATTGCTTGCTCAGCTACAGTACTTAATGTGTTCTTGTTCGGCTTGTATCATGAGGCTATATAGAAAATGCTAATCACCTTAAAAAGGGGTGACATCATATTGAGTGGGTCTCCTACATACAATAGAGTGTCATCAGTGTACAAGAAACTCATTTAAAAAAAAATTGGTTAGTCTGAAATGCAGATAGTAACAATAATTTAAGGTTTGAAAGAACTCTAACATGATACCCATGTCAGGTTCCCACATGTCAATCACTATCTTGAGTGAAGAACAGTCAAAATTAATTAAGGTCATCACTTTGTGCTGGCCTTTCTTTTTACAGTTTGCCAACCGACTAGAGCCCACAGGTTAAGGGGTTTTAAGGGAACACATGTGCAGCATTGTTTCTGTAAAAAGCTATATTACCTGTTGGTTCCTTCACGACCCTACAAATGATGAGACTTACTGTATTTTTAGCATTTAAAACAGTTACAGTAAGCATTAGAATTAGTCTTGACTGAACGCATTGAGAAAGCAATATTTGGATGTCTTTAGAAACAATTAAGCTGACACAGGCACCACTGTAAGTTTATTATGCCCCCCTACATAAAGAGGGATGAATAAGCATGCTGTGCAGACCAGCACTAATTTATATGGTTTCTCTACCCATTCCACTACTCAGGGTATCCAGTGATTCCCTTGGTAGGCAGAAAATTGTTGAGGCTTACCCTGAAGGCATGTCCTGTCTCCCATCTTCATTCCCACACTCTATGCTTATAGACTGTTCCATGGGTTCACCAGACTCTGGGATACTAAGCCCTTCCTAACTCTACCTCTGAGAATTACCACATGAGAGCTTCAGCACATATCACCATGTCATGCTGGGAGACACCAGATCAGTCCTAGCCTTCACATTTAAACAAGTAACATACATAGATACATGCTGTAGATACATAGACAGTGTCGGCAGATAAGGGCCTATGGCCCACCCAGTCTGCCCATTTGAGCTTGTAAGTTCAGTTTATGTTTTCCTAGAAGTCTGTTGCCCCTTACCCCTGGCCTCCAAAATTCCTTTATATCTATCCCATGCATTCTTAAATCCCATGATTGTTTCAGCCCCCACCACTTCCTCTGGCAGGGTGTTCCCCTTGTCCACCACCCGTTCTGTGAAGAAATTCTTCCTCACGTTTCCTCTGAATCATCCTCCCTCCAACTTCATCCCATGTCCTCTAGTCCTGGAACATCTTTTTCACTTAAAAATAGTGTATTCCTGCACCCTGTTCTTCCCTGTAAGATACTTGTATGTCTCTATCATATCCCCTCTCTCCCTCCTCTCCTCCAGGGAGTACAAGTTCAGTTCCTTCAACCTGTCTTCATAGGACTTGTGATGCAATCCATGCACCATCTTTGTTGCCCTCCTCTGAACCTTCTCTACCCTGTCTATGTCCTTAGGTAGGTAAGGTCTCCAGAACTGTACACTGTACTCCAGGTGGGGCCTCACTAGTGTCTTGTATAGTGGAATTATGACCTCCCTTTTCCTGCTGGTGATGCCCCTGCCTATACATCCCAGCATCCTATTTGCTTTACCTGCTGCCTTGTCACACTGTTTCCCTAATTTGAGGTCATCAGAGATGATAACTCCATCAATCATTATGCTGATGTACTTTATGATGAACTCCCATACAGAGAAAGCAGTTTGAAAAACAAAATCTTATTAGAATCCTATGGGTTCAGATTGGAACTGGTTCAGACTAGAATGAGAAAAGCCTTCCCTATGATTTTTATAAGCAGTACTAACTGTTGATGAATAATCATAGTCACGTAATGTATTTAAAATATTCACTCACCATAATAGCCTCATGAGATGCAGTGTCTTGTTTCCATGAGGGTCCCAGAGGACACCAGACATGTAATCATTTTGTGTAGTCACCATGATTCTTACAGTTCAGAAGGGCTCAGGAGAAATATTTATTGCATGCAATTCATTTTAATGTAAAAGACAAAGAAATACACAGTTGGAAGTCTGACACTGTTCAGTAATAGAAAACATGTTAATCACCTATCAATATTTGAAGACATATTTACAAGCTTTACCATAGAAAAATGTGCATATATGTTGAAATCCCTTTAATTATACTTCTTTTAAAATATTTAAAGATATTTTTGAAATTTTCTTTGACAAGAAAGCCCAATATATAGATTCTTCCATTTTCTAGTGTTAAGACATGAAAAAGGAACAGCCAGTGTACCTACATCCTACATGCCGTATTTTGATTGATAATTGATCTTATTTTTGTGGATCGTCAACTGCATTTCTGTTTTCTAAATTTAAATAATGCATGTTTTAGTGTATGCAGATTTATTAAAAAGTAATCTCTTTCCTTATCACACAGCTAGTATGCTACAGAAAGTGGAATATAAATATTATTGGGGGGTTTATACACAAAGGTTGCAGCCAGTCTGAATATTAAGAGGGCCTAGAGAGTTGACCCTAAAATTAAACAAGCATTTTTCAGTGATGAATGTTGTCTTGCTGGCATTGGCATTGGTAGTGCAGGAGTTATAGAGATGCATGTAAGGAATGGCAGTGAAGTATTGAACTGATGCCAACCCCACTCCCACCCTGCAAAGACTAAGAGGTGATGGGATGTGCCTTTGGGTCATCAGCCATAACGCTCATGCCATTTCACCTCACCCTACACTGCAGACCCTGACAAGTGTTGTGGTAAGCCTTGGAGTCTTCGGGCCTTATACTAACACCATTCCATAAGAAAATACACTGAGATGGGTGCAGTATAGAAGAATGGGGTGAACTTTGGGGCTGAAGACTCCATGGCATACTTTGATGCCTGTCATTGGCTGCAGGGTGGGGGTGGGGGTGGAATGGCGAGAACATTACAGCCGATGATCCCAAGTCACACCCCGACTCCTGTCAGTCTTTGCAGGGTGGGGCATTACAGTTGGAAACCCTAATGCTCCCAGCGTGTGTTGGTGTTTTCACTCCAAATTTTCAACATTGGCTTTTTGTGACCCCACCTTATGAACAGTGTGCACCATTTGGTGCCACAGGTGCAAAAACACATTTTGGGCAGGATGTGAAAAATGACAGCTATACTGTTTTTGAGGAGATTTAAAAAAATGGCAATGTTGAAAATCTGGAGTGAAAATATAAAAAATTGATGACATCATGAGCATGCATAGAAACTGAGCAATACATGCCCCATAATGCAATTATTTGGGAGAATTTTTTAACCACATTTTCAACATAGGCATTTTGGGACCTCCCCTCATGAACAGTCACACTCTGATTTTGTTAATTTGTCCCAAAAGTTGATTTCCCACAGCTACTGCACCATTGTGCTCAACAGGTGTGAAAATGCATTTCAGGCAGGATTTGAAAAATGACTGCTGTACTGTTCATAAGGAGATGTGAAAAAATGGCAATGTTGAAAATATGGAGTAAAAATATTAAAAATTGCCAAAGTTATGAGTGTGCATGGAAACTGAGCAACACACTCTCGTAACGCAGTCATTTTTTTGAATTTATTCACCAAATTGGCAACATGGACTTTTTGGGACCCCACCTCATGAACAGTGGCACTGTCATTTTGTTGCTCAGTCCCAAAAGGTGATTCTGCACAGTGACCGCAAAATCACCTTTCAGGACTGAGTAATGAAATGTCAGGGCATATATTCATGAGGTAGGGTCCCAAGAACCCCATGTTGAAAATCTGGTACCAAAATGCCCCAAAAATGGCTGCGATAACCATCTAAGTTGAACCCCTCCCCCTTGCCTACCATTATAAAGCTTGCCGCATTTTGTTCAGTTCCCAGTCAGCTTTTGAAGAGTTTAGATGTGTTCCCGATCCACAGAAGATTTCAGTGCTGGCCCTCCAGAAGTAAGTATGGCATGAGGGGGTGTGGGGAGGTGGGGTGTGGAGAGGGTTGGTGTGGGTTGAGGAGGGGCATGGCGGGATGATGGGGGAACTTTTTTTACAGGTAAAAAAAAAAGAAATGGACTTCGGGGGACAGTTTTCTTTATTTGCAGGCAAAAAAAATTATTTTGGACACACTGTGGTGGGCTCCCAGTGTGCCACAAGTTTGGGGGGAACATAATTCCAATGGGGATTGGGCACCCCTGTCAGCAAAGAAAGTGTGTGGGGGAGACATGATGTCGACAGGGAATGGATTGGGCACCTCCATTGGCAAGCAAATTGAAATGGGGGGTCATGTTCACACGGGGATTAGGCATCCCCGATGTCAGCTTTCTGGAGATTGTGTGGTGGGTGGCAGAAGCCACCATATTTATTGGAATGTTTCACCAGGAAAGACACATAATGGAGCCTTATCATCTGATGCTCTAATGAGGAAACTACACCTCATTGGAGTGGCATATTTCTTTCAACTCCATGTCTCTCTTTGAAACTGCTGCTATCGCTAGCATACTCACTATTTGGTGGATGAGGGACACACCCACTAAAGCGTTCCCTGCATTTGCCAACACTGACACACCTCTGAATGTGCTACTACCTCAAGATGTTGCTTGAGCATGCGCAGGACAACATAAAAAGGAACTACCATGGAGAATTTAATGAACAATCCCTCCCCAAGATGCTGTCAGTAAACTGTGGCCATGTATAACAAGTTTAAAGAATATGAAGTAGCTTTTCCTATTTTAATTAAAAACATTTTTTTTATATATATGTTAGATAATAGTATTGAACTATACCATAAGAAGTTATTGTATATTGGCTGCAATATTTCAGCATACAACTATCAATCTTGTGGTACATAATTTCAGTTCTACAACTACTTAAAGGTAAAATGTTATGACTTAAATTGAATTTCCATGTTGGAAATATCATGTTTTGTGGTCATGAAACTTGTTTCTGTAATATTATTTTCCTTCATTAATGTACAGTGTTTTCTGACACAAAAAGGTGGAGGTGATATGTGTAAAAGCATAAAATTTAAGTGTGTAGTTATGCACTGCTGAAAGAGTGTGCATCCACAACAAAGTTGGGATGTCCCCTGGTGAGACTAGGCATGTACAGCATTATGTAGGCAGGTAAGGGACCAGATTCACAAGGTAGTAAACATGCCCATGCTCCTCCTTTTGACATCACCATATAGTGTAGACCCCATGGACCTAAAGCAGAAATGCAAACTGCAAATCCTTCAGCTGTGCCAAAAATGGTGGAATCTTGAATTAAGTAGGCACAGGGTTACATAAGCTATGAAATCAACTCCCATGGAACTGACAGTGGCACACTGATTTAGAGCAGTAGCCATGGGTATCTGGTATACCAGCATTAACAGGCACCAAGCTGTACAATGGAAAAGACGGCAACCATGGCCATGGAGGCCCACCACCACTGTTTGTCCATCTTTGTGGCCAGAGTTCTAAAAGGCATTCCTGGGCACAAACAGTTGGTTTGTGAGGGCATACAGGCAGTGGTAAATGAGTCTGAAACCACCTCATGATCCATCATACATATTGAGGATACGTGATGCAACCTCCATGGCAGCACACAGCCTGCCTGCTCAAGCCATGCAGATAGCTGTCACATCCTCCATCCTCTCCCTAATTGATTACGGGATTGTTATCTATGGCACTGCTGATAACTCCACCCTAAGCTGCATAACCACTGCGCTAAACAAAGCCTGTCACCTTGTCTTGGGTTGTGACAGACTGACCCACACCTGCGACCTATACAAACTGACTGGCTGGCTTAATTTCCATCAAAGACTCAAGTACCACACCTGCATTCTAGCAAAAAAGATCCACCTCCAGCTTGCACCAGCCATCCTACTCCCCATCATCAAACCGGCCCCTCTCAGGCATATTACCAGACTCTCGGCTACCATATCCTTCATTGTTCCCTCATGTCGTACATCCCTTGGGCAGAGATCCCTCCGCTACCGTGCCCTCAAATGGCTTAACACTCTTCTGCCTTCCCTCTCCCAGTTCCGCAGCATTCAACTCTTCAAAACAGGCCTTAAAACCTTCCTATTGGATAGCTCTAAATGTGAATGCTATTATGGCCTAACCTCTCTCCTCCTCCCCACCCCCCTCGCACCCACACAGAGGCCCTCCAGGCCCGTCAAGCCCCTCCCCAAAGCTCAATCTAGGGGTCACAGGTATGTCTCCTACTTGCTCTACCCGAATAAAAAAGTGTCTCTGCTATCATGCCAGCAATGTAATCTATAAACTATTTTATTATGTACTGAAAGTTGTTTTCCATTTGTCATTTACTGTCATATGTCTCTCCACCCGCTGTAACCACCGTGCAGCTACTGTTTAAAAAAAAAAAAATGTGTTTGAACAAACATCTGTATATAATTTTGATTGTATATAATTCCCTTGTTCCGATGTCTTCCCCAACTCTTGTTGCCCCCTCCACCCTCTGTAACCGACGTGAAGCCTTTGTAAAAGAGTCTATGTCTCAAAGGTTTGTAATTCCGAATTTATAGTAAATAAATAAAATAAAATATAGTATTATTCTGTTCCAGATACCAAGATATGTCTCTCTAATTGGAAATGCATCCATCAGCTGGCTCATCCCTGTGCTCTGGAAAAGATGCACAACACTGTAAAGCTTTTTCTTTGGTTAGTTTCATTTCCTCTAAAGCACTTCTTCAGATCCGCTACATTGATGTTTGTAACTTCTGTAGTTCCCCTTGAACCTAATGCTACCTCCAGTGTTTTATGTTTTACTTACAACTTACTTATTCAGCTTATTACACCATGAATATATGCCATGTCATATATCTCCTGCTTCATTATACTGGTGAAGCTATGCTCTTTATTTCTATCTTCTGTAGGTACTGCTTTTATTCTAGTATGCATTATGGTTTCTGTTGCCCTGTATTTATATTTGTACTATGATTTTAATGCTGTATTTTTACTATGTATCAAACCTCTGTCTATTATGAAGTATGCATATGTATCACAATTTTATTTTTTTTTACTTCTTGTCTGCCCTAACCAGGACTTACTTGTAAATGGGCACTATTCAATGGTAAACAAATAAATACAAATGTTGTACAAGTAAAGCTTTATCTCTATTACCAGGCATGGCTAGCCATGGGAAGGGGGACTAGGTGATGCGCCAGAACTCCCCCATTGATGATGTTGCGGCACACATGTTTAGCCAGCAGCTGATTGACAAAGAGAGCAGTGCAAATACCTTGAGCAGTGAGTAGCACTATGTATAATGTGCCACACATACGGTGGGGTTAGCCAGAATGAAACACTTTTATTACAGTTTCTGTCAGAGAAATGCTGCAGAATGTCATCACTCTAGTTTATGATGCAGGAAAAGTGTAGAATGCTTATCACAGAACATTGAATCCTGGCTGACTCTGCTAGAGGCAAACAGAGCTGACACTAATTGCATCTCCCAACTGATGCTGATAAGTCACCTCATGCCAGTGGCTGACAAGAAGGAAGATGACACCCAGGAGGCACACAGCCAGACACACTGCCATGACAGATTTCATTCATGTTGCACTGTTCAGCAACAAGTATACAGCAGGTTGCACCAACTCAGACATTCCACATAGAGCACCATGCAAAAGAACTAGTACTAGTCCCCTCCTCTAAATGACCCCCCACTTATTCCCACATCCACCCCTGTGGCGCTACCTATCCCTCCTCTATCCCCACTTAGCCTGACCAGTGGCATTAGCTTGCTATAAATGCTGACATATAAACTAACACCCGTACTTGCCCCCCATATCTATTTTTTGCACTTATAAATTGTCCCCCTGGCAATGCTTCATGTCTTCCACAGTGTTTTTAGGTCTGCTCTTTTTCATCTTGTCGTATCAAATTCATGGTGTAAACTTGTTAAAGCAACCCTAATGTATGTAACCCCTTTTTCAATGTTGTTGTAATTCCAGAACACTGAATGTTAACCTCCTTCTCCAATGTGTTGCAATTCCTGTATATCTAATGTGTTGAAATTTGTTGTAATTCCTGTATATCGAATGTGCTGATATTCCTGTAAACTGTAACCTAGTGACAATGTTGCACAGACTTTATAGCCCTCCACCTGTACCCCCAACCCCCAGGTCACACCATGAGACGAACATCTTGTTGCTCAGTGTGCCTCTCCCTGGTAAAACATTTCAATAAATAAATAAATAAAACCCATGCCCTAATTTCACAGGAACATGTAGTAGTATGCCACAGGATGGTCAGGACCAGCTTAGCAAAGCACAACATTGTCTGGCACCACCAATCACAGTGTCTCTAGCACGATGTTTCTAGAGGAAATGCAGAAATATCTAGTTAGGTTTGGGAAATTGATGGGTAAATGGCTCGTAAACTTCAGCACTGAATTATGTAAGATGATATATTTGGAAAAAAAAAAAAAAAAAACATGACTGCAAAGCACTACTTGAATGTCATGAAGATTACTGAAATCAAGTAGGGAATTGACTTGGAAGTAATGATCAGAACAGAAAAAAGAAAGGAGATGCCCAAGGTGGCTAAATTGTAAACTATTGGCAAAGAAGCTCTCTAAAAAATTCCAGAGTCCTCAAGAAGACATTGAAAACATGTAGTGTTATAGATAAAAACAAGCATTTGTCAATGCTGAATGTTTGCTTGCTAGTTTTGGCATTGGTAGTGCAGGAGTTAGAGAGATGCATAATAGGAATGGCAGTGAAGTATTAAACTAATGCCAATCCCCACCCCCACCCTGCAGAGACTGACAGGCATTTGGGGGGGGCCCTTGGGTCATCAGCCATAATGCTCATGCCATTCCACCTCACTCCACCCTGCAGACACCGACAGGTGTTGTGGTATGCATTGGGGTCTTCAGCCCTTAGGCTCACCCCATTCCATAAGGAAATCAGGCTGAGATAGGTGCAGTAGAGGAGAATGGGGTGAACGTTAAGACCAGAGACCCCAAGGCACACCTCAATGCCTGTCACTGGCTGCAGGGCAGGGAAGGAAGTGGAATGGCATGAGCATGACAGATGACGACCGCAAGTCACACCCCTGACACCCGTTAGTCTCTACAGGATGGGACGTTACAGTTGGAAACCCTAATGCCCCAGGCATTTGTTGGCATTTTTGCTCCAAATTTTCAACATGGGTTTTTTGGGATCCCACCTCATGAACAGTGGCAATATCATTTTGTTACTCAATCCCAAAAGGCGATGTTGCATAGCGACTGTGCCATTTGGTGCCGCAGGTGCAAAACACATTTTGGGCAGGATGTGAAAGATGACAGCTGTACTGTTCATGTGGAGGTGTGAAAAAATGGTGATGTTAAAGATCTGGAGTGAAAATGTGAAAACTTGGTGAAGTTACAAGCATGCATAGAAACTGCACAATGCACACCTGTAATGCAATCAATTTTTTGGAATTTTTTCACCAAATGTTCAACAAGGGCATTTTGGGATGTCCCTTCATGAGCAGTGCCACTGTGATTTTGTTAATCTGTCCTAAACATTGATTTCACACAGCGACCATGGCATTCTATGCCACAGGTGCGAAAACACATTTTGGGCAAGATGTGAAAAATGACAGCTATACTGTTTATAAGGAGATGTGAAAAAATGGCAATGTTGAAAATATGGAGTGAAAATATTAAAAATTGGTGAAGTTACGAGCATGCATAGAAACTGTGCAATGAACGCTCATAAAGCAGTCATTTTTTGGAATTTTTTTCACCAAATTTCCAACATGGGTTTTTTGGGACCCCACCTCATGAACAGTGGCAGTCAATTCATTAATCAGTCCCAAGAGGTGATTCTGCACAGCAACCACAAAATCACATTTCAGGACTGTGTAACCAAATGACAGTGACAGTGTTCATGAGGCGAGGTTCCATAAACACCATGTTGAAAATCTGGGGCCAAAATTCCTAAAAATGGCTGAGATATCAACCTAAGTTGAAACCCCCACATTGACTCCCATTATACAGCTTACCATCATTTCTTCAGTTTGTCAGTCAGCTTTAAATAGTGTATACGTGTCCCAGTCCATAGAAGATTGCTGCTTCTGACCTCCGGAGGTAAGTATGGGATAAGAGGGGTGCGGGGAGGTGGGTCTGCAGAGGGAGGGTAGAATGGGGAGACGACGAGGGACCATTTTCTTTTTTACAGGGGAAAAAAGACTTCGGGGATAGTTTTCTTTTCTTTACAGGTTACCAAAAATATTTAGGCACACTGGGTTGGGCTCCCAACCTGCCACAATAGTGTTTGTGTTGGGGGGCATGCCAACAAAGGGATTGGGCACCCCAATGTCAGCACTTGAAATATTCGGGCAGGTGGGGGGTCATCTGACACCGGGAGTGGGCATCCCAGTATCAGAAACATAAATAAAAAATTATTTTGGCACACTTGGGTGGGCTCTCAGTGTGTCACATTAGTGGGGGGGAATGCATGCAGACATGGGGATTGGGCACCCTGATGTTGGCTTTCTGGGGAGTGTGTGGTGGGCGGCAGAAGCCACCAATGTGGAAAGCTGTGCTGTGGTTCATTTATTTATTTATTGAAATGGTTCACCAAGAAAGGCACACCAAACAAACAAGGTGCTCTGCAGCAGGAGCCAACAAGAACAGTAACTCTGGCCATGTGCATTACTGTGCACTGTAATGCGCATGACTGGAGTCTTGTCAGCTACTGCCAGCAGAGAGAAGATATGTTGTGTGCCTGGTTGCGAGGAAGGGGGAAGGTCCTGCTGCAATGAGGAAACTGTCTCTCACTGCAGCAGCAGATTTCTTTTAAGTACGCTCTTCTCTCTCAAACTGCTGTCATAGCTCACCGATTCATTGGTGCCTGAGGGACGAGCCCCATAAAGCATCAACTCGTAACAATCCCTGATTGGAGCAGCACTTTTCTTTTAAGTGAAGACCATTTCTCTCAAACTGCTGTCATAGACAGCTCACTGATTCATTGGTGCCTGAGGGATGAGCCCCATAAAGTGTCAACTGCATTGGGCAGAAACTCACACACCACTAAAATGTTGTACTGTCCCAAGCTGTTTCTTGTGCATGCACGCAAGCAAACATAAAAATACTTTAAATTACTACTTGTGTACAAGGACTCCAAAATAAACAGGTCTAAACATAGAAAAACTGTAGATTTCACCAAGATATGAAACAGAGTGGGAACCCAGATGGGAATTCAAATAATGTGCATGGATCAGCCAGGATGCAGTGTTCTGTGATAAGCATTTCTTCTTGTGGACCACACAATACTGTAACTAATAAGTAGTACTGTACTGCATAACTGTGTCCTGTAGTTGTTCTGCATATGTAAATTTGTTTATGTAAAGATCTTAGTTGACCTTTGTATTAGTAGATGAATCTTCTTTTATTCTTTTGTGTTGTATATGATCAATGTCCTGTACTTTACCATCCGTAACTACTTTAATTCTGGGTCACCCCTGAAAAAAGGACCCATGGTCTCAGCGGCTCACCCGGTCAAGAGCATTCAAATAAATAAATAAATAGCTAAATAAAATCTAGAGAAACAAGAGGAGTGGTCAAAGACATGGCAGTTGGGGTTCAATGCTGAAAAATGCAAAATTGTGCACCTAGGGCATAGAAAGCCCAGTACTGAGTAGTACTGGATCAGGAGGGGAGATACTGGAAGTTACTAGGCAGAAAAGGGACTTCAAGATTATTATTTCAGAAACATAGAAACATAAACTTTGATGGCAGATAAGGACCGCTTAGCCCACCTAGTCTGCCTATTTCTCTACCTACAGGATTAGCCGCAGATCCTAGTTAACCAACAGCCTACTTCTTCCTACCCCCCACAAGAATTGCCTTATGTCTGTCCTATGCATTCTTGAATTCCCCCACTGTTTTAGACCCCACAACCTTCTCAGGAAGGCTGTTCCATGCATCCACTACCCTCTCTGTGAAAAAATACTTCCTCACATTGCCCCTGAACTGTCCCCTCTCTATCTTTAAATTGTGTCCCCTTGTTCTTGCATGTCTCTTTTTCTGAAAGATGCTACCCTCTTGGACTTTGTTGATTCCACTGAGGTACTTAAAGATTTCTATCATGTCTCCCCCTCTCCCTCCTCTCCTCAATGGTATACATATTAAGCTATTTTAGTCTCTCCTCATATGGCTTCTCTTGAAGACCCTGCACCATTTTAGTTGCCCTCCTCTGGACTGCCTCTATCCTGTCTATGTCCTTGTGGAGATGGGGTCTCCAGAACTGAATGCAGTACTCCAGATGGGGTCTCACCAGCTGTCTATACAGAGGGATAACAACTTCCTGTTTTCTCCTGGTGATGCCTTTCCCTATGCATCCCAGTATACACCCAGCTCTTCCTACTGCCTTCTCACATTGCTTGCTAACCTTAAGGTCATCTGATATGATTACCACCAGGTCCCTTTCCTTTTTTGGTTTTGTTACTATCTCCCCTTCATTATGTAATCTTCCCCTGGGTTTTTGTTTCCCAGGTGCATTATTTTGTACTTCTTTGCATTGAATCCTAGCTGCCATACTTCCGACCATTCCTCCAACCTTGCCAAGTCCCTTCTCATCCTTTCCACGCCTCGTTGTGTATCAACCCTGTTGAAGATCTTTGTGTCATCTGCAAAGAAACATAGAAACATAGACTTTGACGGCAGATAAGGACTGCTAGGCCCATCTAGTCTGCCCATTTCACTACCTACAGGATAGGCTGCAGATCCTAGTTAACCAACAGCCTATTTCTTCCTACCCCCCACAAGAATTGCCTTATGTCTGTCCCATGCATTCTTGAATTCTCCCACAGTTGTAGACCCCACAACCTCCTAAGGAAGGCTGTTCCATGCATCCACTACCCTCTCTGTGAAATAATACTTCCTCCATTGCCCTAGAACGCCCTCCTTCTATCTTTAAATTGTGTCCCCTTGTTCTTGCAAGTCTCTTTTCTGAAAGAAGCTACCCTCTTGGACTTTGTTGATTCCACTGAGGTACTTAAAAGTTTCTATCATGTCCCCCCTCTCCCTTCTTTCCTCAAGGGTATACATATTAAGCTCCTTTAGTCTCTCCTCATACGGCTTCTCTTGCAGACCCTGCACCATTTTAGTTGCCCTCCTCTGCACTGCCTCTATCCTGTCTATGTCCTTGCGGAGATGGGGTCTCCAGAACTGGACACAGTACTCCAGATGAGGTCTCACCAACTGTCTGTACAGAGGGATAACAACTTCCTGTTTTCTGCTGATGATGCCTCTCCCTATACATCCCAGTATACCTCCAGCCCTCTACTGCCTTCTCACATTGCTTGCTAACCTTAAGGTCATCTGATATGATTACCCCCAGGTCCCTTTCCTTTTTTGTTGTTGTTACTACCTCCCCACCCATTGTGTATTCTTCCCCTGGGTTCTTGTTTCCCAGGTGCATTATTTGCACTTCTTTGCACTGAATCCTAGCTGCCATACTTCTAACCATTCCTCCAACCTTACAAGTCCCTTTTCATCCTTTCCACGCCTCCTTGTGTATCAAACCCAGTTGCAGATCTTTGTGTCATCTGCAAAAGGCATACTTTTCCTTCCAGTCCCTCTGCAATGTCACTGATGAGACATTAAAAGGACTGGACCAATCTGAACCCTCTTGTTCCCCCACTAGTAACCCCCCTTTCTTCAGAGTGGACTCCATTTACAATTACCTTCTGTGTCCTATTGTCAGCCAATGTTTTACCCAGGCTACCACACTGGTCCCACTCTCAGGCTAGTTAATTTGACTATTAATCTTTGTGTGGACTGTGTCAAATGCCTTGCTAAAGTCTAGGTAGGCCATGTCCACAGCCCCTCCTGGTCTACTACTTTGGTCACCCAGTCAAAGAAATCTATTAGATTCGTCTGACATGACCTTCCCGCTGTGAACCCATGCTGCCTTGGGTCCTGTGCTCCACTGGCCTCTAGGTACTCAACTATTCTTTCCTTCAGAAGTGACTCCATCACTTTCCCTACCACAGAGGTTAGACTGACAGGTCTGTAGTTTCCTGCCTCTGTCTTGGTCCTACTTTTGTGAAGGTGAATCTCATCCACCTTCCTCCAGTCCTCAGGTACCACACCATCCTCCCATGATTTATTAAAAAGAGTAGCCAGTGGTTTCACTAGTTCCTCCCTTAATTCTTTTAGAATTCTGGGGTGAATTCCATCAGGACCCATTGCTTTGTCCACCTTCAGTTTAGGAGTTCTTGCAGAACCCTTTCTTCTGTGAAAGGACTGGGATCGACCCCCTATCAAGAGTGCTTCTGTTAATTGGATTAGGCACTTCCCCTCCTCTTTTGTGAATACTGAGCAGAAATATTTGTTCAGTATTCCTGCTTTTCACTGTCCCTCTGCCACCCACCGTTCATTCTATTCAGCCTCACTATCCTCCCTTTGTCTTTCTCGCTCGCTGATGTACCTATAAAAGGTTTTATCCCCCTTCTTAACTGAGTTGGCTATCTTTTCCTCAGTTTGGGCCTTTGCTATTCTGACTTCCCTCCCTGCTTCCTTCTGCCTTAACTGGTACAGCTCTCTGTCCTGCTCCTTCTGTGTTTCCTTATACTTCTGGAATGCTATCTTTTTCTTCCTGACTTTCACAGCCACTTCTTTTGAGAACCATAGTGGCTTCTTCTTTCGTTTTGATTTGTTTATCTGCTTCACACAAAGGCTTGTTGCCTCTGTGATGGCAGTTTTGATAATTCCCCATTGTTGCTCCACACCTCCTTCTAGCCTGTTTGCTAGTGCTTTTCTGAGGCACTCTCCCATCTTGCCAAAGTCAGCCCTCCTAAAGTCCAGTACCCTCACTTTTGTATGGCTTGACTCTGTAGCTGAGTTTAACGTGAACCACACTGTTTGATGGTCACTTGTCCCCAAATGGCAACCCACTTCTAGATCTGTGATCCTCTCACTGCCCCCATTTGAGAGTACGAGGTCTAAGATTGCTCCCTCATGAGTGGGTTCCGAAACTAGCTGTCTGAGGCATGCCACCTGTAGGGCATCAAGAATGGCCCTGCTCTTGGATGTGGCTGCAGCAAATGTGCTCCAGTTAACATCTGGCATATTCAGGTCTCCCATCAACAGTATCTCCCCTTTCTCTGCCATTTTAAGAATGCCTTCTATCATATCCTTGTCCATTCCTTCCCCCTGACATGGGGGTCTGTACACAACTGCTGTGCGGATTGTGGTGCCCTTTCCAGTCTCCAAGGTGACCCACAGTGCCTCCTCTCCTCCCTGTTTACTCTTTTGTTCAGTTGCTTTTATCCCTTCCTTTACATAGAGAGCTACTCCTCCCCCTCTTCTCCCCTTCCTGTCTCTCCTGTAGGTTATGTACCCTGGTATGTTAACATCCCAGTCATGGTTCTCTATGTATCATGTTTCTGTGACTGCTACGATATCCAGGCATCCCTCTTCCATTAAGGCCATCAGCTCAGGGAGCTTGTTGCCCAGACTACGGGCATTGGTACTCATTACCCTCCATTTCCTGATGGTCTTACTCCCTTTTGCCCCATCCTGTCCTTCTTGCCTTTGTCACTTTCTCCATTTACCCTGCCTTCTCCTCTCGACACCTCTATGTTGGTGTTTGCCGCATTTACTACCATGATTATTTGGGGGCTAGGATTTTCCTGCTCCTTTCCAGTGCCTCCCCCCTTGGATAGTTTAAAAGCTTGCCAATGAAGCATTTAAACCTATCACCTAGGATCCTGGTACCCCTCCCAGACAGATGCAGCCCATCATGCCAGTATAGGCTTGCATCACTCCAGGTGGACCCCCAGTCCTCAATGAAGCCAAATCCCTGAGCTCCACACCAGTTTTTCAACCACTGATTGAATCCCATGGTGCGGAACACCCTAGCCTTTCCTAAGCCATAGATGGGTAGCACCTCCGAGAAGGTTACCGTGCATGCTACTTGACTAAGGCCCCTCTCCAATTCCACAAACTCTTCCTGCACTTCTCTAATCCCTTTCTTAGCCAGGTCATTTGTCCCTAGGTGGACAATGACATCCAGCTCCCTCCCCTGTGCAGCTGCTCCAGCAATCCTGAGGACTCGCTCCCTGTCCCTCCAAGCCATGGCGCCAGGCAGGCTCCTTACCTCCTTCTCCCCTTCCTCCCCCAGTTCTACCTTCCTAACAATGGAGTCCCTCACCAGGAGTTGTTTCTTTCCCTGCAGGGTCCCCTGCCACCCTCCTCTGGGTCTCCTTTGTGGAGGTTCCCAGCATCCTCCTTGGTCTCCACTGTGGGTGCCTCCATAGAGGAACCACACTTTGCCAGAATGGCATAGGAATTGTGGAGAGGTACAACTGGAGGGATGCACCTCTGTTCCACCACCCTCACCCTCCCTGAGGCCACTGTGGTCCATCCACTCCTCTTTCTTGGCAACCTCTGAGGCAACAGCAGTGGCACTGGTGGTCCCTGGATGGACGAGGAGGTCCCACAAATCCTGGCCAACTCAGCCCGGAGATGAGCAACCTCCTCCCTCAGCCCAGAGAGGTGCCTGCAGATGGGACAACACCGCATCCTCCAGAACATCTCCTGGAAAACTGCTGCTCCACAGCCACTGCACTGCACCACTCCAATCATGTCTTATTTCTGGCCTCTTAACTGTTTGCAATCCTTACTCTTTCCTCTATTTTTTTTTCCCTCTCTCCTTACTTTCTGCCTGTGTGCCCTTTAAGCTGCTGATTGTCCTGTTCTGAGACAAGAATATCCTATATTTCTCAGTAGACCACTTACTTGCTCAGAGGCAGACCTCCGGCAGCTAGAGGGGGCCGGAGAGCTACTCTTGCCCTTCTAGGATGGTGGGTCCTTGGTGGTTCTGTAATCACTCACTTCCTGCCCTAAACAGGAAGTTTCTGTTGTCAGTCAAATCCTGTGCCTATAAAAATAGAACTAGCTTTGGGTGGGGGGGGGGTGCAGGGGAGGGAAGGAGGGCAATATAGTCTCAGCAGAGTAGTTCAGTCACACAGCAGTCCTTTCTCCTGGTGTCTTCTGCCAAGCTATTAGCAGAATCTTTCTAAGGCAGTCTTTAAATGTAGCTTCCTTCTAGCTAAGCCACTCCCCCTACTTACCAGATCTTTCTACAAGTAATTTAAACCTCACAGCAGTTAAGTCCTTTCAGTCACCTGAGATTTACACCTAGATAACTCTTCAGATACCTATTCAGTTCAGTTAACCCAAACACACACTTTTTTTTTTGTATGTTAGTTTTTTTACCCTAAATTAAAGGTCCAAGTACAAAAGTTCTTCTACTTTAGTCCCAGCAGAGAAGTTCAGTCACACAGCAGTCCTTTCTCCTGGTGTCTTCTGCCAAGCAGAAACAATCAGTCAACAACAAATGCAGTAACCCTGAAAGCTTATCCTAATGTTAGATAAAACTGGAAAACCTGTAAAGCACCACCTGTAATAATTTCAGATAAGGTATACCCTGTAAGAAACACTTTACTACAGAGAAAAATAAAGCAGTAATAGAAGATATACCTTGCAAAAGACAATTGGAATCAGAAGGTTACAGCAGTAATCTGTTAGCATACACCTGTAGGCACACCTTGTAATAATGCAGAAGAAGGTATACCAGCAACAACAATTTGAATAAGAGAAAATAAAGCAATGAGGTATACTTTTCCTTCCAGTCCCTCTGCAATGTCACTTATGAAGATATTAAAAAGGACTGGACCCAGTACTGAACCCTGCAGTACCCCACTAGTAACCCTCCTTTCTTCAGAGTAGACTCAATTTACAATTACCTTCTGTGTCCTGTTGTCCAGCCAATTTTTTAACCAGGCTACCACCCTGGGACCCACTCCCAGGCTGGTTAATTTGACTATTAATCTTTTGTGTGGGACTCTGTCAAATGCCTTGCTAAAGTCTAGGCAGGCCATGTCCACAGCCCCTCCCTGGTCTACTACTTTGGTCACCCAGTCAAAAAATCAATTAGATTCATCTGACATGACCTTCCCTCTGTGAACCCATGCTGCCTTGGGTCCTGTGCTCCACTGTCCTCTAGGTACTCAATAATTCTTTTCTTTGAAAGTGATTTCATCACTTTCCCTACCACAGAGGTCAAAGTGACAGGTTTGTAGTTTCCTGACTCTGTCTTGGTCCCACTTTCGTGAAGGGGAATCACATCTGCCTTACTCCAGTCCTCGGGTATCACATCATCCTCCCATGATTTATTAAAAAGATTAGCCAGTGGTTTCACTAGTCCCCCCCCTTAATTCTTTTAGAATTCTGGGGTGAATTCCATCAGGCCCCAGTGCTTTGTCCACCTTCAGTTTTAGGAGTTCTTTCAGAACTCTTTCTTCTGTGAAAGGACTGGGATTGACCCCCCCATCAAGAGTGCTTTTGTTGATTGGATTAGGCACCTCTCCCTCCTCTTTTGTGAATACTGAGCAGAATTATTCATTCAGTATCCCTTGCTTTTTCACTATCCCCTCTGCCCACCCACCATTCATTCTGTTCAGCCTCACTATCCCTCCCTTTGTCTTTCTATGATCTCTGATGTACCTATAAAAGGTTTTATCCCCCTTCTTAACTGAGTTGGCTATCCTTTCCTCAGTTTGGGCCTTTGCTATTCTGACTTCCATCCCTGCTTCCTTCTGCCTTAACTGGTACAGCTGTCTGTCTTGCTCCTTCTGTGTTTCCTTATACTTCCTGAATGCTATCTTTTTCTACCTGACTTTCCCTACCACCTCTTTTGAGAACCATAGTGGCTTTTTCTTTCATTTTCATTTGTTTATTTACTTCACACAAAGGCTTACTGCCTCTGTGATGGCAGTTTTGATGATTCCCCATTGTTGCTACACCCCTCATTCTAACCTGTTTGCTAGTGCTTTTCTAAGGCACTCTCCCCATCTTGCCAAAGTCAGCCCTCCTAAGGTCCAGTACCATCACTTTTGTATGGCTTGACTCTGTAGCTGAGTTTAACATGAACCACACTGTTTGATGGTCACTTGTTCCCAGATGGCAGCCCATTTCTAGATCTGAGATCCTCTCACTGCCCCCATTTGAGAGTACAAGGTCTAAGATTGCTCTCTCATGAGTGGGTTCCAAAACTAGCTGTCTGAGGCATGCCACCTGTAGGGCATCGAGAATGGCCCTGCTCTTGGATGTAGCTGCAGCAAGTGTGCTCCAGTTATCATCTGGCATATTCAGGTCTCCCATCGACAGTATCTCCCCTTTCTCTGCCATCCTAAGAATGCCTTCTATTATATCCTTGTTCATTCCCTTCCCCTGACCTGGGAGTCTGTATACAACCCCTGTGTGGATTGTGGTTCCACTTCCAGTCTCCAAGGTGACTCACAGTGCCTCTTCTCCTCCCTGTTTACTCTTTTGTTCAGTTGCTTTTATCTCTTCCTTTACATAGAGAGCTACTCCTCTCCCTCTTCTCCCATCCCTGATTCTCCTGTAGGTTACGTACCCTGGTATGTTAACATCCCAGTCATGGTTCTCTGTGTACCATGTTTCTGTGACTGCTACAATATCCAGGCATCCCTCTTCCATCAAGGCCACCAGTTCAGGGAGCTTGTTGCCCAGGCTATGGGAATTGGTACTCATTATCCTCCATTTCCTGATTGCCTTACTCTCCTTTTTGCCCCATCCCTGTCCTTCTTGCCTTTGTCACTTTCTCCATTTAGCCCTGCCCTTCTCCCTATCGACATCCCTATTTTGGTGCTTACTTCACTTACTACCGTGACATTTTTGGGGGGCTAGGATTTCCCTGCTTCTTTCCAGTGCCTCCCCCCTTGGCTAGTAGAAATACTTGCCAATGAAGCATTTAAACCTATCAGCTAGGATCCTGGTTCCCCTCCTAGACAGATGCAGCTCATCATGCCAGAATAGGCTTGCATCACTCCAGGTGAACCCCCTGTCCCCAATGAAGCCAAATCCCTGAGCTCTGCAGCAATTTTTCAACCACTGATTGAATCCCATGGTGTGGAGCATCCTAGCATATCATACGCCATAGAGAAGCAGCACCTCCGAGAAGGTTACCGTGCATGCTACTTGTCTAAGGCCTCTCTCCAATTCCACAAACTCTTCCTGCACTGCTCTGATCCCTTTCTTAGCCAGATAATTTGTCCCTAGGTGGACAATGACATCCAGCTCCTTCCCCTGTGCAGCTGCTCCGGTAATCCTGAGGATTCGCTCCCTGTCCCTCCAAGCCATGGTGCTAGGCAGGCACCTTACCTCCCTCTCCCCTTCCTCCCCCAGTTCTACCTTCCTAACAATGGAGTCCCCCACCAGAAGTTGTTTCCTTCCCATGTGGGGTCCCATTCCACCCTCCTGTGGGTCTCCATTGTGGAGGTTCCCAGCATCCTCCTTGGTCTCCACTGCGGGTGCCTCCATAGAGGAACCACACTTTTCCAGAAAGGCATAGGAATTGAGGAGAGGTACAACTGAAGGGATGGCATCAAGGTGGCAGCACAGTGCAATAAAGCTGTAGACAGGACTACTGGGATGCTGTGGTACATAGGGTGGGGAATCACCAGCAGGAGAGAGATGGTACTGCAAGTGTAAAAATCTGTTGTAAGACACCACCTTGAATATTGTGTCCAGTTCTGGAAATCTCACCTCAGGAAAGATACAGACAGGTAAGAGGCAGTGTTTTGTGTGCATGAGTATTCTCTGGTACTCTAAAAAAATGAATAGAGACCCTCTTCAAAGGTAGAGAAGTATGTGTTGCCACATGTTGCCAACAAATATTGTTGTAGCTTTCTTGGGCTTTGTGTGAAGAAAGGATATCATGCGTGACATTGTTTGCTCAGGGAATGGGGTGCGCATTTGGGATGACAACCCAAAGGAAGACCACACCACTGATTCACCAAGACTCTGGAGACCACAAACCCTAATTTTTTTTTCCTTTTGCTGCTTGAGGGGTAGGAAGGGGGCATTAGGGTTGGAAACCCTAATGTACATTTCCCTACTTTTGTGGTGTTGTTTTCCTAACTCGTTCATTAATAAAGCTTTGTACAAAGAATTTCCTTTCTTTTTCAGATAGTGGAATTGTATCCTCATTTAAGTAGGTCCTAATGGGACCTACATGAAGAAGTGCAGATGTGCAAGGCCCTTTGGACCATGCATCATGAGAAGTCTTCATCTACCTGCAGAAGTGCAGGGCTTGGCACATTCACTGTTTACACATTCACTATTCACATATTCACTCTCCATACATTGACTCTTTTTTTATTTAATTTTAGCCTAAAATGTTCAAGATAGTCATTTTATGGCTGCCTTTATAAACATGACATGGTGCATTTATAGTACTGTATATTGGCTAAAATGTCATGCCACCCCAGAATTGTAAAAAGCCGTAGTGCCCAGGATTTGAAAAATGGCATCTGCCATGCTTATGAGGTGGTGTTTAAAAATGGCTATGTTGAAAATTTGAAGTTAAAATATTGAAAAAACTTAGCAAAATAATGAGTGATTGTCAAAATACTGCAATTTTCAGTCATAACCTGGACATTTTACCATATGTGTACACCGGATTCTTAGCATAGCCTTCTTATTACCTCACACTATGAACCAGGTAAGTGAAAATGTTCAAGTCACTGTCAAATCATCATTGGGCACTGCTGAAACACTATTCTGGGCTGCAGGTGCAAAAACACATTTCACCAGTTATTTAAAAATGACAGCTATCATGTTCATGAGTTGGTGTGAAAAATGGCTATGTTGAACAGTCTGGGTCAAAATATTTAACATTACTAAAGTTACGAGTGAGCACAGAAAAATGTCAACATAGATTCATAACTTTGTCATTGTTACATATTTTAACTCCAAATTTTCAACATAGTCTTCTTATGATCCCCCTCATGAACAATGGTTTTGACAATTTTCAAATCTGACTCAAAAAGGTGATTCTCAAAGCTACCTTGAAATCACATTTTGGCCTGATTTGCTTAATTCCACCACCACTGGTCATGAAGTGTGGTCACAAAATGGCCACGTTCAATATTTTTGGACAAAATATGCAAAAATGACAAATTTCTGCATCAAATTTCAAAACCCCATTGAAATACATTGAACCATTCTAACCTTAGTTTCTCATATTAAGGTCACCGATTCAAGCAGCAAAACATGTCTTTAATAGGAGAGTGGATCTACACCATGGGACATATTCAGGTGAGTAAGGGTGTGTGGGGGGTGTGGTGGGAGTGTGTGGTGGTAAGTGCTGAGTGGGAAGTTGGAGTGGCTGGGTGGGACTGGTGAGGGATCTTTTTCCTTTTTATAGGTTAAATAAGAAAAAAATACTCAGAGGCACATTTTTTCTTTATTACAGCTGAGATTCCAACACTTGGGAATGGGCACCCCACTGTTGGGCTACGCTTTGGGGAATGGGGCCTCATGACCTGGAGTGGTGGGGTATGCAAGGAAGCGGTACAGGTGGTGGGTACCCCAGTCTGCTTGTGTATTTTAAAAATAAATATTCATAACAGCAGGTGGGCAGCCTGGAGGAGTGGGAGAATGAAGTGGTACTGGGAGGTGGTATCCTGGTCCACACAGTAAATAGATAGCTAGAGAGAGAGAGAGAGACAGAGAGATAGATAGATAGATAGATAGATAGATAGATAGATAGATAGATAGATAGACAGACAGGCAGACAGACAGACAGACAGATAGAGGCAAACAGTGAAAAAGAGAGACAAAGACAGACAGACAGAACAGGGAATCAGCAGCTTATTGCTCTCAATGCAGCCTGCAGCAAGACTTCCAGCCATGGCTGTAGAACTCAAGATATTCCCACAATTCTCACACAGAGAACACAGGTGAATGGCTCTTCAGGGAGTTGTCACCCCGGTCCACTTAGTTGAGAGATAGATAGCAGGATAGATAGATAGATAGATAGATAGATAGATAGATAGATAGATAGACAGACAGACAGACAGACAGACAGACAGACAGACAGAAAGACATAGATAAACAGATAGATAAATAGATGGATAGGTAGACAGAGAGACAGAGAGTCAGAGACAGACATGACAGAACATGGGATTAGTAGCTCATTGCTCTCAATGCAGCCTGCAGTACGACTTCCAGTTGCGGCTGCAGAACTTAAGAAAGTCCCTCTGTTCTCATACAGAGAACATAGATGAATGTCTCCTGTCACTACATTGGCCAATCTCTATTTTGGGGTGCCCAGAAAAGGTGTTTCTGGCAAGTTTTTAAAAGAAACAAATATCATAATCTAGCTAAACAGGTCCTTGTTCTCTAGGTTCAAGTGTTTTCTTTTAAGAGATAATTGTGCATTTTTAGGAAAAATGTGGGACTGTTTTGCTGTTTTTTGTCATTGCCTATAGATCAGACAGTTTGGAGTTTTGGTCTGAAATTTTCAGGGTAGAAAGGGCTTGCCCCAGAATGGTACCTTTCATTGGTTTGGTGAAAAAATATTACTCTGTGCCCAAGTTATAATGATTTGAAATATTGGTTCTAAGCATGCTCAGTAGAGTATCAAACATCTACCCAAAAGACCCTAATGAGAATGCTCAGAACCAAAATTTAAAATCCTTATAACATGAGAACGGATTGCTATGTTTCCACCAAACCAACACAAGGCACAATTCTGGGGCAAGCTCTTTCTACACTGAAAATTTCATAGCAACATTCCAAACTGTTTGAGCACTAGGTGATGAAAACAAAACAGCAAAAAAAATTTTTTTCTAAAAATGCAATATATGGCCCCCAAAATCCACACATTTGTCTGGAACAAAACTTGCCATGTACAGAGACTTTGCCCCTATGCCATGCATGCAAAATTTCATGCTATTCTGTTGAAAGGTGACAAAGCTATTACAGTGTAAGATTAGGGGGTTTAACATTAAACAGCCTACTCAACTCTAACTATAGTGGTGTCACCACAGCACTATAATATATTTAGCCCAGATGGTTTGGAATTTTGGTCAGAAATGTTCAGGGTAGAAAGTGATTGCCACAGAATAATGCCTTTTGGTTGGTTTAGTAATATATATATATATCCTTTCCCAAGTTATAAGGATTTTAAATTTTGGTTCTGAGCATGCTCAGTAGGGTATCAGACATCTATTCAAATGTCCTACTGAGCATGCTCAGAACCAAAATTTAAAATCCTTGTAACTTTGGAATGAATTGATGCTTTTTTCACCAAACCAAGAAAAGGCGCCATTCTGGGGCATCAATTTCTACCCTGAAAATGTCAAATCAAAATTACAAACCATCTCAGTGCTAAGTGATGACAAAAACAAAACAAAACAAACAAACAGCAAAACCCCAGATTTTTCCCTAAAACACATTATATGGATCTCAGAATCAGCACATCTGACTAGAATGAAACTTAGCACGTCAAGAGGTTTTGCCACACAATCCACACATGATACATTTTGTGCAAATTCATTCAACAGGCAAAACTAGTAAAGTGCACAAAGTTATGAGTTTAACATTAAACAGCCTACTCAATGGTAACTATACTGGCACTACCATGCCACTATAATATATCTATCATCAGTGACATTGCTGATGGTGTTAAGGGCAAAATGTGCCTATTCATGGATGACACCAAGCTCTGTGGGAGAGTGGACACAGCTGAAGGGAAACAGGACCTATAAGGAGATCTGGAAATGCTAGGAAGGTGGTCCAGGATCTGGCAACTTGGCTTCAATGCCAAGAAATGCAAAGTTATGCATATTGGAGCCAAGAATCCTAGGACAGAGTACTACCTGGGCAGAGTCCGAGTATCTGCATCAGAGGAGGAGGAGAAGGATCTGGGAGTGATCATCACTAGTGACTTGAAGCACTCCACACAGTGAAAGAAAGCAGCAGCAAAGGCAAACAAGCTGCTGGGATGCATATCTAGGGGGATCAGTAGTAGGAGAGAGGAGATTATACTGCTCTTGTACAGGTTACTGGTAAGGCCGCATCTACAGTTTGGAGTTCAGTACTGGTGCCCACACCTCAAAAAGGACATTAACCTGCTGGAGAAGGTCCAGAGGAAGATTACAAAGATGATAGCTGGTCAGCAGGGTAAAGCATATGAGGAGACGTTGAGGGCACTGAACATGTACTCCCTGGAAGACAGGAGAGAGAGAGGGGACATGATTGCGACCTTCAAGTACTTGAAAGGAATAAATAAGGTTGATAAGGAGAGTCCATTTAAGCTGAGTGGCAACCATAACACAAGGGGGTACAGTCTTAAACTGGAGGGTGGGAGGTTTAGGAGGGAGGTCAGGAAGCCCTTCTTCACAGAGAGGGTGGTAGACACTTGGAATGCACTGCCAGAAGAGATAATCTCATTGAAGACAGTGAGCAGCTTGAAGAGAGGCTGGGACAGGTATAGGGGAAGGTATTGGTCATGGGTAGGGAGGATGGGAGGAGTGGAGAGAGGGGGCAGGGACAGTAGCTCAAGCTGTAGACCCTGCAACATGAGCAGACTTGATAGACCAATTGGCCTTCTTCTGCTGGCTTCTTCATTTGTTCGTATGTATTCTGTTTGTAGATTTTAGTTGTCCTCGCTGTTTAACCAATGTCATCTCTTCTGTTACTGCATACTTACTTGAAGATGTCTATATAATTTATGACTGCATAATTTCTGCTTGCAGATTCTATTGTCCTCACTGTGATTCATTGTATCATCCTATGTTACCACAGTGTACCGCCTCTTTTATTTTATCCCATTTAGTCTATATGTATAATCCCTACTCCATTTCTTTATTATGTCGTTTCTACTTCTATTTATCTCACTTACTTGACGTGGAACTTTTGTTAAAGAACCCCTGGTTCAAAGGTAATTGTAATCCTAGTTATGAATGAATAAATAAATAAGTATTGCATCTGTGGAATATGCATTTATTTACAAGTGACATATCTGAGAAACATAGTATTACAATTTAATGTAGCATTGGAGTCATCCCTTGGCAGAATGGATCGCAATTAGAAGCAGGTGATTTAGCAATTATAAAATGAATCAGGTGCAGTCAGGAAGTATCAAAGGGGAGTAAAGGGGTAGACAGGGGAAACCAGCTGGGGGAGGGTAAAGATTGGGGGAACATTGCCAGAGTCAAGTGAACAAAGAATCATTTATGAGAGACATGTTTACACATGGCTAGTGCAATCTGGGAGCCCCTTTGGCAGAACAAAAAGTGCAAGTTATTAGCTCAAGTGAGCTAATGCTTTTGTTTAAGTGTGGGAGGTGGGGGCAGGAGATAGGTGAGGGTAAGGGATTGGGAAGGAAGGATGAGTCATACCTTTAACTGGCCACTACAGGGTGCGGATATCGCTGCCAGTAATGGAATGAGGTGAGGACTTAGTATAAGTGGTTGGAGAAGGCAAGGAACAAGTTGGGGAGAGATAGTTTGTGGTGGAAGGGAGGTAAGTGAAGGGATGGGAGAGGCTTGCCTAAGACTAGGCCTCACAGCAGAATGCTGAGAGCCCTGCCAGAGAGCAGAGTCAGGTGAGGATAAGATAAATATAAAGGATGGAGGGGAAAGGGGAAGGAAGGAAGAGTCATTCCCAGTGCTGGATCACTCCAGGATACTGACAAGGAACAGAACTAGGTGAGGACATGTTGAAGGGGAAAGGGGAGGCAAGGAAGAGCTGTTTCCCAGTGCTGGACCCCTCCAGGATACTGTGAACTCTGCCAAAGGGCAGAACTGGGTGGGGACAAGCTGGAAAGAGTGAATAGAAAGGGAGTAAAGGAAAAGAGGGAAAGGGAGGTGGGGAAGGGACAAGTTGGAAAGTGTGAATAGGAAGGGTGAAGGGAAAGGAGGTAAGTGGAGGTAAGGAAGAAATTAGCCTAAGACTAAGTCACTCCAGGGTGCAGAGAACCTAGTCAGAGCACAGGATCAGGTGAAGACTAGTAGGAAGATGGTAAATGGGGGTGGGAGGGAAGGAAGAATGTGCCCAGTGCTTGGACCTTCCAGGATGCAGAGAACCCTGCCAGGGGACTGCACTAGGAAAGGACAAGCTGAAAAAGGGAAGAGGAGGGTTGGTAGGGGTTGTGAGTCATAGAGAGATGCATATGTGTAGGAGGACAGCTAGGAAGGGTTAATGTAGGAGCAGCTTGATAAGAGAAAGTTTTGTAAGGCAGAAGTGAGGTAGTAGTAGGAGGAGGAGGAGGAGTGTCATATTTGAGGGGGAAGAGAGTTCCAGATTTGTGGGACATGATGGGAGAAGCCTGACTGACTGATGAGAGTGATTCTACAGGGGACCAGCAAAACGTGAGAGTCAGAAGATCTGAGGGAGTGGGAGGGAGGGGGGAGAAGAGAGTGAGCATGTGAGGTAGGAGGGGAATTCTCCTAACCAAAATTTAGAAGTGAGTTTGGCACAGTGAGTGAGGTACCTGTTGGCAAGCAAAGGAAGGGACAGGGCATGATAGAGGTCATAGTGATGAGAGCGAGACAGAGCATCAAGGGCAAAGCAACAGAAGGAATTAAAGGTAGTGTCCAATCTGGTTAGGGAGGATTTGAGAGCAACGCCATAGACTACATCACGGTAGTCGAAAATGGGGAGGACCATCTTCTGGACTAGTTCTCGCCGAGTCACAGGAGGGATGCAACTATGATTCCTGAATAAGGCACCAAGCTTCCTTGGGGCACAGTTTTTTCAGGATGGCATCAATGTGGCCAGAGAAGTTGAGGTGTTGGTCCAACCAAACCCCGAGGTATCTGAATGAGGAGGTGTCCTCTAAAATTGTCCCATCAAGGGAATTGAATGAAGGTAGAGGGTGGAGCCTAGAGAGTCTCTGCCTAGTACCGAAGGTCATGGAGAAAGTCTTTTTGGCATTCAGAAGTACAGTAGTAGCACTGAATTAGTGAAAGGATTTTTAAGGATTTTAAAAAATTCCTATTGAGAATTATGAAACCTTTAGTTAGGGATTTTGTTTTGTTTGGTAGTGTGTTCACTGCTATGCAGAGAGGGTTGTCTCATCTGATAATGTAGTTGAAAATCTACAAGATGACACTTATGTACTGTAACTGGAACTGACCTCTTTCTGTAGGTGCAACAAAAAGAATATTTGAGGATTTTTTTCCCTATATTTTGTAAAGGATAAATAGGGAATCTCACAACACTGCTTGACAAATTTGGCACTACTACTGTAGTTGATGTGAGACAAACCATAGCTGAACCTTGTGGTAGTCGTGCTAAAGAGTGGTTGCTACATCAGCGGGGCATTTACCTGAGGAAAACAGAATGGTGTCATCAGCATACATATGGATAGAGGAGGAAACGGAACACACTGTGGGCAAGTCATTGAGGAAAATTGAGAAGAGGATGGTTCCAAGCACAGAGCCCTGTGGGCCACCTGTGAAAATAGGGAGAGGGGGAGGGATTTTATCCAGGATCTTGACTTGTTGTGTTCAGCCTGATAGGCAAGCACTAAACCAGTTTTGGGCAGGAGTTGACAGAAAAGCAGCTGTAAGGGAGTCAAGGAGTACGGGATGGGAGACAGTGTCGAAAGCCTTGGCGAGGTCGACAAAGATGGTGGAGGTAATGAGGCCATTGTTCATCCCAGAGAGGATGGAGTCAGTGAGTCTGAGTAGGGAGGTGGTAATGGAGTGGTTCTTCTGAAAGCCAGATTGGAACGGGGTGAAAAAAGAGGAGGCATCTAGGAAGGAGGTTAGCTATTCTTGGAGCTTTGCAAGGGCAGGGAAGAGGGAGATTGGGTGAACATTTGCAGGGGAGGAGGGGTCACCACCCTTTGGGAAAGGGAGGACCACCAGATGTTTCCAGGATAAAGGGACAGATAAGGATGAGAAGGAGAGATTTAGGATTAAGGAGAGAGGGTAGGTTATAGCAGGAGCTGAGAGGTAGATGAGTTTAGGGTCAAGGTCATCTGGGAATGAGTCTTTAGAAGGACTAAGAGAAAGAAGGGCTGTTAGTGTTTCCTCTGTGGAAACAGCAGAAAAGAAGACGGAAGAGTGGTCATGGAGGGGTTGGGTGTTGGGTATGGGAGAATGAGGAGGGGGAAGGTTAGAGGGTAGGGACTTTAGAAGCACTGAGGCATAGGAGATACAGTAGGATTTGAACTCCTGAGCCACCACTCATTGTTCAGAGACCAAAGAGCTGTTTATTTTAAGCACTGGGGGAGGTGGATGTGAAGGGGGGATAGGGCATGGGCCACCTTCGAGAATTTGGAGGGAGAATTGATGTTATTAAGGAAAGATGACTTAAAATATTCAGACTTGGCTAGTCCAGTAGCTTTGGTGTAGGCATTTCTTAACATGAGATAGCTGTCATAGTCTGGGGGGGGGGTGCTGGGAGGCCTTATGTATCTTCCAAGCTTTGTATCATTCCTCGAGACAGGTCAATAACTCAGGGGTAACGCTGGGGTGATGGTTGCCATGAACTCTGGTGCATTTGAATGGAGCGTAAGAGTTCCAAGCAGCTAGAAATTTGTCCTTGAAATAAGCGAGAGCAAGGTCAATGGAAGAGGCAGAGGCAATAGAGGACCAATTGGAGCTAGCAAGTTCGTTGAGAAGGGGATCAAGGTTTAGGGAGCAGAAGGAGCAGAGTTGCAGAGTTCTGTGTTGTGTTTTAGGTCTGTGGACTTTCCTGACTATGAAAATTGGGTGATGATCAATGAGGGCATCTGGGACAATGCCCAATTTAATGACTTGTTGGGGTTGAGAGGTGAGAGCCCAGTCAATCAGGGAGTGGTTGAGGGTTTTATGGTTTAGATAGGTGGGTTCCGGGATGAGTTGGAAGAGATTGAGGGCTGTGATCTCGGTGTGTGTTTTGGCAGTTGCTGGTGATAGCCAGTTTAGGTTTACATCACCCAGGATGTATAGCTCACCTTTATGAGAGAGGGAGGTTATAGAGGTAGTGAGATACAATGTAGCAGATGTCCTGGAGCTAGGTCTGCAGTAGGTGCTGGCTATGAAGATTGGGGAGAAAAAAGGCAAGGTAATGGATAGTACAAGTGCTTCATAGGCAGAAGGTAATGAGGATGATAGAATGGTTCTGGACTGAAGTGAGGACAGGATATACATGGCAACTCTGCCTCCCCTGCCAGTCCTGTCCTGCCTGATGATAGAGTAGCCTGGGGTATTTATGGTGAGATTGGGTATTTTAGTGTTTAACCAAGTTTCCATTAAAATTAGTATATCAGATGTGAGGGAGATTACCATGGGATGTAAAAGATCAGTTTGTGAGACAAGACTACAGATGTTTAAGTGGAGGATTTTCAAGCCCTTGGGGAAGGCAGAAGGGGAGCAGGGAGTTGCTATGTAAGTGGAAGGGTTGTGACTGGCAGAGGTGGGAGGAGAGGGGCCAGGGTTGGGGTGAACATTTCCTGATACGAGTAAGAGGAGTGTTATTATTAGGGAATGGAGTTTAGAGTATTTGTGTTGGACCAGAGATTTAGAGTTGGGAAGTAGTTGGGGGCTAGGTGAGATGAAGATAAGGAGGCGATGGAAAGCTAGATGACTAGGTGCCGAGAATAGACTAGATGGGGGAGGTAGGGGAGGTGAGTCCAAAGTATTAGAAAGGGTGTAGGAGTTATGGCAAGGATAAAAGTAGGGGCTAGGAATGCAGAGGGGAAATGTGGGAAAGGTTTATTAGACTGAGGGGAGTGTGGAGCTGGGGTAGATAAAATAGAAAGGAGAATTAGATGGAGGGGAAGAGGAGAAAAAAGGGTGGGCATATTGCATGGAGTGGAGAAAGAAGAATTAGATCAAGGGTATACTAAAAGAAGTAGATCAGTGGCACTGGCAGAATTAAAGTGATTGTGAGTTGCAGTTGACAGTAGTGGGTGCCAGTAGTAGCAAGTACTGTGAAAGCCTAGTCAAAGTGGGGTGCTATGGATAGACCAATAGGCAATTTTAGAAGGTAAAGTGGTGCTTTAAGGAATTAAGAAGTGATTTGGTAGGGTACAACTTTAATTTAATCAAAGGGATGACTATATCAAGCCAATGGGTGGATAGGGAGAGAAAAAAATAGGAGTGGCAAGGCACATTTAATAGAGGCTCGGGTCAGGAAGGGTGGGCGGGACAACATATAGAGTCTCAGAGTAGCAGTCAGAGTAATGGACAAGCCACTGAGAACACAAAACTGAAGCCTGAGATCCAATGAAATTTAAAGCCGTAAAAAATGGCAGCCAATTGCGGGCCAGGCTGGTAGGCAGAGCCAATCAGTGTCTGTGCACTGAGTCCCGGTTAGTCTGAAGTTTGTACCTGAGTTACAGTGAAAGTCTCTGGGCAAGCTAGGTGACACAGTTGGGCTTGCTTTCCCACCATCACTGCCACCTCAGAGGAGTCAGTGGAGAGCCTGATCAGGGAAGACCTGCACCTGAGGAGGAAAATAGTGAGAGGAAGAGGTGTTAGTGAGAGACCTTATTCAAGGGTGGGTAGAAAGAAGCTTAATTGGGGGGGGGGGACCAAACAAAACAAAATAGAGCTATTAACTAAGGGACTAGCTAACAACTCTGCCTTTTTTTTTTTTAGCCTAGCTGCTTTAAGGTAAAACAATTCAGTAAATTACCTCAGGCCTGGTGAAATTTAAATGCAAGGCAGATTATACATACAATATTATGGCTTATAGACCACAAGTCCCAAAAATAAGGAGGCTCAGAGTAGCAGTCTCAGTAAAGGACAAGCCACCAAGAATACAAAACTGTAGCCCGAGAAAAGGTCCAATAAAATTCAAATCAGTAAAGAACAGCAGCAAATAGAGGGCCAGGCTGGTAGGCAGAGCCAATCGGCATCTGTGCACTTAGTCCTGGTTAGTCTGAAGTGTGTACCTGAGTTGTGGTGAAGGTCTCTGGGTGAGCAAGGTGGAGCAGTTGATCTGGATTTCCCACTGCCACCTTGGAGCACTCAGCGGAGAGCCAGGTCCGTGGAAGACCTGCACCTAAGTTGTGGTGAAAGTTTCTGGGTGAGCAAGATGGCGCAGTCGGGCTGGGTTTTCCACCGCCATCACTGCCTCAGAGGAGTTGGCGGAGAGCTTGGTCAGGGGCAGATCTGTACCTGAGTTGCGGTGAAGATCTTTGGGTAAGTGAGGTGGCACAGTCTTTACTGGCTTTCCCACTGCCACCACCACCTCGGAGGAGTTGCCGGAGAGCCCTTTCAGGGGCAGACCTGCACCTTAGTTGTGGTGAAGGTCTCTGAGTGAGTGAGGTGGCGCAGTTGGGGTGGGTTTCCCACCACCACCACTTCTTTGGAGGAGTCAGCAGAGAGCCCAGTCAGGGGAAGACATGCACCTGAGTTGGGGCAAAGCTCTCTGGGTGAGCAAGGTTGTGCAGTCAGGCTGGTTTTCCTGCCACCACCACCACCTCAGAGGAGTCAGTGGAGAGCCCTGTTAGGAAAGACCTGTGCCTGAGTTGGGGCGAAGGTCTCTGGGCGAGTAAGGTGGTGCAGTCAGGCTGGTTTTCCTGCCTCCACTGCCACCTCGGAAAAGTCAGCGGAGAACCCAGTCAGGGGAAGACCTGCACCTGAGTTGCAGTGAACATCTCTGGGTGAGTGAAGTGGCACAGTCAGGCTGGCTTTCCTGCCACTACAGGGGAAGACCTGCACCTGAGTTATGTTGAAGATCTCTGGTCCAGCAAGGTGGCACAGTTGGGCAGGCTTTCCTGTGACCTTGGAGGAGTCGGCAGAGAGCCCAGTCTGGGGAAGACCTGCACCTGAGGAGGAAAATAGTATGTGAGAGTTCATAAGCTATTATTATTATGCCTATGCAGTTAAATTTTTTCTGTCTATTTTTTGTAGTAGACTACATATACATTTCTTGTTTTTTGTCATTATCACTTCTTGGTGGGATGTCTTCTTTCACCAAATGTATACATAACATTGAATTGGTCCAATGCAAGAACAACCATTGCTGGTGAAAATGATGTTAGATGATGTCTCTTCTCCTGTTATAAAAGGAGTGCACCATGGTCTCCCCCATTACAAATGACCAATAGATGAGGGCTCCTAGCAGGGTGAGAAGGCATGCCTTGATGAGGTGGAACAATCTGCACTTTGCCTCTTGTTATAACATTCTTTCTTTGGGGAGGCACTACATGGCTAAAGAAAATATTCCTTCTGCTTCTCTTTTGCTCAGTTAACATGGAGCTGAATCCAGGACCTATTTCTCCCTTAGAATCACCTGTCAACTTTGCATCAGTTAAGGGGCTAAAATGATGCTTATAAACATCTGCATTCTTTAATAAGCTGACTGACATTCAAGCCTGGGTATCCCATACTACCCAGCATATCTTGGTTTTAACAGACACCTGGTTAATGGGTACCACCTCTGACCAAGTACTGTCCTTACCATCCTATTCCTTATATGGTGTTGACAGACCTACAAGGGGAGGAGGGTAGCCATTTATGTAAAAGATAGACTATCTGCTTCCATCCTCCATACCATTTCTAAACCAAAGGAAATTGAATGTCTTGCTCTAAAACTACCCATCTCTCCAGTCAAATCAATTAACATACTAGGCTGCTATAGACCACCTTCAGGGGATTTCGAGCTCTTATCTCACATACAACATTTTATAGATACCAACTCAAACAAATTGATCATTCTTGGAGACCTAAATTTGGACTGGCTTAGTCCAGCATCAAGCCCATTAAAGAACCTCTGTGATGAGCTTGAGCTAGAGCTAGGCCTAAATCAAGCCATTAATGGACTCACAAGACCAAATCATAAGAACCACCTCACAAGCTCACAAATAGATCTAATCATAAAAATAGATCACACATAATCACTCATGTAGCTGTTTACCACTATGATCTTAGCAATTATAATATTGTCATATGTGTTTGGAATTTATTAAAACCTACCTCAACTGGTAAATTTGTTACAAAGAGGAACCTTAAGAAATTTAACACAGCCTACTTCTTGGTGGACCTTAGGGACATCAACTGGCAGGGATTCTATCTAGCTGCAGCTATCAATGAAGCCGTACACATCTTCAATTCTACCCTTACTAATGTCATAAACAAACATTCCCCAATGGTCAAATGTAGGGTAAAAATGCATCTTGCCTATTCTTCAATGGGGACATTAAAAAAGTATTAATAAAAAGAGATGAGCTATGGGCAGCTGAGAGGCACACCAAATCCCCTGGAGACTGGATAGCTTTCAGGACTTGTTACTGTACATGCACTAGGCTGGTTAGAGAAAACAAAGAAAAGTGCTATTTGAACATCCTTGAGGCTGCAAAAGGGAACCCATTAAAAATATGGCATAAGGAAATGCGAGCCGGCACCACTATGGGATGGTCACAAGTGAGTAAGCGCGGTAAGGTCCCCTTCCTTAATTTATAAAATACAGCTCTTTTATTATTCTTCCAATGGTTAAAAAGTTACTAATTAAGTCTTGGAGTGTTACCAAAACATTTTGAAGCAACTCTGGAATTTGTATGATGCTTGGAACATTATTTTTATTTAAAACATAAAATCTCAGCAGCTGACAGTTGTAGAAGATGTCAATTGGTCAGCCCCATTCCCCAAGATCTCCAAAACACTTCCAAACTACTCAAGAGACTTTGTACAACAACTTAGACAATGTGGATAGTAAAGAAGACATTTATCTGCTTAAAAACATGTTGGCTGGCATCCAGATACGTCTCTCTAAGGTACAGGACACCACGGATACCCTTACTAAACAAAATGAGAAGAAAGTCCAGAGGGGGTATTGCTAAGATCAAAGGAGATAAGGGGGCTTGTGAGGAGGATGACCATGTAAAAGCATCTATCCTAAGTAGATACTTCTGCTCAGTTGTTACTGAAGAGGAGGTAGGGCAGGGCCCCAGCTCAGCACCATGGACATAGGGGGGAAGGAGGTGAGCACTAGTCCCTTCACAAAAGAAAGCATCCTACAAGAGCTCAATAAGCTCAGGGAGGGCAAGGCAATGGGACCTGATGGCATATATCCCAGGGTACTAAAGGAGCTAAGGGTGGAACTAGCAGAGCCATTATCAGAACTGTTTAGTGAGTGTCTGAGCACAGGAGAGGTCCCAGAAGACTGGAGAAGGGCTCATGTGATCCTGCTCCACAAGAGTGGTAGCAGGGAGGAGATAGGGAACTGCAGACCAGTCAGTCTTACCTCAGTAGTGGGCAAGATTATGGAGGCAATCGTTAAGGAAAGGATAACACAACACCTGGAATCCATAGGAGCACAGGATCCAAGACAGCATGGGTTTACAAAAGGAAGGTCCTGTCAAACTAATCTCATATATTTCTTTGACTGGGTAACCAGAGTTGTGGACCAAGGGGGAGCAGTTGATGTCACCTACCTTGACTTCAGCAAAGCTTTTGATACTGTTCCACATAGAAGATTGATTAATAAGCTGGGTAGGCTCGGGGTGGGTAAGAAGTTGGCCAACTGGATGGCAAACTGGTTCACGGGCAGAAACAGAGAGTGATGGTAAATAGTATACAGTCAGAAGAGCTGCAAGTCAGAAGTGGGGTACCTCAGGGATCAGTCCTGGGGCCAGTCATCTTCAATATATTCATCAGTGACATTGCAGATGGACTGGAGGGTGATGTTTGTGTGTTTGCAGATGATACCAAGATCTGCAACAGAGTAGATGATCCAGATGGGATGGGGAGAATGAGAAGAGATCTGGATAAACTGGCAAAATGATTGGAAGAGTGGCAACTGGGGTTTAACGCAAAGAACTGCAAGATCATGCACATAGGGAATAAAAACCCTGAAGCCACCTATAGGCTGAGAGGGGAGTTGCTGGCAGTCACAAGGGAAAAAAGAGATTTGGGCATCATCATCATCAACAATGACCTGAAATCATCCAAGCAGACCACTAAAGCAGGAGATAAGGCTAGGGGGATGTTAAAGTGTATTAGTAGGGGTATCACAAGTTGGAAGAGGGAAGTAATAATCCCTCTTTACAAAACACTGGTTAGGCCCCATCTGGAGTACTACGTGCAGTACTGGAGGCCACACCTTCACAAGGACATTAACCAAATTGAGGCACTCCAGAGAAGGGCAACCAAAATGGTGCAGGGACTGCATCAGAAAACATATGAGGACAGATTAACGGAGCTCAATATGTATACCCTAGAGTGAAGGAGGGAGAGAGGTGATAAGATAGAAACATTCAAACACCTTAAGGGCATTAACAAGGTGAAAGAGTCTGACATGTTTAAATATAAGAAAAATAGCAGGACTAGAAGGCACAGCATGAGATTAGAGTGAAGCCGATTAAGGGGTAATGTGAGGAAGTTCTTTTTCAAAGAAAGGGTGGTGGATGCATGAAATGGCCTTCCTCAGGACATGGTGGATATGAATACAGTGCAGGGCTTCAAACAGGCATGGAATAGTCATAAGGGAGCAATAGAGATGAGTATGAATAAATAAGTCATTGACAGAGCAATGGCCAATGGCACATTTATAAGGTAGAAAAAGAAATGGTCAGACTGGATGGGCCTTGCAGTCCTTATCTGCCATCAACTTTTATGTTTCTACATTTCTATCATGATCCATGTTCATGTTGAAAATAATGATAAAAAGATATCAGAGTTGACAAATATAGTGGGCTACTTAGAACAAGTATCAAATAAACAACCAGGACAAATCTGTTTTTACTACAAATGGTTGATGATTTAGAAAACAGGGGTCGGAGTAACAACATTAGGATTTGGGGGGGTTCCTGAGACAGCTGAAGGTCCAAATATGTATACCTTTCTAGGAGAATTTCTGCCTTACATCTTGGGTTATAACTGGCCTTGAGAACTAGAGATTGAAAGAGCACGTAGGTCACTGGGTCCTAAATTTTCTAACAATAGACCCAGACCTATTATAGCCTATCTGCTTCGGTTCTCTGTCAAAGAGGATATTTTGAGATTAGCCAGGGAAAGAAAAGTGTTAAACAAGAGAGGCAACAGTATCCTCTTCTTTCAAGATTTTTCCTCAGAGATTGTGCCCAGAAGAAGGGAGTTTTCAGAGGCCAAGAATCACCTCAGAGAGCTGGGTCTACAGTATTTTTTTAAGTATCCTGCTGTTCTTATGGTCATGGATAAGGGGAGAAAACTGTCAAGTGTGGTGCAATTAATGAGGCATGGCACCTTGTACAAGGTTATAAAGATTTAACTTTGAGAAATTCTCCTAACAATAAAAATGACTGTTTGTTTTCAAATGGTCTGTGAGGCAGGCCAGACCCTGGAATTCCTAACAACAGACCACGTGCCCATCATGATAACCCTCGGAGCCCTGAATCATCTTGTGCTGCTGTGCATGTTAGCATTGCTCCTTCACAACTCTTGTAGCCCTCCACCCCTCACCTGTAGTAGGTGGTTGCACTTGGCAATCACAGCAACTCCCAGAATTCTAAGATTCAAAGAAAGTCGAGACCCCTTGTACAGACCTTCAAACATCCCTCATCCAGTACAGTTCAGTAATCTGAAGAAAAGGGGACGAAGTCGAGAGACCATTTGCACAACACCCGAGGAAGGCTTTCTGGACCCGGATTTAGAATCGAGCCATGGTGTGGAAACAAATAACCCAGATGTTCCACCCACAGGTGTTGCAATGAAAGCAGCTCTACCAAAGCACTAAAGCTTAAAGGAACTTTAATTTACACAGGCAAGATGTGATACAGGTTGCGATCCCCCAATAGCTTGGTCCTTCCAGTTGCTCCAGTCCTTAGCATTGAAACTTAAGAAGCACGCATGAAGATTTTAAGAGACATTTCCTCCAAACTATACAGGTTAGCATAATAGGATCTGGTTTAAGATCTATTTGGACAGTGTTGAGCCCCTCTTCTATATTAAAATTATCCATAGTGAGGTGCTGAGCAGCTTCTGTAATCAAAGCTACTTTTAATGAAGCTATGTGGAAAATGGCATTTCAGGGGAGGGTCATTTAGTAATAGAAACAAGGAGCAGGTGATTTGGTTACTAATGAATGGATGATACTGTATTTTGTTCCCAAGTTATGGGCATGACTCTCCAAGGAAGTGTGTTTACTCTCCTATGTGGCCTGTGGCCTGCGCTCTATGAATCAGATAGTCTGCAATGCACCTCTTGGCTGGAAGCATCGATGCCACTTGGGGGCCTTGTTCATATGATGCCAACCTTTTGCTGCACCTCTTGTATCTATGTTTATTTTGTCAAACGAATAACTTCTTATAACATCACACTTTTTAACAAAATATGCTAACTCTAACATAATGCTATCACCACCACATAGACTCCTGGAATCTGTCACTTGATCATGAGTGGTTAAATTTAGTTCATTAACTATAAAGCAGCAACATGGTACACTCTAACTACTAATGAATTTGAGGATGAGCAGACTTCTATGGCACTATTGAGTATTAATTAATTAGGGAGGGGTGCAAGTTTCTCGCTGACCTAGGAACTTAATGCCAACCTCCTGTTATCAGTCCTACCTTGGACTACTGTCTGGTAGTCACAACTGGTATACGGTAGGCTACAATCCACCTACTGGGTCTCTGTGCCTATCTGAGGCTTTGAAAGGTTATTACAGCATTTATGGAAATTGTCTTTTCCCTTTTTTTCTGGTTAGTGAAATTGCTAATCTATTTACTGTTATTATACGGAAATAATTTATTTTAAGAAAAACTTATCTATACGATTTACATTTTGTCTAACTATAGAATTATAGATTGCTTTATTACCGCTTGCGTTTAGATAGGGCTGAGTTAAAGTATAGTTTTAAGATTCTGGAAAATCTTAGCAGCACAATCTGAAATATATATACTGTAGTTATATAAGAACATTTAGATACTGTTTAGTATAGTTGAAGTTATATAGTTCTAGTATAGTATTTTGATTAATTAATTATAAATTAAGACTACAGCTAACAGTTATTTGGTTACAATTACCTTTAGTTAAACCAGGAGTGTCAGGGCTAATTGCTTCAGACTTAAGGTACTTTCTGTTTAAGGGATGTGTAATTCTATAAGATTGTTCCTTGTTGTAAACAAAGAAGACTAGAGTTTAAAGTTTTATAATGGCACACTACAAAAATTTCATCTTGGAATGTGAAAGGGTTGGGATCCACAATGAAAAGGAAAAAGGTGCTTAATTACCTACAGAAAGAGAAAACAGATGTTGCCTTCCAACAAGAATACACCTGCTACAACCAAAGGCAGAGAAGCTTCAAAGATCTTGGGTAGGCCTTGCCATAAGTTGTTATTCGTCAGAAAAGAGGGGTACCTCTACACTAATCCACAAAGGTATAAACTTTTGTAAACACACTCACATAATTGATCCAGAGGGAAGATATCAGATCTGGCAGGACTGATGGATGGTCATAAAATTGCGTTAGTAATGCTTATGACCCCAATACAAGCCGAGAGGCCTTTTTTAACGCCTTAATAGGGGTCTTAAACAATTATATAAACTATGAAATTATTCTAGCTGGGGACTTCAATTAAATTCTCAATCCTGAATTGGATAGATCATCACTCTTCCTATCCAATTAAATTCTAAGGCCAGATTAATGTTCAGAAAGATACTGGAGGATTTTGGATTAGTAGATTCCTAGAGGCTGACTAATTCACAGTGGGAGATTATAATTTCTTCTCTAACAGACATGCCTCTTTTAATAGATTAGATGATATGTCCCTATCAAAAGAGAGGATTACTTCCTTGCTTAATGCTAAAATAAACACTATCACAATTTTAGACCATGCGCTAATAGGAGTTGATTTAATGTTATGTGCTCCGGGAGAAAAATGCCATAGGTGAGTGGAGAATGAATGTCAGTCTGCTTAAAAGGAAAGAATTTATTGAATGGGTTACTGATCAAGCCAAATTTTTTTTTTTAATTTATTGACAGCAGCAAGGTATCTCAAGAATCCCTATGGGAAACTTATAAAATATATACTGTATATAGGGAGGATTATCAGCTACTCTTCTAAATGATAAAGAAAAACATGGGAAGCACTCAAAGAAAATGAAAGGGAGTTAGAGCCCTTGAGAAATTATCGCAAACAGCAAAGTCCCCTACAAAGGAATTATTACATAAGGTTATATTTAAAAAGGGAGAAATCAATAATATACTATCACAGCAAGCAGAAAACGCTTTATTTAGGACATACCAACAGTATTGGGAAGCAGGAGAAAAGGTGGGTAAATTATTAGCCATAAGACTAAAAAAGATTCAACAACAAAACCTAATGCCAGTAATCAATCTGCAGGGAGGAAGATATGTACAAGTAACGCAGACATTTATGATACATTTCACAAATTTTATAGTAAACTATATTCTAGTAAGGAGACTGGAGAAGTAGAGGTGGTAGACACATTTTTAAAATATTAATCTCCCAACTATTTTATCTCAGGAAAAAGATATACTGGAGAAAACAATCTCATTCACTGAAATTCAGCAGGCCATTCAGAACGTCAGTTGGGTAAAGCCCTAGGTCCACATGGAATCTCACGAGAATTGTACTCTAAACTTTTGACAGAATTAACCCCTCAATTATACCGGACCTTCTTGGATGCCAAAAAACAAGAACACCTACTTTTAACAATGAAACAAGCCTTCATAACTTTAATTCATAAGTAAGGGAAAGACCCTAAAGAATACACTAGTTACAGACCTTTTTCATTAATGAATACAGATTATAAAATATTAACAAAAATTTTAGCCAAAAGAATTTAAATGGTAATACCAGATTTGATTGGTCCTGAACATGCCATATTTCTCAGAAACAAATCTGGAGCAGATTGCATCTGGAGGCTGTTTAATTTAATATTGTGGTCACAAAAAGGGAAAGAACCCTTTGTGGCTCTATCACTAGACATTTTAAAAGCATTTGATTCAATGGGTGGACTTACATGTTCAGAACCCTCTCGGAATTTGGTTTTGGCAAAGATTATGTGACATGGATATCCATGATGTATGATAATACCTCAACACAGGTTATAACTAATGGGGTTTTGTCTCTCAAGATAGACTTAACATGTGGCACCAGGCAGGGTTGCCCCATCTCTCCATTTTTAGTTATCCTTGCCTTTGAACCCTTAGTAAGAACATTTGCTCTCCATCCAGGTATCAGGGGTATAAAAGTAAGAAAGATTGAACATTCAACCTTTGCTTTTGCATACTATCTACTGCTGACCTTAAGTGCACCTGTACAATCCTGCCTTAATGTACAAAAATTACTTGAATTCAAAACAATATCAGTACTTAAAATAAATTGGAATAAGACACAAATACTGCACAGTAACTTAAATAATTCTTTAAAAAAGCAATTGGAAATAATTATTTCCCAAGACTGGTGCAAGACTAGTATTACCTACCTAGGTTTGCAAATAACAAGTGACTTAAATGAGCTATTAGATATCAACTATCTACTGCTACTAAGTGAAAGTGAACTGGATTTGAAAAGATTGGACATACACAATTTAACTTTATGTGGAAGGATCAATATCATTAAGATGAATATAGCTCCTAGAATATTTTATCTATTTCAGAGCCTCCCCATACCACCTACAAACAAATTATTTAAACACGTGGGAAAAATTATTAGGGAATTTGTTTGTGGCCTAAAACCACCTAGATTGAGCACTGCAAAATTAAGAGCTCCCAAAACTATAGGCGGTTTTTCCCCTTCCCTGGTGGGAAAAATACATCTGAGCTTTCCTTTCTAAGCAGATTTTAAATTACTTTGGAATTTTAATGGCTACTGCACAAAGGATCGATATAGAGGAGCAGATACTAGGACCATACTTAATTACCGACTTTATGTTCACTAACCCTCAATCTCAATTTAGAGAGAACCCATGCATTAAGGGGTCAATATCTGCTCTTAAAAAAATAAATAACATCATTAACCCTATGAAAAATTGCTTTACCCTTTATGCCTTTGTGGGAAAACCCCAAACTGAAATATGGAAGTAAGTAGCTTGAGAATCCAGCTTGGCGTAAACTAGGTATTGTGAGAATAAACAACATTCTTAAACAAGATACAGGTGTCCTTTGCTCATTCCAGGAACTTTGAGAAATGTTCAAACTATCCAAATTCCATTTTCATTATTTTCTCTGCCTGAGTGAGGCACTCAGACAAAATACTATTTCAATAGAATTCACTTTACAAAAACATGAGGAATGGTTGTAATTGATTAAGCTGGGGTCCATGAGGAAGGGGGCAAGTTGTGCCTATAAACTACAACTATTAATGAATGGTCCTCTTGTTTGACAAGCAATTCCAGGGCAGCCTGGAAAAAGGAATTATCTTAGGAGATCTCGATATAAGAAAGGGATTCCGCTTGGGCCGTGGCAAACAAGTAATTTAAAGAATTGCAAGGTAAGCACATTCAATTTAGAATTCTACATAGGTTTTACTTCAGTCCTAGCAAGTTGGAAACTTTGGGCTACATGATAAATGCTAACTGCTGGAGATGCAATACTACTAAAGCAGGTCTTCTACAAATGCTATGGGAGTGTCCTAAGGTTACATTTATATGGTCAGAGGTTTGTAACATCTGTACTGAAGTAATAGGTAAACAAATCTCATCTTCTCCCTTACTTTTTATCTTAGGGATATTCTCAGAAGGTATAGAACTAAGTAGATCTCAGAAAATATGGTTAAACCATGCTTTGCTAAGCGTTAACAAAATGATCTTAAGGCACTGGAAAGAAGTCAAATCTCCATTCATAGAAGAATGGTATAACCAACTGGAGTTCATTGATAGTAATAAAATAATATACTATTTGGTACAAGATGAATTAGATATGTACTTGAAAATATGGCCTCCCTTTATACAATTTCAATCAGATAAGTAGTAAACACTGAATGAACTAAAGAACTTAGATTTTTAAATTTTTTGTCAAATGACAAAATAATTAATAAAATGATAAGATGTAGTTCATGTTATTTAGTTTAGCTGTACTGGTTTTGAACTTAGTAAGTTGATGTACTAATAACTGTATATTTTGGTTTCTTTTCCTATATTATTGTTTGTAAGTACATACTGTATATACCTGCATGAAATTTGTTTTTGTATCTGTTGAAAAAGAATTAATAAAAAATCTATGATGAAAAAAATATGGCATACATTTAAATCAGTAGAAGGCTGCAAACACCCCCAACCTTTCCCATCAAAATCAACTCACATGGCTCCTTTATGACAGACGAATCTCTGCTTCTCGACAAGCTTAACACACATTTTGTGACTGCTAGTCTTGCATTTGATACCTCTCAGGTGGCCACCCTATGCTCCTCCACCACCTCCACCAATCTGACAACTAAGCTTTCCACCCATATTACCTTTACTTTCTCTATCATAACATACAATCAGTTTGAAGATCAATTACTTAAATTGGATATTTAAAACCATGCTGCAGCTGACAGTATTGATCCCTTTTTCTTGAAAATAGGATAACCCTTCCTGATAGCTCCCATCACCCACTTGTTCAACTTATCCTTATCAGAATGGACAGTACCCCAGTAATGGAAAGTAGCTCACATACTACCCCTGATCAAATCTGGAGACACCAGCAATGTAAATAACTACAGGCCTCTTTCAATCTTAGCTGTCCTCTCTAAGCTACTCAAGAAATTGGTAAATATTCAGATCAGGGAGTATCTTGACAAACACAATCTAGTAAACCCACTACAATCTGGCTTCAGATGACATCACAGCATTACATCTGCTTTGGCAAATGTCTCTAAGGATTGGTTGGAGGACATGGACCATAAACATATTTTAACCAACTACAGCTAAATTTATTCTAAACTCTTACTGAACACTAAGAAAACCAAAGTAATATATTTCCATCAACCTAGCTCTTCAAATTCCCTTCCAAACCACTATCCTCTTCTGCTTATCACAACTTTACTGAATTACATGCTTAAAGTAATAGAAAGACTTAAGTATTTAGCTTTCCTGCTAGACTCTAACCTTTCTTTTTCCTCTCATCTTGAAGCACTAATCCAAAAGCTGAAGCTATGGTTTGGTTTCTTCTTTAGAAACAAATCCTTTTTTTCCCTAGATTCCAGACTCAGATTAGTTCAGGCTACCTTCTTGCCTCTCTTGGACTACTCAGATATCATCTATAATAACTGCACAGCCACCTACCTACACAAGTTGAATGTCTTGTACCATCGAGCTATCAGCTTTGTTACCAATGCTCCACACAGAACCCATCAATGCACTCTTTATAAAGATGTGAACTGGACATCTCTGGCCTCCAGGAGACTACTACATACCTATTTGTGGGTATGCAAAGCACTCTTGAACAAACTTCCCCCTTATATTGCTAATTTTCATCATTTCCAAAGTCTGTATGCTCTAAGAAAAAATTCATACATCTCTCTGGATGTACCCAAATTCTGCACTTGGTATGGCAAATTGGCTAGTAGCCACATACTTCCTACAACCTGGAACAAGCTACAAGCTAGACTTAAGCTTTAACATAGAAGTTGACTGCAGATAAGGACCGCAAGGCCCATCCGGTCTGCCCATTTCTTTTTCTACCTTATAAATGTGCCATCGGCCTTTGCTCTGTCAGTGGCCTATCTATTCATAGTCATTTGTATTGCTCCCTTATGCCTATCCCATGCCTGTTTGAAGCCCTGCATTGTATTCATAGCCACCACTTCTTGTGGTAAGCCATTCCATGCATCCACCACCCTTTCTGTGAAAAAGATTTCCTCACATTCCCCTTAATCGGCCCCCTCTAATCTCATGCTGTGTCCTCTTGTCCTGCTATTTTTCTTATATTTAAACATGTTAGACTCTTTCACCTTGTTAATGCCCTTAAGTGTTTTGAATGCTTCGATCATATCACCTCTCTCCCTCCTTTGCTCAAGGGTATACATATTGAGCTCTGTTAATCTGTCCTCATATGTCTTCTGATGCAGTCCCTGTACCATTTTGGTTGCCCTTCTCTGGACTGCCTCAATTTGTTAATGTCCTTGTGAAGGTGTGGCCTCAATACTGCATGCAGTACTCCAGATGGGGCCTAACCAGTGTCTTGTAAAGAGGATTACCTCCCTCTTACGACTTGATACCCCTACTAATACACCCTAACACTCCCTAGCCTTACCTACTGCTTTAGAGGTCTGCTTGGATGATTTCAGGTCATCAGTGATGATGATGCCCAAATCTCTTTCTTCCTTTGTGACTGCTAGCAACTCCTCCCAGCCTATAGGTGGCTTCAGGTTTCTCTTCCCTATGTGCATGATTTTGCACTTCTTTGCATTAAATCCCAGTTGCCACTCTTCTGACCATTTTGCTAGTTTATCCAGATCTCTTCTCATTCTGCCCACCCCATCTGGATCATCTACTCTGTTGCAGATCTTGGTGTCATCTGCAAACAGACAAGCCTTACCCTCTAGTCCATCTGCAGGTCACTAATGAAGATGTTGAAGAGGACTGGCCCCAGGACTGATCCCTGAGGTACCCACTTGTGACTTGCATCTCTTCTGACTGTATACCATTTACCACCACTCTCTGTTTTCTGCTCGTCAACCAGTTTGCCACCCAGTTGACCAACTTCTGACCCACCGAGCCTACCCAGCTTACTTATCAATCTTCTATGTGGGACAGTGTCAAAAGCTTTGCTGAAGTCAAGGTAGGCGACATCAACTGCTCCCCTTGGTCCACCACTCTGGTTACCCAATCAAAGAAATCTATGAGATTAGTTTGACAGGATCTTCCTTTGTAAACCCATGCTGTCTTGGATCCTGTGCCCCTATGGATTCCAGGTGTTGCACTATCCTTTCCTAGGAGTGCCTCCATAATCGTGCCCACTACTGAGGTAAGACTGACTGGTCTGTAGTTTCCCGCCTCCTCCCTGCTACCACCCTTGTGGAGTGGGATCACAGGAGCCCTTCTCCAGTCTTCTGGGACCTCTCCTGTGCTCAGAGACTCACTAAACAGTTCTGCTAAAGGCTCTGCTAGTTCCACCTTTAGCTACTTAAGTACCCTGGGATGTATGCCATCAGGTCCCATTGCCTTATCCACCCTGAGCTTAGCAAGCTCTTGTAGGACCCTTTCTTTTGTGAAGGTATGCTCACCTCCCTCCCCTGTGTCCATGATGCTGAACTGTGGGCCCTGCCCTACCTTCTCTTCAGTAAATACTGAGCAAAAGTATCTATTTAGGATAGATGCCTTTACAGGGTCCTCCTCCTCACATGCTCCCTTTTCTCCATTAAGCTTAGCAATACCCCTCTGGACTTTCTCCTTTCACTAATGTATCTATAGAAAGTCTTGTCACCTTCTTTTACTGTTCGTGCTAGTGTTTCCTCAGTTTGGGACTTTGCCTGCCTTACTGCCTTCCCTGCTTCCCTTAGGGCAGTTTGGTATGCCTCCCTATCTTCATCCCACTGTGTTTCCTTATATTTCCTGAAGGCCAGCCTTTTGGCTCTGACCTTTTCTGCTACTGTATTTGAGAACCAAAGTGGTTTCCTTCTTCTTTGCACTTCCTTTTTGTCTAACACAATGGGATGTTGCTTCAAGTATCGCATCCTTAATGCTTGCCCACTTTGCCTGTACCCCCTCTCCTGTGTTTCTTTTTGCCAGGGTTAGCTTAACTCTGTTGGCCATCTTATCAAAGTCAGCTCCTCTGAAGTCCCATATTTTTGCCTTGGAATGGGATGATTTAGATGTAGTAGCCAAATTGAACCATACCATGTGATGGTCACTGGCCCCCAGGTGACCTTCTACCTGGAGATCTGTGATCTCTTCCCTGTTAGTCAGTACTAGATCTAGGATAGCCCTGTCTCTTGTGGGTTTCTGTACCAGTTGTTTGAGGCCCTCTCCCTACAGGGAATCCACTATGTGTCTAGTTCTGGCAGATGTTCCTGCTGGTATTGACCAATCTGTATCCGGCATGTTGAAGTCTCCCATTATCAGAACCTCCCCTTTAGCTGTCATGTTTTGTATATCTTCTAACAGTAATGTGTCTATGTCCTCCCCTGGTCTGGGGGCCTGTAGACAACCCCAGTTCTTATGGCTGTCCCATTTCCTGTTTCCAGGGTGACCCACAGTTCTTCTGGCTCCTTATGTGTACTCTGAATTTCTGTAGCTTTGATATTTTCATTGACATACAGGGCCACTCCTCCCCTCCTTTTTGCACCTCAGTCTCTTCTGAACAATACATAGCCAGGTACTGAAGTCTCCCAAGTGTGGTTACTTGTAGACCACGTCTCACTAATTGCTACTATGTCCAGTTTAGCCTCTGACATTATTGCCTGCAGGTCTGGGATCTTATTTCCCAGGCTGTGAGCATTTGTGTACATGATTTTCCATTGGCCAGATTTTGCTGTGTTAGTTGTTGGGTGAGGCTTGGCATTACCCCTGTAAGTTGTATGGGGAGACAAACCTTTTTTCTTACCTTGTGATGCAAATGAACTGCAAACATGCTGAATCCCTGTTTGACCACTAGCTGAGGGGGGAAGGGTGTTCTTCCCATTCGACGTATGGGGTGCTGCACCCCTTTCCCCATTTGCTAGTTTAAATATTCTGCAAAGATGTCAAACTTCTGCCCCAATGCACTGACTCCCTCCTTAGTCAGATGCAGTCCATCAAATTTAAAGAACTTTCACTCCCAGAACTGCTGCCAGTTCCCTACAAATCTGTGTCCTTTTTCCTGGCACCAGCCCTTGAGCCATGTGTTTAGCTCCACTTTCTCCCCTTCTCTGACCTTCCATCCATCTGCTCCCTTCTCCCAGACTGGAAGGATCTCAGAGAAGGAGATGCCGGATGAAATAGATAGTTTGTCACCCAGCCTGGTCAGGTGTTCCTTGGTCTCCACAACTGACCGGCTGGCGAGATAATTAGTCCCTATGTGTACTAGGACATCGATGTTTTCTCCTGCTTTGTGAACAATTTTAGCAATGCAGTCAGTGTATCTCCATGCTGATGTACCTGGGAGACATCTGACCATTACCCCTGGCTGGAGATGGGTATCAACTCCCCGAATCATGGAGTCTCCTATGATCAGAAGTTTTTTGGATTTCCTTTTTGCTTTTTTTGTTTTGGTTCTTGATTTGGGTGAGTTTTGTTGTGCTAGCTCCTGTGCTGCAGTGTCCTGCTCTGCAGTGTCTTCTGCCTCTTTGTTTGATTTCAGAGATAGAGACAGATACCTGTTTGTAGTGTTTATATGGTTTTTGGAGGTAATATGTTGGAGAGCAGAGAGTGATGGGGCACCCGGTTTGCCCCTCCTAACCACATGCCAACCTCCTGGACCAACTACCCTCTACGGTCGAGGTTTTCTGTTGGATGCTGGGGAAATGGCGGCACCCATCCTATTAAATGCATTCAAATCCTTTGTGACTAAAATTTACTACCGACACTTGCCATTGTTACTAAATGCTTACCTTATAATTACCATTCCCCTCGCTTCTGCCACCTATTGCCCACTTCATTACTGTCTGTCCCTCTAAATTTCCCTCCCTCAATGACCGTTATTGCTTGTATCTACCTACTATACTTATTGATATCCACTCTTCCTCTGTCTACATTCAGTTAACTGTATGATACTCAGGTTACCTTTATATATATTGTAAATAATAATGATTAGAATCTGATAACTATTGCTGTTTTTTGCACAATGTATTTGTTATCCTTTATCATTTATTGTACTTGATGTATTTAGTCTCAAGGGACCTCCTTGCAAATGAGCTTGCTCAATGGATATATATCCCTTCTCAATAAACTTGAAACTTGAACTTGAACTAGTGATTTTGCACCACCTGTCCTCCTTACTATGTGATTTCCTGTAATGTCCAGGGGCTCAACTCACTGCTTAAAAGAAAGCACATTTTTACTCAGTAGCTAAAGAGCCACCGTGACATTACTATGCTTCAGGAGACTCACCTACTCTATGCAGAAACTCAAAAATTACAACACTAGTGGTTAGGCTGCATAGTGGACAGTTCTTACTCTACCAAAGCCAGGGGAGTAGCTATTCTGTTCCATAAAAGCTTACAAACCGGGTGCTAACTACTTCTTGCTCTGTGGTAGGTGGTTTTGACCCAGGTTCCATGAAACTCCCTTATAGTTCTCCTGAGGAATGTTTATAGTCCAGCTTAGACACTTCCTTTTTCTTTCTTTTCAGAATTCACCCAGCAACTATCTGACTTCTTGCAGCAAAGTGATAAACTGCTACTTGGCAATGACTTTTATGAAGTGTGGGACACTGTCATAGACAAGTTCAAATGTACACATACTCTTCACACTATATCCAGGAGTGCCCTTTAGGCATTAGCTGCAGAGTTTAATTTGGTTGACCCCTGGAGGGCTAAGAACCCCATGGGGTGGAATTTCACTTTTCATTTCCCCATCATCAAAATTCCAGCAGACTAGGTTTCTTTCTGCTACCAGCATCACAAATGCAAGATGTTCAGTGCACCTCCATAGAGCTCATTATTATCTCAGATCATGCCTGCATCACTTTAATGCTTACATTCAGTCCACCAGCTGAGAGCCCACTAGGTGGCACATGTATACTTACCTGTTGAACCAGGAGGGCTTTAGACATTAGCTGACAGCAGGAATTGCCTTATTCCTAGATAACAATGATTCCTCAGAAATCTCTTTGGCCATCTTGCGGGATACACTAAATGCTTACTTGCGGGGCTGTATCACTAGCTAGGCTTTGCAACTCAAGAAACAGCATCAGAAAGGCGCTGATGAACTAGAAAAGCAACTTAAAGCCAAAAAGAATTGAAATAGCAGGCAGCCAATGCATGAACCCCATCTCCACTGGGAGATTTTGCAGCTCAGGCATCAGATCAATGCCGTATCCTCATCTGCAGCACAAGAGGCCATGTTAAGAACCACACATAAATACTGGAAATCTGCAGAGAAGGCATGTTAGCTGCTGGATTTTTGCACAAGGACACAGCAAGGCACCAAACATATTGCCTCTGTCAAATTACCTTTAGGGGCCCTTACAAGTAAGTCAGACAAGATAAACAATGCTTTTGTCAAGTTTTTTACAGAGCTTTATACCGTTAGGTTTGGTCTGGACCAGTTAATGCTCTCTGACTTCCTACTGGAGGCTCTTGTCTAGTCTTGCCTGTCTGACACACAGAAGACTGACCAGCATAAGCCTTGTTTTGTCTCCAGCAGCTCTGGACCACTACCTCTGCCCTTCCATGGCACAAAATGAATAGTTCAGACATCCTTCCAGTTAAGCTGTACAAATCTTCTTGCCAGGTCTATGTCAACCCCTCTTAGCTACCTTAAACACTGGCTTAGAAAGTGGGATACTGCCTCCCACTGTATTGGAAGCCCTTACAGTCTTTTTGCCAAAACCAGACAAAGACCCTCAGAGTGCCTTCAACTACTGTCCCATTTTCTTTTTGAACATTAATGCTAAGATCATAGCACAGGCTCTAGCACTCAGGCTACATGCAGTCATCCCTTTTTCCATAGGCAATCAACAGGCCTTATAAAGGGGAGACTAGCATTAGTCAATATCTGGGTGGCAATCAGTGCTATCTGGGTGGCCTCTAAGAGAGATGAACCCCCTTTGCTAGTCAGTATGAATACTGAAAAAGCATTTGATTCAGTTGAGTGGTCCTATCTTTTCCAAGCAATGTGGGCCATGTGAATTGGCCCAGCATTTATGATCTGGGTGAGGTTACTATATGCAGACACCTCTGTGCATATACTCACTAGCTCCTTCATGTCTTCTTCAATTAAGTTCAGATGGGGCACTCAACAAAGTTATCTGCTTTATCCTCTTTTGTTCCTCATTGCTATCAAGACTGTATAAAGGAGAATACAGCATTCCTCAGAGACTGAGAGCATTGCATGTCGGTCTACATGGCTTACTACTCTAACATATGTGGATGACTTGCTGGTGGCATTGACCAAACCTGCTACATCAGTCCCAAAATTAGTAGCCCTGCTAATTGAATTTAGCTGGTTATCTGGCTTCAAGGTAAATTGAAACATGCCAGAGGTCCTTCCACTTTCAAAATTCACTAATATGGACTCAATTAAACACTTACGGCTCCATTGGTCCACCATATACTGGGAGTAATACTAGGTGCAGTCAAGACAGCAGTATATGTAGAATGATCATATCTTAGCCACCTCGATATTAGGTATTATGGTCTTATCAGTTAGCCCTGTCCATAAATATATTCAACTTTCCTTTAAAGGAATCAATGTTCTTACTATTTATTATTTCATCTGGTAGCAAATTCCAGCGTCATGTTACTCTCTGGGCTGGATATTCAAACTGCACCATTCTGTGGCGCAAGCCCTTGCGCTGCTCAAAAAAGTTGCCCTGGGGTGTGGCCGGGGCGATATTCAATGGAGTTGAGCTATTGAACAACTATTTGAAAATATCGCCCCCCCAGCCACAGCCACTGTGCATGGTGCACTGGAACTTGTGCCACCACAAGTGGTCAGAGTGGAGCATTCAAGATGTGATGGTGCAAGTTCCATTGCGCCATGCGCAACTTTCCGATATTCAGAAGGTGACATGCAAATGGGGCCATAATTCATGCAAGGCACGAGGGGGGCCCATTTGCATCTACTTACGGCCCCATTTGCATGCCATTAGCATGCAGGTGCACCGATCCCTGACAACTTGCACCAGGCGCCCTGCCAAGCAGCAGCCGTCAGGGACCGACGCCCCCCTGCAGCCCGATCGCGGGCATGAAGTAAATCTTCCCCCCCGACTGGCCCAATCATTGGCATAACTGTACTGAACCCCCACTGGCCCGATCGTGGGCATAACTGTACTGAGGCCCCCACTGGCCCGATCGTGGGCATAACTATACTGAAACCTCCCCACTGGCCCGATCGTGGGCATAACTGTACTGAAACCCCTCCACTTGCCCGATCGTGGGCATAACTGTACTGAAACCCCACCACTGGCCCAATCGTGAGCATAACAGTAGTGAGCCCCGACTGACCCGGTCGCGGGCATAAGATCAACCCCCACAAAGACCAATATCCCTGGTGGTCCAGTGGACCGTATGAAGCCCATCGCGGGCATAAGGTCAACTAGCCCAAGTAATTTCCCTGGTGATCTAGTGGCCCCCCACCCACAGGCCCCACCACGCGCTCCCTCCCGTCAGCCGGCGGGCAGCAGCACCACCCGCATGCTGTCCCGCCGCCCGCCGATTGACTGCACGGTAGGGCTGCACGTCCATTGGTTCAGTGCAAGAGCCAATGGGCGTGCAGCCCATACTGTACAAGGCAGTCTAGATTTGTGAATCCACTCCCTCTCTTTCTATGACCAAGTAAACTCAGGAACGAGAGGGTTCCCACAACTCAAAATGCTAGTATGCTCTTTAGAACCTTAAATCATAATCAGAGAATAAATAAAATTAATTGGCGTAAAACCTAAGAAGTAGTGAACTTGCCACAATCAGCAATCGGCTCAGGAAAAAAGGAAACAGAAGGATACTCACTTCATATTGTGTCAAGTAAAAGATGAAGGTAAAAGAGTTTGCTGAGGCTCCAGAACTCAATGGTCTCAGCTCTGGCTACAGCCAAAAAGCTGCTTTGTGAGACCAACAAATGATATACGGCAAAAGTACACCAAACATTTTAAAAAATACTTTGGGAGCAAAAATAACTTTACACTTAAAAATGTACATGATTTCAACTTGTTTTAAGTACCATTCAAGGATCAGAGCAAGCCAAAGGGATGTCTGTTCCTCACAAGGGTGAGCTGAGTACTGCATAAGCTAGGAGCAGTGGATTTTAACATTGCCAGACATTGAGTATATTTATTTATTTGAAAGACTGTGACCGGGAGAGGCACAGTCAAGGCTTGTTTCCAGGTGCGACCTGGGGGCAAGAGAAGGGAAGTATGTGTATAGATGTAGACTGACTTACAGAACCAGATTAAGCTCTTGGTGGTATTTTTATTGAATGGAGGGAATTTGGCCAGGACACCAGGGAAATTCACCTACTGATGGTGATAGAGGGATCCTCTTCTACCAAGGTCAACCCAGGACATGTTATAAATGTGGGTCTCCAGGCCACATAAGCAGTACTTGTGACAGATTGAGATGTACCCTATGCAATACATTACGTCACCCAAGTAGCCAGTGTAGGAGTGAGGTGATTTGTAATTTGTGTGGCATAAGGGGACACTCTTATATGAAACGTCCAAAGGTTGCACACAATGCCTCAGACCATGCAGACACAGAGGAGCAAAGATTGTTAGTAACGCTAGCACAGAGAACACATTCTAAGAATGTAACAGAGGCCTCAGGAAGCCTAGGCTACAACCCCCCCTTACAATTATCAAAGGATCAGGTTCTCTCCACCTTTCCTATAGAGGAGACACAGGCAGACATAGATATAGCAGACACCCAGGTGAAGTCAGAGTCAGTACATATCACAACCCCAGAAGCCATAGAAGTTGTAGAAGAAACAATGGAGAACACTGTTACCCCAACTAGCGAGGTTGTAGAAACTACCATTATGCCTCCACCCCCACCCTCAATCCCACTCCTACAAAAGGTAGAACAAAGAAGAAATACTAGAAGGAGACAGGCAAGGCAGCAGCCAGCACCAAAGGTGCCCAAAATTTTAGTTATCAGTACATCAGCTAGGTACCAAGCTTTGTGGAAACTAGCTACTTTGCAAACTATGCTTTATACATTGTGGCCCAGATATTCAAACTGCGCCAGGCTCAACTTTGCTGTGCAGGGGTGTGGACTAAGTGATATTCAAAGGAGCTGCACCATGGCTCAGCAACTTTGAATATCTCACCCTGGCCACCCCCAGTGTGCATGGTGCAGTGGCACTGCACCAGAGCAAGTGGCCAGAATGGAGCATGGAGATGCGCTAGCGCATGTTCCATTGCGCCATGCACAGCACTCGCGATATTCAAACATTGACATGCAAATGGGGCCATAATTTATGCAAGGAGCACATGGGGCCATTTCATGTCATTATGGCACCATTTGCATGCAGGTGCACTGATCCCCGATGACTTGCACCTGGCACCCTGGCAGGCAGCAGCCACCGGGGACCAATGCCCCCTGCAGCCCGATCACGGGCATCTGTGTAAAAATAGAGAAAGCCATCCTATATCCCTGGTGGTCCAGTGGACCACTATGTGCCCGGTCGCGGGCATCTGTGTGAAAATAGAGAAAACTGTCCTATATCACTGGTGGCCCAGTGGTAACCCCTCTCCCCACCCGTCCACTGAGCCCCACCAACCCACTTCCCCCATCAGCCCGGTGGTGACAGCACCCCACCACCAGCCTGACACCTTGGTAGGGCTGCATGCCCATTGGTTCCTGGCGTGAGCCAATGGGCATACTCCTCTACTACTACACATTCAGATATATGAATGAATCACATATCTGGAATGTGTATTTAATATGAGCTGCATGCCCATTGGCTCATGCTGTGAACCAATGGACATGCAGCCCTATGAGTCGGCCGAGAATAACGAGGCAGCAGGCAGATAGGGTGCGCGCTCGCCGGCTGATGGGGGGAGCGGGCTGGGGCTCTAGGTAGGTGGGAGGGGGGGGTACCAGTAGACCACCAGGATATTGGATGTTTTTTTTAATACAGTTGCCCGCGATCAGGCAGGAAGTGGTCCACTGGACCACCAGGGATATTAGACAGGTTTTTTGTAATACAGATGCACGTAATCAGGCAGGAAGTTGTCCACTGTACCACCAGGGATATAGGACCTTTTTAATAATACAGATGCCTGCGATCGGGCAGAAAGCGATCCACTGGACCACCAGGGATATAGGATGGTTTTCTCTATTTTTACACAGATGCCCGCGATCGGGCACATAGTGGTCCAGTGGACCACCAGGCATATAGGACTGAAATATTTTTTTACAAATGCCCATGATCGGGCATGGGGGGGCGCCGCCAGGTGCAGACGGAACTCAGGTGGCCACCCACCTGAATGCTGCAGATCACCTGTGGGTGGTCATCAGTTGTTCCTTTTTTTTTTTGGCTTAACTTTGTGCTGGTGCAGGTAGGGGTTGCGCAAGCATGGCTCTACACATCCCAGGCTGAATATCGGGCTGTGCGGGTTATGCATGGGCACACTCCCCGCACCTGTGCCTGCATACGTGCAATCTCGCCCAGCACATTGGGATTTGTGCCACACTTTTCCTTTTGAATATCGCACCAGGGCGCATCAGTGGGTTGCGCCATGCGCAACCCTTTTGAATATCTGAGCCTATGAGTGTATTGCTTGTACAATTTTCTGTTTATAACTCCCACTCCCTCTGTCCCAGGTCATACCATAAGATGAGCAACTTATTGTTCAGTGTACCTTACCTGGTGAAACTTTTCAATAAATAAATAAAAAGGAGTGCAGAAGGTTCAGGACATGAATCTGAGAGCTCTTCTATAGATTCTGGTCAGCAAGAAGCTCATTCTGAAGTAGAAATCAGCAAATCAGAAGATCTGAGGGATGTGAAGGTAAACAGTGCCAAAAAAAATGCAAATCTAAAACAACAAAAAAAGAAGTTGGGGTGGGTGCTTGTAGTAAAAGGGCAAAACCATCATAGTTTAGACAATCTGATGGTGATAGCTTATGCTGCTTAAATTACTTTTTTTTTCTTCCTTGTATGCAGCTACCCTTAACATTAGTCACTGTTAATGTCAACAGCATAAAAAGTAACGTTAAAATGGGAGATATTTACTCACATTTAAGGGTGAACAAAGTGAATATTATTTTTCTGCAGGACACCAGGCTGCATACAGTATTGGAAATTTCTCAAGCCATGAAGGAATGGTGTATGGGTGCTTCATACTGGTCAGTGGGAATGGAAGCCTGCTCTGGAGTGGGCAGTTTTGAAAATCATTGACTTAATACCAGGCAGAGCTCTGATATTAGATATCAAGTTATGCAGTAAGTATTATAGGCTAATAAACAACTATGCGCCTCAGAAAAAAAGCAGATAGAATTGAAGTTTTTAGAAAAAATAAAACCTTATTGTTTTTCCTCCCAAAATGTAATTTAGGGAGGTGATTTAAACTGTAGACTATCTAAACAAGATATGAGTCATAATACTGTCACTCAAAAGATTTACTGTGATATAGTATGTCCTTTCTGTGCACTACTATACAGACAGCTGCATTAGTAGATGCTTATTATACAAAAACTGCACGTACAGATCAAACATTTCAAAAAGGCAACTTATCTATGGGAATATACGTTTTCTTTCTAAGTAGAAATCTGTTTGTACAGTCAACCAAACAAGTATCAGTGGAATATTCTGACCACAAAGAGTTATTTATAATCCTGGGGCCACAACTGATAGTTCATGGGCCAGGCCTGTGGAAACTGAATTCTTCCCTACTGCAGAAAGAAATCATTAGACAATGTGTCGTACATGTTATGATTAGCAGGAAGTCTTTCTTTGACATTTATGAAGATCTGCCGTTATGGTGGGGAGATACCAAAATAGAGCTTAGGAAATTATTACTTTCTGTTAGCAAATTAAACAGAGATGAGCATTTTCAATACGAAAAAAAGCAGACAACACTTACAACAATTGATGAGTTTGACTCAAACTACCAGACATGACTATAAGAAACAAATTCAGGATACTAAGCAAAAAATGCAGGATTATCATGTTAAACAAACTGCCATGCTGGAAATGTAACAAGCTTATGGTACTCAGGTGAAATCTGACATTGTATGCCCTTTTTTAAGTTGTAGTGGCAGGGTAAAAAGAAAGTCTATGGTAGCGGTATATGACTCAGACAATATTCTGCAAAACACTAATCAAGGCATTTTAAATGCAGTTTCTAACTACACTAAATCTTTATTTCAAAAGGGTGGCATAATTAAATTGGCAACACCTTTGTTTTTTCAGTAATTCACCATTCCAGAATGCCCAGGAGACTTAGGCTGAGATAGTCAGAATTGCCCCAAAGGCCGGCACAAGTTTGGCGCAGCACAAGTTAGATGCGCCATAGCAAAGCGGGTGCCATATTCAGAAGTTGTGCCACCTGAAATGTGCCATCTCTAGCCTGCTGAACATGGCAAAGATGCGCCATGGTGTAGCCAGAGATCCTCCGGCGCAACCATGGAAGCATGGAGCAAAACTGCACACAAACCCAGGAGGCAGTGCAAATGTAAGAGGCCCAGGGACATAGCAAAGGAAGCACAGTGACGAGGGGCACAGGACCCCACCAACAGGGTACACCAGTGCATACACAGGCATGGAGCAGGAGGGTACACTGGGCAACACGTGATGGAGCACAGCCACCAACAGAGATGCTGTGCACTGCACCAACCATAGCTGGTCCATAGACGTGTGACAGGAGCAGGCACCAGAACAGTACTTCAGAACACATTGGTGACCTGGTCATCAGGTGACAGGTGGGGACAATGGTCATGCAAGGCCACCAATGGTATCCCCCCTTCAGGCTACTGGCCAGCTGGCCATGGCCAATGCCATGCCACAGTGGGTGTCCACCCACATGTACCTGGATGAAAACACCCCCATGACCCACACCCCCACAGGCAGCACTGATGCCAGGCACTGAATGAGGCAGGACCCAGGTAGGTGGCCACACCCCATGGGACTGGAAACAAAAACAGTGGATGCAGATGTCCACACCCCAGAGGGTGGACCAGTCCAGCAGGACACCCAGGTCTGTGCTCAACTCCCATGCCCCACCCACCTGCCTACCCCTGACCATAGCTCTATGGTGACCGTGAAGACGCACAACACACACACCGAACCCGGGTGATAGCCCCCACCACACCATGACACACCACTGGGCACAGCAGAAAACCTCAGTAAAGCCACACATGTCACCCCGCATCAACACCATGGACCAACACCTGACCACTGCAGCATGGCTCCACACACCACCTGCAAAGCAGACACAGACACAGCCATGTAGCAAAATAAATGCTTTATGAAATCTGAAACACAGAGGTCAAAATACAACTGAAGGGGGGTCAGGGACAGGGGATGTAGAATGTAGGATAGGGATAGGCAACAGGGGCTGTACAATAGGAAGGGGGACTGCAGGGGAATATGGATAGTGAGGGAAAAGGGGGCTATATACAACAAAGGCCTAACACTGGCCAGGCCTGGAAGGCCCTCTGCACCACAGCTCCCTCCGTATGGCTTTTGACATCCTATGGACAGATATCACCACCAATAGGACCCTCCGCAGCATCAGGAGTATCTGGTGCAGTGTCCTCATCTGTGCCCTCAAAGCCCTCCTTGCTGCTGGCCGTCCGACACCTAGGGGATGGGACAAGACAGGCAATAAGTGCAATGCCCCAAGGACCCCTGCCCACCCACAGTGTGCATTGGATAATGGGGCCACACACCCATGGAGAGACCAGAATGGACCCTCGCACAGAGGGCAATGCCAGCCATCCACACTGCACACCACAGTGGTGCAGAGAGGCAGATGATGCAATGCAGTGTGCATATGATCGCATGGTGATTTTCACATGGCACACAGCAATGGCAATGCCGCAGCACAAACAGTGGAAGCCGTGTGTATGCCCACTTCCCAGCAGCCGGTACATGGTGGCCAAGGGACAGGCCAAAGTGGTAGGCACAATGGACTGTGAAACACACACAACTGGTCAGGCACATGGCAGAGGTGGCATGGCCGTGCCCTGTCCCTACTGCTATCCCACAGTGACACAGAGAGAATGAAGAGAGGTAGACATCAGCACACAATCACACATGTAGAGCCCCCCCACCACCACATAGCCCGCCATGCGCTGGATGTGTCCCTGTCCATCTTGAGGCCCCCATGCCAACATGGCTGCAACATGTGCAGCAGCCAAGCACCATGTATGGTGCCCACCAGGATGATGACGCACCCTGCTGAGGGCCATGCTGCACAACCATTCAAACACTACAGTACTGGACCTGGGCATACATGCAACATGCGCACACCTACCTGGCTGTGGCACTGAACCTCGCTGGAAGTGGACCTCCAGCAGTCTCAGATGGTCAGGTGCCCTCCGGCGCAGGACCCCGTACCTGTGGTGGCACTGCTCCAGTGTGTGTCTCACACCCATCCTCCTATCCTGGGCCTCTGACACACTGTGCCACACATCCCCCATGGCCTGCAGGAGTGGCATCTGGCCAAAAAGCTGCCCCTCATAGGGCTGCACCTCATCCACTGGGTTGATTAGTTCCACCTCTGACCAGTTGGCAGCCCTTCTGTCATTACCCTGCACCATGGTCACCATCTGCAATGCAGAGGAAAATGTCTGTGGAACAGTGCATGTGTCTGCCTGATGTGCAGGATGCATGATAGGATACTCAAGGCAGCAATTGTGCAGCACGTGGCAGTGCAGGACCATAGCACAGTCATGAGCATGAGCACCATGCAGGGGCCTAGCGGGGTCATGGGGTCACGTACACGACCTGTGGGTCAGAGGTCATCACCCCACACTCAGTTCGCAGGTGCGTGATAGGGACTGCTGCCAGGAAGTGCGCACTTGGGCGATGCCATACCAGCACCGCATGCACAGTGCCACGTCATTGTGCATGCTGCGTAAGACACACAATTGCATTGTGGTCTGTGCTGCGCACATGCGCACTGCAGGCATGTGCACCATGCATGAACAGGTGTCGAGCCATGGAATTGCTAAAATGCAACTCTGTTGCATACAGCTCAAATTCATGATATTGAGGTGCCATATGCAGATCACCTCATTAGCCAATGCATCGTGCAGTGGGAGCATTAGTATAGCATTACCACTGCACACAGGCTCATTTGCATGCATTGCACCTTATAAGCACCACAAACAGCACAGGCCACAGACCAATATTGCAACCCTTTAGGTAAGTGACTGGCAACATGGATGAACAGAGGTCTATCACAACACTGCAACAGAGGGCTGCACAGTGATGTGCTGACACTGATCCACTGTGCTGTTCATGTCCACAGGTGGCAGAATGTTGGGCAATGAAGGAGAGGAGAGTAGAGGAGAGTAGAGGAGAGGAGATGAGAGGAGAGGAGAGAAGAGGAGAGGAGAGTCAGGGGCTTGCATGCAAGCGCAGGCCAAACTTCACAGCTACTGAGACCAATGCCCTCTTTGAGGCCTATATGGACAGGGAGGGCTTACTCAGTGGCTCCACTGGCACAATGCAGGAGTGGGCGGTGGGTTGGGGGGAGGTGGCCCAATATGTGAATGCCCACAACCGGCACCATCACACTCCACAGGAGTGCAAGAAGAAGGTCGACATGGACAGGAGGCATATTAAAGACTAGGTGGCAGCCGCATGGGCATCCTGCAGGGCCACCAGTATTAGGTCAACAACAGTGCCACTGCTGATGACCACGGAGGAGCTTGTGGCATCCACAATCAGCCGCACAGTGGTGGATGGTGTGTCTGGTGGTGGTTCCCAGATTTGTGGCAGCAGCTCACTGCAGGGTGAGTATGACCAGCCACCAGGCTTGCCTGGTGTGAGAGTGACATGCAGGTGTACCTCATGCCATGCCCACAACCACATGTCTGTGTGGATGCAAACACACAGTGCAACAGAGTGGCAGATGGCAATGGCGGCATGCGGTGGGGGGCCATGGGTACTACATCAACAATAACCCTCTGTATTTGTCTTGCAGCACCAGCACACCTGCGGAGGACCAGGCAGAGGTGGCCTCAGCCACAGACACAGATGCCCAACCTTAAACATCCAAGGGCATCCAGAGCTGGGACAGGCAGTGTCTTGGTGGTGCTGGGCATGTGAATGTGCTAGACATGGGGTCAGATGATGCCCTGGCTGGGTTCCTGCATGATGACAGCCTGTGTGCAGAGACTCAGCTTGGGATGTTGTCTGACACTGATGATGACCTTACTCTGGTATTGGACAGCATAGGGGTGGTGGCGCCTGACACACCCCTTCCCGCTACACAGACACCAGCATGGCTCAGTGGTGTTCCCACAGCTCCACAGCCACCCCCATCCCTGCCGGTGTGGCGGTATGTGGCACCACCAATGTGTCCAGTGTGGGTGGTGGTGGTGCTGTGGTTGCAGTGACAGCATGAGGCATTGCGCAGCAGACAGTCAGGCAGCAGAAGCAGGATGCAGGTGATGAAGGGCAGTGTGACACGGTGCCCACCGCCAGTGCACCGGAGAACACCGTACCCCCTGTATGGCCCACTGTGAAGCATCCACCAGAGCGGGAGGCTGTGCAGCGTGCCATGACATCCCCAGCAGCTCAACGGGCAGACCTGGAGGCCCAAGATGCTGAGATGCTGACAGATCACACCTGGTTACTGTGGGCAACTGTAGACAACCAGGCATTGCTTGCCTCTGAGGTGCACGCACTGTAGGCAGAGATGCACCAGCTTGCTGAGCAGTAGGACAGGGGTAATGTGAAGCTTATGGACAGGCTCAGCCAGATGCAGGAGGCCAGGACCGCAGCATTGGACCGCATGACTGGTGCCATTGTGGCATCAATGGACCACATGACTGGTACCATTGCAGGTGGGCTAGCATCGGTGGTGGCCACTGGGCTCGCCCATTCGCAGAGGACCCCCCGCAGTGCACCGTCCACCCCACAGTCCCGGTGTCTGGTTTCCCCCATACAGCGGACACAGGGCTCAGATGTCGGCATCCCAGACACCCTCAGAGCTGTCCTGTTTGGCCACCTCTACACCCCTGCATGGACACAGTTGCAGTCCTGCATGCCAACCCCTGGGGGGCATCTGACATGCCCCCCATGGACAATGTGCAACATGCATCTGCCATTCGGCCCCTGCGTATCTGCCCATGTGGCAGTGGCAGTCGTGGGACTGTGCAGTTGAAGTGACATGTCTGCTGCCCTGACCTGCCATCCGCTGCTGTTGCCACACTCACACATGGGCTGTGGTGATACGGCATGCATGTGGTGGAGTGCATGTGTGTTGTGCCACATGCCTCCTGTGTGTGTGGACCACGCTGCTGAGACATGTGACGTTGATGTGATGAGGGCAACTCTGCACCGGTCATGTCTGTGCACCGGTGACGTGTCTGATCCATTCCATGTTCCTTAACCTGTGTGTGTGCATATGTGTGTGTGTGTGTGTGTGTGTGTGTGTTTGTCTTTGTGCACATGCCATTGTTGCATGTGTGTGTGTGTGCATGCCCATGTGCCAGTGGCTCCGCTGTGTGTGTTGTGTGTACCTGTCCCTACATGCATACCGCTGTGCACGTCCCTGCCACTGTGTTGTGTGCTGGTCTGTGTGGCCCGTGCTTGTGTGTCACTGCACTCACCTGCATTGTCCGGAATGCTCCCTTACAATGGTGCCTCAGTGCTGCCTCACCTCCCTCACCACTCATGGATCTCTCCTTTCAAGGGGCATCTTCTCACTGCCCTTTGACCCTTCACTACCATTGTCCTTGCTACTGTCACCTTCATTAGCCTCGACCACTATTCCACAGTCAATGCCCATGTTGTGCAGGATGCAGCAGTTGAGGAATACGCCACAGGGTTTCGATGGGCTAATGGGCTATATTGTAAGGCACCGCCTGACCTGTCTAGGCAATGGAATCACATCTTTAGCATGCCAAAGATACGCTCGATGATATGGCGTGTGCTGACATGTGCCTCATTGTATCTTTCCTCTGTGGGGGACTATGGTCACCAGTAGGGGGTGAGCAGCCATGGCCTCAGGAGGTATGCACTGCCGCTTGTGTGGAAGGTGACATGGTTATCCCTGTGCTGTGCTGTGTTGCTCCCCGCTCCCTCTCAGACACCGCATGCACGTCAATGCCTGCCCCACCTATCCTCCCCCACCCCTAGGGCTGTGGCTCCCAGTCACACCCTGGCACATGTCCTACTCACTGACAAGGTGGCCCATGGGGATGTCACCCCACTCGAACCTTTGGATCAGCACTGAGTTGTGCCATATAAAGGTATCATGTGCACTCCTGGGGTGTGTGGCACAGACACTGATGATGTGCCCCATGGCATTGCACACCACCTGGCAGTTTATGGATGGTTACCACTTCCACTTGATGTAGACTGGGCCCTCTGAGACAGGTGGTGTGTGGATGTCAATGTGGGTGCAGTCTATAGCCCGGATCACACCTGGCATGAGTGCCACCTGGTGGAACTCCTGCATGTTTGCTGTATGCTTTGCCTGTGTGCTGGGGAAATGTATGTACTCTGAAGCACGTGGCAGCAGAGCATTGAGGAACTGGGTGAGGAGGTTGGATGTGGCTGACTGGGTGATGCCCGTGGTCTCCCCATTAGTCTTTGGAAGGTGCTCGTGGTGAGCAAGCACACCACGGCAGTCACCTTGGTCTCCACTGCCAAGGCATGACTACATCTGGTGGGTGCTTGCATCTCATCCCTGCACAGCTCATAGAGCTGCCTCAGAACTGCCCTGTTCAGGTGGTACCAGCCCACTATCTTGGTGTCACTGTAGTTCTCATACGTGATCCTGGCATGGTACCACCAGTGTCGGGCATACCACCACTGGGCCATTCGTCAGCCATGCTAGCGTTCCCCCTGCCTCCTCACACCCCTGATTACTGCATCCATTATGAATGGGTCACTGTCCATCACTCAGTCCCTGGGTGTCTCCCTGGCTTCCTATGACACTCTTTCAGTTTGTCTGTCTGTGTGTCTCTCTCTCTCTCTCTCTCTCCCTCCCTCTCCCTCTCTGTCTGTCTCTCTCCCCCTCTCTCGCTGTCTCTCTCTAGCTCAAACTCTCTCACTCCCTCTCTCTCTCTGGCACAAAGTTGCGCATCTGCTGTCTGTGTATTTGAACCTGTTTTTATAGGCTCCAGTCTACCTGGCACAACTTGGAGTTTGCTCCAGACTTGTGCCATGCTTTCTGGTTGAATATGCCATTGCACCACTTATTCATGGGAATGCCCCCTGCTTTTACACTGGATACATTATAGCTGTGCCTTGGCACAATGGGATTTGTGCTGCGCCACCGCTCCCTTTGAAAATCGCTCGGTGGCTCACCTACGTACTTGTGCTGGCGCAACTCAGTTGCACCACATGCAAGTGCTCTGAATATCTCAGCCTTACTGTATAATCTTACAAAACCAATCTAATCAGTTGAAATTGACGTGGCTATTCAAACTTTGAATATGGGGAAAGCATCTGGAAAGGATGGGCTTACAGCCGAGCTCTATAAATTCATAGGCCCTGAATTTTTTTCTGAATTAGCACACGATTTCAATTACTTTCTTGCACAACCTAGTCTACCTTTGGAAATTACAAACAGGGATGCTCACCTTTTTGCATAAATTTTAACATTCTGGAGAACATTTTAAATAAGTGTTTATTGACAGTAGCCCCATATTTGATCATGTAAGCCCAATCATGTATGTTTGCAGGCAGAGCTATTTCCGCTCAGTTTATTTTAATAAGGGACTTAATAGAAATGTATAATTTGACAGGTTTAGAGGGGTATATCCTATCCCTTGACCAACAGAGGGCTTTTGATTCAATCAGTCATGATTTTCTATATTATACATTAAAACAATATGGAATCCTTGAAGCTTTTATATATTGGATAAAAAAACTATATAAAAATGATGTGGTTATTTTTCAAGTGAATGGGGTTTGTGGCCCTATGGTGCCAATAGGTTAAGGGATTAGGCAGGGCTGCCCGTTAAGGCATCTTTTGTATATCTTTAGCCTGGATCCACTGTTACAATCATTAAATGAAAGCTCAGATATTGCTCCTATACAATTGTTTCAGTAAAAAGTTTCCTTATCGGCAATGGCTTATGCGGATGACATTTGTCTTTTTCTAAAGGACACTCTTTCTGCAGAAGTGGCAGTAGAAATATATTCTCAGTATAGGGCCATCTCAGGGGCAACCCTTAATGCTCACAAATGTGTAGGTAGAGAATTAGGGAAGAAACAAACATTTCAACTGTACATAGCAGGAATAAACCAAACTAGAGAACCAGTCACCCTTTTATGAATAGAATTTGGCACTACACAGTCAGATACATTAAATTGGGAGAAAAAAAAATTGAGCAAGGTACCGAAATGGTTAAAAGATGGAATAACCAGATGATGAGTAAAGCTAAAATAGTCTATTTAATCAAATCCTACCTGTTACCACTGTTTCTTTTTATTAGTAATATCTTTCGTCCTCCAAAACAGAAAGAAGCAACTGTACTAAGTCTATTTTTTTCAGGCACTTTGGGGAAGTAGGCTGAACCCTATAAAAAGAAATGTACTATACCTCCCCTTAAACAAGGGAGGCCTTAATATGATTAATCCACTTCTTTTTTTTTTCTATTGTCAGTTTATCTTTGCTATCATGGCACTTATCAAAAAAGAGTAGGGGAAGTTTTCATTAAGAACAAACAAATTTCCAGTACATTCAACATAAAGCATTTAACAAACAGGATGTATACAACATATGGAATATTAAAAAGGAAAACATCAATAAACTTTAAAGAAAATTAAGCCTTTTTCTGTTTTTTCTATTTACAAATTATTCTTCATAATATAATCTGGCATAATTCATCTTGTGAAGGGTTAATAACAAACTATACGGGGGGGGTCACACCTTTATATATCTATTTCCTCTCCCTTCTTTTTTTCCCTTTTTTTGTAAGTTACAGGAAAATCATTGTCTGTAATCCAGGAAAGCTCTTTTCAGAGGTCCAAAAGTTTGCAGTTTTCAAATCTTTTCCATTCATTTTCAAATAACTGTTTCATGTTTAGGGTAACTTTACTGAGTAATTCAGTTAAGTTCCCTTCGTTCTGTTGTAGAGTGAAATTACATCTAAAAGACCAAATGTTCCATTTAAAAGCCATCATTCGTACCTGTAAGGTGCTTACATTCCATTCCCTCCAAGAGTTATCGAATGCTCCATACATGATATTTTCATATGTTGTGGTTTTAAAAATATTTGTGCCCCACCTGTGTGCCACCAAATCCCAAAACCCAGAAATAAAGGAACAATGGAATAATAGGTGCTCAATGGTCTCTTGCATTTGCATACATTTCAGTCGTGCACAAATCATCTCCTGTTGACGTTTATGTTTTTGATTTGCTTTCATGTTTATTTTTTCTTGGCACACCAGCCAATGAAAATCTCAGAGGTGTTCTGGTATTCTTTTATTATTTAGGAAGAGCACTAGGGTGTCTCTATGTTGTAATGGGCATTTTTCAAATATTGTTTCTACAGTGCAAGTTACTTCTAATAAGTAAGAATATAGTTGCTTCCTGGATAGGTTCAGCATCTGTATTCTTGTGACATCCCACTGTTTTAGTCAAAAAAAAGTACTTCCAAAATATTCTGGGATGGTAATTGTTTTCTTAAGGGTTCTAAGTGAATATGTTTCCTATGCTGTTAACCAGTGTGCACATTTAGATCTAAAAATCCATTCCCAGCCATCATGCCCTGCTGTGACTAGGGGTCTTACATTATTCTGAATAAAAATACTATTAAAGAATAGAATCAGATTGGTCTTGTTCAAGCCCCCTATTTTGATTGTGTTAAGTAGATTCTTTTCTTTTTACTAAATTTCTATCTGTTCCAGTTCAATAGCTTATTCTTCCCTATAGAGATTTTCTTCTCCTAGTTAAATGTGCCCAACTCAAAATTTCCTAGAAACATGCCTAAGATTTTTGTGGGCATGTCTCTAATCTCAATACTTCCTTAGTGGTGTCAGCATGGCTCAGTTAGTAGCACATCCACCTCTGGACCAGAAGATCATGGGTTCTCGTCCCACACTGGGATTGGACCTGCACCTAAAAATCGCTGGCATCTGAGTGCAATATTGGGGGGTGCTGTACTCCTGGGGTGTGCCGTCCTTCGGATGAGACGTTAAACCGAGGTCCCTTCTGCCCATCCTAGTGTTGTCCTGGTGGGTGTCCAGGTGGAAATAAAAGAACCCAGGGCACTCTTCACAAAAGAGCAGGGAGTATTCCTGGTACCCTGGCCAACATTCCCCTTCCCATAAACCAGTTCATGCAATTATCCAGGCTGTGTGTAGGTGATGATGTGCGATATGGCCGCCACCACACATTCATTCACTTCACTACCAGTCTAGTATGCTTGTAAAGTGCTTTGGGATACTGTGTATGAAAGGCGCTATATAAATGCTGATTCTTCTTCTTCTCCTATCTGTCCTTTGATATTTAGGGTGTAATTTAGTCTGTGCCTGATACATTTGTCTAGATTGAGAGCAGCTCCTGATATATGTCCAAATAATTTACATATTTCTAAAAGTTTTAGGATAGATTCTGCGTTCTGTGTCAGAACATTCAAATCATCAGCGTATGCTAAAATTTTGAAAGAAAGTACCTGAGGGCCTAAAGAAATTGCCTGTATCTCAGTCAAGGCGTTGATTTTCCTCAGTAGGGGGTCAATAAAAAAGTCATATAGTACTGGGCTCAACAGACAGCCATGCCTAACCTCTCTTTTTATGTGAATTAGAGGACATTTCCATCCATGTGTAAGGGGTCTTACAGTGGCTGTGCTATAAATACTTCTAAACCATTCAATCATATCCCAGGAAATTTTTTAATGAGCTAATATTTTCCATAAATAATCATGATTGACCCTGTCAAAGGCTTTAGCCTGATCTAATGATATAAGGTACCCATCCAATGCACCTAGTTTCCCCTGTTCCACCACCTCCCTTAATAGTAGCAGGTGGTTTTGAATTTGTCTTCCAGGCAGAACATAAGTCTGGGCTGGAGATATCAGTTTTCTGGCTATTTTGGATAATCTTTTTGCAAGTATTTTGATCAAAATTTTAGAGTCTGAATTCAGAAGAGTTATCGGCCTCCAGTTTTTTAAGTCTTTTTTATTTCCTTTCTTATATAGATAAATTAATATGCCTGTATTCATTCTTAGGGAGGTTGTTTTAGAATTTAAGATTGCATTAAACACTATAACAAATTCTTCCAGGCAGGTTTGCCCAATGATCTTGAATATTTAGTTTGGCAGACCATCTGGCCCAGGGAATTTATTACTTGCTAAGGAAGAGGCTGCCCGCTGAATTTCTGTTACTGTTATGGGTGAAATGAGTTCCTGTGTTTCTATGTCTTGTAACTCTGGTACATTAAGATTCACTAAGAAATTATCTAGTCCACTGTTATCTGATGCCAGACTGTCATACATGCTTTTTGTATAGTCTGCTACAAGTTTTTATATGTCTTTCTGAGCAGTGTATTCCTTACCCACTTCATCTCTCAAGGAGGTTATGTTTTTCTTTTGTGTACGTGATTGCTAAAATTCATAGGGGCAGACAGCATCCATCTTGCCAGTGGTGCTAAACTGCTGCTAATAATTTAGTGTGTCAGCTTTTTTATTGTGAAAAGCCATCGTGTCCTGTTTTAATTTAGTTATTTGTGGATCCAGAGTTTGTCCTGTTTCATATGATGTAGTCACTAATTGTTATAGCATTTTCCTTTGCTGTAAATATGTCAGATACTGCTTTCTTGCTTTATATCTACTGAAATTTTTATAGAGTGTTTGTAAGTCTGATTTTGTATCTTCTCACCATATGATGGGATCTTCAAAACAAATAAAAACAGATCTTCTTGTTAAGAGAAAATTTTGAATGCTTCTGTAAATGTCTATGTCAGAGAGGAGGGAAGTGTTCAGCTTCCAGAAGCCTGGGCCTTTTATTTCTGAAATGTCTGATTTTATCAGTATAGAGACAATAGAGTAGTCCAAGAATTCAGTCACTGTTATATTAGCAGAATGTATGTTCAGGTGTTCAGACGTGAAGATATAATCTATCCATGTACCTAAGGTACCTTTATGAAATGTTGGTGTTTCTGATTTTGTAAGATGGTATATTGCATCTATAAGCTTAGAGTTCTGAACTATTTGTGATAAGAGTATTGTTTCCCTTTCTTAGTTTTGATTGGACAATTGAAGTCCCCAAGAATATGATTGTGAATGTTGACTGTAAATATGGCTGAATGATTTTAAACGTATCACATCTTTGAGCTTTTGTTTGGAGGGCATATAGATTTATCAGTCGATATGGAACATTCTGCACTAAACCATCTACTATCAGGACTCTTCCAGACACTAAGTCAAAAAGTTTTAACAGTTTCACTTCCAGGTGTTTAAACAAAATGCCCAGACCTGAGCACATTTCTGATCCTAAGGACCAGATGGAGGGCCCCTGGAACCACACTTTAGAAGCTTGTTGGATTTCAGTCAGCTTATATAGCCTGGTATCCTGCAGGAAAAATATTCCAAAATGTAGATGGGACAAATAAGAAAAGACAGCCTGTCTTTTGCTAACCCTTTTTATGCTGTTCACATTTATCGTGAGACAGGAAAAAGGTTCTGTCATGGCTATTATTTGTGGCTGCCCTTCCTACTTTGTTTCTCAATATTTTTAAGTTTGACTTTGGCTTTCCTTTTCTGCTGTCCCCTAGGCTTATCTTTCCTCTCAGTATCTGTTGTGCCTTCTGGCAAAGATGACTCAATTGAGGAGGTATCTGATTCATCATCTGATTGCTCAGACTGCAGTACCTCAAATTTATTTTTAAGAAAAATGGATCCTTGTGTTTGTACCCCCTGGCCTGGGGATTCTCTCATCTGCTGCCTTGTAACTCTCCCTTCTGCTTGTCTGTTATAGAGATGGGAGAGAGGGGGGCATGCTATCACCTGATATCCCCACTGGTGGGGGGGGGTCTTACAGGAGTTCTGCACTCAGTCAGACTATTTTCAACCTCTACAGAGTGTTGTTCTGATACTACCATGGGCTGTGAGGTAGGGAAGGGATCAGAGTTGCTGGCCTTGGGCCCAGGTTGGGCCTTTCATGATTATCATTAGTAGAGGCATCTGCATTCTCTGCCTTGTTTCTCTGAGCTAGAGCTATGATAAGCCTCTGTTCAGTGCCACCAACCTGATCTGGGGTATTATGTGCCACCTTCTTGCAATTCTGGAACATGTGTCCAAGCTCCCCACATAAATTGCATTTGCTTTCATTTAGACAGTCAGTGCCCAGATGCCAAAATCCCCACATACAGTGCATCTGTTTTTATCACATACATTGCTCAAATATTTTAGTGATCTGCATTTAAAACACATTTTAGGTTGACCTGCATAGAACAGGATTCCCCTGTCTCTGTCCAAGAAAAAAGAGTTCAGCAAGTGAACTATCCCAGTATCTGAAGATTGAAGCATGACTTTCACTTTCCATCCACCAGTCCAAATGTTTTCAGAATCTAAAATGGCCTCGGGGTCCACAATGACTATACAGTATTGTTTTAGCCATATAATTAAGACTTGCACACTGACTCCTTTGTTCCTGAAAAGGACCGTGATGATTTTGTGTGCAGGTTTAGACAGTGGGGCTGCTACGAAGGGAGACCGCAGTGAGGATTTTTTCAATGCATTATATTTTGTCCTAAAGTGCTCTAATCTTTGCGCTGATTTGAAACTTATGTCAAAGGTGGTTTCACCTGAGACATGGAATAGAGCGTAGATTTCTGTAGAGAAAAACATCATGAATTCAAATCAATACCTATTAAGTTAATCACTCCTGAGTGTGTTAAACAATCACCTGTTTCTGATTCCTGCACCCCTACTGTCTCAAAACAAGTGTTAGTCCTGGGATATTCATCATTAAGCAGACTGACAGGGCGGTATGCAATAGTGGCAAGAGCAACCGTACTTGTTCTAGCTTCCGTGGGGCCAGGGTATCTGACATTACCTCCATGATGCCTAAAATTTTACAAAATATGGGGGAAAATCCACTGGTTATCATACATGCTGGTGTTAATGATATAAACAACACCTCATTTAACCAGTTACAACAGGACTTTGGGCATTATGTAACCTGTTACTTGATAGGGGATGCTGTGTATGTATATCAGAAATTCTACCTGTCCCGAGAGCAACATCTACCATGATGCAGAAAATCAAAGCCCTAAATGAATGGCTCAGAAAGTGGTGCTTTAAGCAGGATATACCCTGTATTACCCACGGGGAATCATTTTCAGATCATTCTTCCTTGTTTTGCTGGGACGGTTTACATCGTAGGGGTAGTACACTTATGGGGAAAAGTATCACTAAAATCATAAATCATTGTTTAAATTAAAACAATGGTGGAGAATGGGTGTATTCCCAAGTCTCTGAATACTTACTAAAATATTATTACAACTAAATGTAAATTCCTAGCTTTGAATGCAAGATCTTTAAACCAACTCAAATTAGCAGAACTCAAAGCCAAATGTAAAACTTTAAATATAGGTGTGGTGGAAGTAACAGAAACTTGGTGGGACACATCCTCAATTTGGTCCAGAGAAATTCCAGGTTATAAGTTATATCATAAAAACAGATTAGATAAGCAAGGCTGTGGAGTTTTTATGTACGTACATACAAAATTATATTCCTTCTTTTGAAGTGTGTTCTCTCTTTCCTTTGGAAAGTATATGGGTTAAAATCTTATTGAAGGAGCAGTCCTATATAACTTTGGTAACATCTATCGACCTACATCTGCAAATTCAGATTACACAACTATGTTTAAAGAAATTACACATTTTTCAGAATCTCAAGATACTGTAATATTTGGTGACTTTAACCTCCCTCATATTAACTGGGACTCATTCTCAGGACAGTCCTATGCTGAGAAAGGACTAGCAGATGTGGTAGTTAGTACTGGATTACAACAGCTTGTTACTGAACCCACTCAAGGTCCAAATATTTTAGATCTATTATTTACTAACATAGAGCAACAAATTAGCAATTTACAAATTTGGGATCCATTTGGGACCAGTGATCATTCATCTATTCTTTTTGAAATTCAACAGTTTAAAACTACACAGAGGAAGTTATACTGTACAAAAAATTAAAATAAAGCAAATGTTTCTAAAATAAATGAATACTTACAAAACATAAACTGGGAATCTAATCTTCTTAATTGTACAACACAACAAGCTTGGGACTTTTTAAAAAACATTGTACATTATTTGGAAAATACCTTTATTCCATCTAAGAGGAAATTTAATAATAAAGGAAAAATTCCCCCTTGGTTCAACAAGACAATTAAAACTCAGATTAAAATAAAAATTAGACTTTTAGGAAACTTAAGAATAGTTCTGTTCCATTTAAAACTACTCTATAACATAAATACAGGCTATCTGTGAAAAAACTTAAAAAATTATATTAAATTGGCAAAAAATAAGCTAGAATTTAAACTAGTTCACACAAAAGACTGTCACAAATCTATTTTCTCCTATATAAATAGTAAAAAAGGTGTATCAAGGACCATTGGTCCCATTTTAACCAATGGCTCTTCTCTATCTGATATAGAAACCTTGAATCTCTTTAATAAGTACTTTTGTTCTGTCTTCTCTCAAAAATCACCTATTAGTACATTTACAGTTCACCACGTAGATTATCATAGGTTCTGTCCAACTGACATTATACAGGCTATCAAAAAACTAAAAAAAAAATACTAGTCCGGGCCCAGATGGTATTCATCCATGGTTTCTGATCGAAACCTCTATAAATATTTCTATACCTTTGTCAATTATCTTCAACAAATCCTTACAAGAAAGCATTGTACCAAATGAATGGCGTTCAGCAATAGTTACTCCCATATTTAAAAAAGGCAATAGAGGTTCTGTGCAAAATTATCATCCAATTCGCCTGACCTCAGTGGCTAGTAAATTAATAGAACGAGTAATGAAGTCTCTAATAGATCAAGATTATAAAAAATTAGGAATTTATGATTCAATCATCATGGGTTTACTCCCAAGTATTCCTGCACCACCAATCTGATATCTTTCATAATAATATAAGTACTCTACTAGATGTGGGTATCCCTACTGATGTCATTCTTTTGGACTTTAGTGGAGCTTTCGATAAAGTCTCACATGAAAAACTCATTACTAAAATGCACAATCTAGGTTTGTCACCTGATATTGTCGACTGGACTTTAAACTGGTTGACAAATCATTCTCAGAGAGGCAGAATTAATGATATTTTGTCTGATTTGGGTAGTGTGACAAGTGGTATACCACAGGGGTCGGTCTTGGGACCAACATTGTTTAATCTTTTTATCAGTGATTTACAAACAGGGCCAAATAACTTCATGGTTAAACTTTCAGATGTTACTAAATTGGGGGGCAAGGTTAATAATCAAGAAAACATTTCTGCATTAAAGCAGGATTTGGAAAAATTAACACTTTGGACAAATGAAAATCATATGCGGTTTAATCAAGACAAATGTTTAGTAGTGCACTTCGGTGTAAATAATCCAAAAACGATATATTATATAAACAGACTACCACTTCACTCATCAAATTGCGAAAAAGATTTAGGGATATATGTTAATAATAAACTTACATCAAATGATCACTGTGTTAGAACTGCTTGCATGACCAACAGACTTTTGAGGCAAATAAACCGCACTTCTGTTAATTGCACTGAACAATGCCTTATTCCATTGTATAGGACATACATTAGACCATATCTAGACTATGGCTCCCCTTTCTGGAATCCAAATAAAACAAAAGACATAGCAATTCTTGAACAGGTTCAAAGGACAGTAACTAGAATGATTCCAATATTAACAAACTTGGATTATCAGAACAGATTAAAAGCTACTGGTCTCTCCTCTCTTCAAACCAGAAGATTAAGAGGTGATATGCTTATGGTTTTTAATTTAATAAATTCACCAGATCTAATGGAAAAATGTGGTTTAACACTCTCCAAAAGAAGACATGTTCCGAGACTGCATAACAAACAGCTTGAAGTAAAAACTTATAAAACCAGCAAAAGGGGAAACTTTTTTCCAATAAGAGCATCCATTGTATGGAACACCTTGCCACAAAAATTGGTAGGGGCAACTAGTGCCACTGTCTTTAAAAACAAATTAGATGTTTGGTTGAGGGATAATAGATAAATAATGTCCCACATAGTGTGGGGAACAGTCTCAATGGGCTCTGGCCTTCTTCTGTTCTTTCATACCAAGTAAAACTAATAATTCCTTTAATAGAGTCCTAGCAACAAAAAGTCTATCTGGCAAGTTCTCCATACCCCTGGTGTAGGTAAGGCATTATGTTTTTTTGCAGGATATATTGGGGTTTTAAGTAAAGAGGCATACATTTTTGATGCCATTTTGTTGACAGGATTTAGAGGCCTTTGTGGTACAGAATTTTAACCCTTGGGTGTCCCCCATCAGGCTGCAGTGCTATTATGTTAAGCTGTTGAAATACTGGATTTTGTGTGAGCACCAGACCATATGGAATTTCTATATCAGGTACACAAACATTAGTACAGTCATTATTGGAAAGGATAGTGTCTGATGGTTTAGGTATTGTTATCAGGGAGTCCCCAGAAACCCACTGACCTGTTTTGGTGTTCTGCTTCCATCCTGCTGACTTCAATGTATTTTTAACTGACCAGCTCTCTTCAGTCTTTTTATTTGAAAGTTCCACAGTGCGTCTTAGGCCGAGAAAAATTCTGACTTGTTTTTATCATTCCCGATGCAAATCCTGTAGCTGCTTTAGATGTAGCCATGTGATTTATTTGTTCAGTCACATCAGCTTTCTCCATGAGTTCTGCCCAGTCTGTCAGCTTGCTTTTTGATGCTGCCACATCATCATTTTGCAGCTGTTCCTCTCTGACAGATTGTTGTTCCTTATCAGATCTTAGGGCTCTCTGTTGGGATTGCAGCTGTGCTTTTTTCTGAAAATAAAGTCTCTCCTCAACCTCAGAGTTTTTCTGTAGAAGAATTTCTTCTTCTCAGATAGCCATATCAGTAGTTTTAAAGGTTTGCACTTCCTCCTCACAGTTTGAATCACTATCATTAGGCAGGTATGGAATACTGTCAGTGTTCTCTGTAATTTCTTCATTTGAAATACCAGGTAAATACAGAGGTCAGGTAATATTGGGTTTCCCTTATCAGAGTTGATTTCTTTCATTTCTGCAGTCAGTTTTCCAAGGTTTTGCAAGTTTCTGTCTCCATGAGTTCTTCCACCTCTGCTTCTTCCACTCCTGCGTCGGCCATCTTGGCTGACAACCAAGTGGGATAGCATCTCCCTCTACTGGCAGCAATGCAGTAGGGGAAGTTCCCTGGTATCCTGGCCAGATTTCTCCCATTCACTAAAAATACCACCAACAGCTTATTCTGGTTCAATTTCAGTTGCTTACCATCTGTATTCCCCCTTCCCCTAGTTGCCCCTGAAAAAGGGACTTCTAGGCCCAGTGGGCTTACCGGGTCAACAAAATTCAATAAATAAACATAAAACCCTTACTTACTAAGACTGGCATGCAAATAGCGTAGTTGCTGTATTGGTCCTAGTAAGAACAGATCCAGAAGTAAATGGTTTGATACCTTTATTGGACCAACATAGATGTTACAACAAGCTTTTGGACCAACCAAGTCCTTCTTATCAAAGAACAAACGCTTAAAGCTTCTGAAGAAGGATTTGGTTGGTCTGAAAACTAGAACACTTTGTTCTTTTGTTGTAACATCTATGTTGGTCCAATAAAAGGCATCAAACTATTTGCTTCTGGATCTGGTGCTAATACTAGAAAATTCTATGTGGATATTTTTTTCTCGGCTGTATCAACCTGGTTTAGGGCGTGGGTGACTGGGACTTTAAGAGTAATTGGAGTGGATCAAATGGTTCTAGTATATCTCAGAGAAGTTTTTGTTAAAATGAAAATATGGCATATTTCAAATACTTTGATTAGTACTAAAACAAAGATGCAGGAATATACACAAGTTCTAGATACATACTTTTCAGAACAAGTATTCCCAAAATGTCCACTTGATTGTATTTCTTCCTTACAGTCATTGATTACAGATAAAGGAATACCAGGAAATTTAAAGAAATGTTATGGTTGTGTTGTCATTAAAGTCTGAATGCTAAGGCAAATCAAAAACATAAAAGGATAGAGGAAAGGATATGTTCAAGACCAAATTGTCAGATTCAACTAGAAACAATGGAGCATTTTTTTTCTTATTCCTATATTTCAACCTTCTGGTATTATACAGAGGCTGCCCAAGGATTGCAGCAACTGGCCTTTTTTCCAGAGGGTCCCTTCCCCCACTGGCCAAGCAGGGTAGCAGGATGCCTGTCCAGGGGTATGGTCAGCAGCCTCTGGACATGTCCTGTGATAGGACATCTCCAAGCCCCTCTGGAGAGGTTGGAGGTGGTAGGAGTGAAGAGGACAAGTGGATTGCTGCCCAGAGTCCAGTCCTTCTGTCTCCTCTCCCTATCGGATCCACAGCTCCTGAGAACATGGCAAGGTAAGGTAGCTGGGGCATGGGAGAGCAAGGCTCTTTGCAGGGCCTTGGCCTGCATCTCACCAGGGATATGGGAGAGCAGAGGCTCTCATCAGTCAAAGAGAAAGAAAAAATGGATTTTTTTCACCTTTGTCTTATCCCCCCCATTCCTGTCTCATGAAGCCTTATCTCTTCATTTTGCTAGGTGAGCTGGGGTTTCACTCAGTTGTTCTGTGGGCCAACAGGGGACTTGCTGGGCTGGCGATGTGGGCACTGGGTGGTGGTTAGCACTCATTCAGCCACTCAGACAGCACTTGTTATCTCTGCGCCATTGCATCACCCCAGGCCATCAACCGCGCAAACCCACTTCCACCTCCTCTGCTGTCCATCACACACTGGCCCAGGCACTCCAGACTGGTACATCCTAGTCAAAAAATTCCATCTGTAACATGCTTACCTGGTTAGCAGAAACTATGTGGCACTCTGCAGTCACCTGCAGGTGGGTCCCCCACAGGATTGGGCTGCTGCAGCTGCTGCTTCGGCGCGGATGGACCTAGTCAGCCACAGACCCTCCCCTGGCTCCCCGAGTCCTCTGCTGATGGGGCATCATGGCAGCTCAGCCTGACGTACCACACAGAGACTGGCGCTCAGGCTAGGTGCAAGGTGGCATTAAAATTCTGACTTCTGTGGACCAGAAGAAGCCAATTACAGACCTGGATAGGGCCACATCAGAGGTAGTGAGTCACGCTCTGTTTAGGATTTGCTATGAGCAGAACATGATCTCATGGGAGAAGTGATATTGGTGGCCATCTTGGTTCAGGACTACCAGTCCCATGATTCCCATTACCTCCACTGCATAGGGTGCGTCTGCAGCATGTTAATGCTTTCAGGCCAGGAGAGCTGCTACTAGGCAGCGCCACTTATGAGGCACGGTGAGTAGTTGCCTCAGGCATCTGCTGGCCACCAACTGCCAACAAAAAATAAAAAATAAACAAATATCATAAATTTGTGTCGATTGGTACCTGCTATAAGTAAATCAGAGCTAGTTTTAGCAGCTCCCACCCAGCATGCCAGGGAATTTTAAAGATGTCTGGACAGTAGGCTGCAAGGCATGGGTTCCATGGTGATCAGCTACCACTCAGGCATAGCCAGGCAGCAGGACCAATACTTCCCCTCCCAAGGAGAATGAGATCGGCCCATGCAGAGCGAATGGGGTCAATTTCTCAGCACCAGCCCCCACATGCTTTCCTGTCCAGCAGATACTTAGGGGTGATTGAGAATGGACAGTGGGAGATCTCATGGCTAACATATCAAGAAACTAGCAGGATGTGGGCCCCCTACAGGGGCTGGAGAGACCACATGGAGGCAGTTATTAATGAGCTTGTTTGGGGGGCATTAAGCTGTGGTTACAGCCAATGTCTTCCAGGAAGCAAATCCCATTGTCCAAGGCACTGGCTGCAGTGGAGGACATGCTACACACCTCATACAAGCAGAATGGGGTGGCATGGCTGGAAGCATGCCTAGAAGGGTTGGCAGAGTCAGCAACACCCCCCCAGAGAGAAGAGGGAAGGAGACTGGAAGTTAATGCTGCAAGCTAAGGTTCCTTAACCAGCAGGTAAGGAGCTTCCTGATGGGTCTTCGGTAGGGGCCAGTCAGGAAAGACATGTATTGGGGCAGTTAGGGAGAGTCCTCTGACAGCGAGTCAGAGGGATCATTAGATGGGGGGTGGGGCAGAGACTGATGGGGATGAGTCCTCAGTTGCCCCCAATGGCTTGGATGAAGAGGGAGCAGGGAGTCAGCAGCCCAAGTCAGATGCCCTCAGGGTGGTGACCAATGAATGCTAAAAGCAGTTGGTTGGGGTGGTGGTGGACCTGGTGGCTGAATTTAAGAACAGATCACTGCCAGGTCCATCGGGGGGTAGGGAGCAGGATTTGACAGACAGGCAATTGACAAGCCAGCACCGCCACCGCCAAAGAACCCTTATGCAGGGCTGGACTCCCCTGTGGGCACTCACTTAATGGACAAGGTCAGACAACAGATCAGGAATAGGGAGTATATGGACATCTTCTCTCTTCTCAACTGACCCATGGAGCACATGGACAGTAAGAAGGAGAAGGAAAAAGGGGAAGATCAGGGGCCCAAGAAAGTCAAGTTCCCTTGCACTCATGACAACTGGGTGGTAGCTTTCCTAATCTATGCCACTGTTGTGTTGCAAGCGGATGTGACATAAGGGGTAGAAATCCTCAATTACATGCATCTTATTTCACTGATGCATCTCATGAAAGGGGGCACGGCTTGGCTGGACTATGATGAAGAGTTTCATCATAGATGGTACGCAGACCCGGCCCTGAGCTGGGGCAAACTAGACATGCCATTGATGGTGGATGTGATGCAAGGTGGAGGGATGCCGCACACAGACAATGGGCTGCCTATCTTGGGTTCGGCTGTGTGCCCAACAGACAGCTCGGTGTATCAGCTGTGCTACATGTACAATAAAATGGCCTGCTTGTGCATTAGCTGCCAGTTCAAGCATGCATGCTTGGCCTGCAGCAAGCAGCACCCTTCCTGCACTACTCCTCAGTGTGTGGGGGGAGAGGGAAAGGGAAGGGAGAACGTTTCAGGTTTGAGAAGCCTCGGGGAGGTAAGCCTTCCCACTCCAGTCTGGATAAAAAAGATTAAATCTTGACTGGACCAGTACCTGGACAGAGCAGCTGCAGACTTGCTGGAAAGTGGGTTTTCAGTGGGTTTTAGGATTCCGTACTCCAGCCCTCAGAGGCCATATGAGGTGGAGAACCTGAGGTCTGGTAGAGACCAGACACAAGTCATCCAGGAAAAACTGGAAAAAGAAAAGCAGCTGGGGCAAGTGAGTGGCCCCTTCTCCAGGCCACTGCTACCAAATCTCAGGGTGTCACTTATTGGCTTAGTGCCCAAGGAGACCCTATCAGAGTTTCAGATGATTACTCACTTGTCATACCCAGAGGGGGATATAGTGAATGATCACATCAACAATCAGCACACTTCAGTGCACTACCAGTCCTTCGACCAGGTAATGGAGGTGGTGCAAGCAGCAGGGCCCCAGGCCCTCATGGCAAAGGCAAAGGCGGACATTCAGTCAGCATTCAGGCTGCTGCTGGTGCACCAGGAGGACAAGGTGCTGCTGGTCATGAAATTTGACAATGAGTACTATGTGGACAACTGCATGCCTATGGGCTGTTCAGTGGCCTGTGCAGTGTTTGAGAAATTCAGCACCTTCTTGCACTGGGTCATGGCCCAAGCAGCCAGCAGTGATAGTATAGTGCACTGCCTCAATGACTTCCTGCTCATAGGGCCAGCTGGTTCTCTCATTAGTGATGGACTTTAACCTGGTGTGCAAGGAGTTTGGGGTCCCTTTAGCAACGGAGAAGTCCGAGGATCTGGGGTCGGTCCTCACCTTCTTGGGCAGAGAGACCGATTCTGGGAACAGCCTCTGCTGGTTGCCTCAGGACAAGCTAGTGACCCTCTGGACCATCTTACACAGAGTTTTAGGGAGTAAGAAAATTACTCTTTGAGAGTTGCAGCAGTTGGTGGGCCACCTTAATTTTGCATGTAGGGTTGTTCCGGTGAGTAGGACTTTTATGCTGCAGTTTGCGAAGAGGGGTGCAGGGTGTACAAGATCTCATCACAGAATCTGGGTCACTAAACAGTTCAGGGAGGATCTGAAGGTTTGGAAGTTGTTCCTGGACTACTTCAGTGGAGTTGCTTGTGGCAGGAGTCAGATGGGGAGACACCTTTGGAGTTGTATACGTGGTGGGTGGTCTGGGGTTCAGGGCCTATTTCCAGGGTCATTGGTGTACAGAACAGTGGCCAGCTGGTTGGCTGGAGGCTGAGGTGGGAAAGCAGATCACAGTGCTGGAGTTCTTCCCCGCTGTGGTAACCCTGTGCATCTGGGGTCCCAGTTTTAGAATCTGAGCAGTGCATTTCATGTCAGACAACATGGGCTTGGTGCATACAATCAATCAACAGTTAGGTCACTTGGGCCCACTGGGGGATTTGATGTGAGTTCTCATTTTGAAATGTATGTTGCTTAACATTACTTTCAAGGCAGTACATATTCCTGGGGTTGATAACAGAATTGCCGATGTTTTATCTCATTCACAGTGGGACAGATTCTTCAAGTTGGTGCCATCAAAAGACAAGAAGCCACAAAGGGTACCTCCATTTTTTTGAGAGGTGGTGACCGAGAGATGCATAAGTAACTCCATTGCAGCCAGCACCAGGGAAGTGTACTGCCGGGGGGTGGACCACTACTTAGCCACACAGGGGGCTATGGGGTGGCTGGAAGTTTGGCCCATTCCGGTAGATCAGCTCTGTAGGTATGTTATAGCCAGGAAAACAGTGGGACACTCACCAGGAGTGATGGCCCGACACCTAGCAGGCTTGTCGTGGATGAGTAGACCCATGGGGATGGTTGACACCACTGGAGCTTTCAGGGTGTGGAAGTTACTGGAGGGTTGGCGGAAAGAATTGACCACTGCTTCAGACGCCAGATGGCCCATCACTCTGACTCAGTTTAAGTCTATTTGGGGGGTCTTTCCCAAGGTTTGTAGGGATGATTTCAAAACCCAGCTGTTTAGCACAATGTTTCTTGTAGCTTTCTGTGGGGTGTTAAGGATGTCAAAGCTGATGCAACCTTCTAAGGTTAAGGGCACCCCAGGCCTGCTGGTGCAGGATGTAGTGTCAATGGGGAACAGGTTCGTCCTGCATCTCCACAGGTCTAAGATGACACAGAAAGGGCCATGGCACTGATATGAGGTGAAGGCTCCAACAAGGGGTGACTGGCAGGCGGCCTGCATCTTAGTTGATTATCAAGCACAATGTGCCATGCAGTGGGAGGCCTTTATCCAACATCTGGATGGTAGCCCGATGACAACTTATCTATTCAGGTTTATCCTACGGAAAGCTATTCAGGAGCTGGGAGTATGGCAACCATTCATTCCATATTGGGGCAGCAAGGAATACCAGGAGTGGGGCACTATCTGACTCAGAGATTCAGGCCTTGGGACGGTGGAAGTCTCAGGCATTCCTGTGCTATTGGAGACCACACTTTCAGTAACTGTTTCTTGTCTTTTGCAGGCCCTAGAGAGGACATTAAGCAAATCTGGATATGTGGCCATTCTTTCACCTGTTGGGCAACAAGGAGGGCAGCCAGTCAGCTGGGGGAAGCAACCTGTCTGTGCCACAACATGTAGCCCAGATTCAGTGGTTAGGGGTCAAGGATATGTGTTGGAAAGGGTTGCTTCCGAGGCTTCAAGGTGAGGCTGACCAGGGTATGGCACTGGACATTTTGGTGATTTACTTGGGTGGTGAAGACCTGGGCCACAGAAAGACAGTTAATCTGCTGCTGGCAATGAATGATGATTTACGATCTGTTAAGAGCTGGTAGCCCAGCATTACTCTCATTTGGTCCCACTTCTTGATGAGGAAACAGTTGCCACATGCAAAGCTGGTTGTCGCTTTGAACAGGGCTTGCATGCAGGTTAACAAGGAGATGAGACCTTTTATGGAGTCCCTGGGGAAAGCACTGTACTCAGGCATGACAACATTTACCATAACCACCGGGGCCTGGTGGTGGCTCCAGAAGGAGGCCAGCTGCAAGCAGAAGGTTTAGATAGCTTAATACATGATTTTTGTAGGATTTTGGAGGATAGGGTTGAGCAGGTGGCATGGGGGTCGGACCTGGTCCGGCCTGTGGTGGCATGAAACGAGCACATGAGGGAGGTAGCAGGAAAGTAGGGAACAACACCAGTTCTCATGAAGGCATCAGGGCCCCTGGTCAGCATGAGGATATGGGATCACAAGACCTGTACCACATGGGGGGTCTAGGTCCAGGCTCAGCAACATAGACTGCAAGGTTGGCGCCGCCAGATGGGGGGTGGCCGCCAGAACCTTGGCCATGTGACCTGTCCTGCTACAGCTGCGGGGGACCTCAGCTAGCACTGGAAGGGATTTCCTAAGCTGATGGGCAGTGCAGGGGCATGTGGTAGCCCATCCTCCCGGCAGCTCCCACTGGTCAATATTAAAAAGGTGACAGGTATTAATCTAGAACATTAATATGATAAAGGATTTAAGATAGTCAATAAAGATTAATATTAAGAATTGGAAATTCAATAAACACATGGCTGAGGCCATTTCTCTCCATGATCTGTGTGGTGTCTTTCTTGGTGGGGGGGGAGGAATGGGACCTACTGGACAATACAGAGGCAGCCCAAGGACTGCAGCAGCTGGCCTTTTGTCTGGGGGCCCCTCCCCCCACTTGCCAAACAGGCTAGCAAGATGCCTGTCCAGGGGTGTGGTCAGCAGCATCTGGACATGTCCTGTGATAGGACATCTCCAAGCCCCTCCAGGGAGCGGTTGGAGAGGAGAGGAGTCGAGAAGACAACTGGACTGCTGGATAGAGTCCAGTCCTTCTGTCTTCTCTCCCCATCAGATCACTCACCCGTCCCCCCTGGCATTCCAGGCACAGGGGTAGGCTCTGTAGGGCCCCCTTTTTGATGCAATATGGGCGACCGCATTGGGGTTGGGGAGTGACTTTTCGGGGTTTTCCCCTACAGGGGGTTTTCATGAGTTTTTTGCCTTGCCCAAAAAGGGATATAACAATACAGACATAGCCAAAATGTATATCCTGTAAACAATAAACGCATCGCTGTGGCCATTTCTTTCCAAGATCTGTGTAGTGTATTTCTTGGTGGAGGTGGGTGGGGTGGATGGGGGCCTACCAGACAATGTGGTAGAACAGTGGGATATGGACATTTTTTTCTTTAGTAAACTATAAGGTGTTGATTTATGGCAAATATAATGACCCCTGGAAGAAATGGGAAAAGAGTACTTTAAATATTATTTTTGCTGTTTTTAAATTGTATATATGGAATATGAGGTGCTTCTTTACACTTCAGCACAAACATGCCTTTACAAGCCGCTATTGTTGAAAATTCTGAAAGAACTGAAGGACATTTATTATACCAAAATGAATTTGAAAAATATTCAATATGTTCAGAGAATGCGGATGAATCTTCCATGGGTAACAGATAATGATTTTCCAGTTACTTGATTGATTCATTTTGCTTCTTTTCTTTTCACTTTTTGTAATTTAATGTTATACAATAGAATAAATTTTGAAGTGTTTATTTTTAGGACCTGTAACTTTCTTTTGCTTTTATTATATGAGAACATTTCTTGTACAGTCGTGTATGATTTCTTGAATAATAACTAAATTCCTCTACTCTTATCGAGAAGTGCCATGGGATCCTTAACAGGCAGACAGGACCTTGGTTTAACGTCTCATCCAAAAGATGGCACCTCTGAAGTGCAGCACCACCCTCTTGATGCACTCCATTGTCAGTATTGGGATTTATCCCATGTTCCCGGTGTGGGGCTAGAACCCACACCTTACAATCTTCCAGCCTCAGAGGCTAGTGTGCAACCTGCTGAGCCACTGACACTGTATAGTAATGTCAGATGTTAATTCAGCTGTTAAAAGTAAAACTGCTAAAAACTCAGAAACATAAAAACAAAAGGTCAATAAAAATCAATACATTCAATCAGAACAGTTCTCCAATATTAAAAGCAAGACTAATATCCAATAAAATTATCCTGCCAATTCTTATTGGTAAATGTAGCGGAGTTTCCAGGTTAAGGTTTCAGGGGCAGTAGTGTGTAAAGTTATAAAACAGCCCCAAAGAGATAGGAATTTTACAATAGCAAAATACCAGTTTTACAGAAAGAAACTGCAGAAACCACAAGTATACACTGTTATCTTTTCCTAACTCACAGGCCCAGATATTCAAAAGGGTTGCGCATGGCGCAACAGTGTTGCATCATGCGCAACCCACTGATGCGCCCCGGCGCGATATTCAAAAGGGAAAATTGTGCGGCACAAATCCCGATGCGCCAGAGTGCATCAGTAATTTATGCAGGTACAGGTAAGCGGGGGCGTGCCCATGCATAACCTGCACAACCCAATATTCAGCCCGGGATGTGAAGAGCCATGCATGCGCAACCCCTACCTGCGTCAGCATAAAGGTACACCAAAAAAAAAGGAACCACTGACGGCTACCCACAGGTGAGCTGCTACATTGCAGGGCGCAACATGGCAGCTGTCACCTGTGGATGGCCACCCGAGTTCCTGCTGTACCTGGCGGCACTCCCCATGCCTGATCATGGACATCTGTAAAAAAAGATTAATGTCCTATATCCCTGGTGGTCTAGTAGCACTCCCCCACCCGCCCACTGAGCCCAAATATGTGAATGTTTCATTCACATATCTGGAATGTGTAGTACGGTAGGGGCTGCATGCCCACTGGCTCATGCTGTGGACCAATGGGTGTGCAGCCCTACCGAGGTGTCAGTCGGCGGGTGGCGGGGCGGCAGGTGGGTGGGGTGCTACCACCCGCTGGCTGACAAGGGGGGAACGGGGTGGTGGGGCTCAGTGGGCGGGTGGGGGGTACCACTAGACCACCAGGGATATTGGAATTATTTATTTATTTTTTTACAAATGCCCACGATCGGACAGATAGCAGTCCACTGGACCACCAGGGATATAGGACGAAATAGTTATTTGTTTTTTTACAGATGCCCACTACCGGGCTGATAGCAGTCCACTGGACCACGAGGGATATAGGTTGGATTATTCTTGTTTCACAGATGCCCGTGATCGGGCAGATAGAGGTTCACTGGACCACCAGGGATATAGGACTAAATAGTTTTTTGGTTTTTACAGATGCCCGCGATATGGCTGCAGGGGATGTCAGTCCCCGACGGCTGCTACTGGCAGGGCACCAGGTGCAAATCGCCAGGATGGTGCCTGCACATGCAAATAGAACATAATGACATGCAAATTGCCCCATGTGCACCTTGCATACATTATGGACCCATTTGCATGTCAACTTTTGAATATCACAGTTGCTGTGCTTGGCGCAATGAAACTTGAGCTAGCGCATCCCCATGCTCCACTCTGGCCACTTGTGCTGGCGCAGTGCCACTGCGCCATGCACACTGGGGGTGGCTAGGGTGCGATATTCAATGCTGCTGAGCCATGGTGCAGCTCCATTGAACCTCGCCCAGTCCACACCCCTGCTCAGCCAAGTTGAGATGCGCCCAAGCTTGCGCCACAGCCTGGTGCAGTTTGAATATCTGGGTTCAGACAGTAATGCTCAAGTAGACCATAGGCCAATAACCCTCACATCTTTGTGCAATAAATGGTTCAAATTTAACTTAAGCTATGAAAACAATTCAGTAAATCAGCAGGTAAGTAGAGATGGAAGATTAAGTGGTCAGCAGGACAGCAAGTCAGCAAGCTGATTATAATGCTGGCTCTGGTGTCACTTCTCTGTGGCACTTCTCTGCAGCATACCAGTATTTCATTTCACATCCCTTCATACCACATTGACTCCAGAATGGCATGCCCTTCTGCCCTAGGCCTTCTGCAACTCCTGCAGCTCCTCTTACTATGTCTATCTCTCTCCGTAATTCTGTCATTTGACCCAGGATGTCTGAGCACCTTTCATGCAGAGAACTACAGAGATATGATCATTTCATCCTCTCTCAAACAGTCATCATAGAGCCATAAATAATTTATCTGGGCATTAAGCTCCCAGCTAACCTTAGTTCAGTAGTAACTATCATGCTTGATCTGTTAATCCCCACCATGGAGACAGATCTCTCCAATTGGCAGAAGCTGCTGTTACCCTTCTAGGGTAAAATTGCAGCCTATAAAATTATGCTTTTTCCAAAACTCCTCTTTTACCTAACTAGTCTACCAGTCCCGATCAGGAATGACAAGTTGCAAAAGCTGGAGTGCCTATTCCTTACATTCTTGTGGGTGGGAGCTAAACCCAGATTTAGCACGCAAAAACTAAGGGCACCAGGACACAAGAGGGCAGGATCTGCCTTGGCTATGGGTATATGATCAAGCTGGGAGAATATGACAAAACCTCTTCTGGTTATTGCTTAGTTCTGTTAGCTCTCCAGTTTGGATGCACCTCAAACAGAGCCTAGGGCTGCAGTCAACATAACATTATTGCACAAGGCAGTGTTACCTCAAATCCCTAGGGAAATCTCCTGTGTCGTAAAATTTTCAATGCAGACCTGGGATACTTTGCTAAGCATGGAAGAGTGGACAAGTCCCACACAGGGACATGGGAACCATTATGGTGCAATTAAAATAGTGGGATAATATTGATGGTGTTCCTCCTGGGCATCCCAATGAATCTGTCAAGAAGGGGACCTTTGTATCCTCAACACTAGTATGCTGGATTCCTTCCTACATCTCCAGTTTTGATATCGCCTAGCATGAGCACATATTTGGAGATCCCTCCAACTAGTTTCTGCCCTGGGTAGATGTTTGTTTCCATAGCCTAAATCAACCATATACACCTTAGTCCAACACATCTTGGCTTGGATAAAGCTTCCCACTATACTGAGAGACAGAATATTCTCTTTCTTACTTGAATCTCGCTGCCCTTTGCTTCATAAGCAGCAAGTTGCCTGGGCAAAGGAACTTCAGTTGCCCACCACTACGGACATGTGGTCAGCTATGCTCAAGGGGACTCACACTAATTTCAGGGACATGCGGTACCAGCTTATCCAGAAAAAGATTCTTCATAGGTGGCGTCACACTCCAGCAGTGCTCTGGATTGTTGTTAACTGACCTCTGCTGGAGATGTCACCAACTGGGAGGTATGCTCACCAATATCTTGAGATCCTGCCCTAGTAAACAAAGTTAATGGCTGAACATCTTTGAGTTATGTGAGGTAGTTCTGGGTAAGCTGCTTCCACATGACCCTAGGATGTGGCTACTGGGGTGACCCTAAGGGGTCACAAACTTCATAGACTGGCCCAAGGTTGGCTTCACTAAGCAGTATTAGAGGCAAAAAGACTGCTTTTACTTAAATTGAGATCTGACACCTCATCAATCAGAGCAGAATGGTTAGCTGCCTTGAGCAAAATTGTGGAATATGAGCATCTATCACACTTGGCAAAGAATAATATAGGGAGACATCATTTCATTTGGGACCCTTTTCTACTACAGAGACAGGTACACCCCAGCCCTTCTTGAATAATGTGAGGTTTATTCTAGTTACCTGATTTTTGCCACTCATGACTGTGTGTTATGGTGTATGAAATTACTCATTTATATTTACCTCACAATGCTTACTTTACTCTGCTCTATTAGATTTAGGTATTTCCTCTCTGTATTTACTGAATGACGTACAAATAAGGGGTGAGATGGAGGAAAATGAAAATGAGAAGCTGGTGTTATAGCATATGTAATGACCTATTATTTGTTGTTATGGTATTTTGTTTGCTATGTTGTTTCTGCTTCTTCTCTAATAAACCATTTTTTTTAAAAAGAAGGCTATGTTGAAAATCTGTGGTGAAAATCTTAAAAAAAAAAAAAGATATGAGTGTATGTTGAAAATTTTTGATGTCCACTCTTAAGCTGGGCAATTTTCAATATTTTGACCCCAAATTTTCAACACAGCCATTTATTCAAACACTCCTATGAACGTGACAGCTGTCATTTTTCAAATCCTGACCAAAATTGTTTTAACACATGTGGTGTGAAATGATATTTTGACTAGGAGTTGAACATTTTCATGTATTGGGTTTATGAGGTAGTTAATAGGAAGGCTACGTTGAATATTTGGTCTAAAAATTTGTTGAAGTAACCAAGTTATTAGTGAACATTGAAATATTTCCATGTTCACTCATAACTTCACTAATTGTAAACTTTTTAAAGAAACTGTCAAAAAAAACATTTTTTGACACCACCTTATAAGCTGGACAGGTGACATTTTTCAAATCCTGGACAAGAAGTGTTTTTGCACTTGTTGTGAGAAGTGATGTTTTGGCCACTACTCAATTAATGTCAAATGTCACATTTATAAGAGGAGTCATAACATGGGTATTTTGAAAATTTTATAACAAAATAAAAAAAAAAAAACATTATTAAAAATCATTGTGTGTAGTGCCAGATATTACCCCAACAGGTTGTACTTAGTGATCCTGTGCTGGTGAGCTGAGTTCAGGAGTGAGCTCATTCTGCCAGTTGGATGGGGTGAGGTTGGGGGGTGGTGCTGTTCTGCAACATCCTCCCCAGCCAGGGAAGGAAAACTGCAGAGTTGCCTGCACAGGTCCAGGTACCATATAGTGAGCACAACTCTTCTCTTGAAATAGGGACCTGCACTTTTGTCCCCATAGCTGGTAGGGGGCCTTATACATTGGCTGAGAGATGAACACTTTGCCCTGTGTGTCTGAATCTGCAACCACATGGAAGCACAGGGCACAGAGGGTCAAGCATTTCCACAGTCCACCACACAGCCCTTCAAATTTTTAACATCTGTTGGTGCATGGAAGTGCAGATCCATCGAGGCCCTACACTTCTGTAGGCAGATGGAGTCTTCTCTTGCTGCAGGGCCCAGAGTTCCCTGCATAAATGAGGATACAATTCCACTATCTCAAAAAGAAAGAAAGTTCTTTGCAAAACATTGTGTTAATGCAAGAGTTAGGGTTCAACTTAATGCAACAAAAGTAGGGAAATGTGGCGCTGTGGTTTCCAACCTTGACACCTCACCACCCCAAAGCAACAAAAGGAAAACTCCACACAAGCAAACATAGACTGCCATCATCAAGTAAGCAAACAACATACAACTCTTTTCAGACGACACAAATGCAGTAGCACTAAAGTGCTTTCTTTGTGGATTTGTATCTGTGGCAGCATATGTACAGGGCCTGTAGGAGCTAGTGCTTATGCAGCTACACTTGAGTGTGTATATATTGTACTGCGTGCATGAGTATGTATGGCTGCAGAAGCATAGCCCCTATGGGGGCCTGCCTTTTTGTAGACAGAAGGCCCCATGGGGCCTGCACCTCTGCAATCAGAAGTACAGCAGTGCTAGCCACCATGCCACACAGTAATTCTGCAGTATATCACAAAACACTGCAGTACGCTGCATGGAACAGCATAATTCAAGGGTAATTAAGGCCTTTTCTAATGCAGCATTTTGTGAAATGTCACTTACTGGAAGTTATTGCATTGCATCATGGTGGCTCTGCTGTACTCATGCATAATGTATAAGATACCTTGCTAGGTAACGTGATCTATTAGTGCATGCTTTTCTATATTAATCTGCATAACTGATAAACTGCTAACCCCTTGAACAATTTCTAGATCCACTGCTGAAATCACTATACCCACATTACAACAGTAATTTTGTTGGTGTAACTGAAGGTCCCATAGGGGCTTGCTCTTCTGAAGCCAGAAGTCAGTGTTTATGTCTTACTGTTGTGGCTGAAGAGGTGCAGGCCCCGGCCTGCACTTCTGCAGACAGAAGTAGCGTTGCAATTTTGGTATCATGGACTTCTGCTTCATCTGCACTTCTGCAGCCAGAGGTCAGTGTGTATGTCTGTGGCAGCAGAAGCACAAGCCCATCAACTGTTCATACATAGGAGCATGGACTTCTGCAGACAAAATAACTCTTCTAATTTGGGTATCATAGAATTGTATCTGTGGCTGCAGGGGCCTGTGCTTTTGCATATACGGAAGCAGTGTCATGATTTCAGTAATGTGAATTTGTATTTGCAGTGACAATTGAGTATGTGTATCTTGTGGGGTGCATGCTGCAGATACAAATCCACAAAGGTAGCGCATCAGTGCTACTGCTTTTGTATGATTTGGACGCAGTTGTATGTTGCTTGTCTTACCTGATGATGGCTGCCTGTGGTTGGTTGTGTGGTGATGTCCTTTTCATGCTTTGGGGGGTAAGGTTGGAAACCCTAATGCTACATTTCTGTAATTTTGTAGCATTAAATTAAACCCTAAATGCTGCATTAACGCAGTTTTATGCAAGTCATATATTATAGTTTTGTGGTAGTGTCACTTTAGTTAAGGTTTGGTAAAACCCCCTGATTTTGCACTTTAATAGCTTAACCCCTGTTCAACTGATTTGCATGAAATTTTACATTCACAGTCTTGGAAGCAAGGTTTCTTGAACTGCCAAGGTTTGCTCCAATCGGATGTGCAAATTCTGAGATACAGATAGCGAAAAAAGTGAAAAGAATCAGTTTTCTTTCTGTTTTTTTTTGTCATTGTCCTGCACCCACAGGGTTTGGAATGTTGGTCTTAAATTTTCAGGGTGGAAACTACTTTGTGCAGAGTGGTGCCTTTCATTAGTTTGGTGAAAAAATATTAATCAATTCCTGAGTTATAAGAATTAGAATTTTAGTTTTCATAACTGTTTCATATGAAAAAAGAAATTGGCAATATGAAAAAGGATGCTGTTTTATATGGGGGTAGTCTTGTTTCATGAGAAAAAAACATTTTTTTCTTAAGGTCATCATCTTGTTTCCATTTAAAAAAAATGTTTTGAAAACTCATACAAAACTGTATAATGGAAACACACCAACACATATATCTTGCTAATAGGGATCCCATTAGCTGGATTCTGCAGTTAGTTTTTTTGAAAAAAATGAACCAGACATGTGTTTTTAACACATCTTAAAAATATTTTTTTCATGAGACAATTTATTTTTTTTGTATGGCCCTTCAAATCAGGAATAGGGCCATATGAAGCAAGACTGCCTTCATAAAAAAAGAATATGGACTTAGTTTTTTTAACATTCTTTTTCAATATGAAGGAATCTTTTTTCATGAGGTTGATAGTTGTAAACCATAAAAAAAATTCCTTCATATGAAAAAGAATGTGAAAAAAAATTAGTTCAAATTATTTTTCCATATGAAGAAATCTTTTATTATTCAGTGAATTTACAAACAGTGGTGCTGGCCAGGATGTAATGCAAAACTGCACCATACTGCAGCAGAATTATTGCAGTGAACAAGGCCATTTTAATGGCATTTAATCCCTTTTGTCATGCAGTGTCACAGGATACTGTCTAGCATCCTGGCTAGCACCACTGTAAACTGCAGATAAAATAATGTGTGCAAGGAGAGGCCCTCATGATGTTCCAGCATTAGGGTTGAGAACCTTAAGGAAGACCCCATCCCTGATTTGCCAAGAGTCAGGACAGTGAAAATCAAATTTTTCCCATTTTTTCTGCTTGGGAGTTGGAGGTGGGAAGTTAGGGTTGGACACCCTGACACCACATTTCCCTACTTTTGTTGGTTAAATCTGAATCCTGACTGATGCATTAATTAAGTTTTCTGCAAAGAATTATATATAGCTATACACATATATATACATATATACATACATACATATATACAAATATATACATATATATATAAATATATATATATATATATTAGAGGCAAAAAATTCCATTTAATGCATTAGTTAGGTTTGTTCCACAGTGACAAAAGCAAGGAAATTCAGTGTTAGGGTTGAAACCGCCTTGGACCCCGCCCACACCCCCAACCGGCATTGGTGTGCATTGGGTTGCGGACTACTCTCACCCCATCAGATGTGTGAAGAAGCAGAGGTATAGGAGAATGGGGTGAGAGTTGGGACTTACAACCCCAATCGCACCCTGATGCAGGTTGGGGGTGTGGGCGGGGGGTTCAAGGGGGGCTTTCAACCCTAACACCGAATTTCCTCACTTTTGTCGCTGTGGAACAACCCTAACTAATGCATTAAATGGAGTTTTTTGCCTCTAATTTCCCTTCTTTTTGAGAATGATAACGAGAAATAGTGAATGTAATGTGGCGGCGGGAGTGCGGGGCCCGAGTAACACGGTACCCACAAACACAAATGGTAATGCGCATGGTGACGCAAAGTGAAACACAAAGATAAATGGTACTGTAGACACAAATGGTTAAAATAACGCAAATGCAAGTGCAAATGAAAATGCAAAGGGTAACGCACATGGTGCCATAGACGGGAACAGTAAGTGAAACAGGTACGGAACTGCAAGCAGAAGAGGTAAGGGTAACAGTAATATAAGTGCACAGGCTGGTTTTCCCCAAAAGCTGCATAGAGAAAGACAGTGAGTACAAAGAATGTATGCATAATTATAGGTCTTGGAGCAGAAAATAAGGAGTTGTAATACTAAATTGCTTACATCTCAGGAACTGTACAACATAGAAAAAAATTTAAAAGTCATATGATTTATGACTTTCCTGGCTAGTTTTGTACTTAGCCCCTATTGGAGGCTAGTGTTTTTCTGATGAAAAGTCCATATCTCGCACCATTTCCGAAATACGGGCCTTGAAAGGCGTTGCAAATGCCATAATGTTATCCTATGGGGAAAAAAGAGAAGTTCGGAGTGCCATAACTTTGCCTCCCTGTAATATTTTTTCACCACACCACTAAAAGGCACATCAGTGGAATATTGGCTTAATTCCTTCCAAATTTCAGCCCAAAAGACCAAACTGTTATTTTGCAGCAGGGCAGCAAATGATTCCTGTAATGTGGCAGATGCCGTAATGTTATCCTATGGGAAAAAGCATCAACTTTGGAGTGCCGTAACTTTGCCGCTCTGTAATATTTTTTCATTGAAACACTGAAAGGCACATCTGTAAGATGTTGGCTGCATTCTCTCCAAATTTCAGCCCAAAAGACCAAACTGTTATTTTGCAGCAGGGCAGCAAATGATTCCTGTAATGTGGCAGATGCCGTAATGTTATCCTATGGGAAAAAGCATCAACTTTGGAGTGCCGTAACTTTGCCGCTCTGTAATATTTTTTCATTGAAACACTGAAAGGCACATCTGTGAGATGTTGGCTGCATTCTCTCCAAATTTCAGCCCAAAAGACCGACAAACCATTCTTTTGCAGCAGGGTGGCAAAGAAGTGCTGTCATTTTCATACAGTCTGGAAAAGTACTATTGCACTTTCTGAAAGCTTTCACAAATTCATGCCACAGTGTCGCAAATGCGAAAGTACTTTGTGAAAGTAATTTTTCCAGAAATTTGAAATACATATTTCTGAGGTGTTTTACCACAAAATAAAGACATGCCTAGCATCCTCAGGGTCCGACTAGGTGAATACAAAAAGAATTAGGTTGCTAAAGGGTCCCAAATTTAAATGCCAAGCATGTTTCTGATGACTAACTGAAAACAAAATGGTGGATTTGCAACAGCAAAAGGGCCATTTGTGAAAGTAAAAACAGCATTTACGACACTTTTGAACTTTTCCCACTGATTTATAATGGGAACTTATTTTTTGAGAAACTTTTGAACTATTTAATATTTTTTCCATGAAATCTTCAAAAGGTACATCGGGCACCCAGCTGCACATTCCCTGAAGCTTTTGGACCAGTCGCACACACTGTGCAACCTGTAGGTGAGAGCAAAGAATTCACAAAAAAGCATAAACGTACATTTCATTGGCACTTAATAATTCCATAGCTGTATAATCGACCAGTACGAAACTTGGCAGATCCCAAGATCTACCATGCCCAGTCATGCATACCAAATTTAGGCAAATCTGTTGAACAGTGGCAAAGTTATTAAGGTGCAAAGTTTGACCCTTTAACCTTAAAATGGCTCCTCAACCCTAACTATAGTGGCACTACAGTGCCACTATAAATATATATATATATATATATATATATATATATATATGTATCTAGTTGCTGTCATATTATTTGGCTTTAATAAAAAGCAATTTTTTGCATCCAACAGTTATTCTTCAGTCTTGTGTGCTACTCCATGTATTCTTCTTCTGGAGACTGTCAAGACAAGGGTAATCAGGACAGTAGCCAGGATTTCAAAAACTGAAGCTCAGGCATTGGTAAATTCTGTGTAGGGCAAGTTGGTATCCATATCCAACTGACTTAAAGCCTAGTTAGCCAACATATGTAACCCAAATGAAGACCTAGACCTTAAGGCTAAAGTTTGGATACTATCCTGGTAACCAGGTTGTTGGAGGGGTTGCAAAGGAAGCCCTGTGAAAAGAGACTGTGAGATCTCATTATGTACACTCTGGAGGACTGGAAAGCATGGGGTGACATAATCTGGATCTTTAAGTACCTCTAAGTGGTAAATGCAGTGCAGGGAAGGACCCTTTTCCAAGGACTCCAGGACTTGGGGGCGTGCAATGAATTTGGAAGGAGGAATTTTAAGAAGGATGTGAGGAGTAATATCTTCACAGAAAGGGTGGTAGAAGCATGGAACTGACTGCCAGTAGAAGTTGTGGAGGCTAGAATTGTGGAAGGCTTTAAGCATGCATGGGATAGACACAAGGACATATTAGAGAAACAGGGAGTGAGGAGCAACCCCTGTGACCAGTTAGGGCCTGTGGAGTTACAATACGCAGGGAACCCTTGGGAAGACTGGATGAGCCAAATGGTCCTTTTCTGCCAAAAATATGTGGCCTAGTTGTCCTTTTCTGCTGACAATTTTCTATGTTTCTCTGTTTTTATCAGATGTGTTCTTAACATCAGTATTTTATATAAGGGATTACCTATCCCATTCTGCAACCCATGTTAGATCAGATGTGCTCTTAATATCACTCTTCTACATAGGGGATTGCCTATCCCATCCTGCAGCCCATGTCATTACTTGTTCAATAGTTTTACTACTGTAACCCCTTTGATGAAACTGCTCTGATAGTTACATCTTTTTTCTCCCCAAAAAATATCCTTGGTTGCAGTTCATTTTTAACTGGAAAAACTATGAGGAATATTATCTATGGTGTGGCAGGGCTAACAGCTCAAATATATTTGCTCTGAGTTGTGATCCATGAATTCGCAAAACAAAACATTGTTTATATATCAATTTTTATGTTGATTGCGTGCATGCACAAGAAACATTGCGTCAGCTTTCTCCACAAGCAGGTTGTGGAGGCATGGCACTGTTGTGCCCAATGCTCCCACAGCATTCAGAGGCTTGTCCCCCGTCCCCCAATGCCGTGGCACGCTGCTGCTGACACTAGTTCAGCCAGCGTGCTACAACCTTCTAAAAAAGTAGCCACTACAATCAGGGGCCGCCTCATCATTGCAGCATCATCCATCTGCTGCAATGAAGGAGTGAAGTGTCATTGCAGGGTGGGATGTGAAACCCCCTGATAATGTTTGTGAACAAGGCGGCGGCTTACCGCCATGTTCACAAACAATATAACCCCTCCTCTCCACCTTGTTTACTTGTTACCGACGCAGAGCCTACTCCCGTCAGCATTCTGTAACTCCCCAGTTTTGTTGCTGCCGAGGGTGCCCAATCCCCATCGGCATAATGACCCCCTCCCACACGGCTTTGTTCCTGCCGACGGGGTGCCCAATCCCTGTCAGCATAATGAACCCCCCACCACCATTTTGTTCCTGCCGACAGGGGTGACCAGTCCCCCATTGGTTACTGCTTGCCTCCAAACTGAAGCCTCTGCTGGCATGCTGGGAGACCACCCCAGCATGCCAGATACCCCTATGAAGGGAAAAATGGTCCCTGACGTCTTTTTATTTTTTGTCCTGAAGAAAGAAAAACTGCCCCTCGGTGCTTGCCCTGCCCCCACCCACAACCCGCACCCACCACTGTGCACCCTGCCTCACCCACCACCACCCCATACTTACCTCCGGAGCTCGGCGCGACAGTCTTGATATACTGGGAACATGTATGCACTCTTCAAAGCTGACTGCAAACTGAGGAAATGCTGGTAAGCTGTTTAATGTAATAAATAGGGTTTTTTCAACTTTAGTGCATATCTCGGGCATTTACAAAATGGGGTTTTTGGGACTCCTCCTCATGAATTCTTGAACTGTCATGGTGTTAATCAGCCCTGAAATGTGGTTTCGCGGTCACTGTGTGGAATCACCCTTTGGGGCAGATTAATGATATGACAGTGCCAGTGTTCATGAGGTGGGCTCTCAAAAAGCCTATGTTGCAAATTTGGTGGAAGAAATCCAAAAACTTACTGTTTTATGAGCGTGTGTTGTGCAGCTGCTATGTACACTCGTAACTTCGGGAATTTACAATATTTTCAAGCCAGATTTGCAGCATTGACATTTTGTCACACCTCCTTGTGAGCAGTATAACTGTCATTGTTCACATCCTGGCCGAAATGTGTTTTTGCGCTTCTGGCGCAGAATAGCGTGGTCGCTGTGGGAAACCAGTGTTCAGAACAGATTAGAAAAATGACAGTCACACTGTTCATGAGTAGAGGTCCTAAAATGCCTATGTTGAAAATTTGGTAATGATACTCCATAAAATGACTGTGTTATGAGAGTGTGTTGCACAGTTGGCACGCACACTCATAACTGCGCGACTTCATAATATTTTCACTTCAGATTTTCAACATTGCCATTTTCCCAGACCTACTTATGAACAGTACAGCTGCCATTTTTCCCATCCTTGCCAAAATGTGTTTTTGCACTTCCGGCACAGAATAGAGCGGTCGCTGTGGGAAATCACTGTTCGGAACAGATTAAGAAAATGACAGTGGCACTGTTCATAAGCAGAGGTCCTAACATCCCTATGTTGAAAATTTGGTGACGAAAGTCCATAACATGACTGTGTTAAAAGCGTGCATTGAACTGTTTCCACGCACCCTTGTAACTTTGCAAATTTGTAATACTGTCATGCCACATTTTCAACAGTGACATTTTTTCACAACTCCTTATGAACACTACAGCTGTCATGTTTCACATCCTGGCTAAAATACATTTTTGCACTTCTGACGGACAATAGCACGGTCACTCTGGGACTTCAGTGTTTGGGACAGATTAAGATTGATTGAGTGAGAGGGGGAAGTGATCGAGCTCAACTGAGTTCTGCTGGGACTGCTGCAGATTTGTTTGTGTTCAGACAAAGGCCCTAACACAAGAGCCCAGTACAAAAGGGCAGCCTGCAGCATTGGGAGAAACAGAACAAGAGAGTGAGTGAGGGAGGGGGAGTGCGCGAACTCACCAAAGCGCTGTCAGGACTGCTGCGGAGTTCTTTGTGGGCAGAAAAAGACATCAATATAGGCAGGGGCCCAGTACAAAAGGCCAGCCTGCAGTGGTGGGAGAAACAGTGTGAGCGAGTGAGACAAGGGGACTTAGTGAGCTCAACGGAGCTCTATCAGGACTGCTGGGATTTCTTTGTGGGCAGAAAAAGGCACCAATGCAGGCAGGAGCCCCGTGCAAAAGGGTCTCTTGCAGCACCAGGACAAACAGAATAAAAGATGAGAGAGGGAGACTGAACAACCTCAATGGAGCTCTGTCAGGACAGCTGCAGATTTCTTTGTGGACAGACAAAGGTGCCAATGCAGCCAGGAGCCCCATAGAAAAGCGCAGTCTGTGGTATCAAGAGAAACAGAATGAGCGAGTGGCAGAGCGGTAGTGAGCGAGCTCAACAGAGCTCTAGTGTGACTGCTGCAGATTTCTTTGTGGGCAGAAATTGCAGCAACGCAGGCAGGAGCCCAGTACAAAAGGTCATTTGGCAGCGCCGCCAGAAAGGAATGTGAGAGTGACAGAGGGGGAGTGAGTGAGTGAGTGAGCTCAGTGGAGCTGTGTTGGGACTGCTTCAGATTTCTTTCTGGCCAGAAAAAGCCACCAATGCAGGCAGGATCCCAGTACAAAAGGGCAGCCTGCAGGAGACAGAACGAGTGAGGGAGGGGGAGTCAGTGAGCTCAATGGGGCTCTGTTGGGACTGCTGCAGATTTCTTTGTGGGCAGAAAAAGACAGCAATTCATGCAGGGGCCCAGTACAAAAGGGCAACCTGCAGTGGCAGGAAAACCAGAATGAGCAAGTGAGTGAGCTCAACAGAGCTATATTGTAATTGCTGCAGATTTCTTTGTGGGCATAAGAAGGCAGCAATGCAGGCAGGAGCCCAGTAGAAAAGGGCAGCCTGCAGTGCCAGCAGAACCGAATGAGTGAGTGAGAGAAGGGGAGTGAGCAAGCTCAACAGAGCTTTGTCGGGACTGCTGCAGATTTCTTTGCTGGCAGAAAAAGGCGCCAACAGAGGCAGGAGCCCAGTACAAAAGGGCATCCTGCAGCGCCAGGAGAGCCAGAATGACTGAGTGAGACAGGGGGAGTGAGTGACCTCAACGGAGCTCTGTCAAGACAGCTGTGGATTTCTTTGTGGGTAGAAAAAGCCACCAACACAGGCAGAAGCCCAGTACAAAAGGGCAGTCAGCAGAGCCAGGAGAAACAGAATGAGCGAGTGAGAGAGGGGGAGTGAGCCTCCTCAATGGAGCTCTGTTGGGACAGCTGCGGATTTCTTCCTCAGCAGAACAAGGTGCCAACGCAGGCAGCAGCTCAGAACAAAAGAGCAGCCTGCAGCACCGGGACAAACACACTGAGCCAGTGACACAGGGCCACTGAGAGAGCTCAACAGACCAATATAATCAACATTCGGCATTGACAAATGCTTGTTATGTTTCTGTAATAGTTAAATCCCCAGATATAATATTGCGCTTGCTACAACTGACTGAAAGGTATAAATTCAGATTTATTGCTTCTGAGTCAAATACAAAGTCTTCCAGCTCACTTAAATCCTTCCAGAGCAGCAAAATAGCATTCCTATGACACCTATAAATTGCAATAGAACTATATGAAGGATTTTTCCCAGACTTTCAAATAACTTCATGTTCCCCAAAAACCAAGACTGAAATTCACATAACTAGGGCATTAAGTTGCTCCCATCAATGTACCTTGGATTTTTTTTAAATGCTGTACTAAATAAACAACTGGAGCATGTCAAAACAAATTCAGTAAGTTTCCAGAGAAAATTAATTAAAACTGCTCAAAGAACCTCTTGTTTCTGCAGATAATACTTTAAAGCCTGCAAGCTATCCTTGTTTGGGATATTTGTGTATAATGCCTCCACATTAAGGGTGACCATCAGCACATCTGGTTCAATTTCCAAATTATTCAGTGTATACAAAACATATGCAGAATCATTAATACGCAGTGGTAGATAAGGTATCAAAGTTTTGATATGCAGCAACTGTTAACCAACACTGGAAATGACCCAGCAGTGATCCTATGCAGGTTATTATTGGCCTTCCTTGGGTTGCTCAAAATATTTATTATTTTAGATAGAACATGAATAGTAGCCAATATAGGATGACTCGTGAGAAAAAAGTTGCAAACAGATTGAGAAATTATATTGTTAGTACTTACTGCATTAATATGCAAAGTAATTTGTCTTTAAAGAGATGCTGGATCTAAGAACAGGCATTTGTAAACACTGCATTAGACAGCTGTCAGTACTACATTGCTACTCCATAAACTGCTGAGTTTATAATACTATTGAACCCCCTTTGTCAACAGGTGTGATGACAATTTATGAATATGTCCATAATTTTGTCAAAGCCACTCTTTACACTGCACTTCAATTATCAAATGTTGATCATCCTTCTGGTTATTAAAAATCCTTTGACAGTCTTGTTGACATGCTCTCTTAAATGTCAGGACTGCAAGAGTCACTGTAAGACCGACAAGGATTTTTCTCTCAAAGACACTATTTATGTTGCAAGTTTGGTTTCTTCTGTAATCAAGGACAATGAAGGGGTAATTAATGAATGCCCAATTGATCTTTGTTTTTCAAAATGCATCCCCCTGTTAACATTTCTTGTGAAATTGTATCAGTCTACCATTGTATTAAACAAGTTTATAGAATTCATGGGTATGGATGACAAATGTACCCCAATTTCAGTCATTAGAAATGAAGAAAGATACACCACATTTAACTGCAGGGCTGTTGTTGCATGTTCTGATCAGCAGCAACTGTCAGTGGTAGCAGCAGTGTGAGGCAGCAGCTAGCAAATCAAACAAAATCATGGCATGTGTTATGAGAAACTTGATAAGATCAGTTCATCTTGACATGTTATAATGCCTTACACAGATCCTTGGTCTGGCCCTATCTCCAGTGCGATAAGCAGTTCTGGTCCACACATCTGAGGAAGGATACTGACATGACAGAGGTGCAGAGGGTCCAAGTTCACTGATGTCTTGGAGAAAATGGGCTAGGACAGTGGTTCTCAAGCCACAAATTCTTGTGGCCTCAATGTGCAGCAACTAGAATTTACTTGTGGCCTCACTCTTTCACTGTGCCCCTCAAACCCGCTGTTATGCCCCAAACTCCCTGATCAAATGTATTTTCATACTGTACACACTGAAACAAGTCCCTGAAGTATTTTCACATTAAAAATGTCTCCTGTATTTACAAAGGTAAGAAATTGTTAATTCAATTACCTTTGTAATTAGGGCTCTAGAGAGCTCTGTGGCAGAAGAAAATTGTGCTGATGGCTGCATTTGAGAAACAATGGGCTAGAAAGACAGACTGACAGAACTAGGGACTGTTTTGTATGGAAATGAGACAAGTTTGTGAAATATTATTACAGTACTTAAGAATCTGAAATGATAACAATCATACCAAATGAAGATCTTCGAGATATGTAAGGACAAAAGGACAAGGGGACACTCCAAGTCCCTGAAGGGTGGAAGAGTCAAGGGAAACATCAGAAAGAACTACTCTACAGAATAAGTGGTGAAGACTTGGAATAGTTTACCACAGTATGTGGTATCAGTTGATACTTTAATAATCAACAAGCTCAGAGTACATAAGCAGTTAGAAGAAAATGGGGTGACAGAGTATCCCACTGAGCTGGTGGGAGGAAGGAACTTGATGGACTACTGATCCCCCCCCCCCGCAGATTACATTTGTACAGCAGACCCAGCAATGGTGCAACAACTTGTAGTAGTAAATGTCATGTCACAAAATATCACATGACAAAAGGGCCTTGCTATTGAATTACATTGTTTCCTGCAGTATATTGCAGCATTTTATATTATACTGCAGCATTACTGTGTTGTATCCTGTGTAATGCCTTGCTATGTATGTAAGCAGTGCGTACAATATATGTATATTTTTACAGTGCCATTTGCCATGATGAAGCTCTCTATCACAGTTTTAGTTAGATATATCCTGCAGAATACTGCAGGAACCAATGTAGTCCAATGGCAGTTATTCCTATTTGTTAAGCAAGAAATGATGACAGCATATTACTGTGTGTTTCACCCTTCAAGTAGTTGACTTTATGTATGTCTGTATGTATGAGTTCAGCCCCACCAGTCACAGCCATTCCAATGGACCACCTTGCCAGCTCTGATAGTGAATTAGTAACAAGACAAACTACACTGTCAGTGTTATTCTATGGCCAAACTAAACTGCCACATTCTGTGATCACCCAAGTTCTATACAAACGAGTGAGTGAGGGAGGGGGAGTCAGTGAGCTCAATGGGGCTCTGTTGGGACTGCTGCAGATTTCTTTGTGGGCAGAAAAAGACAGCAATTCATGTAGGGGCCCAGCACAATAGGGCAACCTGCAGTGGCAGGAAAACCAGAATGAGACAATTCATTGGTGAGGTGGTGGTCCTTGATCTCCAGCAATTCTCTATTGCAAAAGACACTGGCTTTCGAAGACACCTGCAGGACTTCAAGCCCAAACACAACTTTACATCCTGCTTCATATTTTCTTGATATGTTAGCCTCAACAGTATATGAGGCAATATGAATAAAGATGGTGATGCTTTTTAAGCTGGCAGATGAAAGTCATGGGCATTTGACTAATGACATCTAGAGCAGTATGACTGTATGGATTCAAAATCAAGCACCCCAAACATAATCATCCCACCACCACAACCAACACCTATGGGAGTTACATTAAGTCAGACTACCTCATAGAAACACAGCAATTGAATTAAGTGCCTTATTATCGGCCAGCCCAGTGGCATGGAGGGCTGAGGCAGCATGCCTACCTCCTGCCATGCTGGCGACTCATGTTCACGGTGCAAGTGGGCCATTGGGGGTCGGCTGGGGAGGGAGAAGATTGAGCGTCTGGAAGACAGCTCTCCTCTCCCAGGGGTGGTGGAACGGAGTCCGCTGCATGCCTGACCCCTAGCAGAGGCTGAGGGTCAACACCAGTGGCTCACACCTAGGGGGTGGTTACAGGGCAGTCGCCTGACGTGTTGCATGCAGGAGTGCACGTGGCTCGGTCATTGGTGGCATTGCATGTTGCTGTACCACTCGGGTGGGGAAGAAAAATGGAAAATGGCCCTTCAGACGGATGACTATCTGACGTCGCAGGCCCCGCTGTTGCGATAGCAGCAGCCACTCGCATAGGATCCAAACCGGTGGGTTGAGGGATCCCCACTGCCCCGCCATGGGGGTAAAACCATGGGGGGAAAAGAGAGGACAATACTGTGAGCAGGAGACAGGGCTGGGCAATGTGGCAAGAGGGAGCTCCATAGGGGATGGGTAGGAGAAAATAGATTAACAGAAAAAAAAGTGCCTTATTGTCAATCCTGGAGGGGAAGTACAGTGGGCAAAACATTCTATGGTTCATCCAGTCACTACAAGACATCTGTTTATACCCTCATAATCTGAATGAAGGTATCTTTTTGATGGATATTGGCAGTAACATGTTTAAGGTGAGAGATTATGGAAATTTCAGACAAACATGCACAGCTGAAAGAAACATTTTATAACGTATTGGACAGTACTAAATACTGTCAGTTTTTCCGAAACACAATGAGCTCTTCCATCATTACCAGCAGATACAAAATGCTCCTCAACATTGCTTAAGTAAAGATTTCCACAGAGTGAAGCTCCATCTTTTATATGGTGGAGAGTTGTGGAACAGAAAGATGTGTCCTGGGATTTGGAATTCAATGGTGTCGACTATAGTGGATATCGATCACAAATGGGGTGGTTTGTTCTGCAAAACTCATTCTGCTTCATTGACTATACAAACAGACAATCAAAGATTAAACTGCAGAATCAGCAGCTCTTAGCATGGTCCTTTTAATGGTAAGTCTACTTAAAAGCCACTTACACCATTCAGATCATCTACAATATCACATCATACCAATGCTTGTGACAGTAGACATGGGGACACTAGTGGTGGTGGTGCTGATGATGACTGTGACAATAATGATGCAGGTGGCGTTACCCCTAGTTCAAGTGAGTCCTCTCAGGAGTAGCAACAGCCTTGGGATACCCTATGCATTAATAAAGTTGTAATGAGGTTACATAGAAACATAGAAACTGTCGTCAGATAAGGACCTCTAGGCCAATCCAGTCTGCCCATAAGCCTTATACTTGTATGCAGCCACTGACCCTATGTGGTCAATGGCTTTTCATCTCTCCAACCCCACAAGATTCCCTTATGTCTGTCCCAGGCATGTTTGAAATCCTCCACTGTGCTTGCTTCCATGACCTCCTGTGACAGCCAGGAGGTTTTTCACACAACTTTCGGACAGGTATGATAGGATTAAAGTGGACACACAATTTTCCCTAGAAATACTACCAGATCCAACAAAAAAGACATGTTCATTCCCCCTGAACAGATGTGGTCTAATAAACAGAAACTGTTGCATACATAATAATATACTGTACATATGCTGGAGCAGTAAAAATAGCTTAATGAAACCAGTAAGAATGTGTATACATAATCTCTGAGTCATTCTACTCCTTTGCCTCATCGATCTTCTTGTGGTGCCAGCAGCAAGTGTGAGTATAACATCAAAAACTTCAATAGTGATGATTCTGTGAGGACCAATGATATTTAGTAGTTTTTGTGTAACTGACACAGGCAGACCACAGACATTTTGGAAGAAAGAGTTTGTCTCAAAGTACACGATGCAGGTTTATCTAAAAGAGCCAATGTCTAGCAGAAATACTGATCCAATCCTGTTCTGAAAAGACAGGCAAGTCATTTGGCTCACACTGGCTAAAGTAGAGCTGTATTTTGTCTGATGCCTTCTAACATCTTTCACTTCAGAAAGATATTTCAGTTAACTGGGGATATTGTCTTACCACCTCTCTTAAGGCTAGATTCAGAGAATCTTGAATTCTTAGCCTTTCTCAGACTCAGCTTACCACAAATCAAAATATTTCACATGCCCAATATCTTTGGTTCTCACTTCCCCACCTCCTGATGACAAGTCTCCATGTACTCCCACTGGCACTTGCTCTACTTGCATAATACAGCTTACCACTAGCAGTAGCAGCTCAGCAGCAACAATAGCAAAAGGACTCCTTTAATGCACCACTATGGATCTTCATAAGGATACCATGACTAAGATATTTAAATCACCAATGAAATGGTACCAGATCAATACGTTGATTCAATAATGCTACAGTCAAAACCATGCGGCAGAAGAAGTGTAGGGGAAAACAGCTACAGGGTACAAAATACCGCAAGGATGAGATAGTAAAGGTGCAGTATTGTACCTCTGTAGGTAATGGCTGGAAGGCAGTGATGCAGAGGATAATACCTCTGCTCGGTGTTGATCCACTGAGCAGCTGTCATTGGTCAGAGAGCAGAGCTACCAGCAGTGGAGGGAAGAGGAGTGTCTGTGGACCAGGATTCGAATCCTGGTCCCAAACTACCTGTTTGACTTTTTGTGTTTTTTATTCATGTATTGTGCATTTTATGATTACCCCCTGCCCATGTTTCTCCCCATCCCAGAGTTGACTCCTCCCTGTAAGTGATTATTTAAATTTGATAGGGTTTGGGATGTAGACCCCATAATGGGGGTGCAGGTGGTGGCACCCCCCCAAAAAAAAATGTATCATTTATGTTTTCTCTGCACGCATATTCCTGCTTGGTGTTGCTACTAAGTGATCAAATTGAATTTGCTGTATTGACAGTGCAGTACAGTATATTGCCATGCTGTCTGTGTCCGTGACATTATGATCCTGTGCCACATTAAACATATAGTGGATGTTGTCAGTAAGATCCCACTGTGAATGAGATGAGTAACAGTATACTTTAGAGCTCTTTGCTAGTCAGTTTGTTACAGATTTACCTATCCTTTATCCTTGTTCTCCTCCACCTTCTCATTTTCCTCTACAACCTTATCTATAGCATATGTATACTATAAAAAAAAAAATTAAAAAAATTGCCATTAATGGATGGTAAAATATTGAGAAGTTCAATATAATGTACTATATTTAGTTTGTGTTCACTTGTTTTGTATGTTTCAGGATGCATTTCTTTTGTTTTGAGTGAGATATAACTGTATAATTCAATAATCTAATGGGTAGTGGAGAATATTGTAATTGGCATTGTGATAAGGCTGAGACTATAGGGTTATATTCCCTGATGCCAATAATGCTTATTTATTTCACTAGTTCATCAGGCTGAGCCACTATGGCCTTAGTGTCTGCAGACTCCATCAACACCACCTGTCACAAATAAGCAAGCAAGAATGATGAATATTCATTGCTGGCCTGAAGGCTCTTATTATCCCCTATTCATTGTCTGCTTTTACCCATTCATATTACTGAATATGGAACAGAAATGGATCAGCCAAATTATCAAAGTCAGACTTAATTCATGGGTCCCAAACCAAAGTCAAGCAGAATTTGTCGATGGCCAATGCTTCTTACCTTTAAACCACACATCAACATACACCTCCATAGCCACCTCTTTAAGTTTCTATGCAAGAAATGCATCAAATCACAAACATAGGGCTGCTACAGAAAATAGAAAAGTGGTGCTATTCATAAATGCAACTATGTAGAAAATAAAAATGAAAGCACTTGCACAGTAGCTACAGAAACTGCATACACATGATATATAAAAGTTACATAGAAACAGAATTTGTTGGCAGAAAATGACTGTTTGACAACCCCAGCCCCAGTCTGCCCAGATATTCACTGCCTATGTAGTCTCTGCTGAACCAAACTGGTCATCACAAACCCTCCCTGTTCCTTACTTATTTTCTAATTTTTGTTTATTCAGTGAATTTACAAACAGTGGTGCTGGCCATGATGCAATGCAAAACTGCACCATCCTGCAATTGAATTATAGCAGTAAACAAGGCCATTTTAATGACATTTAATCCCTTTTGTCATGCAGTGTCACAGGCTACTGTCTTGCATCCTGGCTAGCACCACTGTAAACTGCAGCTAAAAGAATGCGTGCAAGGAGAGCCCTCCATGATGCTCCAACATTTCATGCTGCACACAGTGCTTTGTCAAGGGAGGACCCTCATCCATGATCACTTTACATACTTAAACTTTAAAGGAACAGTCTCTATGTAACTCGAGAGACAAACAAAAAGGCATACAATACCATGTTCATACAATAAGTTAAAAACAGTGCAAGTAAACAGAATGAAACTGCATGATGAATGCTGAGGGATTGCAAGAGATTTTTAGAGACATCAGTAGTTCAAGGAATAATAGTTTCAAAAAGAGTCAAAAAGAATGAATATAATTTCAAAAAGCAAATGCGAATGCATCTAATATCATACAGCTTATTGCATCTTACTTAAGCAAATCACTGATTTACTTTAACCAAAGCAGATCCCTTCTTCCATATGACTTAATAAAATGTCATCAAGGGCAAAATTCATAGGAACACAGAAAAAGATACACTAGAAAGGCAGACAACTCCTGTTGTTATGCCTCGGTCTGTTTAGTTCTCCCAAATGAAAAAGCCTCCCACATAAACAGTAAATTATTCATGTTGCCACCTCTATGGCTTAGTTGTACTTACCAATCCCTCTAAAGGCGAAATTATGTCTCTGGCAATTCAAACCAACATGTTGTGTAAGGGCAGTTTCTTCAGCTCTCTTATCTACTGCCCAAATGAATGCTCCTACTCAAACCTTCATTTTTTTCACTTACAGTGAACACCAGATTGCATAGATTGAAAACTGTTTGCAATTTATTCTGTGTCATGTTACAGGGTTTCTCATATTTGGGTCCCTTTAATAAATTATTTGTGTCAGCACACTTGCAGATGTACATGTTCTGCATCTGGTGAAGCCAGGGACATAGAGTAACTGAAGAAAATCTGTGTTTGATTGAGGGATCTGCATATTCATTGAGAGATAAGATTGTGGAACTCTGACCATTCTGTCATATGGCTGACATATTTCTCTACAATTTCTGTATGTTTCATTTCCCACAAGGCCAAGACATTAAGGTTTATTAGAAAGGGAGGCCACTTTTCTGAAAAGGTACATGGGAAACGCAGATGTGTATTCCAATGTCTGACTTAAGCCTTTACCTTGAACATAGACGTGTTTAGCAATAACAAGGAGTTCATTTTCACAGGGGACTGGAATTCCTGCTAGCTGGATCAAAGGAAAAGGGTCCATAAAACAGGAGATCAAAAAGCCATTACTTCTGTTGATAACACCGTAAACTTCAAATGGAAATACGTTTTAGAAAAGGTTTATGCAGACATGTCTAGAAAACCCACTGTTAACCTAATTTCAATTTTCAATTATTTTTTTTTATACTGGAAAGTATGTGAGCAAAAATGCCTGTTTTCAGAGATGCCCTATGATACACATATTCGATGATGCAGAGAAAAAGATAAAAACAATATTTTAAATATTTTACTATATTTTTAATAGGGAACAGTGTATATGACAGGATCATCTGCTAATGTATATTTCAATTTCAATAGTGGCAGGAAGGAAATGCAGATCAAAGGCAAGCCCAGGTGGGGTTAGGAAAGAAAACAGGAACAAAATACTGATAAAAGTTTGGAACCAGCAAGACAGACTCCTGCTGGCCTAGAGATGAACAATTGGACCTGAGAATATTAAGGCCTAGCCAATCAGAAGGCCAGTTTTCAGACTGCAAAAATTGCTAGAAAACCCTCTTCAGAGATTCTGGGCATGTTAGCCCAGTTTTCTGACATAGAGAAAACTGTCTGAGACACTAAAGACAACTACAAAAGAAACTGGGACTCTGAGAGAAGGCAGAGAAGAAAAAAGGGACTTTGCAGAACTCATTTATTTTCTGGACTCTGATTTTCTCTACAAAAAAGGTAAAAATTATCCAGTTAATTTATTAGTCAGTTTTGCATGTATTTTCCAACGTTTTTGTAGTTATCCTGTAACCAAAATTTCAAATTATTTGTCTGTGTGTTTATATGATGATTATTTAAGTAATCAGGAAAAGCACTTGCTTCTATTTAAAAAGAAACACTACTGCCTGGGAGTGCTTTTTTGTGTGAGGGTTTTGGGAAGATGTATTCAGTCTGTAACATGCCTGTTGGCACCAAGGTGTCACATGCTACTGAAACTAGGATTCTGGAAGGGACTCTTGGGGCCTAAAGTAGGGAAAGTATGCAAGATCTCTGGAAGGGGTCTATAGGATTTGAAACAGGTTCCTGCACTACCTGTAGGAGAAGACACAAGCAAGATTATGAGGACAGCCCCGAAGAGCTTGAAATATCGGGGTTCTTCCCCAGTGCAGCAACCAAGGAGGGTTCTCACCTGGCTACAGACTCAAGGCTGTATTTTAGCCTTAACCAGGTAGAGAGGAAGCCCAGGGGCCTTGTGGCAAGTGTTCAGTTGTGAAATTAGCAAGCACTCTAAAAGGACACGAAGGGGGTATTTCCTGACTCTCTTGCATAGATTGCACTTAGGGGAAGATGCTGTGAGCTTAGTGGACCCAGTCCCCTGGAATTAGTTTGTGACAAATATGTCACCAGATTTTTGGAAACTAATGAAGGTTACTCTGGGAGTAGGAGTTACTAATTTACCAGTAGGGATATAGGTGGGACATTATCCAAGATGCCATATCATTTGAAGAATGTCAGGAATGTAATGATTTATTGATCCCTAAAGGGAAGAAATGGGTCTGGGAAACTGGATGGCAAACTAATACAAAACTCTGTGATCACAAAAAAGACATCATTGCATTGAGTAATTTACTAATTGACATGGGTTGTACGATCAGCTTATCTGAAATTTTACCAGTCCCTAGAACTACTGAAACAATCGGCAACAAAAACAAAAATATTAATGAATGGCTATGCAAATTATGCTTTAAACCAGACATCCCCTGTATAATCCACTGGGACGATTTCATTGACAGATCCTCTCTTTATTGTTGGGATGGACTCCACCTTAGCAGGCATGGTAGCACACTTCTTGCACAGGTGCTCACAGACTGCCATCAAGCCGCTGCAACTGGGTGCCCTTTTCCACTTTTCTCCCTTGCAGTCATGCAGTGTGCAATGATGCCAGTGACTGGGTGCACGCACACTTCCGTGTGAGCCCCTGTCAAGTGTCTGCCGCGCCCCCACTCCCATGTTATGCGGCTCTGTGCCATCGAGCCCCAGCCTCTGCTAGGGGTCAGACAGGCACCGGCTGATGGAATCCCCATCCCCAGAGATGGAGAGCAGTCCATTGGATGCTCAATCCATCTCCTCCCTGCTGATCCATGGCGACCAGTGCTCATTCCCTAACACGGGTCGCCGGCATGGTGTGAGGTGTGGCACCCACGCCTCAACCCTCAGCACCACCAGGCCGGCCTGATTGACTTTTTTGACTGGGTGATGAAGAAGGTTTATCAGAGAGGAGAGGTGGATATCACTTACCTTGATTTCAGCAAGGCCTTTGACACCATACCCCACTGACGACAGTTGAACAAGCTAGGTAACCTGGGGGTGGGTAACAAAGTGGAAAACTGGATTAGCAACTGGTTGAGGGACAGGAGGCAGAGGGTGGTAGTAAATGGGATCAAATCAGAGGAAATGAGGGTGACCAGAGGGGGTTCCTTAGGGATCAGTACTGAGGCCAGTCTTTTTTAATATCTTCATCAGTGACATTGCTGAAGGGCTAGAGGGGAAGGTCTGCCTATTTATGGATGATACCAAGATGTGCAACACAGTAGACGAACCAGAGGGGGGTTGCAAGAATGAGGAGGGATCTGAGAAGGCTGGAAGAGTGGTCAGAGGTGTGTTAATTAAAGTTTAATGCAAAGAAGTGCAGGATCATGCACCTTGAGAAAAGAAACCCTGCAGAGAGCTACAGGATGGGGAGGATTGCTGACAGTCAGCAGGGAATGAGGGATTTAGGAATAATCATTTCAGAGGACCGAAAGGTTGCCAAAAAGTGTAACAAGGCTGTGGAGAGGGTCAGCGGGATGTTGGGATGCATATGAAGGTGTATCACTAGCAGAAGAAGGGAGGTGGCGATGTCATTGTACAAAATGCTGGTGAGGCCTCATCTGGAATACAGTGTTCAGTTCTGGAGGCTTTATCTTTGCAAAGACACAGGCAGGGTGGAAGTGTTCCAGAGAAAGGCAACCAAGCTGGTGAAGGGCTTGCATCAGAAAGCATATGAGGACAGATTAGAAGACCTCAATATGTATACACTTGAAGAGAGGACGGAATGGGGTGATATGATAGAGACCTTCAAGTATCCTAAAGGCTTGAACAAAGTGCAGGTTTTTGACATCTTTCAGTACAGGAGTTGCACAAGAACAAGGGGACACGATATGAGACTGACGTGGTAAGCATAAGGGGGAATATGAGGAAGCGTTTCTTCATGGAGAGTGTGGTGGATGCTTGGAATAGCCTACCCTAGGAAGCGGTGGGTGCTAACACAGTGGGGAGATTCAAGCATGCATGAGAGAGACATAAGGGAACCCTACTGTAAATGGGGTGAAGAGAGGCGATAGCCAATGATCAAGTACAGTCAGTGGCCACAGATGCAGGCAGGGAATACGGGCAGACTAGGTGGGCCTAGCGGTCCATATCTGCTATCAGCTACTATGTTACTATGTTTGTATAGTGGTATCGCCACCTTCCTCCTTCTGCTAGTGATACCCCTTCCTATGCACCCCAGCATGCCACTGGCCCTCCCAGCCACCTTTGTACTGTGGTAGGCCACCTTTGGGTCAACTGAGATGATAAGCCCCAGATCACTTTCTTCCCTGATGACTGTCAGCAACTCCCCCCCCCCCCGAATCCTGTGGCTCTCTTCATGGTTACTGTACCCCAGGTGCATGATTTTTCACTTTTTAGCATTGAACCTCAGTTGCTACACTTCAGATCATTTTTCCAGCTTTCCTAGGTCCCTCCTCTTTTTCTCCACCCGATCTGGAGTATCCACCCTGTTGCAGATCTTTGTGTCATCTGCAAACAGGCACACTTTTCCCTCCAGCTCTTCCACTATGTCACTAATTAAGATCTTAAAAAGGACTGGCCCTAGGACTGATCCTTGAGGTACTCCACTGATCACCCCTCTTTCCTTGGATTGGATCCCATTTACCACCACACTTTGCTTCCAGCCCCCCCAACTAGTTTCTAACCCAGTTATCCACCTTGTGTCCCTTGCCCATGCTACCCAACGTATTAACCAGTTTATTATGTGGGACAGTGTTGAAGGCCTTGCTGAAACCGAGGTAGGCAACATCCACTGCCCCTTCCTGATCCACCTCCCTCATCACCCAGTCCAAAAAATCTTTTAGATTGGTTTGACATGACCTGCCTACTCTGAATCCATGCTGTCTCAGATCCTGGGCTCTGTAGGATTCCAAGTGTTCCACAATAATTTCCTTCAGTAGTACCTCCATGCTCTTACATGCTACTGAGGTGAGGCTGACTGGCCTAATGTTTCCCAACTCCTCCCTGCTATGAGCTTTGTGAAGAGGGACTATATGTGCCCTCCTCCAGTCCTCTGGAACTACTTCTGTGTTGAGAAATTCCCTGAACATGGCTGCCAGCAGTGCAGCTAGCTCCCTCCATAGTTCCTTTAAAATACTGTGATGTATTCCATGTGGTTCCATTACATTGTCCACCTTCAGTTTTGTGATTTCCAGGACTCTCTCTTCTGTAAATGGACTGGTGTTCACTTCCCTCTCCCCACTGTATCTGTTGCCCAGCTGGGGTCCCTGTCCCTCCACTTCTTTAGTAAATACTGAACGGAAGTATTTGTTCAGTATTTCTGCCTTTTCCAAGTCTCCCTCCCTTCATCTCCTCTGAGCCTTACATTCCCCCCCCCCGGACTTGCATCTTTCACTGATGTACCTATAGAATGTCTTGTCCCCTTTCTTCACCATCTGGGTTAATCTTTCCTCTGTTTGCACCTCAGTGATCCTAACAGCTGTCCCTGCTTTCTTCAGACAATTCAGGTACAGCACCATAGCCTCTTCTTTTTGTGTCTCCTTATACTTTCTGAAACTCAACCATTTGGCCCTTACTTTCCCTACAACTTCCTTTGAGAACCACAGTGGTTTCCTCCTTCTCTTACCTTTGTTTCTAAGCCTTATGCACTGGTTTATCACCTCCACTATGGCTCCTTTTAGGTGTGCTCACTGCTCCTCAACACCCCTTCTTGCCTCCTTCCTCACCAGGGCTTCTTTAGCACATATCCCCATTCTAGAGACGTCCATCCTCCTGAAATCCAAGATCCTCACCTTTGTGTGGCTTGAATGCCTCCCTGTAAATATGTCAAATCCCACTGTTCAGTGGTCGCTGGACCCTAGGTTACTTTCCACCCAAACTTCTGTTATTCTGCCTCCATTGGTCAGTACCAAGTCCAGAACTGCCCTGCCCCTTGTGGGCTCTAGCACTAGCTGCCTGAGGCCTGATCCTTGCAGGGAGTCCAAGATGCCTCAGCTCCTGGTTGAGGCAGCTGCCAGGATGATCCAATACATGTCTGACATAGTAAAATCTTCCAGCAGTAGTATTTTCCCTCTTGTAGCCAATTCGTGCCTTTCATCCTCTAGCCCCCCATCCACCTCCTCCCCCTGAGCTGGAAGCCTGTAGATCACCACCATGTGAACTACAGTGTCATTGCCTGGCTCAAGGGTCACCGGCAGTGCCCCCCCAACTTGTACCGCAGTTGCTTTTATATGTTTTCTGACATACAGGGCCTACCACCCCCCTTTTCACTCTCCTTATCCCTCCAGAATAGAGCATAACCTGGTACACTTACCTCCCAGTCGTGATTTGAGGTGTACCACATCTTGATTATTGCCACTATGTCCAGGTCAGCATCTACCATGAAGGCCACCAGATCTGGAATTTTATTTCCCAGGCTGTGGGTATTTGCAATCATGGCTTTCCATGTTTTATTGCCTGCCTCCCTTATATTCCCTCTTTTACCATCTTGTTTTTTCCCTCCAGCCCCAGATTTCTTCTTTCCCTATCTCCCTTTCCCTACCATACCCTCAATGGTTGGTTTCGGTGTACCTGCCAACAACTTTTTCTCCAGCTCCTCCATTCTGGCTGCTCTAACTTGTGGAGGTGGATTGTTTCAGTTTCCCTGCTCCCATCGCCCCTCCTCCCTTGGCTAGTTTAAATACTTGCCCAGGAAGCATTTAAACTGTTCATTGAGGACCGCCATCCCCTTTCCGGATGGATGTAGGCCATTGCTCATGTACAGGCCCAGATCGCTGCAGGTGGCTCCCCAGTCCTCAATGAAGCCATAACTCTTATCCCTGCACCAGCCCTCCAACCAAGTGTAGAAGCTTCTGATACAGAGATTCCTAGCCTCCCCCGGCTGTGGACCAGCAGCATCTCTGAGAATGTTACAGAGCTTGCTACCTTCCCAATGTGCTCTCCCAACTCCATGAAGTCCTCCTGCACCTTCTCTATGCTTGCCTCATCCCTGGCTAGGCCATTTGTCCCCAGGTGGACAATGGTCTCTAGTCTCCCTCTTCTTGCTACTGCTTTTGTGATCCTCTGGATCTGCTGCCCCTCCCTCTGAGCTGTGCCTCCCTCTCCACCTCACTACCTGTGTTTAAATCCATTCCCCAGACAATTCAGTCTCCCACCAGGAATAGCTTCCTCTCTTCCTCCCTCCCTCTCCCCCTCTCTCCTTCTCTCCCTCCTTCTCCTCTCCCCTCTCCTCCCTCCCTCTCCCCCTCTCTCCCTCTCCCCTGCCTCCCTCTCCCTCCCTCTCCTCTCTCCCCTCCCTGTCCCTCTCCCCTCCCTCCATCTCCTCTCCCTCTCCCTCTTCACCTCCTCCCCTCTCCTCCTCTCTCTCTCCCCTATCCCCTCCTTCTTCCTCTCTCTCCCCTCTCCTCTCTCTCCTCCTCGCTCTCTCCTCTCCCCTCCTCTCTCTCCTCCTCCATCTCCCTCTCCTGTCCTCTCCCTCCCCTCTCCCCTCTCTTTCTCCTCTCTCACCCTCTCCCCTCCCTCACTCTCTCCTCTCCCCTCCCTCCATCCTCTCCTCTTCCTCTCTCCTCCCTCCCTCCCTCCCTCTCCCTCTCTCTCCCCTCTCCCCTCTCTCCCTCTCTCCCCTCTCCCTCTCTTCCCCTCCCTCTCTCCCTCCCCTCCCTCTCCCTCTCTCCCCTCCTCCTCTCCCTATTTCTCCTCTCTTTCCCTCTCCTCTCCTCCTTTCCCTCTCTCTCTCCCCTCCCTCTCCCTCTCCCCCCTCTCCCTCTCTCCCTCCTCTCTCCCTTTCCTCTCTCCCCTCCCTCTCCCCTCCCTCCCTCTTCCTCTCTCACCTCCTCCCTCCTCCTCTCTCCCTCTCCCTCCCTCCTCTTCCACCCTCCTCTCCCCTCCTCCTCTCTCCCCTCTCTCTCCCTCCCCTCCCTCCCTCCCTCTCTCCCGCTCTCCCTCCCTCTCCCTCCCTCTCCCTCTCCTCTCCCCCTCCTCTCCTCTCCCTCCCTCCTCTCTCTCTTCCTCTCCTCTCCCTCCCCCCTCCCTCTCCCTCTCCTCCTCCCTCCCTCTCTCCCTCCCTCTCTCCCTCCTCCTCTCTTCCACCCTCCCTCTCCCTCCCTCCCTCCTCTCCCTCTCTCCCCTCCCTCTCCTCTCCCTCCTCTCTCTCCTCTCCTCTCCCCCTCTTCCTCTCCTCCCTCTCTCTTTCCCTCTCCTTTCCCTCTCCTCTCCTTTCCTCTCCCCTCTCTCCCTCTCTCTCCTCTCCTCTCTCTCTCTCTCTCTCTCCCCTCCTTCCTCCCTCTCCCTCTCCTCCTCCTCTCCCCGTCTCTCTCCCCTCTGTCTCTCCTTACCTCCTAAGCACTTGACTTATGAAAGGGATTACCCTTACTTGCCCTGCAAAATTGCCATTTGTGCCCAGCCATCCCAATAGGAAGGTGGTGAAGCCTGAGGTAGGTGGAATGGTGAAGGTTGGGCAGGCCTATCTTCGGCTCATCTGGGGAAAGAAAAACAATCACCTGCTTTGCTACTTTGCTATCTAACCTCTCGGTTCCCCCTTTTCTTTGACTGCTGTGTTTACTCCCTAAGGGAGAAAAGAAAGAAACAAAGTCAAAAATATCAGTTGCTCTTCCTTCAGAGAGCCTCAAATCTGAATCCCTTCTAGTTAAAGTGAACATCTTTAGTACATACCCCTGTTCCTCTCTGGGACAAACCCCAACCTGCAAAACAAAAGAAAGGGAACAGCAAGAGAGTTAATACTTCTCTCCACACCTCCATGGGTGGTGTGTGCTACTGGAGACACAAAGCAAATTTAAAAGACCTGGCTTGGCATTCTTTTCTCATCTGCCTGCTGATTGGTCCCTGGTCTCCTTTTGTTCTCCCTGCTGTGCCGCACCCTGTACAAGCCGCGGTCCCCTCCTGCTGATCTGGGGAAAGAAAAACAATCAGCTACTTTGCTACATTGCTCTCAAACCTCTCCATTCCCTCTAACCTTCAACTGTAAGTAAGTAAGTAAAAATGTATTTATTTAAAGTGCCCTTCCCAAGCTCAGGGTGCTTTTACAATAATTCAAACGCTTTAAATACACAACATATAAAATCAATAAAAATAGTAGCCATAAATAGCACTCAGTTATCAAATCCCCGAGAATGCTTGATTAAATAGGAATGTTTTTAACTGTTTTTTAAAGCCTTCCACTGTCAGGCAATCTCATATCTGACAAGGTAGAGAATTCCACAGGGTAGGTACCATATAGGCAAAAGGTCTTCCTCCAGATGTCTTTAAATATACCCTGGGTATCTCTAGCAATCCCTCATCAGAGGATTGGAGTGAGCAGGAGGGGCAATAAGGCACCAGGAGTTCTTTCAGGTAGTGAGGTCCCAAATCATGTAGTGCCTTATATGTCAACAATGTGACCTTGAAAGTAATCTGCCACTGTATAGGCAGCCAGTGCCGTTCATGCAGCATAGATGTTATATGGCTAGATCTAGAAACTCCCAACAACCTGGCCATCGTGTTCTGCACAAGCTGCAAGTGGAGGATATCCACCCCTGGCAGCCCTAGACAGAGGGCATTGCAGTAATCAAAATGACTGGTGACAAAGGCGAGGATCAAGGTAGGAAGATCTTCGGACAGAACCGAGTGTTTCACCCAGGCTGTATTCCTTGGATGGAAAAAGGCAGACTTGATTACAGCTGACTATTCACTCCCTGTGGGAAAAAAAGAAAGTGAACAAAGGCAAAAATATCATCCGCTCTTCCTTCCTGAGATCCTTTGAGCCAAATCCCTTCTAGTTAAAATGAATGTATGTAGTAGATTTCCATGTTCTCTTGTTCCACTCCCTGACAAACACCAACCTGCAAAACACAACTCAGTTTCACCGCTCAGTCTTCACAAATCATGCCTGGGGTGTTCCTTGGGTTATCAACCCTAACACTCTCCCCATTTCATTAGTAAAGAAGCTGAAATGTGCAGACTATATGAGAATGGGGTGAGCATTAGGGTTGACAACCCAAGGAACACTCCAGAACTGATTCGTGAAGTCTCAGGAGATGTGAAACTGTAATGGTTTTTCCTGTTTCTGCTTGCAGGATGAGGGTGGGGTGTTAGGGTTGAGAACCTAAAAGCCACATTTCCCTACTTTTGTTAGTCGAACCTGAACCCTAACTGGTACATTAATGAAATTTTTTTGCAAAGAATTTTCTTACTTTTTGAGATAGTAAAATCCTTCAGGATCGGCATGAAAATATCCATTCTTCCATAGATGATCACATCCTTGTTGCTGTGGAAGCACAGGACCTGCAATTTATTTGCTTGGTTGTATGGCTTGTGAAATTTTATAGTGCTATCCTGTGAGAATTTTGACCTTTTAACATAGCAACATAGTTGCTGACAGCAGATAAGGACCTCTAGGCCTACCTAATCTGACTGTAATCCCTGCCTGCATCAACGATTGCTGACCCTGCTTGGTCATTGACTTTCGCCTCTCTTTCCCATCACCAGGGTTCCTTTATGCCTATCCCATGCATGTTTGAAACCCCCAACTATGCTAGCTCCCACCACCTCCTGGGGTAGGCTATTCCATGCATCAACCATCCTTTCTGTAAAGAAAACCTTCCTCACATTCCCCTTTATCCTACCCCCCTCTAATCTCATATCATGCCCCCTCATCCTCATACATCTCTTATACTGAAAGATGTCCCCCTCCTGGACTTTATTCAGGCCATTAAGATATCTGAAGGTTTCAATCATGTTTCCCCACTCCCGCCTCTCCTCCAGTGTATACAAATTGAAGTGTTTCAGTCTCTCCTTATATGTCTTCTGGTGCAAGCCCTTTGCCATCTTAGTTGCCTTTCTCTGGACTGCCTCCACCCTGTCAATTTCTCTGCAAAGATGCAGCCTCCAGAACTGTTCCCCATACTCCAGATGAGGCCTCACCAAACATTTTGTACTGTGGCATCACTGTCTCCCTTCTCCTGCTAGTAATACCCCTTACATTGCACCCTAACATCCCACTGTCCCTCCCCACAGCCTTGTTACATTGCTTGGCCACCTTTAGGTCATCTGAGATGATTATCCCTAAATCCCTTTCTTCCCTGGTGACCTTTAGCAGTTCCCCCTCCATCCTGTGTCTCTCAGCAGGATTTCTGCACACCAGGTGCATGATTTTGCACTTCTTTGCACTGAACTTTAATTGTCACATTTTGGACCATCTTTCTAGCTTACCTAGGCCCCTCCTTATTCTTTATACCCCCTCTGGAATGCTTACCCTGTTGCAGATCTTGGTGTCATCTACAAATAAGCATAAATTCCCTTTCACCCCTTCAAAATGTCACTAATGAAGACACTGAAAAGTACTGGCCCCAAGACCAATCCTTGAGGTACCCTACTGGTCACTCCCCCCTTTCTTCAGATTTAATACCATTTACTACCACCCTCTTTTTCCTGTACCTCATCCAATTTCTGATGCAGTGCTCCACTTTATGGCCCATCCCTAGGCTACCCATCTTGTTTAGCAGCATTCCATGTAGAACTGTGTTGAAGACCTTACTGAAATCAAGGTAGGAGATTTACACTGCCCCCCCGATCGATTTCCTTCATCAGCCAGTCAAAAAAGTCTACCAGGTTTGTGTGACATGACCTTCCTGCTGTAAATCCATGCTGCCTTGGATCCTATGTTCTGCTGGTTTCCAAGTGTCCCACAATACTCTCCTTAAATAGTACTTCCATAATCTCCTGAAACAATCTCCTCAGTCCCTCCATAAAAAGTAAAGAATAATTAGTTTAAATGCACCTCAAGTCAGTGAAACACAGAATAATTAGTTTAAATGCAACCCGAGTCAGTGAAGCATAGCTATTGCAGAGCACAGCAACAGCTCTCACTGCCACTCCTCTCCCCATCAACTAGTTGTGCTCATTGCTGAAAAAGGAGAAAATCTGAAAGAAATCAACCCAACTTACACCACTCTCCAAATGTCAGTAGGGTTGGAATGATCCCCCAACCCACTCCCATTCCCTGGTGCCTGTGGAAAAAATCTCTGATCATGTGGTATGGGACCTGGCTATTTAAAGTCCCTAAATCCCTTTGTTAAGCCTGGTGACCTTTCTCTGTTCTTTGATTGGCTCCCTTACTCCAGCCCCAGCTCCTGAAACAATCTCCTCAGTCCATCTGTATAAAGTAAAGAACAATTAGTCTAAATACACCCCAAGTCAGTGAAACACAGAATAATTAGATTAAATGCTCCCCCAAATCAGTGAAACACAGTTGCTGCAGAATACAGCACCAGCTGTTACTGCCACTTCTCTCCCCAGCCTCTCATTGCACTTGCTGCTGAAAAAGCAGAAAATCTGAAAGAAACCAGCCCAAGTTATACTACTCTCCAAATGTCAGTGAGGTTGGACTGATCTCCTGACCTGATCCTCTTCCCTGGTACCTGCAGAAAAAATCTCTGATCACATCATAAGAACAATTATTTTAAATGCACCCCAATTCAGTGAAAAACAGAATAATTAGTTTTAATGCACCCCAAATTAGTGAAACACCATCGATGTAGAGTACAGCACCAGCTCTCACTGCCGTTTCTCTCCCCATCTGATTGTTGCACTCTCTGCTGAAAAAGGAGAAAACCTGAAAGAAATCAGCCCAAGTTACACCACTCTCCAAATTCAGGGAGGTCGGACTGATTTCTTGACCTGCTCCTTTTCCCCGACACTTGCAGAAAAAAATCTGTATGTTTTTTAATATAGCCCCTAATTTTGTGGGGGGAGGGTATTATGTGTTATTCTTGTAGTACTCATTAAGACATTTATTTTGATATATAGATTGTCCCTTAAGTGTAGATATTGAGGAAGCAATGGCTTGTTGAAGTTCAAATGTGGAAAAAAAAGCTAAGTCCAAAATCTTTTTTCATATGAAGGGATCATTTTTCATATGAACAAAACAATCTCATGAAAAGGGATCCCCAAAAATAACCACACTTAAAAGGATGCCTTCATATGAAAAAAGAATGTGAAAAACAACGAAGTCCAACTTTTTTTTCATACAGTATGAAGTGATCCTTTCTTGTGATGCTGTGTCATTCATATGAAAAAAGATACCTTAATGCAAAAAAAAAGAATTTGGGCTTAGTTTGTTTTCAGATTCTTTTTTTTTTGTATGAAGGGCTTCTTTTTTGTGAGGTTGTGTTGTTCATATGAAAAAGGATGTCATCATACGAAAAAAGAATCTGAAAAAACCTAAGTCGAAATTCTTTTTTCATATGAATGGATCCCTTTTTACATGGCCCAATTCCTTTTTTGTATGGCCATACGAAAAAAAGAAAATTGAGTCACAACAAAAGATTTAAAAATGCATAAAAAACCCCCCACACATCTGGGTTATTTTTCCAAAAAGGAATTCCATAATCCACCTAACAGAGTCCTGGTTAGCAAGATACATTTGTTGCTGTCACTGCAGGATCTGATTTTTATGGATTTTCAAAAAACATTTAAAAAAATGGAAACAAGATGGCTGCCACACAAAAAAGATTGTCCCCATATAGAAATAAGCATTTGTCAATACCTAATGTTTGCTTGCTGGTATTAGCATTGGGAACGCAGGAGTTATACAGATGCAGAATAGGAATGGAAAGGAAGTACTGAACTTCACGCCAACCCCACCTCCACTCTGCACAGAGGGACAGGCATTGAGGTATGCGTTTGGGTCATCGCCCATAACGTTCATGCCATTTCACCTCACCCTATCCTGTAGACACTGACAAGTGTTGAGGTGTGCCTTGAGGTGTTTGGCTTTATAGTCACCCCATTCCAGAAGGACATACACTGAAATGGGTGCAGTATAGGAGAATGGGGTGAACTCTGGGGCCGAAAAGTCCAAGGCACATCTCGATGCCTGTCACTGGCTGCAGGATGGGGGTGTGGGGGTGGAATGGCATGAACATTACAGTCAGCAATTCAAAGGCACACCCCTAATGCCTTTCAGTCTGTACAGGATGGGACATTATGGTTAGAAACCCTAACACCCTGGGTGTTTGTTGATATTTGCACTACAAATTTTTAACATGGCCTTTTTGTGACCCATACCTCATGAAAGCATTTGGGATCTCTTCTCATGAACTGTGGCACTTTGATTTTGTTAAAGTGTCCTGAACTTTGAGTTCCACAGTGACCGTGCCATTCTGTACCAGATGTATACAAACACAGATCGGGCAGGATGTGAAGAATGACAGCCTTACCACTCATAGGGAGGTGTGAAGAGATGGCTGTCTTGAAAATATGTCACGAAAATATTAAAAATGCTCAGACTTCCATGTGTACGAGGAAACTGTGGAATGCATGCACGTAACATAGTCATTTAGTGGAATTATTTCACCAAATTTTTAACAGGCATTTTGTGACCTCTGCTCATGAACACTGTCACTATGATTTTCTTAATCTGTCCTGAACATTAATTTCCCATAGCGACAGTGCTATTTTTCGCCAGATTTGTAAATCCAGATTTTGGGCAGGATATGAAAAATGACAGCTGAACTGTTCATAAGGAGGTGTGAAAAAATGCAAATGTTGAAACTCTGGAGTGAAAATATTACAAATGCACAAAATTACAAGGGTGAGTGGAAACTGCACAATGTACGCTTATAACAGTAATTTCCTGGACTTTTGTCACTAAATTTTCAACATGGGCATTTTAGTACCTCTGCTCATGAACAGTGCCACTGTGATTTTCTTAATCTGTCCCAAACACTGACTTCCCACAGTGACCATGCTATTGTGTGCTGGAAGTGCGAAAACACATTTTGACCAGGATGTGAAAAATCACAGCTGTACTGTTCATAAGGATGTGTGAAAAAATGCCAATGTTGAAAATCTGGAGTGAAAATATTACGAATTTGTGAAGTTACAAGGGTGCATGGAAACTGCGCAATGCATGCTCGTAACAGTCATTTTATGGACTTTCGTCACCAAATTTTCAGCATAGGCATTTTATGACTTCTGCTCATGAACAATGTCACTGTGATTTTTGTAATGTGTCCCAAACATTGATTTCCGACAGCAACCATGCTATTCTGCGCCGGAAGTGTGAAAACACATTTTGGTCAGGATGTGAAAAATGACAGCTGTACTGTACATAAGGAGGTCTGAAAAAATGCCAGTGTTGAAAATCTGGAGTAACAATATTACAGATTTGCAAAGTTACAGGGGAGCATGGAAACTGTGCAACGCATGCTTGTAAAGCAGTCATTTTGGGGAATTTTTCACCAAATTTGCAACATAGGCTTTTTGAGAGCCCACCTCATGAATAGTGGCACTGTCATTTCATTAATCAGTCCCAAAAGGTGATTCCAAGCAGTGACCGAGAAATCACCTTTCCGGACCGAATAATGCCATGACAGTGACTGTATTCATAAGGCGGGGTCCCAATAACCCCATGTTGAAAATTTGGTGGCAAAAGTCAAAAAAATAGCAGCGATATCCACATAAGTAGAAAAAACCCTATTTATAGTATGCCATTATACAGCTTATTGGCATTTCTTCATTTCACGGTCGGCTTTGAAGAGTGCAGATGTGTTCCCAGTCCACCGAAGATCATTGTGCCAGGCTCCAGAGGTAAGTATGGTGTGAGGGGTTGTGGGGAGGTGGGGTGTGCAGAGGGTGGGAGTGGGTTGTGGGAAGGGGCATGACAGACTGCGAGAGACCGTTTTCTTTATTTCAGGGACAAAAATAATAAAAAGGATGTTGCAGGAAGTTTTTTTTTTCAGGCTTCATTTGTGCACACTGGGGTGGGCTCCCAGTGTTTCGCCTATGTTTTGGAGAAGGAGGGGGACTTAAGCCAATGGGGATTGGGCCCCCTGTTGGCAAATAAAGACTGTTTGGGGACATGATGCTGAGGGGGATTGGGCACCTCCTCGGCACACAACAAATGAGGGGGGGCATTATGCCTATGGGGAATGGGCTCCCCCATTGGCAAATGAATTGGGTCACTGGCATTCTGACAAGGGAATTAGGCACCCCCATCAGCTTACATGGGACTGTTAGGCAGCAGCAGAGCCGCCGCCATGTTCACAGAAATGTTACATCAGGCAAGGTGCTACCCTACAAGGACGGGTCGCTCCCTCATTGCAGCAGAATTGCTGATGCTGCAATGATGAAGTGGCCCCTCATTGCAGTGGCCAAATCATTTCAAGTTGGTGGCACTTCTGAAGAACCAGTGTGTCATCAGGACACTGGGTCTGCATTGGGTGCAGTCTGTCAAGCCCACAAATGCAGTGCTGGCATTGACCGCCACACTGTCGCACCTCCACAATCCACTTCTCTCCTAAGCTGCCGCATAATGTTTCTCATGCATATGATCAAGCAAATATAAAAGGATCTTTTTGATATGGATGTTATGGTGTGGGTTCTACAGATGGACACAGGACTCAGTAATTAAGGTGCAACCCACATTGGCTTGTGGGATGTTTATTAATCTTCATAAACTTTTCTTCTGCACCATCAAAAAATAACATAAACTTCAAAAAAAAAACACAAAACAAGAAACTGTGTTAGAGCAAAGTAACATAAGTACAATCCTTACAGCAGGAACTCTTTCCCCCTCTCTCTCCTCTCCCCTTTTTTTTTTAATTTTTTTTCTCTTTTTCTCTCCCTCTCCCTCTCTCCCATCAGAAGATACTGACCCTATATAACAGGTACCTGTACAGGTAGGATTTATATACCCGCCTACCTGTATCAGGTGACACAGCATCATCGAAATAAAAATATATTCTAATAGCTTCCAAAACTATTTTATACACATTCCCTAGTGTACTACCTGATACAAACAACCTATTTTAAGGTATAGCTCTTAAAAGTATTCTTTGGAATACTTTACTATGCCATAGAATATTCTCCAGACAATGATTGACAGGTTCTTGTTATAAATGTGGGCCACTAGGGGCCACTGATCCCCTAAAGGAACAGTCAGACTGCAGCAGGCTTTCTTAGTGAACAGACCTCCTTCTAAGCAAGGACCCTGCTCTAACTACACAGAACCAGAAAAGGTATTTCTACTGGACTGCTTGTTGTCCTTTCTTCCACATTGGCAGCAAAATTTAACTTTAAATGGTTACAGCAACTCATTGTTTAGGCTATACAATGTTTATATATATTTATACATATATTTTAACTAGGTGGACAAAACCCAGTTATTTTAGCAGGTTAGAAACAGAAAAACAAGTCTCAGTGCACCAAAACTAAAACAGCAATTTGTACTGCAAGGTTAAGCTGTTGGCTGCAATTTCCCCAGCAAGGCAGCGGCCTGCTTTTGAATAGCTGCTCCCACCAAACTAAGCTGTTCTGCACTGTGAGTTTTAGAAGCAAACATTTCTAGTTGAGCCTACATGTGGCTCCAATCTTAATTTTGATAAAATTAGTGGGCTGGATATTCAAAAGGGTTGCGCCATGCGCAATAGGGTTGCGCATGCGCAAGTCCGAAAGTGCGCCATTCTGCGATATTCAACAGGAGGCAGTTAGCCACCAAAAACATGCTGAGCAACAACGCAATGCAAATGAAGGCATGTGCAACTGAAGGGGTGGATCCATGAATAAAGATGCAATGCATATTCAAAGATACTGAGTAATGCGCAACAGCCGAACAGCCGAAGCGTACCAGCCGTGAAATGAGCCAAAATAAAATGGCTCAAGGAAGAGGTGCAAGAACGCAGGGATGCCAAGTGGGAAGAGAGAGAGAAAGACAGACAGTGACAGGCCAGGGCAGGCAAGGAAGCAGTGTGGGCCATAGGCTGCAGAGGCCAGCAGAGTACTAGTGCAGTGGAAGTAACGATCAGGACAGCAGGGGTAACAGAGCAACATCAGCCAGGGGTGTCACAAGCCAGGAGATGGACAGTGGCAGCTTCCACATGGAAGCTATAATGAGGGGTGAAATGCAAGTGCAGGGACGTGGCGTGGATGGGCCCGTCCGGTCGCCCCAACAGGCACTACCGTGCCGCATCAGCTTTGGAGCTGTACACAGATGTAGAGATCATGGGCCGGTACCGCCTGAACAGGGCAATACTGAGGCGGCTCTGTGAGCTGTGCAGTGATGTGATGCAGGCACCCTCATGACGGAGTCACGCTCTGTCAGTGGAGACCAAGGTGATAGCCTGCATGTGCCTGCTCGCCACGGGCACCTTCCAGAGGCCAACAGAGGACACCACAGGCATCACACAGTCAGCCACGTCACGCATCCTCACCCAATTCCTTAGCGCACTGCTGCCACATGCTGTGGAGCACATCCATTTCCCCAGCACCGAGGCAGAGCGTACAGTAAACATGCAGGAGTTCCACAGGGTAGCACGTATGCCTGGCATGCTAGGGGCCATAGACTGCACCCATGTGGCCATTCGCATGCCACCTGGCCCTGATGGGGCCACATATAGGAACAGAAAGGGCTTCTCCAGTGTCAACTGCCAGGTGGTGTGTGATGCCACTGGGCGTATAATCAATGTCTGCGCCGCACACCCTGGTGGAGCACATGATGCCTTCATATGGCATCAGTCCACACTGTGCCATCGATTCAAGAGTGGGGACATCCCCACAGGCCATCTAGTGGGTGAGTACGCATGTAGGAAATGCAAACTCGGGGCAAGGGTGGGAATGCCACAGGTGCCATGGTAGTGGCACACAGGGATATGGGCAATATGGACCTGAACATGATACTGATCTCCACTATCTCCACACAAGTGACAGCGGATACCCACTCTGTCCCTGGCTGCTCACACCGTACCGGTGCCCCATGACCCCATCCCAGCAACTCTATAATGAGGCACATGCCGCCACACGCAACATCATTGACCAGGTGTTTGGGATGCTCAAGGCATGCTTCTGATGCCTAGACACCTCCGGCGGTGCCCTACAGTACAGCCCCTCAAAGGCCTGTGAGATATTCCTGGCCTGTTGTATCCTGCACAGCATGGCCAAAGACTGTGGGATAGCCCTACAGGTTGAAGAGGGGGACAGCGATGGGGACACCAGCAGCGCCGGTGTTGATGGTGATGAGCAGCCCCCCCTTGGATGGCGGGACCCCCGACTGATCCGGCAGGCCCAGCTGCACCGGGACACCATCACAGAGGAGCATTATGCATGACACAGGTAAGTCAAGGGGCCATGCGCAACCAACACTGTCCTGGCGCAACCCACAGGCACACAGAGTAACACACCAGGGGTGCATGACGGCAAGGGGAGTGGAAGGGACCAGGCACACACACACACCATCAGGGAGGGGCGAACAGTTATATGGACACACACACACACACACACACACACACACACACCAGGCACAAAGTGTACATGGGCAGGTGCACAGCAGAGCAGGAACAGACATGGCAAACACACAGATCCAGAGACCACACCCACCACCTGTACTGTCCAAGTACGTGTGTCAGATGCTGGGCACCCTTGCACCTTGGTGTACAGTACAATGCAGGCATCATCATGCACACGCACCTGTGAACAGCAGTCGGGATGGTGTGCAGGTGGTCCGTATGTCGGCGTGATGTGCATGGCACCCACCAGTGCACTGCCCACCATGATGCACAGTGCACTCAGGGCAGCACCAGACAGGGCCCACACTGGGAGACAGGTCAGTCAGGTTGTACCACTCCACGGCCACTGCGGATGCATGGGCGGCCCCACCGTGACCCAACAGCACTGGCAGGCTGAGCAGGGGCCACATGGGGTGGCACCGATGGACCACCAGGGGTCCCACTGCGTGATCGCGACCTTGTCCACAGTGGGGTCTGTAGATTGCCAAACATACCTGCACCAGGGGTGCTTGGGATGCCCACAGCAGAACCCGGCATCAACAGGCTTGGTGTCGCACAATGCCGGGAATGGGGAGTGGAGAGCGTACTGTGTGGGGTGCGCGGTACAGGTGCACCTGCTTGTGTGCCCAATGCAGCCACGACAGCTACCAATGCCTGGGTCTGCCTGTCAATGGCGGCGGTCACATCCATCCGCATATGGACCATCTCTGCATGGTCCAGAGCACAGTCCCTGCTGTGCCACTCCACAGCCACACATAGTGCCTCCATGGACGTTGCAACCCGCCTTTGCTGCTGTACTGATTCCCACAGCAGGTGGGTGTGCTCTTCAAATGGGTACTCTGCCACAACGGCATCCTGTCCCCCAGGGTATGGAAGGTCCTGATGCTCAACACCCCTTGAGGGTGGGCGCTGTTCACCTGGACCAGGAATGGGCTTATCAAAGGGCGGTGGGCATGTGCCACCGCTGGACACTGTACCCCCAGACCTGGTGGGTGACTGCTGCTGCTGCCCCTCCAACCGCTGTGCCCCAGGGACCACTCGTTCCACTGCTGTGGCTGCAACAGTGCCAGACACCTGCACAGCCACCGGTGCTGACAGGCACAGCCTGGGACTGTGCCGACATGCTGGCACACCGTTGGAACCAGCTAGCCCAGGGGCACGTGCTGGCCTGCTGTGTGTCCGTCATGGGACACACACATGTCACTGCCATTGCAGTCCTTGCATCATCAATGGTGCAGGTACATGCCTAGCCACAGTCACAGTGTGCTGGCATGCTTGCATGCCAGACTGCTGAGACACAGGCTGTGCACCCCCACACCGACTCACCGACACCAGAGTTGGCAGCCCGGAGTGCATGCTGGTGCAGTGCATGCTGGCTGGTGACAGAGGTGGATGGACCTCCTCCACGTCCAGCAGGTCTTCCTCACTGCCTGGACCACCACCACCATCCCCTGAAGATGAACAGGATCTGTAACAGAAAGAGGACATGTGAGTGCATGTGAACAACCTCCCCCAACACCACCACCATGTCATACCGTGCAGTGATGGGCTTCCACCTGTCTGGAATCCACCTCCTGGTACGCCCTCAATAGCACTCCACTGCATTGATGCAGCCAGTCGGTCCTCAGCCGGGGTCAGCTCTACCACCGTTGGCTGGCCCCCGCCAGTGCCAGCATGTGCCGTCCTGAGGGATGCCACCTTCTCCTTCACCCTCCTGCGGTCTGTCCCCATCTTCTTTTTGCATTCCTGCATGGAGCACTGGTGGCTTCCGTGAAGGTTCACTGCCCGAGCTACCCCCTCCCATGCAGCCACACGGGCCTGAGGGGTGCCCCGCCATCCACTCAGTAGTGCATCCTTCTCCAAGTAGGCCTGGAAGAGGGCCTCTGTCTCTGCCGTGGTGAAGTTGGGCCTCCTCCTCCGCCCACCATCCTCACCCTCACCTTGGCTCTGCTCGGTCATGGTGATCTGTATGGGTGGAAGTGGACACCTGTCACTGTGCAGTCTACAGCATTATCCCATGACCATTGTCCAGAACATCACACAGCATGCAACCCACCTCTCACCTGCAGCAACCGAATCTGGCCAGCGCAGCCCAATGTCGCACATTTATAGCGCAATGCATGCAAATTAGGAGTGGAGCAACTGTAATGAGATGCAAATTGCGCCACTGCACCTTTGAATGGCTGATCAGATGATTTGTATGTGTCAGCTGAATATCGCGCCGTTGCGATTTGTGCAATACGGTTGAGCCGGCTAAGCCAATGGCGCAGTTCTGTGACTGTGTGGTACACTGCATTGTGCATGCCCAGGTAGCTTACGCAGGCGTCTGCCGCACTGATGACATGCTGTGCACGATCGGCAATTTAGGCCATGGCCACCATTGTGCCAGTGGCGCTACAGCACTGGGCACCATATGGCGCTGTGGCACTACTGCACAATAGTCCACTGTGGCACTGGCACGCAGGTGATCGGTCGCGCAGGATGCGTAGACGTCAGATGGCGCTGTGCTTGGCCTTGTGTCATAGACCCCTGATCTGGTGTCTGACCTTTGCCCCCTGGCACTGTTCGGCTGCCATGTGTACGGCTCTATTGCACTGTTTGGTGACAGCGCTATGTGAACCGACGGCGCTATATGAACAGCGTGATTGGAACCTATGGTGGTCTGTTGCACAACATTTCCATGTGGGGTTGCAGCGCTGCAGGGCGCCATATTGCCTGCTGTACGACCCCAATTATGGCACGCAGGATAGCTCCCCAATGGAGTCAGGTGGAGGTGGCCAACCTGGTGGCCCTGGTTGAGCCCCACTTTGAGGCACTGTATGGTGATGAGCCCCTCACCATGGCCCGCACCCAGGTGTGGCTGCAGGTGGCCACTGACCTGGTGAGGGTCACAGGGCAGTGCCGGTCTGCGGAGCAGTGCAGGCACAGATTTAGTGACCTCCGCGGGAGGGAGCCGGATGTGCTGAGACGCCTCAGGTCACGTGCCACGAAGGGTGTTGTGCCTAGGCCAGGTGGGTGTACCATCTATGCACCTGTATTCTCCGTAGGGGTGTGACTGTGTTTTGGTGGCGGTGCATGGGGGATGGCTCTGCCATGGTTGGCTGTGTCAGTGTGTGCAGGTGTGAGATGCATGGGTCTGGATGTGTGGGCAGGCACACTCACTGGGGCAGGGGGCAGTCTGCTTTGGGGTCACACTGATGTTTTTCTCAACATTTGTCACCCACAGGCCTGGTGGAGAGGATGCAGGCACAGGCTGAGGAGGGCCGTGGCAGGGCCCAGGTGGCGGACGGAGGAGACGTGAGGGGTGGACCACAGCGGCAGCAGCAGTAGCAGTAGCAGCAGCAGCAGCAGCAGCAGCCACAGCTGCTTGATGAGTGTAAGTATCATTACATCATGGATGCTAGTGCATGCTGGAAGGGGTGGGCATGACCACCAGCCATGGACAACACAATCATGCACGACACAGGTGACAGTCATCACTGTCCAGTGTCACTGCACGTCTGTGTGTGCGTCACTGGTGGTCCATGCATGCACTGAGCACATGGCTGTGGAACTGGCATCCCACCACATTTCCACGTCACTTGACAGCCTTGTTTGTGCTGTGATGGACATGGGCAGTGTGTGTGTGCAGTGGTGTACATAGCTGGTGCTGCCTGGTTGGGCGTGTCATGTGCATGGTCACTGTGGGTGGGTGCATACCATCACAGGTGCGGGGCACTAGGCTATATGCCTTGCAGGATGGGTGGTGTTCAGGGTTGTGGACAGTCACAGCCATTGACTGTGTTCCCTTTTCCTAGGCCTCAGCATCCTACGCAGGATGGAGCGTGTCCTCCAGCGGCTGGCAAGGGTATCCATCGCGACGCATGACATCCTCAGGAACATTCAGCGCCATGGGGTCAGGCGACAGCGGAGGAGACAGGGACAGCACCAGGCAGCAGCAGACCAGCCTGCAAGGCACTAAATGTGCTTCCCTTTCCCACTCATTTCCATCCCTCCCACTCCTGCCTTCCTCTCCCAGTTGTTCACCTCACTGCCTTACCCACCCCTACCTTGAACCCCTACCCCCTTGTCTTGTACATATCTGTATATAGTTCTGTTCTTGATCTTGGTGTTGTAATTTCTGTTTTCCAATATATATATACTTTGTTATGAATACTGTGGTGGTCTCTGATTTGCAGCTGGCTATGATTGCTCAGTTGCAGTGGTGTGCATGCCATCTGAGGTGGTATGGTCCTGGGTATGTGTGTGTGTGTGTGCGTGTGTGTGTGTGTGCATAGGGAGATGTCTCTGGTGTGGGAGTGACTTTCAGTCGGTCTTGCCATCTGCTGCCACCCACTGCTGGGTGCCCAGGGTGGGTCTGGCTTGTATGGTTCTATGCTACATGAGGTTGACATGTGCCGGGGGGGATGCATGGTGTTTACTGCAGTGACAGTCACTGCACATGGGTGGTGTCTTGGGGTCACGGTGCAGGGTGTGCTGTGCAGAAGGCGGGGCTGATGTGCATTGTGGTTGTTCGACCCCTGTGTGTGGCAGTCTCAGCCTGACAGTGGTTGTGCTGGGCCATGGTCCTGTTGTGCTTTGTTGGCTTGTCCCATGGGCCACTGGATCATCCATCCCTCCCAGTGATGCTGTGCTTGGGGTGTGCGGGTGTCTTGTTGGTTCTGCAGTGTGTTCCTGTGCCCATGTGTGGCATGGCTGGTGGTGGGCCCCAGCCTGCCTCCCTGGTCGTGCAGTTCCATTGCTCTGCTGGGGGTTGGGGGGCTCTGCTTGCGCTATGGCACCTCTGGACTGCTCAGCTGGGCTAGCCTTGTTGTGTTATGGCGCATCCTTTCTGCTCAGCTTCCACTTCCTGGTTGTGCTATGGCGCAGTTTGTGCGATATTCAGACGTTGGCTGCTTGCGCAATTTGTTTTGCTCCATGTTTGAATATCGCGTCTGTTGCGCCTATGTGCAATTGAGTTGTGCTTGCTCCTGCTGTTGCGCACTTTTTCGACGCAGTTTGAATATCCGGCCCAGTATGTGCTACAACAGGCAGAGTGCTTACAACTTGAAGCCCTGTCCAGAAAACTCTCTCTCTTGCTTCCAGGAATCCCAAATGAGAATTTATTGCATAGTCTCCTGTCTATTTTCCAGACTGCAATTGAATATTATTCTGTCCTCCACTTTAGACAGAAACAGTAAATAATGCTGGAATCTAACAAATATTTTATGGGAAATGGAGTCTGTATTTACTCATTACTTCAGGCAGTTAATCTGTTATATCAATAACTTGATATTTTAGAGTACCCAAGGAAAAAGAGAAATAAAGCATGAAGAGGGTAACAGAGATTGGGGGGGGGGCGGACTGTGTAAGGAGGTGGCCTGCCTCCATACAGAAAATACAGGGATAGCCTTAGAAGAGGGGAGGAAAGTGGTTGCAACCAGAGAAAGAAATAAAGGATGGGTACTTTAGTCTGTAAAGTGCACATGTAAGCCTGTTTGTATAATGTGTTTGACAAATGCCTGCATTTTCTGGCTGCTTCCTAATTGTTCTCAGATGCTTTTGTCTACTTGGTTGTTTTGTTTTCCTGCACTGTTTTGTCCTCACTGTGATGAGGTACCTTTGTAAATGAGCCTCTGTCTCAAAGGTTGTTAAACTGATGTTCCAATAAATAAATAAATACTTTTATTTAGTGGCAGGGACTAACCCTGTCACAATGGACCAAATTATTTTTTTGTTCCAAGCAGCTATCAAAAAACTATACTGAGCATGCTTGGAACCTAAATTTCAAATTCTTAAAACTTTGAAACGGATTAATATTTTTTTCCCCAAACCAGTGAAAGGCACCACTATGACCCAAGCCCTTTCAAATTCCAAACTGTCTAGGTGCAAGGTGATGACAACCCCCCCCCGCAAAAATCCAATTTTGTTTTATTTTTCTCACTATCCGTATCTTAAAATCTTGACATCTTACCAGAAGAAATCTTGGCATGTCAATAGGTCTTGCCCCCAAGACAAAGCATGCAATATTTTGTGCAAATTCATTGAACAATTGCAAAGCTACTAAAGTACAAAAATCAGGGTTTAACATAAAAATGCCTACTCAACCCTAACTATAGTGGTGCTACCACACCTCTATAATATATATTTTTGTTTATTTTTTGGCCCCTGATCAGAAACAGGGTAGAGTGAAAATGGTTGACTGTTAAAGGAGCAGGGGGAGTTTTCAAGGATTTATTTGACAACTAATGCCTTTATGAAGTGAATGGAAGTGTTGTGGGGCAAGGCATGGGCATCCATCATATTATCTTTTGCCTATGTGTATGAGCCTGTCAGTCACTAAGTAAAAAGTAAAGTAGGCTGCTGTGTAAGACACAAAGGCCCAGATACTCAAAAGGGTTGTGCCCGGTGCGATATTCAAAAGGGAAAAGTGCGTGGTACAAATCCTGATTGCCCGGAGCGCATCAGTAATGTATGCAGGCACAGGTAGGGGGGCCTGCCCATGCATAACCTATATAGCCCGATATTCATCCCGGGATGTGCACAGCCATGCATGCGCAATCCCTACCTGCACCAGCACAAAGTTAAGCCAAAAAAAAAAAAGGAACAACTGATGGCCACCCACAGGTGAGCTGCTGCATTGCAGGGCGCAACACGGCAGCTGCCACCTGTGGGTGGCCACCAGAGCTCCGGCTGCAGCAGGCAGCGCCCCCCCATGCCCGATCATGGGCATCCATGTAAAATCAAATATGTCCAATATCCCTGGTGTTCCAGTGGACCCTTTCTGCCTGATCGCGGGCATCTGTATTAATGAACTACCCTGTTCAATATCCCTGATAGTCTAGTGGTACCCCTCCTCCCCACCCGCCCACTGAGCCCCACCACCCCGCTCCCCCCGGTCAGCCTGAGGCGGCAGCAACCACCGCCTGCTGCCCGCCGCCCGCCAAATGACACCTCAGTAGGGCTGCCCACCCATTGGTTCACAGCATGAGCCAATGAGTGTGCAACCCATACATACTACACATTCTAGATATGTGATTCATTCACATATCTGGAATGTGTAGTACGGATGGGCTGCATGCCCATTGGCTCATGCTGTGAACCAATGAGCATGCAGCCCTACCGAGGTGTCAGTCGGCAGGTGGTGGGGCGGCAGGCAGGTGGGGTGCTGCAGCCTGCTGGGGAGCGGGGTGGGGGCCCAGTGGGTGGGTGGGGAGGAGGTACCACTAGACCACTAGGGATATTGGATGGGGTAGTTCATTAATACAGATGCCCACAATCGGGCAGAAAGGGTCCACTGGATCACCAGGGATATTGGACGAATTTGATATTACAAATGCCCACGATTGGGCTGAAAGGGTCCACTGTACCACCAGGGATGTTTGACGAATTTGATATTACAAATGCCCGTGATCAGGCAGAAAGGGTCCACTGGACCACCAGGGATATAGGACGTTGTTTTCTATATTTACAAATGCCCACAATCAGGCTGCAGGGGGAGTTGGTCCCCGACGGCTGCTGCCTGGCAGGGCGCCAGGTGCAAGTCGTCGGGGATCTGCACACCTGCATGCAAATGGGGCCATAATGACATGCAAATGGCCCCATGTGTGCCTTGCACAAATTATGGCCCCATTTGCATGTCAACTTTTGAATATCACAGGTGCTGTGCATGGCGCAGTGGAACTTGCGCTAGCGCATCTCCATGCTCCACTCTGGCCACTTGCGCTGGGGCAGTGCCACTGCACCATGCACACTGGGGGTGGCCAGGGTGTGATATTCAAAGCTGCTGAACCATGGCGCAGCTCCTTTGAATATCGCTTAGTCCACACCCCTGCGCAGCAAAGTTGAGCTACGTCCAAGCTTGCTCCACAGCCGGGTGCAGTTTGAATATCTGGGCCCAAGTCTCTTAGTGGGGTGGTGTCTAGTCTGTCAGTACGGGGGTGGTGGTGGTGAGGTTTCTGTTCAGTCCTGTCACCTTGCGAGTTGCACAACACTGCAGCTTGTGCATGCACTGGGCATGCCTGTCAGATCCTCATCAAAGGTTTATCAAACTGGCTATTGTGAGTCATTATAAATCAGTAATGTTATTTCAGCCAAGCAGCATGCAGACCCACTGTACATCTCATTCTGTGTACAGGGTGTCCTTGTGCAGGTGTGTTAGGAGGGAGCACTCCACTTCTGCATGGGGGGGAGACAGCACAATAAAATAAAAAATACTCTAAGCATATTATAAATTACTCAAGTTTAACTTGAGTGATTTACACTAAGATGATAGGTCCTGTGAGGGAAGCATCTTATGTATAAGAGACTCTAAACCTTACACGTGAAGTCTCTGATACCATAAGAAACATCTCTTACAGGCCTATTAACTTATATCATTGCAAGTATTCAGTTATGGCTACCTCTTGAGATTCATGTTTAGTGCATTTATTGTCGATGCATGTAGAAAACATGAAGAGGGGAAGAGCAGGAGAAAAGGATACAGGGTGAGGAAAGAAGCGGAAAATGCAAAGTCTTGTGCGTGAAAAAAAAACCCATCAAGTTGCATTCACTGCCTAATTCTTTAAAGACCCCCCCCCCGCACCCGCACACACACCGCAAACACTTCACCAGTGGCTTCTGAAAACAACATGAGGAAAGGGAGTCAAACAGCAAGGCCAAATCATTATTTCAGTTTCATAATCCATGATTTTACATAATAATAATAAGTTGTAATAATAGTAATAAAAAATAACAATAATGATCATTGATTAAATGATATTGCTTCCAATTCTCCCCAGACTTATTCCACTAGTACTGGCTGAACAGTCTGACTCACCACTACCAGCAACTCAACTCAGTTCAACTCCTCCTTGGAGGCAGTATAGTGCAGTGGGTTAAGCCTCTGAGCTGCAGATTTGGAGACTTGGGTTTGAATCCCACGGCCCCCTGGGTGCATACTGTGTTATCCTGAGCAAGTCACTTAACTTTCTCGTGCTCCCAGACTGCATCTGGAAACAAGCTTTGGCTTAGTGTGCTACTCCTGGTTAAACAATGTTCCCTTCCCTTCCCTCTTCCTAGGGTCATCACCTCTGGATGAGGTAAAAACTGGATGCTAAACCACACCCCAAACTCTGGCTCCACCCCTTTTTTTGTGACTGATGGGTATATTGTTCCACCTCCAAAGCCATTTGTAATATCAAAATATACTTTAAAAGTGATATGATGTGAAATCATTTTATTACTGTTATTTATTTACTGTTATTCTTTGGCAACCAGATAACTCCCATTGGGCACAAAACCCATTTACATGGGTGGCCCAGGAATACAAGGCGGTTAAGTGACTTGCTCAGGGTCTCACTGTATGCAAATGGCATCTGTGAGAATTTAAACCCATGTCTTTTGGATGTACCAAGCTCATTCACAGCCTGTTGCTCTAACCTGTGTTAAACACTCTCCACTTTTCCTTTCCATGTCAGTCATGTATCCCGATATGCTTTGACCAATTTGTGATAATTTAATTATCAATTCTTGTGATACCCTCAATACAACAATGTGTCCCCTTTACCTCAGCAGCTTCTGCTGTTTCTTTTCAAATTTCCAAAACATTCCAAAATTTTAGACACACCATTTCATCCTTTTTATCCACATTATCTGGAAAGGTGCAGCTAATATGAAATGTTCAGGTAGTATAAAAAACTGAGATCAGAAGCTGCTGAGGACTCAGGAGAGAAGTATTGAATGTAACGATGAAGGCAATTAGAAAACTAACATAACAAAAATGGGTCTAATACATATCAGAATATAGGGTAAATGAAAAGCAACCAATGAGAGCATAAAAAGGTGTCAAAACTGTTTCCTGTCGTGGCAGTAACTGATCATACTTAAAATTCAGAGTGGAAAAGATTAGGTTGATATACTGCTAATGGTCTTAATGGTCAAACTTTACATCTCTTAGACAGACTGGTTTTACAACCAAAGGCCTGTGACATAAGAACATCTTTAAACCTGAACATGCATCCAAAATAGTGAATGATTTGATACAATCAGTTTTAAGACTACGTGAGCACTCAGAATGTCCCAAAAACCATACTACATTAACCAAAACTGGATGACCCGGATAAAGACCCTAAAAACCAGATTATCCAATCTAAAACTGGACAGGTGGCAACCCAAGCGAGCCTCCTGGTGACATTAAAACAGCTTTCACACTGCCATCAGCAACAAGCTCAGTATGATAAGGTGTGCCATTGAGAAAACAGATATTACTGAGGAAGGACTTGGTTGGTTCGAAAGCGTAGACATTGTTTTCTTTTGTAACATCTGTGTTGGTCCAGTAAAAGATATCAAACCATTTGCTTCTGGATCTGTTCTCAGGAGGACCAATACGGCAACTAATCTATTTCTGTATGTCAGCAGACTTTGGATAGCACCCTGTCCTTTGCCAGTCTCATCAACAATGTAGCCAAATCTGTGAATATCCACATCGGTCTCATTAATAGGCATAAGCACTGTCTAAGCACTTCAATAACAAGGCAGCATTCCTGTCCAAGGAGAGTGCTTCAGTGAAAAACAGGCCAGCTCAGCTCAGATCCATGACTGGTAGATGACAAAAATTTTGTCGAATGACCAGAGAGCAAAACCAGTAGGTTGACTGCATTTTGCAGTTGGTTGCTGGTTTCAAAGAACACTAATGCCCAGATATTCAAAAGGGTTGTGCATGGCGCAACAGTGTTGCGTCATGCACAACCCACTGATGCACCCTGGCACGATATTCAAAAGGGAAAAGTGTGCCACACAAATCCCAATGTGCCAGAGCACATCAGTAATGTATGCAGGCACAGGTGGGGGGGTGTGCCCATGCATAACCTGCACAGCCTGATATTCAGCCTGGGATGTGCAGAACCATGCATGCGCAACCCCTACTTGCGCCTGCACAAAGTTAAGCCAAAAAAAAAAAGGAACAAATGATGACCACCCACGGGTGAGCTGTCGCATTGCAGGGTGCAACACAGCAGCTGCCACCTGTGGGTGGCCACCCGAGTTCTTGCTGCACCTGGCAGCGCCCGCCCATACCCCATCACGGGCATCTGTGTAAATAAACCCCCCCAATATCCCTGGTTGTCCAGTGGACCGAGTGCTGCCCGATCGCTGGCATCTGGTTAAATAACCCCATCCTATATCCCTGGTGGTCCAGTGGACTGCTATGTTCCTGATTGCGGGCATTTGCCTACAAAAAAATTCTAATCTAATATCCCTGGTGGTCCAGTGGACTGATCGATGCCTGATCACGGCTGACTGGGGATCGGGGCGGTGGGGGCTTGGTGGGCGGGTGGGAGGAGGTACACTAGACCACCAGGGTAATAGGTCATTTTTATGTTTTACAGATGACCGCAATTGGGCAGAGTGCGTCCACTGGACCACGAGGATATTGATGGGGGTGATTTAAACAGATGCCCATGATCGGCAGCGATCGGTCCACTGGACCACCAGGATATTGGATGGGGTTTATTATACCGATGCCCGCAATTGGACACATAGCGGTCCACTGGACCACTAGGGATATTAGACGAGGATTTTTGTTTTAGACAGATGCTCGCGATCGGGCTGCAGGGGGCGTCGGTCCCAGACGGCTGCTGCCTGGCAGGGCGCCAGGCAAAAGTCGTCAGGAATCGGCGCACCTGCATGCTAGTGGAATGCAAATGGAGCCATAATGACATGCAAATGGCCCCATGTGCGCCTTGCATAAATTATGGCTCCATTTGCATGTCCCCTTTTGAATATCGCAGGTGCTGTGAATGGCGCAATGGTACTTGCACTAGAGCATCTCCATGCTCCACTCTGGCCACTTGAGCTGGTGCAGTGCCACTGCACCATGCACAGTGGGGGTAGCCAGGGTGCGATATTCAAAGCTGCTGAGCCATAGCGTAGCTCAGTTGAATATCGCCCTGGCCACACCCCTGCACAACCAAGTTGAGCTGCACCCAGGCTTGTGCCACAGCCTGGTGCAGTTTGAATATCCGGGCCTAAGAGTTCTCTTCAGGAGGAGCTTTGCCAACATGGGGGGCTGTGCCCCGCACCCCCCACTAAGTATTATCAACTCTGAGTCAGAGCTGATTTGAGGGGGGTGCAGGACCCCTGACAGATAGTGCCAGATTACAGTGCAGACACTACAGCGACGTGGTGCTGTAGTCACTGCATCATGAGCTGTCAAAATGTCACAGTCGGTGTGGTATACTGCTCAACTCTTCCACACTGTGGACAGATTGTGCAATCCAGCCTGTCTGCAATCTGGTTGAATATTGTCACAAGAAAAGTGTGATGAGTTGGCGCAGTTTTTTGCAGATAAGGTTGACTCCATCAGGAAAGAGATCATCCAGTGCCTCCCCATTGGTCCTTTCAATGATCAACTGAGTGGTACAGTTACCTGGGTGACTTGGTGCAGCTTCAGCCTGCCAGCAGTTGCTGATATTGTGAGGATCATTCAGACTCTGTGGCCAACTTGCTGTGGTTTGGATCCAGGCCCAACTCATCTTCTGATAGGTTGTGTTGTGGTTATTGACCCGGTCCTGGCTGGGATAGTGAAGAGTTCTTTGGAGAAGAGGGATCTTTCCAGACCCCCTAAAAGAGGTGGTTGTCTGATCCCTCTTGTAAAAGCCCTCCTTAGACCCGGACTATCCAGCTAACTACAGACCGGTCTCTAACTTGTCTTTCATGGGCAAAGTTATTGAGAAGGTGGTTGCTGTGCAGCTGGAGAATCATTTGACCAGCCACAATATCTATGACCCTCTCCAGTCAGGTTTCAGGAAAAGACATAGCACCGAGATGGATCTGGTTCGAGTACTTGATGATCTTCTGATGGCCAGAGATCAGAGATCCCATACCATCTTGGTTCTCCTTGATCTCTCATCAGTGTTTGATATTGTGGACCATGGAGTGCTGCTCAAGCACCTGCAGTTCTACTGTGGATTGAGGAGGCAGTCCTCAGATGGTTTCAATCATTCCTCGAGGGCAGATCTCTGAGCGTGGTGTTGGTTATTTATTCCTTTGCCCTCCACGAGCTGCCCTGCGGGATGCCGCAGGGCTCGGTGCTGTCTGCCATGTTCTTTGCAGTATATATGCTACCATTAGGAGACATTGTAAGATGGTACGGTATGGTCTGAGTTTTCACTGCTATACAGATGATACTTAGCTATACCTGTCTTCTATGCCGGCAAAGAGAGTGATATGATCTCGGTGTTTACCAGCTGTCTGACTGAGATTTTGGAATGGATGAGTGCCAGCTAGCTGAGGCTGAACCCAGAGAAAAGAGAGGTATCTGTCATGGACTCAGGTCATAGGTCAGCCAGGATGTTAATGGGACAGCGCTCTGGAATACCACTTGGAGGAACACCACTAACTGCCTCAAACCAGGTATGGAACCTTGGCGTGATTTTTGATGAAAGCCTGACCTTGAAGGCTCAAGTGTTGGCTGTAGTCATATTGTTCTTTTACCATCTCAGGAACATAGCTATGGTGAAATACCTGGTTTCGACTGAAGATCTTCCAACTCTGGTCCATGCGTTTGTCACCTTTCATCTTGATTACTGCAGTGCCCTTTACCTAGGGCTATTGGGGGTTGATATCCACTGATAGCAGCTAGTGTATAATTTGACAGCCAGGTTTTTAACTGGAGACCCTAGATCCAGGCACATAACACCTGTACTGTATGAACTGCACTGGCTGCCTGTACAGTGGTGGATAACCTTCAAGATTGTATTGCTGACCTATAAAGCCCTACACAACCAGGGACCGTAATACCTGTGAAAACTTTTGTTTCCTTACTGCCCATCCTGCTAACTCCAATCCTCTGACAAGGGATTGCTAGAGATTTCCAGGGTCCATCTGAAAACTTCAGGAGAAAGAGCAATTGCCTATGTGGCTCCAACCCTGTGGCATTCTCTACCTCATCGAATATGTAATAGCCTGACCATGGAAGGTTTTAAAATGTTCCTTAAAGCATTTTATTTAATCAGGCCTTCTCTGACATTTAAGGCCGATAGTATTTCTGCTGAGAATTGAATGAGTAAATATATAATCTGATTTGAAGATATGTTTAAATATATGTTAAATGTGTAATATGCCCAATAGTGTGGATTTTAAAATTGAAGATTTTGTGTATTTCAATACTGTAAGGGTGCCCTGAGCTCTGGAAGGGCACTTTTTAAAAATAAAGTTTGATGATGGTGATGATGATAACTGCCAAAGCACTTAAGCAAGCAATCCAAAGCTCGGTTGTCTCCATATTAGACTATAGGCTTGTAATCGATGGATCTGCTACCAGTATTGCACTAAAGCTTATTTCAATCGCACTGAACAAAGCCTGTAGGCTTCTCATTGGGGCTTCTTCAGAAATGCACAACTGTGAACTTTACGAGCAGATAAACTGGCTACAGCTACAGTACAAGGTAAATTATTCTACCATACCTGCCTTGTTGTAAAGAAGGCTTCACTAAGTTTCTTGTCCTGAGAGTAAAGAACCTCCTCAGCCCATCATGCAGCAATTGCCACATCAGAAGTACTAAATGCTCTACCCTCCAAGTTCCACAATGTTGGACTGTGGAAGGTCAGCATTAATTTGCAGTCAGAGCCCCAAAGTGGTTTAATGGCAAACACAGCCACTCTGGGCTTATTTAAACACAAACTTTGAGAGTCACTTGTAGCTAGAGCTTCCTGTGATTGCTTCACTTAACTACTGACACCCTGAGCTCACTTCATACCCTGCTTCCCCTCACCCATCTTCTCCTCCCTTGCCCTCCCCTTCCCCTATCCTGTTGACCTTGGACCTATCATATACCTGGTCTCCCAGAACCACTAGACCAAATTTATGCTTTCCCACTTCTTCCCTCTATCCCTTGCAATTCCTCTCACCTCTACTCCTATTCCTACCTTACCTCATGACAATGGGAGCCTTGACACACCTCTTCTTCCCTCCCTCCTTATCCTTTTGTCAGTGGCATACTTTGTCCCATGCCTCTGTTACCTTAGCTGCTCCTTTTGTTTGACAAGGCCCAGTGGTTGCACTTCTCCTCTGTATTGATCTTTATTATAGTGTTTAATTATTTTCTTATTTCATAGGTTTAAGATCTATTTATCTGTTGTAACTACCAGTTGTCTTTCTTGTATATAGTAATCAGTGTGCCTGGATTACCCATGTAACAATCATTTGACTTGCCTGTATGTAGTATTCATTGTACCTGGCTCATCCAAAGCCTGCTTTCTCTGTACGTGTACTATTATGTGGAACCTATGTAAAAGAGCCATTGGCTCAAAGGCAATAATCCAAAAATTAAATAAATAAATAAATCCATTAAAGAAAACCCATCATGTGCAATGTAATATCCAAAATGTAATGTATTTTCATTTATTTTTAATATTTAATATTTGTTAATGTATAACTTGTTTTGGGGGATTGTATTAAGGGAATAATGCACAACAGGGTGTGTGTCGTGCTGGGATAACGCCACGCCTGGGGGGATTGGGCATGAGGCTGCAGTCTGAGTGCGTCCAATGTCCCAGGCATGGTGTTGTCCCAAACAACACACACCCTGGAGTGCATTATTCCTATTATACAATGGCTCATTGTTATACAGAATAAAATAAATAATTTTAAAGATGTTTTTGTGTGGAAACATATTTTTTGGTTTTAACGGAAGATGAAACAATCAAGCTCAAGCTCAAGCTCAGTAAAACAATCAAAGGCTCATCTACATGGGTTCACAGTGCTGAGACATGTGGTGATGTGCTGGGCTAACGTCATGGGTCCAGCCCCAAACTGACCAATCACAGTCCAAGATTCTTTCTTGCCATTGTATAATAGTATATAATCTGAACATCAATGGTGCCAGAGAGAGAATATGGTACTTGGCATGATGGTAAAGCTAAGACAATGGTGGATAAATGGGTTGAGGTCAGTAATAAATAGTATCTATTGCTATAGCTCACACTGGAGCACACCATGGCACATGGCAGTCTTATTGTGTTTTGCAGACAATGTCACAACAGCTGAAACAGTTCTCCATGTCAGATGCATGCCAACAGCACCTGCCATGAGCAGCCTATAGTAATTAATACTCATTGTTGCCCTCAAGGCTTTTTATCCCCCCCGCCCATGTGTGGTCTGTGTTACCACATGCCAGTTACTGCATTGCGAAAGAGGGCGCCAAAGAGGTTTAATGAAATTCTCAGATTCAAACTGAATTTATGGGTCCCAACTTGTAGCCAAACATAAGTTACAAAAGACCACTTCTATCATCCATAGCTACTGTACCTCTTAACTCCTTAGGAATCCAAAAATGATAAGAAGGACAAAATTAGGACATTTATTACATGTAGTTGTGTGAGGGTGAAGTTTTTGGGATAGTGCACATGCAGAGCTTGCCACATCAGAAAGACTGTGCAAAAATTCAAGGACTGAGTGGGAGTCCAGAACTAGGGAGAAGAAGATGAAGAAACTGCCCTTCAACAATATGTTGGTCTGAATGGCCAGGGACATGACATTTCACAATTACAGGCATCAGTAGGTATAGTTGGAACATACAGGTGACAATGAATAATGCCTTACTAAGTTGTGATGCTTGCTGAATTCCCTATGGGGATCAGTCAGTCTTTGAATTCCTGGCATTCTCCAAAAGGTATATCATCTTGAATCCTGTCCTATCTATAATCCTTCTGATAAATCAGGTACCCATCCACTGAGTAACTTACACCAATGACAGCAGTTGGAGACCTCTTAGCTCTAAATCAATATGCAGATCCCTCACATAAACATAGATCTTCTTCACACATGCCACTGAATTAACCAGATGCAGTCTGTAAGTTTGGTGACACAAGTAATTCTATTAGGGTACCCACATCAGGGAACTCATCTATGATGAGACATGGAATAAAGTTTGCAATATATACAATGTGGTATCTACTGTATATAAGAAAAGTTCAAGGTTCAATTAAGACAGCACATTTGGGCAATTGGCAAGAGAGATGAAACTGACCTTCCACAACATGTGGATCTGAATGGCCAGCAACATAATTTCACCTTCATAAACATTGGTAGGTACAGTTGGACCAGAGAGGTGGCAACTTCAGTAATGACTCTAATTAAGTGCATGGCTTTCTGGATTTTTCAGTTGAGACACTAAACAGACCCAGACTGAATGACAAGAATGAGCTGTCTGCCTTTCTTGTGCAATTTTCTCTGTGATTATTAATTAAGATACATTTTTCCCGGGATGAAATTTTAAGTCATATGGAGGAAGGGATCAACATCTGTCAAAGTAAATCAGTGCTTTGTGCAAATAAGATGTAATGAACTGGATGATGATAGATGCAAAAGCAATTCATTTTTGAATCATTCTTTTTATCTTTTCTAGACACTGTGATCCTGCAAACCATTGTTGTCTCCAGTATTCATCCTTGGCCCTAATCATGAACTTATTATGTATTTATATAGCACTGTTATTAGCTTGTTGTCAGACAGAACTGTATAAGCATACTTTATTTGACTGGTTATGGAAATACTTGCTTCTCCATCAGTTACATGGAAATGTTCATTTTAAAGTATTTAACAAGACTGCAAGTGGAAGTACCCTAGCAAAGCATTGAGTGTTGTGTGACACTTTGGGGTGTCATGTGGGGCTCTTCTGCACTTTTCATAAGCATTATTTTCTCTTTTGTAAATGTAACGACTAAACTGCAACATCTACATATCCTATGTATGCAGTTACAGTGACAGATGAGTAAGTGCTGTTGATTTTTGTACCAAGGGTCCACCAGCTTCTGATACTGTGCTTCACCACCTATATACCCTTTACCCTTATAGTACCCCCCATATGTTATGTGGAAAGGACATGTCACCTGATTCAGATCATCATTCCATGGACACCTGAACCAGCATCTTCACCAACAGCTATTGGCAACAGTTTAAACATTGCTGTATTGAGCAGCATGTACTGTAGCAGCCAATAAACATAGTGCCAATGGCTCAGTATCTAGTATCCTTGCCTCTGGGTAGAGAAGATAAGATGGTCATGAGTTCTATCCCCACACCAGACTCTTGTGGTAATACTCATAACAGACACTGTAGTGAAGTGTGGGGGAAGTGGGCAGCACAGATGAGGTGCCATCCTTTGGACAAGACACCAAACCAAGGTTCCATTCTGCCCATCTCTGGTCACTGTCATGATGGAAGTAAAAGATCTCTTGGCACTTGTCGAAGAAGAATAGGAGAAATGTGTTAATTTAAATTCAGAACCAAAACTATATACATTAATCAACAATGTTCTAGGCAGACAAAAAAAAACATGTCTATTTACTAACAAAAAACTTAACTATCCCTCAAACACTCATGATAGCAGAACAATAGATAGTGAAGAAATGCAAGGAAGGTTTCACCTCGCAAAAATCCAGGAGACACTCTTCTATAATTTTGACTGAAAGGTTGGTAACTAAGATTTATGGTCCTGGTAATAAACCCCAGTTAAAGCTTTGGTAATCCAATTTATTACTTTTACTACCCTAATACCTTTCTGATAAATCCTCAATGAACATCTAGCTTGCCACATGAAAAATGTAATAACTGCAAACCAGACCATTAATGTATTATAATCATATCTATTCTGGGGTGGTTGTAAGAATCAAACAACTAATTTGTCATATGTAATAGACAAAAAAACAAATGCTGTTTCCACAGAAAGTCTGCCTGTCCCAGTATTCCTTTGCCCAGGGGCACTTAACAAAGAGATGTTCTTGTGCTTCCTGAGTTATATAACAATGTTCCCTAGGGCAAAATTGCTCCTCTAAACTTTTATGTTTATGATTATTTTTAATGTGTAGTTTCCCATGTGTGAAATGTCTTTAAGACTTCCCACATTCATGCAGGGATCCTCCTTTCAGTTAAGGTGGCTAACATTTTCTTTTAACTGGCCTGAGGAGAAGTTTCAAAAATGAATGTTACAGAACAGGATACACTTAAAGTATACTAATACAATATCTTCCTAGGCTTATCCAGCAACATCAACAATGAAACATGCCAGATTCAAAGTTTTTTTCAAGCTATCCTTTAAAAAATCAACAGGCCTGTTTTCTCTATCTTGTCCCACTGTGGATGCCTTACTTTCCAATTTCTTTAAGAAAGGGTCAAATGAAAGACCAGGATACTGCCCCATGTTCTCCCTCTACTATTAATTAAGGTACTAAAATTTGCAGAGAAAAATATATAACGAAATAAAACTTCTGGATTAACCATTCAACCCCCCCCCTTCTGTAACTACCAGATATGTAATATTGTTTTTTAATCTGCTACCCCAAAATAGTTGAAAAAACAAAGTATATAATTTTACTTCCATCGATATGGGAGGAGCAGGATATACATAACTGAGGAACAGAAATATGTAATAGAAAGGTCTTTATATAATAAATACTCTTCATTTTTTAAGCTAAAAGTTGTTTCCAACTGTTAACTTTGCCTTTAGCCCCCTGATATTTCTGCTCCCACTTATAAATTCTATCATCCTGGCTACCAAATCATACTCCCAATAATCTAATAGGATCTGGAACTAAGGAGACATTAGCTACTGACTGTCTGTTGTTGTGACTGTGCAACACCACCCCCACACATTTTGACTGATTAATCTTTGACCCTGAGCAGTCTAAAAACAATTATAAATCAACAGTTTATTCCTGCTCTGATACAGCTAAATTTATAAGTAAGCAAAGATCATCTGCATAAGTCAAATTCTTACTCATTGGTATACCCTACAGAATTTCAATTCCTCCTGTTGCTCTGTTTTAATTTTATTTTTTTGTTGTAATGAATCTATCCCTAAACTGAGGGGACTTAGAGGACAGCCTTACTTGACCACTTTCAAAACTGAAATTCTATTCCCCATCTGTCCATTAACATTTGGAATTTCCACAGCCTTACAATTACATGTTTTGAGCCTGGACATAGAAACATCCCAAAACCCATAATGCAGAAGAACTGAAAACAAAAAGGAAAGAGATATTCTATCAAAGGCCTTGTCTGACAGAAGACTGCCCTGTATCTGATCTCTAGATCTAGCTTCTAAGATCTCCCATAATAAAAACAAATGCTCCTGGATTTTCCTATGAGGAATAGCACACAGTTGCAATGGGTCAAAGACAATTCCCAGAACCAAACTTAAACATCATAGAATCATATCATAGAAGCTTGACGGCAGAAAAGGACAATACCAGTCCATCTAGTCTGCCCTTTTTTTCCCACTACACTTCCCCCTCCCTGCCAGCCCCCACCCTCTCCTGGTACTCAGCCCCATATGCTTTTCCCATGCCCTCTTGAATTCTTCCACTGATTTAGCCCCCACCACGCTGTCTGGTAGTCTGTTCCAGGGCTCCACCAAACTCTCCATGAAGAAATGCCTTCTTACATTGCCCCTGTTTCTTTTTCCTTGCAGTCTGGTGCTGTGCTCTCTAGTTCTGACTCCCTCCTTCTTCTTATGTAAACCCTCTTCTGCGACTTTATTGAGCCCCTTTACATATTTAAAAGTTTCAATCATGTCTTCCCTTTCCCTCCTTGTCTCCAGCATGTACAGATCCAGCTCCTTACATCTCTGCTCATATAACTTTCCCTGCATACTCTGCACTATCTTGGTTGCCCTTCTCTGAACCCTCTATATCTTTGCAGAAATGTTGCCTCCAGAACTGAACCCCATACTCCAGATGTGGCCTCACTATGGCTTTTTAAAGAGGCATTATTACCTCCTGCCTTCTGCTAGTAATGCCCCTGCCAATGCATGCCAAAATTCCATTGGCCTTTCCCGCCCTGTCCTGCAGGTAGGGAAATGGGCAGACTAGGTGGGCCAAGCAGTCCTTATCTGCCATCAAAGTCTATGTTTCTGTGCACCTAGTATTTTTGACATTTTGAAATCTACATTTAAAAGGTTAATCTGTCTCCAGTTACCTATCAGATCCAGATGCAAATGGTCTGATATCTTTTATTGGACTAACAGAGATGTTACAAAAAGAAAACAGTGTCTTTTTGTAATATCTCTGTTAGTCTAATAAAAAGTATCAAACCATCTGCTTCTGGATCTGTTCTTACAAAGACCAATATGGCAACTAAACTAATTCTGTATATTATCCAATTACCTAAATCATTTTAGGACCCTTCTTGTGGATGAACACCAATACCCTGAACACAGGCAGTCATTAAAAAAGTCTACTGGATCCTGTGCTATAAAATCAGTTATTAACTTGTACAATTCCACGCATAGTCCATGTTTTTCAGGAGTTGTACCCAAAGAAAGATGTCCCAGCTTGTTTTAATTCTGTAGGGAGAATAGGCTGCATTCAAGCCTCTCCTAAACCTCGCTCTGATGTAGGACACAGTAAGAAAGCCAATAACTCCTCTTGTCTATCATATGCCTCTGTCTGTACAAAAAAAGAGTGCACGTTTGTTTACAACCCGCGCCATTCCCAAGTTATCAGAGACAATTCTACTATCTGAGTCAAGTAACTCAGAAACACAACTTTTATGAATTTGTTGGGAGCAGCTATTGAAGGGATTTAAGGATGTCATTTTCTCTTGCAACCCAAACTTCTGCTCTGTCAAATGAAATGTAGCTCTAGAGAGCTGCAGCTGTTTCATTTCTTCTCTGAATGCACACATTCATTCCACATTGGATATTTGAGTTCAATAACTTTACAAAATTAAATCCTGTAATTTCCCCCTTAGCAACAATGTATTTTAAATATCCCTGATGTCCTTTAGATTTACCTAATTTCTGAAAAAAATAATTTTAAATTCAATTTAATATCTTCCCATCATGTTGCCAAGGAATCATACATGTAACAGACTCCTGGGCAACAAGCAATTGGAAAAGATCCTGTCTAACCTATTCCCCCTGCAAAACTGTAACATTCAGGTTCCACAAGCCAGTACCTCCAATTGTTTGGATTGGATCTTGGATTACACAGCATAATGCCCAATGTTGTGAGGATTCAATTGCTACTGTCTCAGCTGCAGTAAATAAAAGGCTTTGGACAAAAAGAAAAAAATCAGTTTGTGAGGCCATTACTCCTTTAAAAAGGTTTCACCATCAAAAGTATATAAAAATATATATGTGTCCTGTAAATTTAAAGAATGAATCATATTTCCCCCAAATTAGAATCACAGTAAGTTTTCTGTGCATGAGATCCAACTATTTTTTTTTTATCAAGAGGGCAGTTGAAATCCCCCTCCAAAATCACATGACAAACAGTGTGTGAGACAGGCTGTATTGCCTGAAAAACGTTGATGCATTTAGATTTGAACTGAGGAGCATAAACATTTATTAGCCTGAAATTCGGCTCCCAAAGGGACCATCCAATAATATTACTTTTCCCAGGGTGATAGACACCAATTTTTGAACAGAAACAGCAACCCACAAAAACACAATCCCAACCCCGAGCAAGAGTCTTGCCCTAAGGACCAAAAAGAAACCCCTCCTCATAGCTTTTTCATTTGGGTGATATCCTCCAAAGATCTTAACCTGGTGTTCTGAAAAGCACAGATATTATGCCCCAAAGATTAGGCTGCTGAGAATGTAATCAACCCACTGTTCCAATTTTTAATACTATTAGTATTATGGGAAGCACATTTTAAAGATACACAGGGCATTCACAAAGACAGGAGAGGAAAAAAAAAAACATCCACATGTTTTATTTTGTCTGCCAGACCTAATTCTCATAGTCATCTGATGAGACTTGCTTCTTCTGAAGTATCCAGGTCACCACCTCCACCTCAGAGGATAAATTATTTTGTGACTAGAAAAGAGAGGGTCCATCTGACCCTTCCTCATATGACTCACCCTAGTTTTCCTTTGTTTTCAGAGGGTCAAATCTATTGCTCAAGGTTACTGAGTCTGTTTTTTGACACTTAGAGCATGACTGTTAACTCCCAGTGCAAGAACTTCACCATAGATGAAATAGCCCAGCCAATCATTAAAATTCTCATCCTCTCCCTCAAACTCACACAATTCCCAAAGAAATGGAACTCAGCTGTAGTCACCCCAGTTCATAAAAGTGGTGACCATTGAATCCACTCTAACTACTGACCAATTTCCATTCTACTCTCCCACCCATCAAAGGCCCTTTAACTAGCTGGTTGACTATCTAAATAAATACAATATCCAGTGCCCACAACAGCATGGATTTAGCAAAGCCCATAACATAACAACTGCCATCTTAGAATTCTCTGACTATATCCATGAGGCACTCGATATGAGGAATCTGGTAGGATCAATATATATATATATATATATATTGACCTCACAAAGGCCTTTGATATGATCAACCACAGTATCCTTTTAAAGAAATTGCTTATCCTTGTCATATTCACTGATGAAGCCTCATGGTTCCAGAGCTACCTTGATCAAAGATCCCAGCAAGTAAAAATAAAAAAAATACACTCTCGGATGTCAGGAAAGTGTCATTATGGTACCCCAGGGATCCATCCTTGGACCACTACTGTTTAGTCTCCTAAACTCCCTCTCTGAGTTCTGTCCAGGCAACCTTCTTCTCTACGCAGATGATGCTATCATCTTTGCAAGCAGCCCCCATACAAATTCTCTACCAAACAATTTGCAAGAGAGTTTTACCAGGGTTGAGAAATGGTTCACCCAAAATAAACTTCTCCTAAATTATAAAAAAAAAAAAAAAAAAATGGTGTTCCTCAACCACCACAGCAAGAAGCAAAACAGTATTCTTACAGTCCTAAACAGCAGTCATGAACCACTGGAATAAGTGAACACCCAATATCTGGCTGTTACCCTCGACAGCTCCCTCTCTTACACACAGCATATCGACAACATTGTAACAAGCATTTGTCAATGCTGAATGTTGTCGAGCTGGCATTGGCAGTGGTGGAGGTGGAGAAGCATAGCACTGTGATTTTGTTAATGTGTCCCAAAAAGGTGATTTTGCATAGCGAGTACGTCATTGTGTGGCAGAGCTGCGGAAACGCCTTTAGGGCAGGCTGTGGAAAATGGCAGTTGGACTGTTGATAATGAGGTGTGCACAAATGCCAGTGGTGAAAATGTGGTATAAAAATATTGCAGATTGATGAAGTTACAAGGGTGCATGGAAACTGTGCAATGGATGCTTACAACACAGTCATTGTATGGACGTTCGACACATTTTCAACATAGGCATTTTAGGACCTCTGCTGATAAATAGTGTCACTGTCATTTCCTCAAACTGTCCCAAAAAGTGATTTTGCACAGTGACCATGCAATTCTGCACCAGACATGCAGAAACACATTTCAACCAGCAGTGCTGTTCATAAGGAGGTATGGAAAAAATGCCAATGATGAACAGCTGGAGTGAAAGTATTACAAATTCACAAAGTCACAAGCGTGTGTGCAAACTGCACAATGTGCACTCATAAAACACTCATTTTATTGACTCTCATCCACAAATTTTCAACATAGGCATTTTAGGACATCTGCTAATGAACAGTGTCACTGCCATTTTCATAATGTGTCTCAAACACGGGCTTTCCACAGTGACCATGCTATTGTGTGCCAGAACTGCGAAAAAAGATTTTGGTCAGGATGTGGGAAATTACAGCTATACTGTTCATTAGGAGGTGTAGAACAATGGCACTGTTGAAAATCAGGAGTGAAAATATTATAAGTTTGCAAACTTACGAGCATGCGTGCAAACTGCGCAATGCATGCTCATAACACTGTCATTTTATGGAATATTGTCACCAAATTTTCAAAACAGACAGTTTTGGACTTCTGCTCATGAACAGTGTCACTGTCATTTTCATAATGTGTCCTGAACAGTGATTTCACACAGCAACCATGCTATTCTGCCCTGGAAGTGCGAAAACACATTTCGGCCAGGATGTGAAAAATGACAGCTGAAAGGTTCACAAGAAGGTGTGGTAAAATACCAATGTTGAGAATCTGGCATGAAAATATTGTGAATTTGCTAACTTATGAGTGTGTGTAGCAACTGCGCAACGCACGCTCATAAAACTGTCATTTTTTGGATTTTTTCCACCAAATTTGCAACATAGGCTTTTTGAGACCCCCCCATGAACAGTTGCATTATCATTTCATTACTCAGCCCTGAAAGGAGATTCCATGCAGTGACTGTGAGATCACCTTTCAAGACCGAATAACACCATGACAGTGCAAGGATACATGAGGAGGGGTCCCAAAAACCCCATGTTAAAAATGTGGGGCCAAAATTCCCAAAAATGCCTGAGATATGCAGCAAAGTTGAAAAACTCCTATTTATTCCATTATACAGCTTACCGGCACTTCCTCAGTTCGTGGTCGGCTTTGAAGAGTGCAGATGTGTTCCCGGTCCACGATGATAATCCACGGGACTCTGAAGGTAAGTGGGGTGGGGGTGGGGAGGCAGGTGCACAGAGGATGAGTGCGGGTGGGGGCTATGGAGACTATGAGGACCGTTCTCGTTTTACAGGTGGGGAAAAAAATATTGCGGGACAGTTTTTGTATTTCAGATTTGGCATGCTGGGGTGGGCTCCCAGCGTGCCACCTAAATGTTTGGTGGGGTCTGTAGCTGATGGGGATTAGGACCCTCATCAGCATATAACACAGGGGGTGGAGGAAGTTATGCTGATGAGGACTGGCACCTCTGTCGGCACACAAAGAAAGCGGGGGTGAGCTGAGGGGATTGGGTGCCCTCGGCATTTAACAATGGGGGGATTATGCCAAAGGGGAGTGGGCGCCCCCATTGGCACACAAAGAAAGTAGGGGGTAAACCAACAGGGGGATTGGTCACCCCTGAAGTCGGCAGTTTGGCAGCCGCCCACCCACCATGCTGTTAATGTTGGCAAGCACGTAGGAAGTGTCCATTGCATCTGACGAGCTTTGCTCAGATTGCAGCAGACCATTTCTTAGATGTGCTCACCACATTATGTATGCATGGTGTGGCACCAGCATGCAGGCTGATTGGGCAATGAGGGACACACCTACTGGTGCATGCCCTGCATTCGCCCAACAGCGACTGCGCCTCCAAAGCTGCACTGTCCCAAGATGTTGCCTGCGCAAGCATGCCAACATAAAACTGGTCAACACTGCAATAGGTCTATTCTACAGGCTCCACTCCTATTTGACTAATGAAGCCCTCATCCTAGCAGTTAACGGCTCTATTCTCTCCATTGTTGACTATGGCCTTGTAGTGTACAGCACAGCCACAAACACTGCGCAAAATAGGGTAAGAACGGCACTAAACAAGGCTTGAAGGATAGTTCTAGGTACAGATGCCCTAACACATACCTGTGATCTCTACACACAAAGTGGCTAAACCTGCAAGGGAGAATTCAGTACCAAGTCTGCCTCCTTTGGAAAAAAAGCCCTACTAGGTCTGACCCTGAAATCCATCCAGAGGAAACTCAAGCTGGCACACAATTCACACTCAGCCAGAGGTAAGGCAAGGAATTGCTTGCATGTCCCATTTCATTGAACTACACTTGCCCAAAGAATTTTCTGCTACAGATCCCCACTATGGCTCAATGAGCTCTCGGTTAGCATCATAAATTACCTCAAACTTGGGCCATTCAAAAGAGATCTCAAACAGCACCTTCATGCCCAAGGGAAATAGGACTGCTCAGATTACCTCCCCTGTATTTTATTTTCCTCCTCTGCCCCTCACTCCCTCAATTTCTCATTCTCTGTCCTCACAAGTTATTTACATTCTACCCCCTCCACCTACCCTCTCCCTGCCCCCTACCAGCACTCTGGTCAATTCAGGCACTTTCTACATTCTTTCCTCACACCCCTCCTTTCCTCTCTCTCACATGTCTCCCCTCCTTTTCCCCTATCCCATGTCTCCCCTCCATTTTTCTTCTCATGTTCTCTCCCTCTTACTTGTCCTGGCCCACCGTTAACTCCTTTCTACAAAGTACATCTCCCTGTGGCACCCAACACCACCCAAATCTGTCCTCTCACCCCTTGGTTTTTGCTCCACTTGCTCAAATGCTCTACTCCAACAAAGCCACTCTCTGGCAGTTCATTTACCCTTGTTAAGCACTCCCTTCCTGCTTCCCTCTTCCACCTCTCTCCTGCACTCATGTATGTATATATGCCATCTAAATTTGCTCTGTTATCTTGCCTTAACTGTACTATTTATATATGTATATGTCATCTGTATATGCTCTGTTATTTGTGTCTTATAAATAACCTGTATATAGCGTCCAACTTGTTTCTGTTCAATGCTATGTATTCTTGTACCTTCCTACTTTGCTCTTTCTATGATGTGGAGCCTTTGTAAATGAGCTTGTAGCTAAAATGTTGTAATTCCAAGACAATAGTAAAATAAAGTAAATGTTCAGATTCTTCTGACTGGGAGGCTATACAGAGTTGACAAATAAAAAAAGCTGGTATGCTGACAACCCCGCTGTTTGTCCCACATATATTTTCAGTGAAAGACTTTGGTAGCACCAACAGACTGTTCACCTTTAAAATACATTTGCTTTTGTTTTTTACTCTTTCCTGTTAAGCAGGCAGCAAGTGGTGTATTTTCCATAGCAATCGACTCCATTACCACCAGCATCTCATCCTCGGAGCCCACAAGAACAGAGACAGTGTCTTCTTTCAGCTCTTCTGCAGCCCCCAACACCACCAAACTAACACCAGCAGCTGGAAAAACCTTCAAGACTCTGGGCACTGCAGATGCTCTGTCCTGCAATGCTGGAAAGAGCTTGTCAGTTTCATCTTTGACAGCTTTCAGTGTGGTTGTCATCTGATGCTGTACAGATGTGTGGGCTTGTTTCTCAGTGAATGGCTATTCTTTTTAATCCATTAAAGCAAGCAGACTGACTCCCTTCTCCAGAAGTTCCTCAGCCATGACAGACTCCTATGCCAGTAGTATCAGGTACAGCACCTGTTTCCAGACTGACTGCTGTTCCACAACCATTAGCAAGGGTACCTCCTCAGTACTCTGGATGAGGAGGGAGGCAAGCTCCTCTGCCCAGGCCACTCCATTCACTTCCATCTTCCAGGACTCACTCTCCACACAGGAAGCAAAGAGCCCCCCCCCTCCCGCACACCTCTGAAGAGTAGGGAATTTTATTCAGAACACATATCCACTACATTACAAAAAAAAAAAAACACATCAATTAATTACAGTACATTTTGTCACATACGCAATATTCCTAATCACTTCAAAAGAAAAACAAGCATTTGTCAATGCCAAACGTTCGCTTGCAGGTATTTGCAGTGGTGTTTGGCATGTATGGTGCTTTACCCTAATGCCCTGTGCGATTGCTGGTATTTGCACAATAAATGGTCAGCATGACCTTTTTTGTTACCCCCATTGTGCGCTACATAGGCGGAAACACGTCTTGGGCAGGATGTGAAAAATGACAGCTGTACTGCTCATAAGGAAGTGTGGTAAAATGCCAATGTTGAAAATCTGGAGTGGAAATATTGAAAATTCGCAAACCTACGAGCATGCATGGGAACTGTGCAAAGCACGCTCGTAAAACAGTCATTTTTAGGATTTTTTCACCAAATTTTCAACATTGCCATTTTAAAACCTCTGCTAATGAACAGTATCACTGTGATCTTCTTAATGTGTCCCATACACTGAGTTCGCATACCGACTGTGCCATTGTGCGCTACATGGGCGGAAGCACGTTTTGGGCAAGATGTGAAAAATGACAGCTGCAGTGCTCATAAGGAGGTGTGGTAAAATGGCAATGTTGAAAATCTGGAGTGCAAATATTGAAAATTCGCAAACATACAAGCCTGCGTAGGAACTGCGCAACGCACGCTCGTAAAACAGTCATTTTTTTGGAATTTTTTGTCACCAAATTTTCAACATAGCCATTTTAAGACCTCTGCTCATGAACGGTGTCACTGTGATTTTCGTAATGTGTTCCATACATTGATTTCGCACACCAACTGCGCCATTGTGCGCTACATGGGCGGAAACACGTTTTGGGTGAGATGTGAAAAATGACAGCTGCACAACTCATAAGAAGGTGTAATAAAATGGCAATGTTGAAAATCTGGAGTGAAAATATTGAAAATTCGCGAACCTACGAGCCTGCGTAGGAACTGCGCAATGTACGCTCGTAAAACAGTCATTTTTGGGAATTTTTGCACCAAATTTTCAACATGAGGTTTTTGGGACCCCTTCTCATGAATGATGTCATTGTCATGGCATTATTCAAGGCTGAAGGGTGATTTCACTCAGTGACTGCGCAGTGCCTGCAAAATCACCCTTCGGGCCTGAATAACACCATGACAGTGACATCATTCATGAGAAGAGGTCCCAAAAACCCCATGTTGAAAATTTGGTGCAGAAATTCTAAAAAATGACTGAGATATGCAATAAAGTTGAAACCCCCCTATGTAGCCCATTATACAGCTTACCGGCATTTCCTCAGTTCGCGGTCGGCTTTGAAGAGTGCAGGCGTGTTCCCGGTCCACGAAGATTGTCGCGCGGGTCCGGAAGTAAGTGAGGGGGGGGGTGTGGGGAGGCTGGGTGAGCAGTGGGTGGGTGCGAGTTATGGGAGGGCTGGGAGACTCGCGTGGGACCGTTTTATTTTACAGGTTAAAAAGAAAAGCGGCGTGGGGCGTTTGCCACGCTGGGTAGGCTCCCAGCATGGCAGAAGATGTGGGGGCGAGGAGCCGACAGGGATTGGGCACCCCCATCAGCAAACTATGCAGGGGGGCTGAGGGTTGTCAGGGGATTGGGGCAATTCTGTCGGCAAAACAACGAACGCTTGCCACACTGGGGTGGGCTCCAGCGTGGCAGCAAGATGTGGCGGCAGGATGGCTTGGGGGCCATGGGCGGCGGGGATTAGGCACCCCATCGGCAAACAACGTTTGCCACGTAGTGGGCTCCCAGCATAGCATGAAAGCTGAAGCGCGGCGTGACGGCGCTGGGGAGCGCGTGACGAAGGAGGGGACAGCGGCAGTGCTCAGTATGGCAGCGGTGCTTTCCTTTGAAGCAGAGGAACACCGCTGTCATACTGAGCTCCTGCACCATTGGTGCAGGACGCCACGCCTGCTCAAGGGAGCAGTGCATTGATGGGAGAGGCACACCTCCAAGTGTGCAAGTGTGCTACTCTGCCAAAACGTTCCTTGCGCATGCGCGCAAGTGAACGTAAAAAGTACACAACTGCTATCAAATTTAATAAATTACCTTACAACACCCATTCTGTAGGATTACTAAATTTTAACTCCCTTTATTATAAATAAGAAACTTTTTCACCATTCTTTGACTGTGTTTTGAATATAGTAAAATAAATCGCTCTGGTATACTTCTTTACAAAGCTTTCCAATAGAAATATATATCATCTGCTGTTGCTGTAGCACTAGTCTGCATCTTGGCTGCCATTGATAAAACTTGAGACAGGCAAAAAACACTTATATTGTGCTATTTCCTTAAATGAATTGGAAAGTCACCGAGCACAAGGCATTCATAGATGAGTATCTCCAACCAGGGGAGACCCCATCTAGTGAACAAAAAATTCCATCAGTGATTTGAAAAATGTCATTCTAACACAAGTGTTCCATTGTTCCAATTTATGTCTGTTCCTCTATCATTTTATGTTTTCTATTACCTCTTACATTCAATCTTCCATGGGAATTTAGACATAATGGGCTTGATTTTCAAACTCTTTAGAGTGACGCAAGGAACTTGCATCTAAAGATTGTGACTCAAAGGGTGACTTGCATCACTACTTGCTGCAATCGTAATTTTCAAAGTTAGCTGGCATCAAAGCCACCTTGTGCCAGGGTTGCATAAAACAACCCAATGTGCTAGGTTGCAAGGGGGCATGCACCATATCAAGGCTGCAACATCCCCTGTTTGGGGATTTTTCAAGCTTCATCCTGTTTGCAGCAAAGGGCATCATTTAGATCAGCCAGGAGGTGGTCTAAGTCACTTGTGCCAGTGGGACGGGGTTGGAGAATTGGCTCTTGGATATTAAGGGGCATGGGAGGTAGTATATGGGAGTTGAGGGGGACAGTTGGGCAGTAAGAGGAGTGCTGTGGCACCCAGAAGGTTGCATTTGCTATTGTATATGCATATTATAGAATCACAGAATCCTAGAATCCTGTCGGCAGAAAAGGACCATTCGGCCCATCCAGTCTGCCCAAAAGAGATAGCACATCCATTCCTGCCCTTTTACCACCCACCTCTATGCCCTCTCTCTCCTCCCCTGCCTAGTCCCATGTAGTTATCCCATGTTCTTTTGAATTTTTACACCATATCCACCTCCACTACCCATTCAAGCAACCTGCTCCATTGATCTACAACCCTTTCTAAGAAGTAACACCCCTTACGTACCCACAAAATCTGCCCCCTTCCAGCTTGAGTGCATCACCTCTGATGGTTTTATTTTCGCTCAGTCTGAAGATGCTATTCCCTTAACCTTATTTATTCCCTTCATGCATTTAAAGGTTTCCACAATGTCCTCCCTTTCTCTTCTCATCTCCAGCATATACAGACCAAGTTCCTCCATCATCTCCCCATATGGCCTCCCCGGCACCCCCTGGATCATCCTGGTTGCCCTTCTCTGGACCCTCTCCAACCTATCCTTGTCACCCTGCAAGCAGGGCCTCCAGAACTGAATTCCATACTCCAGTTGTGGTCTGATCAGTGTTTTGTATAGTGGCATGATCACCTCCATCTTCCTACTTGTGAAGCCCCTCTCAATGCATGACAACATTCTTGTTTCTTTAACAGCCACTCGTTCACACTGGTTCCTAACCTTTAAAGTGTCAGTGATCCAAATTCCCAGGTCCTTTTCTTGTTCCATGAACAGCAAGCAGCAGAAGCAACCCCAGAAGAATGTCACACAGTAGGTGTGGATGAACATCAGAAGAGCGGACGGCAAGTTTAAAAAAAAAAAACATGACCAATACCACCACAACAACAAAAAAGGCCGGATGTAAACTGGTCATGGGGAGGGGGGCAAGGTGAAACACCAGGGATTGCAGACAGATGGCCCATGGGTGCACAGGCCCCATGTGGCTTGTCACTGCACATGCAGGGGGTGTATGCAAAGGGGCAGTGCAATGGAGCATGGGGGGCATCACAGTGAAGCCACACTGGTGGCTGGCAGGTATGGAGTACAATGTACCAGGAGGCAGGAGCCAGCAATAGACAAGGTGGATGCAGGGCACTGGCACAGGCATGCACGTCACCAGTGCAGATGGTGATGCTGTAGGCAGATGGCGCAGCAGTGGGCGCAGGTACATGGCACAGATAGCAGCAGCAGAATGGGACAGATTTTCCGGGAGTAACATACAGAGTGCAGCAGGCGGCACACAGACCAACAGTGGTAGCAAGTTGTCAGCAGCAGCTGCAGGCCTGGGACCCACATGTTGTGAGATGGAGCAAGCAATGTGGACAAGGGACATGGCGGGAGGTACTGGAACAGGCGAGTAGTCAGAACGGAGATTGTAGGCAACAGCTCTGCAGCATCAGATGAAGGCCGACTACACCTGGAGTTGGAAATCGTATGCCAGGCCCCTCAGGTAGTTGGTCACGGTGCTCTGGCTGTAGTCCTCCACAATGCTCTCAAGTCACCATGTCAGGTCCCTGTACTTCCTGAGCTTTGCTGGGGTGCCACACCTGGTGATGAGCTTCTCAATGCGAATCTTAGTCAGGCGCTGTTCCTCATGGAGGCAGTCTATAAAGCACCAGCTCCCATGATGGGTGGCCCTTAGATGGGTGCTAAAGACCCTGTGCCAGCCCTCAACTGCATCGTTCATACATGCCAACCCTGTGATGGTGTGGCATTGTACATGTTCTATGGCTCCAGTGAGAACAGAGGCCTGCACCTGGCCATGCATTCAATGGGACAGCCAAGCCATGTCTCCTCAACATAATCGAGTATGGGTCTCAGCAAGTCCTCATTCAACCAATAGCATGCAGAGTCACACAGGGTGGCATATGTATCTAGCACATCACCAGTGTGCACAAAGGCAAGTGTGAGCACCATCCTGAGCAGCAAGGCAAACTCCTCATCTGTGGAATAATGGTGGAGTGCCATGGGTGACTGCTGTATGCATCACCACATGGCTTGGAAGAAGTGAAAGAAGCAGCCCCTCAGTGACACATCTAGGTACACCGTGGTGAACCCATGGCAGGCCACCCTCTCAAAGTCCATGAGCACCGTATGAGGTGTGATGTCACCCACCAGCTTACGCACCTCTGTGAACACCCTGAGGTACACCTGCTCTTAATGGCCACACATAAGGATGTAGACCACGGGTATAATGACCTCTGTGCACATGACATGAATGGTATCGAATTGTCCAAAGAGGGGTTGTGTGGTGCGAAAGGTGCCATCAAGTAACCGGTCCTCGCTGTCACCCAGAAAGCATTGCAGGTGCTGCATTGTGAACAGCAGCACCCTGTCATCAGTCTGTCCACTGTCATACAGGAGGAATGACTCCCCTGTGCAGGTGACATGGTACTCTGGGGGTACATCCAGGTCCCTGATAGTTGCAGTCATGGCTGGGCAGCCCCATGTAGCTTGCTGGACATGCTGTACTGTCCTCTTCAGGAAAGGCAAGGTGGGCAGCCTGCCCACCATGGTATCCATCAACCCCAAGGTGCACTGGATGATCACTTGTCCAGTGCTCTCCAAGCTCGTCCACGCCCTGGCACTAACATCAGCCATGACCCTGCACAAACCTACCTCACCAGCATCAGGTACATGACTGTGGCATTGCCCCGGTGCACCACATGGTCAGCAACTGTGTGTAGGCATGCAGAGCATCTGAAGTTGTTGTACTGGGCACACCGACAGTACACCTTCACCCTCACCTCCTTATCTTGGTGACATACGTATTCCGACAGGGACAGTAAGGGTCTCCACTTCTGGCTTGGCAGGAATGCTGGATTCTACATTCTACATATGCCAAAAGTCCTAAGACACTCTCCCATTGCAGGCAGCTGCCTTGTCTAACCCTACACGGTCACGTGACTGGCGATGTCACAGAGGGTGCAACATCAGGTGCACACCCACATTCTGCAGGCAGTGTGTAGAAAAGGGGAGCACCTCCCACAGGGTGGGTTTGCTGGGCAAAAGGATAATGTCCTGGGCTATGGCAGCATGTGTTCAGCATCTTGATGCAGTGCTGTGTTCCTACGGATAGACTCAATGTACCACTGCTTCTCCAGGAATCTGCACCATGTTCCTGATGCGTGAGTGCACTACCATTACAGACACACTACTGCTGGGTACACTGTTGTATCTCTGTTCATTCTCAAACCCACCACCATTACCTACCACACTGTCCTGCCTGCCTTCCTAAGCACTACCTAACACCTTACACCATGAGGGCTTGACAGCTACAGCAGCGCTAAGCATTTCAGTCTCCTGTAGGACTTTTGATGCTGTGTTGCAGCTGGGGGTGCCCTCTGCATGTAGCATTGTGCCATGCAGTCAACCGCTTGTGGGGGTAAGGGGCATCCATACTGTACACAGAATGAGGGGGTATACAAGCATCCACAACAGTAGCTTGGGGGAGTTGGGTGACATGAAGTCGACGTCTGTCCCCTGCCTGTCCTGCTTGTGTTCTGTGTGCATGCACCAGTGTGTCGCCTTCAGTGGGAAGGGGTCTGGCAGTCCTATGAGCAATGCACAGTGGCATTTTCTGGGGGGGGTCAGTGGCATTGCTGTGCCATAACCGGTGGATGGGCATTGTATGACTAGCACCCAGTTCATGGGCATAGGGCAGGGACAGCAACTGCTGGCCTGTTGCTTCATGGGTGGGTGTTGTGCCTGGGGGGGTGCATGGCACACTGGGGACCTACCTGCCTTGCATGTGTGTGTGTTCCTTCAGAGCATGGGCACTGCCTGTGGGTAGGCTGTGTGTGCTTTATGCATGGTATGCACGTGAACTTGCGCGATATTTTGGGGTTCACCCTCACTGATAATTGTCTTTTTTGTAGTCTCCTTAATGCCAAGTTGCCCTTAATGGCAGTCTCTCTATTGTCAGTTGCCCTTAATGCTAATCGCTCATAGTGCCAGTTGACCTTCTGACATTCAGTTTACCTAACAGGTGCCCTCATGCACTGTGGCTGTCATGCAGCAGTATTATGCTTCTCTGTCATGTTGACAAGATATGTTTGCAGGTGCTAGCATTCAGGTGCTGTTATCACTGGTTACTGGATAATTTTATCCGATGTGCATTATTTTGCACTTTTTCACATTGAATTGCAATTGCCACTTCTCTTACCACTCCTACAGCCTGGCTAGATCATGCCTCATTTTCTCCACCCCACCTGGAGTGTTCACTCTGGTATTACTTGTTACTGTACCTATGAAGTATACAGTCCATTGGCGGGGCAGGAACAGAAAATGACATGGCACCAGGTGAGCACAGCATTGGTAGCTGCATATTCTGTCCCTGGACCCACCCCCCGAAATGGTATTAGTCATAGGTACAGTAGGTGTGGTACTCTAATAGGTACTAATACAAATCACAATTCTGTGGTCCCTCCTTCCCTATTCCTGATCATCCCCATAAATCTGCATACGTCTTCCCTAGTGGTCTAGCTAACACCCTATGCCTGATCTCCTCATATATATGTATACCTCCTTCCTGGTGGTCTAGTGGACCCCCAATCCCCAATCACCCTCAAAACCATTGATATAACATTCTCTGGTGGTATAGTTGACTCCCCCAACCCTGCAGGCAGTGGCCCACCACCCCATTCCACCCCCCATATCTTCAATAAGCTGGTGACTGGCATAGCTCTCCACTCTCCACCATGGCTAACCACTGGCTGAGCAGTTAAGGAATGTGCATTGTATACAGTACACACTCTTTGACTGACAGCTCAGTCAGTCAATGAGCATGTGATGTACTGTATGCAGTACAAGCTCCTTAACAGCTCAGCTGGTGGCTGACTGTGGTGGAGAGCAGAAAGCTGTACTGGTCACCAGATCATTGAAGGGATAGGAGGAGTGAGGAGGTGGACCACTGCCTACAAGGATGGGGGATCCACTAGACCACCAAGGAATGTTATATCAGTGGTTTTGGGGGTGATTAGGGATTGGGGGTTCACTAGACCACCAGTGAGGAGGCATATATATGTGTGTGTATATATATATATTAGAGGCAAAAAACTCCATTTAATGCATTAGTTAGGGTTGTTCACAGCGACAAAAGTGAGGAAATTAGGTTGTTAGGGTTGAAAACCCCTTGGACCCCAGCCCACCTCCAACTGGCATTGTGGTGCGCATTGGGATCATCAGCCTAACTCTCACCCCATGGCATGTGTAAAGCAGCAGAAGTATAGGAGAATGGGGTGAGAGTTAGGACTGACGATCCCAATGCGCACCCCAATGCCGGTTGGGGGGTTGAGTGGGGGGGTCCAAGGGGGTTTTCAACCCTAACACTGAATTTCCTCACTTTTGTCGCTGTGGAACAACCCTAACTAATGCATTAAACAGAGTTTTTTGCCTCTAATTTCCCTTCTTTTTGAGAATGATAACAAGAAATAGTGAATGTAATGCAGCGGGGCCTTGAGGCCCTCGGCCTATGCGCTCCAGCCACATGATTCTTGTGGCATAGTAACAGGAACAGCAATGCAAACAGAAGTGCTAACAGTGGCGCACATGGTAATGCAAGCGCGAATGAGAACAGAAGAATTACTTGTACAGTGGCGTGAAGCGAGAGCAGTCTGCCATGTGATTTGTTGTCACATAGTAACATGGTGCCTGCAAACAGAAATGTCAATGGGCATGGTGGACGAAAGTGAAACAGAAAGAAACAGTATTGTAGACACAAATGGCAAAGAATAATAGAAACTAGCGCAAATGAAAATGCAAAGGATAGCATTACATGGTGGCATAAGCGTCAGCAGGTAAGTGAAACGAGTACGGAACCACAAGCATAAAGGGTAACGATAACAGTAATGTAAGGGCACAGGCTGGTTTTACCCAAAAGCTGCATAGAGAAAGACAGTAATTACAAATAATGTATGCATAATAATGGGTATCGGAGCAGAAAATGAGGACTTGGAATACTAAATAGGTTATATCTCAGGAACCGTATGATGTAGAAAAAAAATTTAAAAGTCATATGATTTACGACTGTCCTGGCTAGTTTTGTACTTAGCCCACATTAGGGGGCTAAGCATTTTTCTGAAGAAAAGTCCGTATCTCGACCGCTCGAGATATGAGCCCTGAAAGGCTCGGCGAACGCCGTAATGTTATCCTATGGGAAAAAAAGAAGTTCAGAGTGCCATAACTTTGCCTCCCTGTAATATTGTTTCACCAAACCACTGAAAGGCACATCTGTGGGCTGTTGGCTGTCTTCTCTCCAAATTTCAGGACAAAAGACCAAACCGTTATTTTGCAGCAGGGTGCCAAAGTATTCCTGTAATGCATTGGGCACCATAATGTTATCCTAGGGGAAAAACTGTCAACTTTGGAGTGCCATAACTTTGCCGCTGTGTAATATTTTTTCAATACAACACTGAAAGGCACATCTGTGAGATGTCGGCTGCATTCCCTTCAAATTTCAGCCCAAAACTCCCAACTGTTCTTTTGCAGCGGAGTGCCAAAGAATTATTGTTATTTTGGGCATAGTGTCGCAAAGTATTATCGCAATTTGCAACTTTCACAAAAATTTGCGACACTTTCATGAGTGCGACACTACTTTGTGAAAGTACTTTTTCTAGAAATCTGAAAAACATATTTCTGGGGTGTTTTACCCCAAAATAAAGACATGGCTAGCATCCTCAGGGCCCACCTAGGGGAATGCAAAAAGAATTAGGTTGCTAGAGAGTCTCAATTTTAAATGCCAAGCATTTTTCTGATCACTAACTGAAAACAAGATGGTGGATTTGTGACAGTAACAGGGCCTTTTGCGACAGTAAAAAGTGCATTTGCGACACTGTCAAACTTTTTGTTAACTTTTCCCATTGACTTATAATGGGAAATTGTTTTTTGAATAACTTTTGAACCGTTCAAGATTTTTTCACAAAATCTTTGAAAGGCACATTGGGAACCCCGGCCGCATGTTCCCTGAAGATTTTGGGCAGGTCGCACAAACCATGTGACCTGCAGGTGCGACAGTAGAATTCCAGAAAAAGTGTAAATGCACGCGCAGATCATGCTTAATAACTCCACAGCTGTATATCCGACCAGTACGAAACTTGGCAGATCCCAAGGCCTATGGTTCTTGATCATTTATTCCAAATTTCAGTTAAATCTGTCAAACGGTTGCAAAGTTATTAAGGTGCAAAATTTTGGGTTTAACATAGAAATGGCTCCTCAACCTTAACTATGGTAACATTGGGGTGCACATTGGGGTCGTCAGCCCTGACTCTCACCCAATCACATGTGGAACAACCCTAACTAATGCATTAAACAGAGTTTTTTGCCTCTAATTTCCCTTCTTTTTGAGAATGATAACGAGAAATAGTGAATGTAATGCAGCGGGAGGAGTGGCCACATGATGTCTTGTGGCATAGTAACAGGAACAGCAACACAAATGGCAAAAATAACAAGCAAAAAGGATAACGCACATGGTGGCGTAGACGTCAACGGTAAGTGAAATGGGTACGGAACCACAAGCAGAAAGGGCAACGGTAACAGTAATGTAAGCGCATAGGCTGGTTTTCACCAAAAGCTGCATAGAGAAAAGATAGTGAGTACAAAGAATGTATGCATAAGAATGGGTATCGGAGCAGAAAATGAGGACTTGGAATACTAAATAGGTTATATCTCAGGAACTGTTAGATGTAGAAAAAAAATTTAAAAGTCATATGATTTACGACTGTCCTGGCTAGTTTTGTACTTAGCCCCCATTAGGGGGCTAGAATTGGGGCTAAGCATTTTTACGACGAAAAGTCCGTATCTTGCACCGGTTCCGAGATACGGGCCCTGAAAGGCGCGGTGAACGCCGTAATGTTATCCTATGGGAAAAAAAGAAAAGTTTGGAGTGCCATAACATTGCCTCCCTGTAATATTTTTTCACTAAACTACTGAAAGACACATCTGTGGGATGCTGGCTGTCTTCCCTGCAAATTTCAGCCCAAAAGACCAAACCGTTATGTTGCAGCAGGGCACCAAACGATTGCTGCAATGCGTCGTATGCCGTAATGTTATCCTATGGGAAAAAGCATCAACTTTGGAATATTGTAACTTTGCTGCTGTGTAATATTTTGTCAAGGAAACACTGAAAAGCACATCTGTGAGATGTCGGCTGTGTTCCCTCCAAATTTCAGTCCAAAACTCCTAACCGTTCTTTTGCAGCAGAGTGCCAAAGAATTACTGTTATTTTGGGCATAGTGTCGCAAATTGCGACACTTTCGTGAGTTCGACATTACTTTGCGAAAGTACTTTTTCCAGAAATCTGAAAAACATATTTCTGGGGAGTTTTACCCCAAAATAAAGACATGGTTAGCATTCTCAGGGTCTGACTAGGTGAATACAAAAAGAATTAAGTTGCTAGAGGGTCCCAAATTTAAATGCCAAGCATTTTTCTGATCAATAACTGAAAACAAGATGGCGGATTTGGGACAGTAACAGGGCCATTTGTGACAGTAAAAAGTGCATTTGTGACACTGTTGAACTTTTTGTTAACTTTTTCCCATTGACTAATAATAGGAAATTGTTTTTTGAATAACTTTTGAACAATGGTCTGCATCTGTCCAGGAAGGGAACAAGTCTTTTGAGCAATCAGTTTAAATGCTTCATTTGCAAGTTTTTAAACTAGTCAAAGGGGGAGGCACTGACAAGCAGCAGGAAAATCCAAGCCTCTCCCTACAAAACAGGGTACTAAATGAGAAAAAGACTGAGGTAGAACGGTCAGTGGGGGATGCTGCAACAGAAGGTAAAGCCATCAAAAAATGGAGAGCAATGAGTAACAAGCTTCCTGAATTAGTGGCCTTGATGGAGGAGGAACATCTGGATATCGTGGCAGTCGCAGAAACATGGTACACACAAAACCATGACTGGGACATAAACATACCAGGATACACTGTCTACAGGAGGGACAGGGAGGGTAAAAGAGGAGGATGAGTAGTTCTTTACATAAGGGAAGGAATAAAAGCAACAGAACAAAAGGGTAAACAGGGAGGAGAAGAAGCACTGTGGGTAAATTTGGAGACAGGCAATGGCACCACAATAAGCACAGGGGTTGTATACAGACCCCCTTCTCAGGGGGAGGAAACGGACAGGGAAATGATAGAAAGTATACTTAGAATGGCAGAAAAAGGGGGAGATATTGCTGATGGGTGATCTGAATATGCCAGATGTTAACTGGAGTGCAGTTGCAGCTGCCACTTCTAAGAGTGGGGTTATTCTAGATGCCCTACAGGGGGCATGCCTTAGACAACTAGTACTGGAGCCCACTCGAGAGGGAGCAATATTAGACTTGATTCTCTCAAATGGAGATGGAGAGAGGATCACAGATGTAGAAGTGGGTAGCCATCTGAGAACTAGCGACCATCGAACAGTATGGTTCACAATAAACACAGCAATAGAGTCAAGCCATACAAAGACAAAAGTACTGGACTTTAGGAGGGCTGACTTTGCCAAAATGGGTGAGTGCCTAAGGAATGCACTAGCAAATGGGCATGAAGGAGGGGTTGAAGAACAATTGGGAATAATAAAAACTGCCATCACAGAGGTAACGAGCCTTTGTGTGAAGCAAATAAACAAAACAAGACGATGTAAGAAACCACTATGGTTCTCAAAGGAAGTGGCAGTGAAGGTTCAAGAGAAAAAGAAAGCATTCAGGAAGTACAATGAATCGCAGAAGGAGCAGGACAGAGAACTGTATCAGTTAAAGCAAAAGGAGGCTGGGAAGGCAGTCAGAACAGCAAAGGCCCAAACCAAGGAAAAGATAGTCAACTCAGTTAAGAAGGGGTATAAAACCTTTTATAGGTACATCAGGGAGCAAAGGAAGACCAAGGAGGGATAGTGAGGCTTAATAAAGGGAGGGAGGGTGGGCAGAGGGAGACTGTGAAAGGCAGAGATACTAAACAAATATTTTGCTCAGTATTTACAAATGAAGAGGGAGGTACATAAAACAAACAGTAGTAACACTCTGGATACAGAAGTTGATACCAGCCCATTACAGAAGAAAGGGTTCTGAAAGAACTCTTAAAACTGAAGGTGGACAAAGCAATGGGGCCTGATGGGATTCATCCCAGAATTCTAAAAGAGCTAAGGGTAGAACTAGTAACACCACTGACTACCCTTTTTAACAAATCATGGGAGGATGGGGTGGTACCCGAGGACTGGAGGAGGGCAGATGTGATTCCCTTCACAAAAGTGGGAGCAAGGCAGAAGCAGGAAACTACAGACCTGTTAGTTTAACCTCAGTGATAGGGAAAATGATGGAATCACTTCTGAAGGAAAGAATTGTCGAGTATCTAGAGGCCAGAGGGGCACAGGGACCCTAGGCAGCATGGATTCACAGCGGAAGGTCATGCCAGACAAATCTGATAGATTTCTTTGACTGGGTGACCAAAGTAGTAGATCAGGGAGGGGCTGTGGACATGGCCTACCTAGACTTTAGCAAGGCATTTGACACAGTCCCACACAAAAGATGAATATACAAGTTAGCCAGCCTGGGAGTGGGTCCCAAGATGACAGCCTGGGTAAAGAATTGGCAGGAGAATAGGACACAGAGAGTAATAGTAAATGGAGTCCACTCAGAAGAAAGGAGGGTTACTAGTGGGGTACCGCAGGGTTCAGTATTAGGACCGGTTCTCTTCAATGTCTTTATAAGTGACATTGCGGAAGAACTGGAAGGAAAAGTATGTCTCTTTGCAGATGACACTAACCTCTGCAACAGAGTTGATGCACAGGGTGGGGTGGAAAGGATGAGAAGGGACTTGGCAAGGTTAGAGGAATGGTCAAATGTATGGCAGCTTAGATTCAATGCTAAGAAGTGCAAGGTAATGCACCTGGAAACAAAAACCCAGGGGAAGAGTACACAATGGGGGGTGAGATACTAACAACAACAAAAATGGAAAGGGACCTGGGGGTAGTCATATCAGATGACCTAAAGGTGGGCAAGCAATGTGAGAGGGCAGCAAGGAGGGCTGGGGGGATACTGGGATGCATAGGGAGAGGCATCACCAGTAGAAAACAGAAAGTTATTATCCCTCTGTACAGACAGCTGGTGAGACCCCATCTGGAGTACTGTGTCCAGTTCTGGAGACCCAATCTCCGCAAAGACATAGACAGGATGGAAGCTGTCCGAGGAGGACAACTAAAATGGTGCAGGGTCTGCACCAGAAGACATATGAAGAGAGACTTAAGGAGCTTAATATGTATAGCCTCGAGGAAAGGAGGGAGAGGGGGGACATGATAGAAACTTTCAAGTACCTCAAGGGAATCAACAAAGTCCAAGAGGGTAGCATCTTTCAAAAAAAGAGGTGTACAAGAACCAGAGGGCACAATTTGAAGATAGAGGGGGTGGGGGCAGCTCAGAGGTAATTTAAGGAAGTATTTTTTCACAGAGAGGGTTGTGGATGCATGGAACGGCCTTCCGGAGGAGGTTGTGGAGTCAAAATCAGTGGTGAAATTCAAGCATGCATGGCACAGTCATAAGGCAATTCTGGGGGTGGGGGTAAGAAGAAGTAGGCTGCTGGTTAACTAGGATCTGCAGCTTATCCAGTAGGTAGGGAAATGGGCAGACTGGGTGGGCCAAGCGGTCCTTATCTGCCATCAAATTCTATGTTTCTATGTTTCTATTTAATATTTTTTCACAAAATCTTCGAAAGACACATCGGGGAACCCGGCTGCACATTCCCTGAAGATTTGGGCGATCCGCACAAACCGTCAGAGCCTGTAAACCGACTGTGAAATCAGAAAAAGCATAAACGCACGCGGCAGATCACGCTTAATAACTCCGCAGCCGTGATATCCAGCTGGTACTGAAACATGGCAGATCCCAAGGCCTGTGGTTCTTGATTGTGTATTCAAATTTTCAGGCAAATCCGTCAAACGCTTGCAAAGGTATTAAAGTGAAAATTTGGGGTTTAACATGTAAATGGCTCCTCTACCATAATATATATATATATATATATATATATATATATATATACACTGTATATGGGAGAGATCGGGAGGTGGGGTATGCTAGATCATGAGGGAAGCTGTATACATATGTATAGGGTGGACTGAGGATAGGGAGGGGTTACCACAGCACTGTGATTTGTAATATTACCTTTTAAAGTATGGCATCTACTGTACCAATAATTTATACTGTACGGTGGGTTCCATGGACAGAATGTGCAGCTGCCAGGGCTGTGCCCTATTGGTGCCATGTCAAGGTCTATCCGTGGACCCCCACATACAGTATACTTCATAGGTATAGTACAATATGTGTATACAATCATAGCAAATGCAACCTGCTGGGTGCCACAATACTCCCCTTATTGCCCAGGTACCCCCAACCCCCTCATGCCACCTCCCTGCTCCTTCTGCATTGAGTCCCATCCTATCCAACAGCTTCACCCTGCCGACATCACACCCTACTGAGTCATAATGTTACATGCTTAATAGTGAATGACATTATGGCTAAACCGGTACAGAGCTGTACCTGTGAGTGAATGTTGCAATACCGCTTATACTGCTGTATGCAGTATTGCACCATTCTCACACTCTCAGGCAGAGGATGAGACCTCTCCTGGAAGTGTGTTCTGCTGAGCAGATGCCATGGCTCACTGTACTGAGCCACAGCAGCAGGAACCCAGGCACTGTGTCTGGGATCGGGTTTGATTCCCGGTCCCAGAATCTTTTATTTTTTTTTGGACTTTGTACGCTCTCCGAGGTAAACCCATCCCACCCAGAGTTGAGAATCTTTATTGGGAGTGGGTGGGGGGGTGCAGCCCCCCAAAATGGGGGCTGTGAGGGGTGGAGTCCCTAACAAAAAAAGACTTATGCCTCATGGAAGAAATCACGCTGTATTGGCAGCACGATTTTGCCACGCGGCATAATGTTTTGCGACATTATGATCCTGTGCCCATCATGCTCCCTCTAATGTTGTACCAGGTTGGGGGGCTAGATCACTGCAACAATCCCATAGGTCTGCCAACTGTTTGACACAGCAGTCAACCTGTAGCAAACCTAGGGTGTTTGGTGCTGGGACCCTGATTTTTATAAAATCAGGCACAGGGTCACTGGTGTACCTGGCGTTTACCACAGCCCTGGTGTGACACAACTTTGTATCACTCTAAGGGATCTTTGAAATTCGGGCCCAATATGTCCCACATTCTAATCAGAATTCTCTTATCTATCAATTGATTAATGACCAGATCTACAATTTTTATGTTGATTGCGCACATGCACAAGAAACATGTTGCGGCAGCTTTTCTGCAGAAGCAGGTTGTGGACAATGCCCGCACTGCCTTTTGAGGCTTGGCCCACTTTCCCCAATGGGGTGGCATGCTGCTGCTGACACTAGTTCAGCCAGCATGCCACCACCTTGAAACATTTTAGCCACTGCAGTCAGGAGTCGCCTCGTCATTGCAGCATCAGCTATTCTGCTGCAATGAGGGAGTGACCGGTCATTACAGGGCAGTCCCTTGCATTCCCTCAATGCAGTTTGCTGATGGGGAGCCCAGTCCCCATTGGTTTCTGTTGTCTGCTGAGGGGATGCCCAATCCCCTTGGCATCATATCCCCTCCCTCTGCTTCTTTGCCGATGAGGGTGGCCAATCCCTGTCAGCATGTTCCCTCCCTCATTTCTTGTGTGCCAAGGGGGTGACCAATCCCCCTTGGCTCATGAGACCCCCCCAGTATGTGTTGATGGGGGAGCTCAATCCCCCTCAGCTCCAGTTCCCCCCACCCCAAAACACACAGGTGGCACACTGGAAGCCCACCCCAGTGTGCCAAAAGTACCTGCTAAATGGAAAACCATCCCAAAAGTCTATTTTTTTGTTAACCTTGTAAAGAAGAAAATGGTTCTCTGTCTGCACCCCTTCCCCCAACCAGCTCCACCCACTGCGCACTCCCACCTCCCCACACCCCCTCACCCCATACTTACCTCCGAGGCCAGCGCAACGATCTTTGGTGGGCCAGGAACATGTCTGCACTCTTCAAAGCCAACCGAAACTGAAGAAATGCCAGTTAGCTGTATAATGGCATAAAAAGGGTTTTTTCAACTTTGCTACATATCATAGGCATTTTGGGGAATTTTGGCACCAAATTTTCAACATGTTGTTATTGGGACCCTTCCATATGAATTCACCCACTGTCATGGCGTTATTTGGTCCTGAAAGGTGATTTTGCAATCACTGCGCGGAATCACCTTTCGGGACTGATTAATGAAATGACAGTGCCAGTGTTCATATGGTGGGCTCTCAAAAACATTTTTCACATCCTGGCCAAAATATGTTTTTGCACTTCTGGCACTAAATAGCATGGGTGCTGTGGGAAATCAGTGTTTGGGACAGACTAAGACTGAGCGAGTGAGATTCGGGACTGAATGAGCTCAACTGAGCTCTGTCAGGACTTCTGCAGATTTCTTTGTGGGCAGAAAAAGGCGCCAACGCAGGCAGGAGCCCAGTACAAAAGGGCAGCCTGTAGTGCTAGGAGAAACAGAATGAGCGAGTGAGGGAGGGGGACTGAGCAAGCTCAATGGAGCTCTGTCAGGACTGCTGCGGATTTCTTTATGGGCAGAAAAAGGTGTCAATGCAGGCAGGGGCCCAGTACAAAAAGGGCAGCCTGCAGCGGTGGGAGGAACACAACAAGTGAGTGAGAAAAGGGGAGTGTGTGAGCTCAACGGAGCTCTATCAGGACTGCTGCGGATTTCTTTGTGGGCAGAAAAAGGTGTCAATTAAGGCAGAAGACCAGTACAAGTGGGCAGCCTGCAGCGCTGGGAGAAACGGAACGAGCACATGGGGAGGGGTGAGCGACTTCAACGGAGATCTTTTGGGACTGCTGTGGATTTCTTTGTTGGCAGAAAAAGGCGCCAACTGAGGAAGGAGCCCAGTACAAAAGGGCAGCCTGCTGTGCCAGGAGAAACAGAATGAGTGAGTGAGTGAGAAAGGGGGAGTGAGTGACCTCAACGGAGCTGTGTCGGGACTGCTGCAGATTTCTTTGTGGCAGAGAAAGGTTCCAATGCAGGCAGGAGCCCAGTACAAAAGGACAGCCTGCTGCGCCGGGAGAAAAAGAATGAGCAAGTGAGGGAGGGGGAGTGAGTGAGCTCAACAGAGCTCTGTCAGAACAACTGTGAACTTCTTTGTGGGCAGAAAAAGACACCAATTCAGGCAGGAGCCCAGTACAAAAGGGCAGCCTGAAGCACCGGGAGAACCAGAACGAGCGAGTGAGAGGGGGGATTGAGCGAGCTCAACGGAGCTGTGTCAGGACTGCTGCAGATTTCTTTGTGGGCAGAAAAAGGTTCCAATGCAGGCAGGAGTTTAGTACTTAAGGGCAGCCTGCAGCTCTGGGAGAAACAGAACGAGCGAGTGAGACAGGGGTTGTGAGTGAGCTTAACGGAGCTCTGTCGGGACTGCTGTGGATTTCTTTGTGGGCAGAAAATGGTGCCAATGCAGGCAGGAGCCCAGTACAAAAGGGCAGCCTGCAGCATCGGGAGAAACAGAACAAGTGAATGAGAGAGGGGGACTGAGTGAGCTCAATGGAGCTGTGTCAGGACTGCTGCGAATTTCTTTGTGGGCAGAAAAAGGCACCAATGCAAGCAGGAGCCCAGTACAAAAAGGCAGCCTGCAGCGTTGGGAGAAATAGAATGAGCGAGTGAGAGAGGTGGAGTGAGCGAGGTCAGTGGAGCTCTGCCAGGAGTTTACTGTTGCCCACCCTCCGCCCAGAGTCCTCTGTGGTCCTATATTACAGTAGGGTCTCTGGAGTTAGACAAAGCAATGACTGGATACTTTAGGATTGCTGTAATAATACAGATTTAGTTGTTCTGTTTATTCCTCTAACTGAGCTGAGTAATACTTGGAGTTCAACAGGATTTCTAACTGGGCTAAGTGAAACTATATGAGAGCCGAGAACAAAAAGTATTGTAGCTGAGGGGTGAAAAATGGACAAGAAGGTTTTACGATTGCTACAGTAATACGGTATCTAATGGATGAGATTTTGGACTGAATAAGCCCGGTAGGCAAGGGGTCAGTTGGGGGACTAGTGTGGGAGGGGCAGGAATTTGAGTAAATAGGGATCTAACAGTTGTAGAAGGGTACAGATCCTGGGAGTAAGAGCCTGTAACATAAGATGGGGGCCAAAATAGGGCAGGTGCCACATGTCAACAGGGCGGGCATCTTTGGAAGGGTGGACGGGTATACAGGGTGTGGGTCTGCCATGATCCTGGTCTGGGCTTGGAGGATGAGGGGGTGGGGTGTATGGTCTGTAGATGACTGGCTAGTTTGAGGGAGGAACTGTGAAGGTTAGGGAGGAGTGTAAGTGGCAGGGCAGATGAGTATGGTAGGTATCTTGGGGGGGGAATAGGGGATGGCAGAGGGGGACAGAGGAAGAGTAACTAGGGACTGAAACCGACCCCAGTACAGTATCAGAGGCACTAGCAGAAAAGAGAGAAGAAGGGAAGGGGTGCCCGAGGTGAGGGTGGGGGGGATCCTGCTTGGCGAGGAAGAAACCATGACTAGTAACAGGGGAGAGAGAAGATGGCTGTAGGTAGGGAGGGACCAGGGTGCCACGGAGGGGAACAAGTAGGAGGGGGGAACCGATAGGGGGAAAAGATGTGGGACAGGTATCAACTACGAAAAGATTCGAACCTCAGCTATGGGACAGAGAGGGGGAGCATGAACATACTGAAGGGGGGAGGACAAGCGGGGCATGACAGGAATGGCAACAGGTAGGGAAAGAGATAGCGAGGACAAAAGGATAGAAGGGGGCTAGTAAGGAAGGAGGGGATGGTGACTGAAGGAGAGAAGGCTACAGGAAAGGGGAAGGATGGGCGGGGCATCACTATTGGGGTAGAAGGGAATTGGGGCTCTAAATCAACAACAGCAGGGATAGGAGAGGGGTTGTAAATCAGCAGGGGAGGTGGGGAGGTTGACATGGGAAGCCCAGTAGGAAGTAGTCAGGCTGGGAAGGGGTTCAAGGGGGATGGGATGAATAAGGCAGAGAAAAAGGGTGAGGTGGAAATAGGGGGTACACATACAGAAGTCACAGAAGGTGCCATTGGTGAGGGTAAGGGACAGGAAGAATGAATACTGGGGTGGTGGAAGGGGCATTAGAAGGGAAAGGGGGGTAAGGGGCGGGGGGTACTCGTCCTGTGGAATTCTATTCTTAAATGGGTGAGATGGGGTGGAAAGGGGGAAAGGCACAGCCATATTTGAGTTGAAGCTGTCCCCAGGTTGACAGCAGAAGGGCCAGGTCAGGCACTGCTCAAGCGTGCAGCGAGGGGGAGGAAGTAACCTCATTTACTGTTGCATGTGGGTTCAAACAACTTGGCGGGGGATACTTTGGAAGTAGTGAGGGGGGAGGTTTGAGTACTTGGGCAGGCAGTGTGAGGGGGTGAGGAAGTTGGTGGCATTCTTGGAGTTACTGTCAGTACCATGTTCAAGCATGGTGAGGTAGGGTAGGCTTGAGGAGTTTGAGTGGCTGAGAGATTGATGCCACATGAAACATTATGGATTAGTGACTAACTGGGGTAGGGTCTGGGGGGAATATTGACTTGTACATGGGGGACAGGGTAAACTGGAGCAGGAAGGGGAGGGGAGTATTAAATGCAGCATTGCTAACGGGCCACTGGTGCTGAGGGTGGAGGTGCTGGACGCCACACCTCATGCCATGCTGGCGACCTGGGTTCAGATGCAAGCCAGGGCCACCAGGGGTTGGCAAGGGAAGGATAGGATTGAGAATCCGGAGGACTGCTCTCCTAACCTGGGGCAGGATCCAGGGACCCACTGCTCTGTAGTGGCCCCTGGTGATGATCGTGGGCACTATTACAGCAGTATAGTAAAGGGTGGTGGAGTTTGGCAGACATTGGCACGCTGTGCTTAAGCGACATTGCAAGCCCGCACTCCGCAAAGGGGAGAAAAGTGGGAAATGGGCTACGGTCAGGCAGCATGAGCTTTTGACCTCCCCTTCCCGCCCTGAATGGTGCATCCTCAACTGGATCCTGCTCTGGTGGGTTGACCTGGGAAGCTCCTCACCACCCAACCACGGGGGTAATCCGTGGAGGTGAGCAGGTCGGCCTGATGTCAGGGGCAGGGCTAGGGGGGTTGGTCAGGATGACCAAGTTGACTGTAGCCCAGTGAGAAAATATGTAAAAAAAAAAAATAAAAAATAAGGCAGGATTAGAGGGGTATATCTCTGCTAAGGTGGGTTTAAACAAATGGGGGGGGTGGCCAAGAGACTAAGGTTGGTAGAAAGGTCTGGACAGGGGAGCCTGATGAGGTCACCACCCTAAATATAGGTAAAGGTGGAAGCATAGTAACCCTGGAAGGGGGCAGGTAGAGTGGTCTGAGTGTAATACAGAAGGCACCACCACCTGGTCATAATAAGGAGGAGAAAGGGTGCGGACTACCGGGAGGAGGGACACAGGCCAAGGAGGAGAAGAGTGAGGAGAAGGAGGGGTACAGGTGGAAGGTGGTCTGACTAAATGGATAGAGAACTGGTTACAGGGGAGGGTGCAGAGGGTGGTGGTGGTGGGGTAGCTCTCGGCACCCAGAGCAGTGACAAGCGGGGAGCCGCAGGGCTCAATGCTTGGCCTAATGCTATTTGGGATCTTTATCTCCAATATAGCACATGGAGTGGGGTGCAGGATTAGTCTGTTTGCACATTATACTAAATCAAAAGCAAATACTTATAGTAGCAGAGCCCTCCCCCCCAACTCACACACATACACACTCCCCGAAAAGCTGCTTAAAAGCCTGAAATTAATTCAAATCAATTCCATTTTCTTACTTACTTGGGGTTCAATGCCAACAAGTGTTAAATAATTTACCTATGGTATAGGTACCCCGATACAGGGTATAGGATGGGGAGAGGTACTGATACTCACTAGACATGAAAGGGTCCTTGAGGTTATTACATCAGAGGACCTCAAGATGGCAGTAGAGTGTGACAAGGATATGGGCAGGGCAAACTGGATTCTGAGGTGCATAAGGAGTGGCATCTCCAGTAGGACAAGGAGGGATGTTGCGCTGCCATTGTATCACTCCCTGCTATATCCCCAGCTGGAGTACTACATCCAGTTTTAGAGTCCACACTTCAGAAAGGACATAAGGTGGAGGTTTTCCAGAGGAGGGCAACTAAAATGGTTCAGAATTTTCATAGGAATCCCTACAAGAAAAGGCTGAAGAATCTTAACATGCACACTCTGGAAGAGAGGAGGGTGAAAGGTGACATGATCAAGAGCTACAAAGTACCTCAGAGGGGTAAAGAGGGTATAGTTGGAGAGTTTTCTTCAAATGAGGATGAGCACCCAAACCAAGGGAAATACAATGAAGCTTGGGGGAGCATTCAGGATAGATGTGAATAAATATTTCTTTACTGAAAGGGTGGTAGATGCCTTCAACAGACTGCCAGGAGAAGTGGTGGAAGCTAAAATGGTAGGGGGCATGAAGCATGCATGGGATAAATACAGGGGTATATTAGAAAAAGGGGAAGGAGGGGGTCAACAAAGATCAGTAGGGCTATGGAAGTGGAGTAGGTTAAAGTTCATTGCAGGAAAAATCCATTAAGCAAGCTCATTCACAAGGAGGTCCTGATGAATGCAGGCAGAATAAGACATGCAGTTACATATACAGGCAGGAGTTAAAAGTAGGTAGAGAACACTTGGGCAGACTGGATGGGCTGAGCGGTCCTTTTCTGCTGACAAATTCTATGTTTCTATGGCACCATGTGTTAATTCAGGTGCAGTGTTTATTTAAAGTTGGGCCTACCATACATCCAAATGTAAGGTACAATAAATTACCAGATTAGATGCAGCCCGCTTACAGTACAATAAACAGAACCCCAGTGCTTCGAGAAGCCTTTACTCTTCATAAGGCTGCTTAAAGAGCTGGGGTTCTATTTGCAGTGTCCACACCAGTATGCTGATCTTAAAATCTATGCTGCATCTGAATGGGCACTTGATTCTTGCTCACTCCATTTCTTCGCCACTTTGAAACCTGCTTGCTCTGAGTTAGTTTTGGACTGGCAGCACCTCGCCTGTTTTGGAAGATGACAAATAAGTGGCACTGAAAGACATCAGATTTCACAGACTGTGAAGGGAGCTGCTCATGGACAGACATAAGGCAATTCTACTGGGGGGGGGTAGGAGGAAGTAAGCTGTTGATTAACTATAATCTGCAGCTTATCTATCATGTAGGGAAATGGGTAGACTAGGTGGGCCAAGTGGTCCTTATCTGCCATCAAATTCTCTGTTTCTGTTTCTCACCCAGCATCTTTGCAAGAAGAAGGCTGCAGCTGTGGCCACTGATGACTGTTGGGGTGTAAGGGGATGGGGAGGAAAGGGGACAGACATAAGGAGATAAAATCATAATAAAAATTGTGAGACCTTCACCAGCATTCTAAAATGCTTACCAGTAAAAGAACACTCTATTAAGTTTTTCAAATGACGTCACAATCTGGTGAGCCCTCTGTCTGCCATCTGACACCAGGCATCAACCAGCATAAAATTACCTAAGGAAGGCTGTGTGGTCATGTGGTTACTGAAATACTGGAGAATACAGATTTATAAGAACAAAAGAATATCACAGAGAAGCTGGCACATATGCCTATAGCAGCTGTCTCCTGCTTCTCAGTAATTACAACCTTGAGGTACTTGAATGTTTCTATCATATCCCCTCTTTCCCTCCTCTCTTCCAGTGAGTACATATTGAGGTCCCTTAATTTCTCCTCATAAGTCTTGTGTTGCAAGCTCTGTACCATCTCATTTGCCCTTCTCTGGACCATCTCCAGCTTGTTAATATCCTTACGAAGATGCGACCTCCAGAACTGCACACAGTACTCCATGTGAAGCCTGACGATGGTTTTATATAATGGCATCACTACCTCCCTCCTTATGCTGGTGATACCCCTGCTTATGCATACCAGCATGTCACTGGCCCTCCTAGCTGCCTTACCACTTTGACATTTTCAGGTTAGCTGACATAAGAACCCCCCAGGTCCCATTCCTTCTTTGTGACTGTCAGTAACTCCCCGCCCCCCATCCTGTACCTTTCCCAGGGTTTCTGTGCCCCAGGTGCATAATTTTGCAAGTTTTTGAATTAAACTTCAGTTGCCAGTCCTCAAACCATTTCTCAAGCTTCCCCAGGTCCCTCCTTATTTTCTCCACCCCCTCTGGGGTGTCCACTGTGTTACACATCTTGGTGTCATCTGCAAACAGGCAGACCTTTCCCTTCAGCCCTTCTGCAATGTCACTAATAAAGACATTGAACAGGACTGGTCCCAGGACCACTCTCTGCAGCATCCCACTGGTCACCCCCTCTCCCCAGACAGCACCCCATTTACCACCACTCTCTGCCTCCTGTCTGTTACCTATTTCTAACCAGTTTACCACCCTTTCCCCCATCCCCAACCTACTCAGCTAGTTTATCAGCCTCCTATGTGGGACATTGTCAAAGGCTTTGCTCACATCTAGGTGAGCCTTGTCCACTGCCCCACCCTGATTTACTTCCTTTGTCACCCAGTCAAAGACATCCACCAGATCTGTCTGACATGACCTCCGCACTGTGAATCCATGTTGTCTATGGTCCTGGGCTCCAACAACTTCTAGATGCCCCACTGTCCTTTCTTTAATCAATGTCTCCATGATCTTCCCCACTGCTGAAGTGAGACTGACCAGCCTGTAGTTCCCCGCCTCCTCCCTACTGCTGGATTTCTTTAGAGGGACCACATGTGCCTTCCTCCAATTATCTGGTACCACCCCTGTGTTGAATGACTCAGAGAACATGGCTGCCAGTGGTACTGTTATTTCCCTTTACAGTTCTTTTAATATCCTTGAGTGTATGCCATCTGGTCCCATCGCTTTGTCCACCTTCAATTTACTAACCTTCTGCAGGATTCTTCTGCCTGTGAATGGACTATTGTCCACCTCTTTATGCCTTTGCAATTGCTGTACTGCTGTGGCCTTTGCCTGTCCCCCTCATCTGTGAATACTGAACAGAAAGACACAGTGGATGTCTTGGGGGAAGGGGCACATGACAGTTCTTAGGCATGATACTTTTACTTCCAAATATCTAAACAGCACATATAAGCAATCAACATTCGGCATTGACACATGCTTGTTAAAATCTGGTTCTTGTGGTCCATTTGTTTGTAACACCATCTTATGTATCTGCTTTCTAGTTAGAGACCTAGGGCAGGATTCACAAACCTCATGAAAGTCCGACAGCTGCGGGAAAGCGTTGGCGCAAGAGAATTGCCACTTGTGGAGCTGCCACGGCCGGTATTCACAAAGGTGGAGCTGGATTACATCCGGCACCACGACTTACGGCAGCACTCCGGTGGTGTTGCCCAGGATATCACCGCAGCTGCAGAAAGATGTTATGGCCAGTGGGAGCAGCTGTAACACCCTGTGCAACAGCTGAGGCTGTGAATCGCACTCACCACCACTGCAGGGATTTCAGTTCGCCACAGGATTTGCGGAGTGGGACTTAGTTCCCGAACGGTTTGTGAAACCTGCCCACAATGTGTGTTTTTTCTAATTGCCACTTGAATAATTTATTTAAAGCAGTTATCAGAAATGCTGGAATTTGTAAGTGTTGTGTCACTTTCAAAGGTTTACCTTTCCATACAGACAAGAAACGTTACAGATTTCCACAAATCCAATCTTTTACTACACAGTTACCAGAGCGTATCATAATTTTAAAAGACCCAGACCAGAATAAAATATGTACAAATACAATCGGGTTTAACATATCTCCCCATTATTCCTTGGTAATTATGTTGTTTCTTTTTTACTATGATTTAACCTGCTCTCCCAAAACATTTGAAAGAAGATACTTAATAACTTAGATTCAAACTGCAATGGTAAAGGATACATCCAGCTCACATATAACAGACTAGGTATTAGACATTGCTTTAAAATGTACAACCTCCTACTGTATGTTTCAACAGTTTCCAACTTTTTTATCTGTTAACTGTTTGCTCATACATTTTTTAAGTGTCCTCCCAAACAATATTTGCTAAGTCTCTAGCCCCAAGCTTTATTCCTAAAATTGTTATAGGATCCTCTGAAATTCTGACACCTGCTACTTGCTTAGGCAGTTCTGATGTACCCCTAAAGGGATACCAATACCCTTCCTCAGATTCAGTTTAGCTCCAGAAGCCATTGAGTATTCTGTCATTACATACTAACATATTATTTGCCAGCAGATTAGGCCTTACGGTGTATCAAGTCTGCTTGAACCTCAGATCCCTAGTTGGGTGCCGAGGCCCCCCCCTTGTGTTCCAGAAACCCCTATCATCCATCCCCACCCCCTTGGGACAGGCCATCATCTGATATATTCATTTTCTGTGTCTGTCCCAACCTCTCTTGAAGCCCTCCATTGTGGATCTCTGAACCAGCTCGCCAGGCAGTGCATTCCAAGGGTCCACCACCCTCTCACTGAAAAACCTCCTCCTCTTTTTCCCCCTCACCCTTCCACCTTCCAACTTCAAACCATGCCCTCTGGTGATACCTCCCTGCTTTAGTCTAAAGATCCCCTCCATGTTTACCCTATTTATTCCCTTGAGGTACTAGAAGACCTCAATCATGTCCCCCCTGTCTCTCCTCTCCTCCAATGAAAACAGGCAGAGCTCCTCAAGTCTGTCCTCATAAGTCAAATTCCCTAGTCCTCGTATCATCTTAGTTTCCCTCCTCTGTACCCTCTCCAGGAGCTGTATGTCCCTCTTCAAGTGTGGTCTCCAGCACTGTACACAGTACTCAAGGTGTGGTCTAACCAGTCCACTGTACAGCGGCAGAATCACTTCCTTGCTCCTAGAGGTGAACCCCCTTACGATGCATCCCAACATCCTGTTTGCCTTGCTAGCCGCTCTCCTGCACTGCTCAGAGTTATTTGCATCCACCATGACTCCTAGGTCTTTTTTCCCCTATTGAGGCCTCCAGCACCTCCTCTCCCAGGGTGTAACTGTATTTAGGGTTTTCCCGCCCAAGATGTAACACCTTGCACTTGGTGATATTGAAATTTAATTTCCATGTGTGAGCCCAGCTTTTTAGGGTGTCCGGGTCCCCTTGCAGGGCCAACCTCATCTCTTCTCCCTCAACTACTGCTCCCACCTTGGAGTCATCAGCGAAGAGACTCATTTCACACCCTATACCCTGCCTGATGTCCGATATGTATGCATTAAACAGGATCGGACCTAGGACTGAGCCCTGCGGTACCCCACTACCAACCTCTTTAGGGTTCGAGAGCTTCCCACCGACCACTACTCTCTGGGTGCATCCAGCTATCCAGTTTTCAATCCATCTGACCATCAAAGGGCCTACTCCCAACCCCATCAGTTTCTCCACCAGACCATTGTGGGGGACAGAGTCAAACGCCTTGCTGAAGTCCAAGAATAATACATCCACAGGCTTTACCCTGTCCAGTTCTGATGTTACCCATTCGTAGAACTCCACAAGATTGGTTTGACATGATCTACCTGGCACAAACCCATGTTGCCGACTATCCAGACTTCCCACCTCCTCCAAGTACACCCCCAATTATTCCTTTAGTATACTCTCCATTAATTTTCCCACCACCGAGGTCAAACTGATGGGTCTATAGTTACCTAGTAGTTCCTCGACTCCCTTTTATGGATTGGCACCACATGTGCCTCTCGCCAATCCCTAGGTACCCTCCCTGTCTCAAGTGACCTGTTGAAGAGCTCCGCCAGGGGTGCAGCCAGTATGTCCGCCAATTCCCATAGTACTCTCGGATAAATGCCATCTGGCCCAGGAGATTTGTCTTTCTTTAGGGCCTTGAGGGCTAACCACACCCTTTTGGCGGAGATAGCATCATCCATCCCCTCCACCTTACTGGCCATTTTATCCTTATCCTGAGGTGACACCCTGGGGTACCTCTCCCTCCCTCTTGCTCCATTTCTGTTGCTCCTCTGATCTCACTCACTGCCACTTCTATCCCCATCGTGCCTTGCTTTGTAGATATCCCATCCCCCTCCCTAGCAAACACAGAGGCAATGTACTCGTTAAATACCTCTGCCTGGTCCCTCACCTCTTCCACCCACCCTCCTTCTGGTCTCAATCTGATGAGATAGCCCATAGTTTTTCTCCACTCCCCAATGTACTGGAAGAACCCCTTTTCCCCTCCATGTATCCTCTGTACCAGCTGCTGCTCTTTACTGGACTTTCCCCCCTCACCATGGCAGTGACTTTTCTAGATGCAAGATGGTACATTTCCTTATCCCTATCCCCTCTTGTTGTTTTATATTTTTTGTAGGCCGCCTTCTTTTCTCTGACCACTACCTGAACCTCACTGGACCACCAGCATGGTTTATATACTAACATACTATTTGCCAGCAGATTAGGCCTTACAGTCTATCGAGTCTGCTCGAACCTAGATCCTTAGTTGGGTGCCGAGACCCTCCCATCCCTTGTGCTCCAGAAACTCCTATCATCCATCCCCACCCCCCCCAGGACAGGCCATCATCTGATACATCCACTTTCTGTGTCTGTCCCACCCTCTCTTGAAGCCCTCCATTATGGATCTCTGAACCAGCTCACCAGGCAGTGCATTCCAAGGGTCCACCACCCTCTCAGTGAAAAACCTCCTCCTCTTTTCCCCCCTCACCCTTCCACCTTCCAACTTCAAACCATGCCCTCTGGTGATACCTCCCTGCTTTAGTCTAAAGATCCCCTCCATGTTTACCCTATTTATTCCCTTGAGGTACTTGAAGACCACAATCATGTCCACCCTGTCTCTCCTCTCCTCCAATGAAAACAGGCAGAGCTCCTCAAGTCTGTCCTCATAAGTCAAATCCCCTAGCCCTCGTATCATCTTTGTTGCCCTCCTCTGTACCCTCTCCAGGAGCTGTATGTCCCTCTTCAAGTGTGGTCTCCAGTACTGTACACAGTACTCAAGGTGTGGTCTAACCAGTCCATTGTACAGCGGCAGAATCACTTTCTTGCTCCTAGAGGTGATCCCCTTACGATGCATCCCAACATCCTGTTTGCCTTGCTAGCTGCTCTTCTGCACTGCTCAGAGTTATTCATACATGTATCCACCATGACCCCTAGGTCTTTTTCCCCTATTGAGGCCTCCAGCGCCTCCCCTCCAGGGTGTACCTGTGTTTAGGGTTTCCCCGACCAAGATGCAACACCTTGCACTTGGTGACATTGAAATTTAACTTCCATGTGTGAGCCCAGCTTTCCAGGGTGTCCAGGTCCTTGCAGGGCCAACCTCCCTCTTCTCCCTCAACTACTGCTCCCATCTTGGAGTCATCCTGAATAGACTCATTTCACACCTATACCCTCCCTGATGTCCGATATGTATGCATTAAACAGGATCGGACCCAGGACCGAGCCCTGTGGTACCCCACTACCTACCTCTCTAGGGTTCGAGAGCTCCCCACAGACCACTACTCTCTGAGTGCGTCCAGCTATCCAGTTTTCAATCCATCTGACCATCAAAGGGCCTACTCCTAATCCCATCAGTTTCTCCACCAGACCATTGTGGGGGACAGAGTCAAACGCCTTGCTGAAGTCCAAGAATAATACATCCACAGGCTTACCCCTGTCCAGTTCTGATGTTACCCATTCGTAGAACTCCACAAGGTTGGTTTGACATGATTTACCTGGCACAAATCCATGTTGCCGACTATCCAGACCTCCCACCTCCTCCAAGTACACCCCCAATCATTCCTTTAGTATACTCTCCATTAATTTTCCCACCACCGAGGTCAAACTGATGGGTCTATAGTTCCCTGGTACTTCCCTCGACCCCCCCTTTATGGATTGGTACCACATGTGCCTCTCGCCAATCCCTAGGTACCCTCCCTGTCTCAAGTGACCTGCTGAAAAGCTCTGCCACGGGTGCAGCCAGTATGTCTGCCAATTCCCATAGCACTCTCGGATGAATGCCATCGGATATGACCTTGCTCCCTTACGTTTCACCTTAGCGCAAGTCCTGACTGCCTCATGAAGTCCCCGTTTTATGACCTCCCATCTCCTTTCCACATTTGTCATTGATGTAATCCCATTCAAGTGATCCTTGAGAATATTTCCCATGCCCACAAAGTCTGCCCCCCTGATGTCCACTGCCAGTGTCCTAGATCTCACCCCCCTCCCCCAATGCTTATTTGAAACCAGACAGTATTGTGGTCACTCCCAGTCAGGGGATCCTCTACAACCAGGTCCCTTACCAGATCCCTATCTGCCAGAACCACGTCCAGGACATGCCCCTCCCTTGTGGGCTCCATCACATGCTGTGTTAAGAACACATCCTGGAAGCTGTCCAGCAGCCTCTGCTCCATGGCCACCTTACAGGACATGGTTCCCCAGTTAGTACCTGGCATATTAAGGTCTCCCATCAACACCACTCCTTCCCCTTTTGGTCCACACTAGGCAACGATGTTGTCCAGCAAACCATCCTCCAGAACATCACCCATCCCGGGGGGCCTATATATTACACCCAGCTTGACCTTCTCTCCTGCTGGGGATCGTAAGGTGACCCATAAGGCCTCCACATTTCCCTCTACCTCTTCTACCCTAGCAATTTTTGTGTCATCTCTAATGAACATAGCCACTCCACCCCCTCTGCCCTCCTTTCTATCCTTCCTAAGCATAGAGTACCCCTGCACGTTTAAGTCCCAGTCATGGTTTTTGTTGGCCCACATCTCCATGACCACCGCCACACCCTACATCTACAATTTTGGATACACTTTATTTCTTGGAAAAAACACAGATATCATCTGCGGCATAAGTTATAGTTTTGAAAACTTTACTTTGTTTTGGAAACGGAATTCAATCTATTTCTTTATGCCTGATTATTCTTCAGGGAAAAGGATCCAAGGTGAAGAAATATGTAACTCCCCTGTTCCCTGGGGTTACTAGAATCCCATCCGTGTCAGTGTTAGGTAGAGAAGGCAGCTGGTGAATATCCAGTTAAATGGATTTTCTCCTAGTCCCTCTCTGCTGCTTGGTCTCAGCTGAGAGCAGAGAGGTGATGTCATTTAGAACTCTCACAGCTTCATAAGTCACACAGCTTGCTGTGAGTGTCATGAGTTTAGAATTCTGAAGTTTAGTTCAGTGTAGTAGTAGTCTGTAGTAGCAGCTCAGAGAGTGAACAGCTGGAGGAGTGAGGAGATCCTGTTTTTCTCACCCTAGTTTTAGAACCTCTTTTGCCTGACTTGTGAAATGGTGGAAATCATCGCCAGGATTTCCTGATGCCCTTATCCCCAGTGGGGTGAGGGGAACTGCGGAGGATTTGAGAGGCAATCCACTGATCCAACCTAGAACATTTTGAAGCTGCCTTTGTTGTACAATCTGTGAGTAGATTCTGTCTGAGGGTTACCCAGGATATATATCTGCCTTGTTTTCTGTGGAATGACACTCTGACAAAGGGACCCATTCACCCATTTCTGTGAGACTTTTCTCAAGAAGATTGTTTTAAAGTTTGCTGACAACAGTGGATGTCCCAGGTGTGACTAGGCACTTGTTCAGAACTTTAATTTTACACCCCATGTGGTGTTTTCTGATGCTAAAATGTGCTAAACATTTGAAGAAATCATAATTTTTACTGTTCATTATCTGTTGAGGTGTAACTCTGAAAGAATGGCTGGGTATGGACAAGGAAGCAAAAGGTGGGCAACCCCCATCTGGAGTGACCAGTTCAGCACTTTGGGTTCTGTAAGGACACCTGTTCTATCAGTGCATGTGGCCAATGCCTGACGATGAAGTTTATCCTCTGTATATGGGTTTTGCAGGTCTTGAGCCCTAGTGTGCTCCGCCATGGCCAGTGTGCCACATTCCTTTCTGTAAATCCTGTGACATATGGGAACTGTTCTAAGTCGTGGCCTAGAGCCACTTCCAGGAGAATTGTGTGTGTTTTCATTGTGGCTAGTACCACATTTCCAGATGTCTAATCCTATGCTATATGGGAAGTTCGAGAGTCTGTTTTCTACAGATGTGTTCTGCATTACCTTGTGCTACAAAGTGTAAACCCTTGTGGGTCCATCTTTGCTTTTGTGTTCCAGTTTTGTTTCGGAATAAAGCCACACGCTAGAATCCCAACCTAGCATGGACAATCTAGTTAATGCTTACTGTGTGGATTTACTGGGTACCTCTGTCAGAAGTAACAAACCAAGCATAGCCCTCAGCAAAAGTTCTCTCCTCAGGACCTGGTTTTTGGTAAAGGTCTGTTTGTGTCTAGCATACATTTTGTGTTTCTCTAAGTATCTGCTTTGTACCTCCACCCTCTCTTTTCCCTTAGACAGAAAATATATGGGAGGTGTGCCTACTAGTTAAATAAGTGGTCAGTGGGAGGTTACAAAAATGGATGTTCGTCCAACGATATTGTTAGAATCTGAGGACAGAACAGGAGATTTTTGTTGAGGTTATGGCTAGCATTTTGTCTGTCTGGTAGTTTGGTAGTCCAGAACAGGAATGGAAGCTTTGCACAAAAGGATCTTACCCAGGAGAGTGCCATCTGTATGTGCCACTGTGTGCTTGCTAGTATGGTTCTGCTGTGTGTTTGTGCCAACTAACAATGGGCTGTAAAGCCAGAAAGGGTATGTTCTTGCCTCTGTATCCAGAATGTTTTACAGAACTTTTAAAATCTCAAGTTTTAATTGCCAAAAGTAGTGTGGACTTTAGGAAACAAAAAGAAAAGTGTGCCCTGAATGTTTATTTGTACTTTGTGTGCAAATTGGGGGAGTCACTAAAGAAATTGTCAAGTTCTGTCTGAGAAAATGGTCAAAACAGTGCTCTTGCCATTGAAACTGCAGCTGAGAAAAAGAAAAGTTAGTTTGCAGTTTAAATTTGCCCTGCTCAACGATCACCATGACAGATAAGTGAGAGAGAGACTCATTTGCATGGTGTTGAGTGATTGTTGCGACTACAATCAGTCCAGCCCCCAGCCAGCTTCTGTGTGCAGCGGAGTGTTCGAGATAGAGAGAGCAAGCTGGTCAGACCAGGATCAACAATTGAGGGGCTTGTGAACATTCTAATCTGTGAAAAACAGACTTTTACTGTACAAATTCAGGCTCAACCCATTATCCGACCGATTGGAAAGTGAGCGTGGCATTTGTGGCAACAATCGTCAGGACCACCAGCCTGTTTCACCACACAGGCCTTCCAGGATCGGCACCAGGCTGAAAATTTCCACCAGAGAAAGCCAGCTACTAATTTCAGTGAGTACAATTCAAACAACTGTGCATGAAACTGTGTTGTGATTTTCAATCCATCTGAATCTGTATGCAAGCAGTGAGATTGTTTTGCAAAGAGGGACTGTGCGTTGTAAGGAGTAAGGCAACAAACAAAATTCTGAGAATGGACTGTAAGCATTTATGATGGGTTTAGCAACAGTTAAATGTTCTAAGCAAGTGAGACACTGTGAGTTGTATAGTAGGCTGCAACAAACAGGCAATCCTGAATGAGAGAAATACTGTGGCCTCCAAGTGACTTTGAGCATGTGCAAATAGTTGATTTGTATGCTGATCGCAAAGTCCTGTAAAATCATATGAATGTGCTGAGATACAAGCAGTGCAATCAAATAACAGTTTGTGAAAAATCAGTAGCATAAAAGGTCGAATATTCAGTTTTGGAGTCAGAAACAGATTTGATGCATGAGGAGAGCTACCGCCGCCGTCATTACAGGGTGGGGTTAGCAATGTAAACACAGCAGCAGGGAGCCATTTTGTGAGATTGTACTGAGACTAGTAAAGAAATAGTAACAGTGAACTTTTATGTGTTTTAATTGCAGACATGGCTTCATGAACTTCCCACTACCCAGATCATGCCCAAGCTATGATAACAGAGGAGGTGGCCACACTAAACGAAATAGAAAAAACTTTCTATTGTGAAGGGTTGCCTCCAGATGTAGCAATCCATAGTTATCTGGTGAGATTGTGCATAGTGTGCTTCAAGGCTGGAAGGGATATATTTCTGATACCCCACTGTTCATATTGCCTAGTGAAGTATGGTATGAGCAGGGGGGTGCAGTGCCAGAGAGGGCATCACAAATTCAATTGGCCCCCACTTAGACCAAAGTAGGAAACCCTGCAAGTAGCAGCACACAGCACCAGGTTTAACCTGTTGGGGGAGGCCCCACAGAGTGTGGAAGAGAAGGAGAGACTATGGATTTACTTCAATGGCAGACAACTAGAGATGTTTCCACACCTGTGTTGCAGATGGACAGTGCAATGGAAGGATCCATTGACCCATGGAAAGAGGTCCCTAGTCCTAGCCTAGTAGGGGAGGACAAATTGCGAGAGCCTTTGAACTGGGAGGTGTCAATGTCCATGCCCAGTGAGGAGTGGACTGTCTCGGGAGTGAGGATGATTGCTAACTCCTGGGCTCAGATCCTGAGTGAGGAAGAGGAGAATGAAGGGATGTATCTTCATGTTGAAGGTCCCAGTGAGCGACCTCAAGCTCTTGCCTTGGAGGAGCTGGAGAGAGAAGAAGAAGGCTCCAGTACCCTGCCTACAGAGATGGTCTTGGACAAGTTCTTTCATTTGTGAAGTATGTAGCACTGGCTTCACCTGGATTGGCCACCACCAAGCCGAGCCATGTGCTGTACGCTTGTGAAGAGTAGTAAGAAGGAGAGACCGGTACATAGGAGGGCCGACACCATATATGGGAGGTTCTTTCCTACCTTTACTCATAGAGTCTCAGAGGAAATTGAACAGAACAGACAATCCTGGTTACTAGAAGAGGCAAGCAAGAATTTGCATTCTGGTGCAGCAGCAAGTGTCAAAGAAAGAGTCATCAGTGATAGACTGAAATTCTGAAAATTGGGCAGAACTTTGTTTATGGACACTGTGCAAATTGTAGATGAAGAAGGGATGAGGCATTCCACAACATCGACTTTGAATGCTCAGATGGTGTCATAGTTCTTGCACCTCTCCCCGAGTGGTATTACCCTTAATGGTGCCACTCCCTGTGAATATTCCCAGCATGTACCAATGGAAGCAAAGCAGTGGCAGCACAGTGTCTGCCATCCAGCAGCAGCAGTATCCAAGGAGGAAGATGAAGCTCTACTAGTGTTTCCGGAATTCTTCAGGTGCATCCAGATTCATCAGCCTGAATTGTTTTCCCATTTCCATCACCTGGCCTTCCAAGATGACATAAGCCCAGTTGATTTCCTGTTTCATTGCCTGGTATCCCAGATGACATCGATCCAGCTGTTTTCCTGTTCCATCGTTTGATTTCAAGGTGATATCAACCCAACTGTTTTTCCTGTTTCATCACCTGGTTTTCCAGAGGACATCACCCCCAGCTGTATCCGAAGATGCCACCTGGGGGTGCTAATCTTCAGCTTGGAGAAGTAGGGTGATCTTTGTTTCAGTCTTCAAGGAACTGGTAAGACCCATTTTTCTATTTTCTAACTGACTTTGCACAACACACCCTACATCTGGCAGACTACCACAAACTATTTGAACTGTCCTCAGAGTCTCTCCCAATGGATTGCAGTGCTTTTCAGGCTCTGCCCTGTTCCAGAACTGTTGTTCAGCAGGTTCCAAACAGAAGAGACTCTTTTATGGATCTTGCCTTCCGGCAATAATATTCTATCACTAGTATGGGACATTTAGGGCATTCCATCCCCCAAAATGTATAAATGTCTGTTTTCCATTTTTATTTTACTTTTGTACATTTCTAAAAAATATTTTTTGGGATTTTTTAGTGCTCAAATGAAGGTTTAGACACTGTGTAGAATGCAGAATGTGGTGTTTTGTTTTTCTTCTTTTGCAGGTGTTTCTAAAGAAGAAAAGAAGAGGATGTGGGAGCTCAGCTGAGTTCCTCTCTTTTTTCCTAGAGTTTTAGAATTGTTGTTGTTAACAGGGTGTTAACATGTTTTTCTTCACAGGTGTAAGTTGAGAAAGTTGTGGGAAATGTAATGTATTGTTTCCTTGCTGTTTTTGTTGCAGGTACCCTGGGTTTAGGGGGAGGCTCCCCCAGTGGGCAGCTTGGTCAGATAGATTTCCTAGAAGGCTAGGGGGATAGACAGACTGTCGTCCTGACCTGCAATAGGGGCCTCAGTTCTGGTCTATTAGGGCATGCTTCAGGCAGTTTCTTGGAGCCACTGATTTTCCATAGATAGATCATAGGATAGGGGATGAAGTTTCATCAGCTGGCCTCTGTGCCTTTAGTGTTGCCTGCCTGTGCCTGGCACATGGTAGGGGAGAAATAGTGCTACCTCCCCGTAGGTAACACAGATGGTAGGATGGTGGTGCCAGGTAAAGGAATGACAGTGGACAGTCATTTACCTTTCTAGAGGCGAGTGTAACCCCCCTGTTCCCTGGGGTTACTAGAATCCCATCGTCATTGTTAGGAACAGAAGGCAGCTGGTGAATATCTAGTTAAATGGATTTTCACCTAGTCCCTCTCTGCTGCTTGGTCTCAGCTGAGAACAGAGAGGTGATGTCATTTAGAACTCTCTCAGCTTCATAAGCCACACAGCTTGCTATGAGTGTGGGGAGTTTAGAATTCTGACGTTTAGTTCAGTGCTTAGTTCAGTGTAGTAGTTGTCTGTAGTAGCAGCTCAGAGAGTGAACAGCTGGAGGAGTGAGGATAGTTTGTTTTTCTCACCCTAGTCTTTGAACCTCTTTTGCCTAACTTTTGAAGTGGTGGAAACCATATCCAGGATTTTCTGTTGCCCTCATCCCCAGTGGGATGAGGGGAACCACAGAGGATTTGAGGGGCAATCCCCTGATTCAACTTAGAACATTTTAAAGCTACCTTTGGTGTACAATCTGTGAGTAGATTCTGTTTGAGAGTTACCCAGGATATGTACCTGCCTTATTTTCTGAGGGATGACACTCTGACAAAGGGACCCATTCACCCATTTCTGTGAGACTTTTCTCAAGAAGATTGTGTTAAAGTTTCCTGAGAACAGTAGATGTCCTAGGTGTGATTAGGCACTTAGTTCATAACTTTAATTTTACACCCCTTGTGGTATTTGTGGATGCTAAAATGTGATAAACATTTGAAGAAAGCATAATTTCTACTGTTCATTATCTGTTGAGGTGTAACTCTGACTGAACGGCTGGAAATGGATGACGAAGTAAAAGGTGGGCAACCTCTCATCTGGAGTGACCAGTTCAGCACTTTGGGTTCTGTAAGGGCACCTGTTCTATCAGTGCATGTGGTCAATGCTTGAAGATGAAGTTTATCCTCTGTATGTGGGTTTTGCTAGTCTTGAACCCTTGTGTGCTCCACCATGGCCAGTGTACCACATTCTTTTCTGTAAATCCTATGCCATATGGGAACTGTTCTAAGTCATGGCCTTGAGCCACTTCCAGGAGAATTGTGTGTGTTTTCATTGTGACTAGTACCACATATCCAGATGTATAATTCTATGCTCTATCGGAGGTTTGAGCGTCTGTTTTCTACAGATGTGTTCTGCATTGCATTGTGCTATGAAGTGTAAACCCTTGTGGGTCTATCTTAGTTTTTGGATTCCAACTGTGTTTCAGAATAAAGCCACACTCTAGAATCCCAACCTGGTATGGACAATCTAGTTAATGCTTCCTGAGTGGATTTTCCGGGTATCCCTATCAGAAGTAATAAACCTAGCATAGCCCTCAGCAAAAGTTTCCTCCTCAGGACCTGGTTTTTGGTAAAGGTCTGTTGTTTCTAGTACACATTTTGTGTTTCTCTAAGTATTTGCTTTGTACCCCCACACCTCTCTTTTCCCCTAGACAGAATTAGTATCGGAGGTGTGCCTGCTAGTTAATTAAATGGCTGGTTGGGGGTTGCGCATATAATAAAGGAATATGTGGGCAGGCCTCCACCACTCATACTCTAATATCAGATCCTACATTCCCTAGAATTAATGGAACTGCTGATGCCTTTCTATACAAAAGCTTTAATCACCTTACAAAGTCAGATGGAATACCATATCTTAATAAGATTTGAAAGAGGCAATAATAACATACTTTGTTAAATGCTTTGCTCTGATCCAAAGATAATAGAAAGGCTGTTACATTATTTCTTGGACAATGTTCATAAATTTCTCTGATTAAAAATAAATGATCTTGTATTTGTCTATGTGAAATGGAACAAGTTTGAATAGGGATAATCAAATAGCTTGCAATTTCCCTTAATCTGTTGTGCAATAATGTTGTTAGAATTTTAACAGCAGATAGGAGACCAGTTTTGATTTTAAGTTTTATCACCTAACTTAAACCAACAAAACATAGATAAATTATTAAACCTTTTAAAACTGATCTGGAATCTGGTGTGTGGAGAAAAAAAAAACTACAGAAAAACTGATGTAAATAACTGACTCATCTCTTTTTTAACTGTTTCAACAAACTCACTGGGTATACCATCCCATCCAGGTAATGCCCTGTTTTTAGTGATTGTACTGTATTACAGTTTCTACTTCTTGAACTGAAATTGGAGCGACTAAGTTCTGATGTCTTTCTCTGATGCCTGAGACTCAACTGTCCCCACAAATTATTATGTTTGGTTGCAAGCATGTGCAAGAAACATAGTGCCATCATCCAAGTTTCCGTAGGAGTGGCACCCTGTCTTCCAATTCAGTCAGTGTGTTTGGAGGCACAACCACAGTTCACCACTGAATGCTGCAGCTGTCTATGACAGCAGTTGAAAATGCAGTGCTGTACAGTTGAAAGGGAGAGCTATGCTTGTGAGCAGTGATAAGATCATGCGTTCCTCCCACACACACACACACATATGTATATTGCATGCTTATGCATCCCCCCACACACACACACTGTATGGCTGACGGGGGTGCCAAATTCCCCATCGGCTCTGCTGCACTCCCCCCCCCAACAGAGTTCCAGGTGCCACTCTGGGAGTCCACCCCAGCATGGCAACATTCTGTATGGCTAACTGGAGTGCCCAATCCCCATTGACTCCACTGTTTACCACCCCAAGAGACTACTGGGTGCCACACTGGGAGCCCACCCCAGCATGGCACAAGTCCCATGTTGTCCTCCTAAAAAGAAAAGCACCTGAAAAGTAAACACCTTCCCTTAATGAATGTCCTGACCCCTTCCCCCCACCTGCACCCACCTTCTGAGCACCCTGCCTCCTCATACCCCCACCTTACCTCATCCTTACCTCCAGAGTCTCGCACGAAGATATTCTGTGGACCGGGAACACATCTGCACTCTTCAAATCCGACTGCGAACTGAGGAAATGTCGGTAAGCTGTACAATGGAATAAACAGGGTTTTTTCAACTTTGATGCATACCTCAGGCATTTTTGGGAATTTTTTCACCAAATTTTCAACATGGGGTTTTTGGAACCCCACTTCATGAATTCTCTCACTGCCATTTTGTTAATCAGGCCTGAAAGGTGATTTCATGGTCACTGTGTGCAACGACCTTTCAGGACAGATGTATGAAATGACAGTGTCACAGTTCATGAGGTAGGCCCCCAAAAACCCTATGTTGAAAATTTGTTGAAAAAATTCCCAAAAATGGCTGTTTTACAAGGATGCATTGCACTGTTCCTACTCATGCTCGTAAGTTTGCGAATTTTCAATATTTTCACTCCATATTTTCAACATTGCCATTTTACCACACCTCCTTATGAGCAGTACAGTTGTCATTTTTCACATCTCACCCAAAATGTGTTTCCGCGCATGTAGCGCACAATGGCACAGTCGGTGTGCGAAATCAATGTTCGGGACAGCTTAAGAAATTCACAGTGACATTGTTCATGAGCAGAGGTGATAAAATGGCTATGTTAAAAATTTGGTAAAAAAGTCAATAAAATGACTGAAAATATTAGAAATCCATGAACTTATGAGGGTGCGTGTAAACTGCGCAATGGTCACTTGTAACAAGTGACCATTGCGCAATTACACCCCCTAAGTTCATGATTCTAATATTTTCAGTGCAGATTTTCACCCTGGAATTTTTCCACACTTCCTTATGAAGAGTACAGCTGTCATTTTTCACACCATGGCTGAAATGTGTTTTCGCACTTCCAGCGCAGAAATGCATGGTCACTGTGGGAAATCACTGTTCGGGACAGATTAAGAAAATCACAGTGACACTGTTCATGAGCAGAGGTTCCAAAATCCGTGTTGACAATCTGCTGTAAAAAAATTCCCAAACTAATTGTATTACAGGTGTGCATTGCGCATTTTCTACACAGGCTCGTGACTTCACCAGTTTTTTTAATAGTTTCACTGCTGATTTTCAACATTTCCATTTTTCACCTCCCCATGAACAGTGCAGCTATCATTTTTCACATCCTGTTTGAAATGTGTTTTTGCACCTGTGGTGCCAAATGGCGTAGTTGCTGTGCAAAATCAGCTTTCAGCTAACAAACTGATATTGCCACTGTTCATAAGGTGGGGGTCACAAAAAACCCATGTTGAAAATTTGGAGTGAAAATGCCAATGAACGCCTGAGGTGCTAGGGTTTCCGACCATAACACCCCACCCTGTACAGATTGACAGGCATCAGGGGTGTGACTTGGGATTCTCACCTGTAATGCTCATACCATTTCACACCCTGCAGCCAGTGACAGGCAACAAGGTATGCCTTGGACTCTTCGGCTCCAAAAATCACTCCAATCTCCTATACAGCACCCATCTCACCATATTTCCTGATGGAATGGGGTGAGCATAAGAACCAAAGACACACCGTGACACTTGCCTGTGTCTACAGCGTAGGGTGTGGTGAAATGGCATTGCCGTTATGCCTGACGACCCAAAGGCACACCCCAATGCCTGTCAGTCTCTGCAGGGTGCTGGTGGGGTTGGCTTCAGTTCAATACTTCACCACCATTCCTATTATGCAGCTCTCTAAGTCCTACACTACCAATGCCAATGCCAGTAAGCAAATATTAGGCATTGACAAATGCTTGTTTTATATCTTCACTCTAAACCTGCACAGATGCATGAGCTGATTTCATACATTTTCCACTATTTTCTATTTTTATTTCATCCTTCCTGGCACAAATATGCCCTTCTTTATCTTATAAACTTGTAAAAAAATTTCACCTTTACCCTCACTTTACATGCTGCATAAGGATCCCCACATGGTACTTTCTGTGTGGAATAGCTCAATTCAACTTGTAAAGTACTTGCTCTATCATACTGGTACTTTTTCATTTCAGTTTTTTAAATTAGAAATTTGACCTGAAAGATCATTCCCTGTGTGGTATGCTAAGGTAATTAACCAATGTAGCTGATTTCTATCTTTTATATATTTAAAACTGTGGTCTCTGTTTCTTCTTTCCCCATACTTCTGACAGTACTTACTAATTTCATTTTTTGTATCATTCCTCCATATCCCTAGATCTTCATAAAGTCAATTTACAGATTGCCTAGGAAATAATAACTGCCTAATATCTTTTTGCACTTTTTCTTCTTGTAGGATGGCTACATTCATCCTCTACCTGTTCTGATTTCTGACACACCCGTTATGATTCTCTAATACTACCTGCATCCTCAAACAGTCTGAAATGTTCATAGGAATTGCTCTTACATTAATCAGTTCAATAGTCCTAAATATCAAAGCATATTCAATCCTAGTTGTTAAATGACTTCTAACATAAGTATTTCCTACACCAACACCTTTAGTTGTACTGTACAACAATCCACCAAACTTACAGTCCTAATACATTTCTGCAAAGCCACTGAGTAACAGTTTACCTTCTTCCCACTAGCAAGTTTGTTGTCAAAATCTAAGGTGCAGTTAAAATCAGCACTCAAAAAAATCTGTCTAGCAGTGGCCAAATAAGGCTGATTTTTTTTTGAACAAAGCAATCTTTTCTGATTGATTTGAGGTGTTCAAACATTTATAAATCTATTTGACTGTGGTTGCCATATCCCATCAAAAAACAAAACTCTTCCTGGAAATAGATCTGTTAATTTATGTAAATGAAAACATCTATCCTTAGAAAGAACTGCCACCCCATCAGCTTTATCCTCCCCAAAGCTCCAGTGAGATGGCCCCCATACCCAAACCCTTTTAGTATGTGCCATTGAATTTATTGGCAACATCCACATTTCTTGTAAAAATATAGCATCTAACCTTTGTTCCTGAAATAAAGAGAATACCGCTTGACAGTTCTGTACATTTCTCAAGCTAGATATTTAGGGTGGCAAATTTGAACTGTACCATTGGCAAGAATGTGGAAAGGCATATTGTTACAGTCCAATTAATAGTAACAACTATTTACAGTCTCAAGTTGATTTTAAATGTTTTTCCTTTTTTTTTTCCTTTTTTCCCCCTCTGGTTGCTTTATGATGTAAGCAGATTGGGAGGAATGTGTAGTGGTTGCATCTGAATCTTGTTGCCCTACATCTGAGTCTCCACAATTTTTAATTTCACAAGCCTCATATCTATTGCCCACGTGGAAATCCTGTAGTTCTTTCATATTTCTATGGAGCCTAGACCTTCTTCTGCTTCTTGTGGATGTTTTGGATGACCTTCATTCCCATACTCATTCCTTTCTAGAATTGCTGAAGGGGTATAGGCCCAAGTACCAGATTTAGAAATCACACTGTTTTCCCTTGTGCCCTCACTTTGTTCTTCTGTTGCAACCTCAGGAATCTGTTCTTGTACATGACAAACAGCTACTGTATTTTTAACAGCTGGAAAATCATTGTCTTTTCTAATATCCTGTACAGATGGCTGATTCATCTTCTTGTCAGGCTGGTTTTCCAGAGATGGTGTAATTAAACTCTCCTCTGAGGTACTTGCTGTTTCTTGAGTGTTTCCATTATTACCAGCAGGCACCTTTTATTGTGCAGTTCTAATCAGGTAGTCTAGGTCCATACCACCTGTCCTGTTGTGGGCTACTCATGGGCAGTTCTAGAAAACATGTCCTTGTCCCTCACAGTGGTTACATTTGAAATAATTTTGACATTGTCATCCACAATCGGATAAAACTCACAAATGTTCTGCAAAGCTTGCAAGAATACGGGAAGGACCATATGTTGTCACCAGAAAATGTTCAGAGGTCACATACTGTACTCTCTGAGAGACCCATTCACTGGTCTAGACAGGGGGGTACACCACATTAGTAATCTTAGGAAGTTTAGAAGTAGAAATAGGAAAAAACTACACAGGAATGAATTCTGGAAGTGCACCAGATGTGCAAACTTCTTGGGAAGAACCAGAAGAAGAACAAATTCATGGAAGTCAAAGTACACAGAGTTATAGTTTTAGGCCTGGGAAGAGTGTGGACTGTAGAATCCTGTATTCCAAAGGTGCTCCATCCTAGTGGGTTAGCCACACCCACAAAAATGTTTAAGAAAGCAGTATAAGTATAATGTGTATATAGAAATGTGCTAAAAGTCTTTTTGTATGTGTAAAACTTAAAGCAACAAGGCCTCTTAAATAGATTAGGCCTTCGTCAGTGTTGTTACCCTTCAGGAGGGAAGACTCTAACAGCCTCATAGGACTGTTCCACCAAGCAAAATAAGGAAAAAAATAGTTTTAGCATATTTATAATGAAACTTGGAACACATCCATATTTCCTGTAAAAGCAGTATATCTATAGCCGAATCTACTGCCAGTTAATATGTAGCTTACCATTTGTTAGAATTACGTAAACCACAACAATTAAGTGTGGCAATAGTAGTCAGAAGCATTTTACATTAAACGAAAGTTAAGATTTTTTCTTCTGTTTGTTTTTTTCCCTACATACAGTTTGTCTTCAGGGTTAGGTAAGCCAGATACAGTGGAAGAAGTGTCCAAACCCCCTTCCTCCATTTCAGAGTCCCGTCAACTGGTCTTAGCCAAAATGCTAAAGAGATTGTCAGTTTCAATGTCAGCAGTTTTGTTTTCTGGCTTATTCCTCCTGAAGGACCTGTGCCTTGTCTGTGGAGCTACCCAAGGTTGGGGGGGGGTGGCATATCCACCAAATCCTCAGGTTGTTCTTCCTGAGAATCTGTGTAACTGACAGGTTACAGCAAGGGGTTAGCCATTGAGGTAGGTAGTTATTCAGGTTAGGGCCCCCAACATCTGAAGGAGTGACAGATTTATTGTTAGGTGTTTCTTCAGGTTGATTAGGTAAAGGAGTGGGGAGAGGCTCTTCTAGGGGGGTGAGAACTCTCAATTGTGCTTCATTGATGAGCTCATCCAGGTTGAAAGTATCATATTTATTTTGAGATGCCCATGGACACTCATGATACAAATGCCCATATTCTTCACAAAGGCTACATCTGGAATAATTTGGACATTGTGCACTAAAGTGGACAATATCACAACAAATGTTATGGTGGAGTTTATCACACATGTTGGAAAGGTGTTTTGACCCCACATTGATAGCAAGCTTTAATTTGTCCCACATAAAATACCACTCCACAATCTCTGCCAAGAAAAAAGCAGTTTGGTAAATAGCTAATCCCATCCTCAGTTTGTTTTAGTTTTACTTAAAATTTTCACCTCCTAGTCCCACAATTTCTGGCATCTAGGATAGCCTAAGGCGCACTTAGGACACAACTTTGCTTCAGTGAATGGTATATGTCCCCAACAGGTACAATTTTGGTACACTTTTGTTCTGGGGTGGCAGGAACAATTATGCTGGTGGGGAGGATAAGGTTAAGTAACAGATACAAGGTTCTAATGTCGGTAGCAGAGGGGGAGGATGGCAATACCACGGATGTGGAAGGTGATTGTCCTGACAGGGTGAACCTGGGAGAGAGGTGTCATGACAGGGAGGGGGTTTGAAGGATAATGGGAAGAAGGGGTGATAAGGCAGGGAGTAGCAGGGGGCAGCCAAGGGAGAACTGAAAGGCACTTGGTGGGGCAGGGGTACTAGTTTGCATATCGGACAAGGGGGGGAGGTAGGCAAGGAGAACAAGCTGAAAGAGGAAGGGGAATAATAGGGAGTGGAGGATCAAGTGCTACTGGGCAGGGGAAGGAGAGCACCCAATGGGGGGAAAGGAGTTGCACATGGATACAGGCAGAAGGGGAAGGGGTGGAGTAGTGGTGTTAGGGAACTCTATACTAAAAGGGGTCAGGTGGGGAGAGAGGGGCAAACGACAAAGTCGGATATGGGTGGAATCTGTACCAAGCCTAACTGCGGAAAGGGCAAGGCAGACTCTGCTGAGATGTGTCAGAAAGGGAAGGGAAAAACCTCACATGGTAGTGCATGCAGGCACTAATGACTTGGCAGCGATTCAGGTAGAGTTTGTTAGGGAGAGATTTCGAGAGTTAGGGAAGCTGTGTAAGGAGGTCAGGTGCTCAGTGGCCTTCTCAGAAGTGCTTCCGGTACCCAGTGCAAGCAGGGCGAGGAAGGATAGGATTGTGGAGTTTAATTCTTGGCTGATAGAGTGGTGTCACTCACAAGGTTATGGGCTGGTGGGGGACTGGGGAAACATATGGGATAACAGTAACCTATATGCAGCAGACAGGTTGCAACTGAGTAGGACTGGGCAGCAGACCTTGAAGCAAAAACTTGAGGAATACATAGTGCCCAGGGGATTTTAACTAGGAAGGGGGGTGATGAGTGTGCAGCTAGAGTGCAAGGCTGCCAGGTAGTGGAGCTGTATAAGCTGACCCCCCCCAAGACAGAAGGGTTTGCAACTAGGGAGAGCTGAGGCTGGGAGTCAGGTGGAGGGAGCACTGGGCAAAGAGAATGTGGGAGCAGGGTGGAAGGTAGTCTCTCTGAATGTAAAGAGCCAGGTAAACAAAGTAGCTGAGCTCCAGGCTCTCTTAAGCATAGGAGAGGTGGAAATTGCAGCTATCATAGAGACGTGGGCCAGCCAACACCAGGATTGGGATCTAATGATTCCCGGGTTCAAGGTGTATAGGAAGGACAGAGAAGTTGGAAAAGGGGGAGGAGTGGCAATGTACGTAAAGGATGGGATCAGGTGCATGAGGGATGAGGGGGAGGAGGGGAGGACAGAGGCACTGTGGATGCAGTTCTAGGACCTGAAGGGCAGGAAATTGAGGCTAGGTGTGATGTACAGAACACCAGCACAATGCAAGGAGTTGGAAAGAGAGCTGGCAGAGTAGATTTGATGGGTGTGTGGCAGGGGGAGAGTGGTGATTGTTGGGGACCTCAATCTACCTGGGGTGGACTGAGGAACCCATGCCACCTATAGTGCCAGGGAACAGGTTCTTCTGGATGCATTCCACCTCAGGTGTGTTTCCTGATCATATAAGTGACAATTCCCCTGTGTTTTGCATATGGGGAACATCAGTGATTCCATCCCCCTCGCCATGCTACATCAACGTCTGTGATTTTTCCACACTTGATCAAGCAAGCTTTCTACATGATATCTCTTCTGTAAACTGGATCCCTATTATCCAGTCCCAAGACATTGAATCTGCTCTCAATCTCTTTCTTTCTATATTCTTATCCCTCCAGGACACACATACACCTAAACGGAATTGACGCGTTAGGGCCAAACAGACTAGGTGGCTGCACAAGGAACTTCTCACCTCCCTCCGGGCACATAACAAAAATTGAAATTGCTACAAAACCTTTGGTCAGCAAAGTGAATATGACACTTACAGAAAGCAGCGCAATACGTGCAAAAATCAAATCAGGCTTGTCAAAAGCTCAGACTGCAAAGGTCTATTCCTGGAATCTGCTGGGACCCAAAGAAATTCTGAACACATGTAAACTCCTTCCTGGGCAAAAACCAGTCTCGACACACGAATGATATGGTCCTCAATGGTATGCACTGTAATGACCCCACCACCATTGCAAATTCTTTCAACAAATACTTTACTGATCCCACCAAATACACTGCCTCTTTCACAGTAAATCGCATCCTGACACCCATTATTCACACAAACGTGCCCTTCTATTTTAAGGCTGTTCCAAATGCTGATGTTCTAAAACTACTAAACTCAATCTCTGATAATACTAGTACAGGCTCCGACTACCTAGAGCCTAAACTCCTGAAGCTGGCTGCTCCTTTTATTGAGGCCCCATTGGCTAAAATCTTTACACTGTCTCTCTGCCATGGTCACATTCCAGACATATGGAAATTGGCAAAAGTCACCCCAGTCTTTAAGAAAGGTGACAAGAAGGACATAGCTAATTATAGGCCCATAGCCATTCTGTCAGCACTAAACAAAATACTCAAAAAAATTAGTGTCTATACAGGTCACTGAGTTTCTCTCCAAATATACCCTCCTATCACCTGCTTAATGTGGTTTCTGCAAGGGGCATAGCACCTCTACTGCTCTGATACAATTTGCAAATAATGCCCTTCTTGCTATGGATCATGGTCTCATGACTGGTGCAGTGTTAATTGACATCTCAAAGTCATTTGATCTTGTAGATCACCCTCTTCTGCTTGATTGTCTTAGCTTCACTGGTTTCTCAGAGCAAGCCACAAATTGGTTCCAGAGCTACTTAAGCAATAGAAGATAACAGGTAAAATTTAACTCTGCAGTGTTAGATTATGCGCCTATCAATGTTGGTGTTCCTCAAGACTTCATCTTGGGGACTCTTCTCTTCTCCATTTTTATAAATGACATATGTTCTAACGCCCTTGGTATTCAACAATCTTGTATGCAGATGATCTGGTGCTGTACACCTCCTCTGCAAACACAGAAGAAATAAATAGTTGATTAACATCTGCATTTCTCATAATGCAAGAATGGATCCACAACAAAAGGCTCATCCTAAACATAAATAAAACTCAGGGCATGCTCTTCAGATCTGCAACCAAATTTAGAACAAATTGCAACCTTTTCAATGTCTCCTGTGCAAATGGCTCCCCCTTACGAAAGTAACCTCATTCAAGTATTTAGGTGTCCTGCTTGATGAAACTCTCAACTTTGAGCAACACATCATCAACACCTGCAAGTCAGTAAACTACAAACTCGGAATAGCTTACAGGACTAGTTGGATGCTTACTCCCTCAGCTAGACTGGCTATTTCTAGGGGTATCCTACTTCCATCCCTTGCGTATGGTGTTGACACCTACATAAATGCTTTGAAAATTACCCCAAGTAAGTGGGATACAATGTGCAATAGTATTTGTCATTATGCCTTGGCTTCCCCATGTTTGAAGCACCATTGCTTGCTATATGCAGACCTTAGATGGCCTTCTCCATCTGCCAATCAACTCCTTGCCCTTGGTACTCTGCTGGACAACATCATTAGAACTAATCGACTTACCTCTCTTGCAGGCATGCTGGTACCTCTGTCCCCCATCTATTGCATCTGCTCTACTGGACTCTCTCTACTATACACTCCTAGGTGCAGAACCCTAAAAGGAACCTCAGCTTTCTCCTGCCTGGACACAAAATATTGGAATTCCATACCTCTAGATGTTCACTCTGCACCTAGTCATATTGCTTTTAAGAAGATGCATCAAACTCTTCTCATCAAATATGTTCTATATTCCTGTTTTAAATCCCTACAGAGTGCTTGACATCCCCTTCCTCAGCTCTCAAAATGTTTCAGTTTTGCTCTGAGCCTTGTTACTGTTATATGTAGCACTTGCCATGGATTATGTGTTAAAACTCTACTGCACTATGATTGTACACTTATTATGTTTTGTACTATTGTGTATTTTTCTGCCATTGTCTCTGTCATATTAGCAATACTGTTTACGTCACAGAACATCATGTAGATTTTTCCTCGCATGGTTGATTACCTCTTAACTATACCTGTTATTTGTTTTGTCTGCTAATTTTGTATTGTAATCTCCCTGGTCATGTCTGAAAATAATCATATTTTGTGGCTATGACACCTTACATGATAAACAAAAACTAAATAAAATAAAATAAATTCCAGGATAGCCACCTGGTGCAGGTGGTTGCTGAACCAACCAGACTGGACAACATATTATGGGGAGATTGTGAGGGAGCTACGGGTGGAGGAGCCACTAGCCGGGAGTGACCACCTTTCAGTGTGGTTCACACTCAGCATGAGCAAGGAGACAGGGGGATCAGCAACTAAGGTAGTGGACTTAAGATGGGTGGACTTTGGGAGGATGAACGAAATTCTGAGGGGGGCACCTCGGGGGAATTAGATCAGAGATGGATGCACATCAAAGTGGTACATCATAAAGTCTGGCCTAAGGGAAGCTATAGTAGCATGCACCAGGACCCTGAGCAAAAGTCAAGGGCCAAGGTGTCATGCTAGATGAACAGGAGGGTGATGGAGGGGGTGAGAGTCAAGAGAACTGCATTTAGGAGAATGAAAAGAACTGGGAAGGGGGAGGATAGGGAGGTGTATTCAAAGAAGACCAAGGAAGTAACCGAATTAGTAAGCGAGGTGAAGGTTGCCAAAGAGCTGAGGCTGGCTCAGGGCATAAAGGAGGGGGAGAAGGAATTCTATAGATACATGAGGGAAAAGAGGATCTGTAGGGACTGGATAGTTAGGATTAGTAAGGGCGGGGGTGGGTGTAGAGGGAGGGGGAAGGCAGAAGTACTGAATGAGTACGTCTGCTCTGTGTTCACGAGGGAGGTGGGAGGTCCACTACTTCCATGGACAGGAAGGGTGGAGACGAGGGGGGGGAAGAGGACTGGAGGATGGCTCATATGGTGCTTATTCACAAGAGTAGACCAAAGCATGAGATGGGCAACTACAGACCTGTCAGTCTCACTTCCATAGTGGGGAAACTCATGGAGACAATCTTGAAAGAAAGACTGGTAACCTTCCTGGAGATTAATGATCTACAGGGTGGGCGGCAATATGAGTTTATCTCGGGGAGATCTTGTCAAAGCAACCTAACCGAATATTATGAATGGGTGATGAGGGAACTGGACAAGGGCCATGTATTGAACGTCCTATTCTTAGACTTCCGCAAGGCCTTTGATTTGTTCCCTCATGGGTGACCTGGGGCAAAGCTGGAGCATATAGGGGTGGGGGCTCAGTTCATTTGCTGGATCAGGAACTGGCTCGGAGATAGATTGCAATGGGTTGCGGTGGTGGGGAACTCTCATCTCCCAAGCCAGTGACCAGCAGTGTTCCACAGGGCTTTGTGCTGGGGCCAGTGTTGTTTGGTCTGTTCATATCAGATATTGCACGCAGGGTTGGAAACAGGATCAGTCTGTTCATGGATGACACCAAGATGGGAGCTGTAGTGGATGACAGAGAAGGGTGGCAGAGACTACAGGATGACCTAACCAGACTTGAGAGATGGTCAGCAAGGTGGCAATTGGGATTTAATGCAAAGAAGTGCAATGTTCTGCACTTCAGAGTGAGAAACCAGAGGAGAGAATATTGGTTGGGTGGGGAGTGGTTAGCGGTCACGGAGGAGGAGAAGGACCTGGGAGTCATAATAATGGGGAGCATGAACAACTCTGCCCAATGCAGGAGGGCCATGGCTAGGGCCAACAGGATGCTGGAATGCATTGCACGGGGATTTTCGTCAAGACAAGTCCTACCCCTGTACAGGTCCTTGGTCATGGTGCAGTTGGAATACTATGTTCAACATTGGCATCCATATCTGAGGAAGGACATCAAGCTGCTTGAGGCAACACAGCGCAGGGTGATGAAAATGATACAGGGGGTGGAAGGTAGATCCTACAAAGAAAGGCAGAGTCACTTAAATTTGTTCACCCTGGAGGAGAGAAGGGATAGGGAAGACATGATTGAGACTTTCAAATATTTGAGGGCATCATCAAATCGGGTACAGAGGAGCAGTTCAAGCTGAGGAAGGTAAGAGACACCAGGGGGCATGGGTTAAGGTTGGGGGAGGCAGATTCAGGACAGAGATGAGGAGGCATTATTTCACTGAAAGGATGGTGTCAAAATGGAATACACTGCCGGAGGAGGCGATGGCTTGCAGGTCAGTGGAGAGCTTCAAATGGGTATGGGACAGGGCAGGGAGAGGGGCTGGGTGAAGACCACTGGGTAGTTCCAGAAAGTGTATGGGGGGGGTTTGGGGGAAGGGCAGCTGCAATACAGGGTGCTAGCTGTGCATACAAGCAGACTTGCTAGACAGTGAGGCTTATTTCTGCTAGCAAGATTCATATGTTTGTATGTTTGTATAACTGCTACCAGTTTGATTAGAGTCTTTGTCAAAGGAATGGTAATGAATAGGTTCCATAAAGTACAGAATTTGAGCTGGTTGTATTTGTACCAAAACCTTTCAAGGTCCATGGGAGTTCTGAAACTGATGTCAAAAACATCTTCACCTGAGATGTGTATAAAAGTGATCACATACACAGGAGAGAACTGTAGGGAATCTTTAATAAGCTTTTTCCCTTCATACTATCTGGCCCGGATTCAAGACTCACTTTTTATTGCAGATGAATGGCATTCCACTGTGGCAAAGGCTCTGTTTTATGAAACAACTCCAACAGTAGAGGTCTATGTGAGGGGGGTTTGGGGGGTCTGGCTGGTATAAAGGGCTAGCCACAGCATTTAGGTCAGCACCTTTTAAGAAAATTGGCCTTTGAGTCAAAGAGTCAGAAGCAGGGTTTTCAGGAACAATATTAGGAGGCTTGAGTTGCATTTTCAGTTGCAGAAGCATTCTTAGGGAGAGTTGGGGTATTTTTATTCTCTCCCGCCAAGTTCTGTGTCTCCATGGCAACAGGTGGAGGATCAATTGCATTTGAGTCATGTACAAGTACTGTCTGTATGTTAGCAGGGTTTTGTTGTATGGGTGTAGTTTTGGTATAAATATCACTCAGTGGAGGAAAAACAAAAGGTATCTTAATGTCAGCATTTTCTGTTGTACACCACTCCGGAGTGCCTGAGATTTGAGAATTCATTTGCATTTCCCAGTTCGGGTCAGGGAGCCATTCACCATTAATTTGCATCCATCCCACTGGCTTCAGAAGTGTTTCAGGAGAACAAGAACTGTCATGAGCTATGGGTGCAGTAACTCCAAAAGCAAGTTTAACTGCAGTCGCAGCTGACAGCAAGCCTTCCTGGTTCTGACACTCAGCTGATTTCTGTCGCTTTCATCTGGTGACTCATCGCTAGAAAGGGTTACATCATGCTGTATATTCCTGTGAGATGAATGTAAGAACTCTCTTTTTTTCTGTAGTTCTTTCCTTTTTTTATACAGATCCTCATCGTGATAGGAATTTTTGTTGTACCTTTTTTTTCTCAATCAATTCTTTATCAACAACTTCTCCGAAAATATCCTCAGTAAAATCTGGTGCAATGTCCTGTTCAGCAACAATATGTTCATCCAAAAGTAGAGATTTTGGCAAACTTTCTTATCAAAGCAATTCAAAATGCAGCATTTCGTCCTCCTTCACATCACTGGCTAGAGTGGAGGACCGCTGCCCAACCTGATGCAGCTCAAACTGCTCTGCAGCCACTCAGTCCACCATCCCTGATGGACAGCAGCTCACCCTACCAGAAGAGATGGGGAATTTCCCTGATGTCCTGGCCAATATTCCCCTTCCAATAAAATGGTTCCTGCAATTGTCCAAGGCCATGTGTGGGTGTTGATTTGCAAAATGGCTGTCACTACACGTTCAGTCACATAATTATCTGTCTAGCGCCGCATGATGAGCTACTACGTGTCTGGAAAGTAAAATATAAATTCTTCTTCTTCTTCCTACATGTCTAAATCCATCAGAAAGGCCACATCTCAGTTTGTCACACATACTGAAAAGGTGTGATTTTGCCCTACATTTGTAACAGGCCTTGAGCTGGCCTACATAGAAATAGATCCCCTTTCTCTTCCAAGATAGAAATTATTTAGCAAATGCATTATTCCAGTCTCATGTTACCCTGAAGTGCCATCTCCCAGTCCCCAAAAAAGTCTGAATCTATATTTGCTTCTCAATGACCTAAAACACCACATCTTTGTTGCACCCAGTGGTGTATGTCACCAACATTTATGCTTTAATTTCTAAACATTATCATAACCTATTTTATCAGTGGCTTGTTAAGGGTATCACTATAAAAGGTACCCATAGAAGAATAAATTTCACTTGTTTATATTTGATCCAAAACCTTTCAAAACTTAGTGGAGTATTAAAACTAATATTGAAATTGTCATCACCACACAGGTGTATTAAAGTGCACACCTCTGAAGCCATGAATTTCAAAGATTCCTTGAACAACATTTTAATAAAATATAAAAAAATTAAAATCCGGTCTAGGTTCAATACTACCTTCATATTGTATTCCAACAGCATTTCTCCTCAGTAGTACCTAAGCTCTGTTTTTTTTTCTATTGATAATTTATGCTTCTGTTGCTGCATCATTAACCTCTGAAGGGAGCCCCCAGCCTTGTCAACCAGTGTCCACCAGTCAGCAACGACCCATACTCCCAGGACTTACCCCCCCCGATGAGGATGGTGGGGTTCCCAACCCCCACTGGAGACCAGATCCAGTGTGTCCAGTGCTGTGGCCAGCTGGAAAATGGGACCTGCAAGGCTCCTTCCTTCATGTACCACAACAATGATTTTCTCCTCCATTTTTCTGTCCCTTGGAGATGGGGTGTGCAATGACACCGGTGGAGAGAGCACACATATACCCACATGTGCTTCTCCAGGTGTCGGCACCACCTCCACCCACTTCTGCAGCATTGGCATGCTGCCCCCCAGTCTCCACTAGGGACCAGTTGTATGCTGACCACTGGCACACCCCTCCCCAGAGAATGAGAGCAGTACCTAGGATGCTTGACCCTTCTCCTCCCCTGTCAACCCCAGGCAGCCCTTGCTCATTCCCAAACATGGGTCACCGGTGTAGCGCAAGGTAAGGCATCCAGCACCTCAGCCCTCAGCGCCACTGGGCCAACACCCCACTAAGCTCTGTTTTTAAATAAATCTGCAAACCTGGGTCTTTGCCTTGGAGGATATGTATAATTTCCTCCTGACCCTTCTGTAGACACTTCTGAGTCTGAATTGTTACTCTGTGTATTTAATGAGTCCTGTCCCACTTTAGTGTGACTATCTGCTTCTTGATGTTTTTTTTTCCTTTGAGCCAGTACTGTATTTGAACTAAAACTTGACAGTGGTTGTTCATGACCCTTCTATCTGAGCACATGTCCATTTATATTACTTGACACTAAATCACCAATGTCTCTATTTATTGAAACACATACTGAGTCTGTAATACACTGTGCAACCCCTCAGCAGAACTGTTCAAATTTTCATTTTCTGTAATCAAAGAGTTTAAACCCACAGGCTGTATAATTGTTTACTTTACCTGACTGTGTTATGAGCTTGTATTTGGAATGGCTTGTCCTCTGATCCATTTGCCTGTGGCACCCTGCTGAACAACCTTTTTCCCTGGTCCTTTACTGTTTTCTGCCTGAGTTTGTAGTGAAAAATTGTCATACCAATCAGAGTCAGGAACCCACTTTCCCTCCAAAATCTTCATCCATCCTATTTGTTGCAGTGCTTTATCTGGCATCCATGTCTCTGATACTGCTTCCATTTCTTGAATTCCAAAGAGTGACGATATTCTTTCTTTCACTGACATTGGCTTCTTTTGATCTGACAAAGTCAGCTGTTTGTCAGATGTGACATGACAATCAGCTGCCTGCTCTGGCATCTCCAGCTTTCTGCAGGTGACTTCTGTTGAGTCACTTGGCTGATTACATAATGGCAAAATAGCCAAACTTCTGACTCTGGGTATACTTTTTTTTAAAGCCTTTTTCATCTTCAAATACATTTTGTTGTCTTCTGCCAGCATCACTGCTAGCATTTTTCTCTGGTCTGACAGCTCTTTCTCCAATTTAGCTTCAGCTTGTGCAGTATCCTTTTCTGTGACATTTATCATTCTGTCTGTCTGCATTACCACTGCTTCCTCCAGGAAATTTATTTCCATCTCTGCCCTGATATCAAGATCTGATACCAAGGTCTGAAACTGTTTTCTGCTCTCCTCCTGATTTACACTGACTGGAAGGAAGGACATCTCTACAGCCCAACGCAGTTCTCCCTCCTCTGCAGCCTCCAGCTTCTCTACCTTAGAAATAGGACCAACAGTACCCCTTCCCAAGAGTAGGGGAGTTTTTATTGATAAGGAATAATATACAAGATTAAAATCAGATACAAGTACAACAAACAAACAATACTACAGAGGAAAAAGACAAAAGAAGAACAATGAATAATAGGTGAGACAAATCTTAAACAAATCTTACAGCCACTGAAGGAAAATTAAAGCAGGATGCATTTTTCCATAAAGACCAGAAGGTAGGCAGCAGTAGTGTAGTTTTTTTTCTTGTAAATATATTTTATATTATTCCTAGGTGATTTGGCATATCAAAAGATGTAAGGTAATATTTGTTTGATGAAACAAAAGGCACACCTTGAGTGCCAGATGCATCACTTCATACAAGCCATTATTAGACATAAAGTGCTATAATTCCATTTTTACCAAGAACATGGAAAAGAACAGTAAATTAGGGTATCATATGTAATAGTGGCAAATTCTAGTGTATGGCAAACTTTACTAAGGTCTTGCCAGAAGGTCATTATATAATGACAGGAGAAAAATAAATGATAGGTCATTATATAAAGATAGGAGAAAAATAAATGATGCATAGATTCCTGCATCTGAGTGCAGGTATCTTAGAGGCAAAATCATTTGGTTTCTTTTTTGCATTTGATATTAACCTTTACCTGTAATTTACCATGTGTTCAAAGCCACACAATATCCTTCATTGTACACGGTATTCGTGAGTTCATTACCTGTTTTGTAACCACAGAGGGTAGAATGTTTCCAATATTAATATATGAGTAGTTTATTTGACCTGTTCATTAATCTGATAGGTCCATGGGCCAAAGACCTATTTTCATGGGCAACCAGAGTACTTAGAAACATACAGTTACATAACACTTAGTAAAGAAAAGTATAAAACATAGGATACATAATAATATACAGTATAATAATTATAAGTACTAACAGACTGGAGAGACAGACAAAGCACACCAGAGAAGTACTATTTCACAAAACATTTACATTCTTTGTCTAAAAGCAAATAGTTTCTCAAAGCCTTTCTAAATCTAGACATTGTAATTTCCAGGCAATCATACTTTATCATACTTGTATAAAAGAATATTGATAAGTTATAGAGCAGGCCAGTTACTGCTTTCATTCTGGGGACAGAAAAATAACAATGAACAAATGAACAAGTAGGAACAGGATATGTACATTTTCCAAAGACAGTCTGGGAAATTATAGGAACTTCATTTAGGGTTATCTTTTTTGCTAAAAGATGAAGTTGAAATTTAAATCTAGGCTATAAAGATAGCTAACCTACATGTTTAGGTAGCTTACAGTGATGGGTCTGAAATGGTAACTGAGTGGTGAATCGTGCAATATGGTTCAAAAGAACTTTAACCCTGGCAAGTAATCCATCACTAGAAGCATGGTAAAAAGTCAAATCATAATCAGTTATAGGAAGGAGAAAACTTTGGGACAAAAGTAATCTGGTTGAAGGAAACATAGAAACGTAGAATTTGACGGCAGATAAGGACCGCTTGGCCCACCCAGTCATGGGTTCTGAAGGAGTTACTGTAATAACGTATTCAGTCGATATAGAGCTCTAAGTTATTAATGCACCATTTTAATCAAATTAGAAATGTGATATTCATAGCTGATACCTGAGTCTATAGTTAAGCTTAAGTATTTAAACCAATTAAACTTATCTAGTTCAACCCCAGAGACAGAATATATTGAGAGAATTTGTTCGACAGTTAGCATTTTCCTGTAATTAAAAAATACCATAGATGTAGTCTTATTCTCATTCAGAACTAGGTTATGATCACAGAACCAGGTCTGTATTTTTAGAATGTCAAAGGCCAGATTGGCTTGTAAGACATCAAATATAGGACCGCTAGTGAGGATTACCATGTCATCTGCATATAAAAAAAATTGGGATTTGTTACAAATCAAAGGTAAAGTGTTTAAAAATAAACTGAACAAAAGGGGACCCAAAACAGAACCTTGGGGTACACCCATTGTGATCAGGGCAGGAAGAGAATAGTATCCATTTATCTTGGTAAGTTGTGTGCATTTAGTTAAATAACTCTCACACCATCCAGCATAAATTGGTTATGTAAAAAAAGGTTAACAGGATATGTTCATACAACTTATTTTTTTGTTAATGTTGTGAGCTCAGAGAATGTAAGTTTCCAGAGTCTAATTTTAGAGACACAGGAAGAAATAAAGGAATGGGCTTGAGACCTGCATCTACCCACAGTTTTATTTTTTTCTGGTTTCCAGGAAGCTAGTTGTTCAGATCACTAAGTCTTTCCAAGTGTAAACCAAGTCTTATCTGAGATTAACAAGACCTGTTTTACAAAGAAAAAGAAAAGGAAAAAGTACAATAGAAAAAAAAAAAACAGAGGATTAATCATCCCATCCCCACCATCCTTAAGGGACCTATAAGTATGTACACATTTAACAGGATTCAATCCACTTCCCTAAAGTAGTCTAAAAAATAAACACTATATAATTTAGCCTCCAACACTTTAGCTGGGGGAAGGCAAGACTGATGTACAAGAAAAGTGGAATGAAAAATGTTTTTATCAAAAAGTATCTCTTGGCCTTGGACATGGGCCATCTATGCCATTGAGAACCTCATGGTTCTGCAAGAGCTAATTTTTTCCCAACTAAGGTGACAAAGACCTGTATACCTAAAAGGAATTCCCAAAATTCTAATCCATTCATGAATTATTGGGGCATTCAGAACTGTAGCTGGACAATCCTTTTCTTATGGAACCCGAGGCAATACCTCTGCTTTTCTCTAAAGTAAATTCTTTTTGCCCCAGCCACTGCCAAGAATGATTGTAGTATCTGAAATACTGTATTTGGGTTACAGAACATAGCTGGAACTAGCAAACAACTGTCATCTGCATATCCTAAGATGGCAGGCAGTGCTGACCCAGTGAGGGTGACAATGTGAGGAATCTGAGAGGAAGAAAGAACCTTACAAATAAGAGAGTCAAGAAAGAAAACATAGAGGACAGAACTCAGGGGACAACCTTGACATTCACCATTTTTGACCCAAATTAAATTCCCATTCCTGCCATGTAATGCTAAAGAAATCTGGTTTGTCTTATACAATAACTTTTTGAACCTCAAAAACTTTTCTGGTATTCCATACGTATGTAACACGAAGAATAAGAAATCCTGAGAAACACTATCAAAGGCCTTTTCTTGGTCTAAGTGGAGTAAGAGACCAGACATTTGATTTTATTTTATCTCTTTTGACTATGTCCCTTGAGGTAAGAACATTGTCCTATATATTTCTACAGGATACATTACAAGTCTGTGCAGGATATATTTAGAGGGGAGCAACGTGAGTGAGTCTGGAGGCCAACATTTTAGTTAGTATCTTAAGATCCATGTTCAAAAGGCTCAAAGGTCACCAATTAGTTATCTTAGCATTATCACCGGTTTTATATGTCTTGAGCAAAGTTTTTGCAATACTGAGATGCAGTTTGTACACTTGTCCTTTCAGTTTGATAATACCATGAAGACCATGTGGACAAGGGAGGTGCCAGATCAAACCTTCCATGCCACAGCACTATCTGTCCCATCTACCATCCCAGTGCCATCTGATCCTCAAGGTTACTGTAAATAAATAAGAAGTAACTTAAGTTGCTTTTCCTTTTTCAGTGGTGTACTTTTTGGGACCTGAAACTATGTATTTTTTTTTGGCCACCCTACCACATGGACACCTGGAATGGACGGTGGATTGTATCTTTCAGAGCAAATATGTTTTGAGGGGGAAACAGCAGTTGATAACTGAGTGGTGAATCTTGCAATTTGGTTTAAAAAAATGTAACCCTTGCAAGTAACCCATCAATAGCAGTGTGATACAAAATTAAACCATAATCAATAGTAGGAAGGAGAAAACTTTGGGACAAAAGTAATCTGGTTGAAGGAGTTAATAATTTATTCAGTCAATAAAGAGCTCCAAGTTATTGGTGCACCATTTTAACTAAATTAGAAATGTGATACTCATAGCTTATACATGAGTGTACATTTAAGCCTAAGTATTTAAAGCAATTAACCGGCTCTATTTCAACCCCTGTGACATAATATATTGAGAGAATATGTTTGACAGTTATCTTTTTCCTGTATTTATAAAATATCATAGAGTTAGTCATTTTTTTTCATTCAGAACTATGTTGTGATCACAGAACCAGGTCTGTAGTTTCAGAAAGTCAGAGGCCAAATCGGCTTGTAAGACATCAAATCTAGGACCGCTCAGGAGGATCACCATGTTATCTGCATATAAAAAATGTGAGATTTGTTACAAACCAAAGGTAAAGTGTTTGAAACTAAACTAAACAGAAGGGGACCCAAAGCAGAACCTTGGGGTACACCCATTGTTATCAGGGCAGGAAGAAAATATTGTCCATTTATCTTGGAAAGCTGTGTGTGTTTAGTTAAATAACTCTCACACCACACAGTATAAATTGATTATGTGAAAAAGGTTACCAGGATATGTTTATACAACTTGTTTTTGTTAATGATGTGAGCTGAGAGAAGGTAAGTTTCTAGAGTCTAATTTTGGAGACACAAGAAAAAATAAAGGAATAGGCTTGAGGCCTGCATCTACCCACAGTTTTATCTTTTTCTGTTTCCCAGGCTGCTAGTTGGTCAGACCACTAAGTCTTTTCAAGTGTAACCCAAGTCTTATCCAAGATTAACAAGACCTGTTTTACAAAAAAAAAAGGACAATGGAAAAGAAAAACAAAGGATTAGTCATCCCAGCTCCACCATCCTTAATGCACCTAGGCTTTAATCTACTTACCCAAAGTAGTCTAAAAAAACTTTATAAAATAGGCAAAGGATTTCAAGCAATCTGATTGGTTGTTAGCTATGCATTAGATGTGTCTAATGCACAGCTAAAACTAGAACCCCCATTTAGATTATACAGGCCCATTTTATAAGCACAATAAGCCACTCTGGGGATGTGCATTAGACAGCTCTAATGCATGGCTAGGGACTGGATGCACTCGGCCTGTGGCCTTGTGCCTCACTACATCCCCCTAGCCTTGCATTAGAACTGTCTAATGCACACCCCATCTTGTCTTATTGCTTACATATAATTTTGCCTCCAACACTTTAGGTGGGGAAAGGCAAGGCTAATGTATAAGAAAAGTGGAATCAAATATGTTTTGATCAGAAAAACTCTCTTGGCCTTGAACATGGGCTTTCTACTCTATTGTGAAATGTTTGGTTCTGCAAGAGTTCTTTTTTTCCCAATTAAAATTACTGATTGGTTTGGATGATAGTCGGGTGCCAGGAGACCAAGTTCAAAGTGCATCACAAAGAGAACAGTAAAATACATGCTTCTGTTCTGTTTTTTGCAATACTGAAATGCATCTTTTACACTTGTCCTTTCAAATTGATAATACCATGAAGACCACGTGGACAAGAGAGGTGCCTGATCCAACCCTCCATACCACAGTACTCCCAGCCCCATCCACCATCCCAGTGCCACCTGATCCTCAGAGTTACTGTAAATAAATAAGAAATTACTTAAATTGTTTTACTTTGTTCATTTGTGTACTTTTTGGGACTGGAAACTGTTTATTGTGTGGTTGCCCACCCTACCACATAGACACCCATTGTGGACTGTGGACTGTGTCTTTCAGAGCAAATATGTTTTGAGGGGGCAACAGCAGTTGGCAATTTTCATGCTTAAATAAACTACGTTATGTGCCTAGGAACCTGATTTGTGTGGGTGGAAACGTATACTTGTTCTGGTGAGCATCTGTCTCAACCATTCACACTGGGAAAATTTGGCTTCTTTTAATAATGTGAGCAGGGAAGTCATGGGAACAGAATAAAAGGGAAGCACAGAAAGGTAAACAGTAAAAAAGAATATGGACTTTTGATTGGTGGGATTCTTTAATCCCATCCAAAAGGTGATTTTGTGGACTGACTGTGAAAACATGATCCAGAGGGGATTTGTACAATTACACCTGCCTTGTTCATGAGGTGGGTTAACAAAGGTCTATATTAAAAATGTGGGTAAAAAATGTAAATAAATAAAAAAAAGGACAAAATTTCAAGTAAAAGTTTAATATGAATTTAAAAAGCATTAACCAGACTTAGCTGGGCTCACTAGAAGCATGATGTTCAGTGGTCACAAACATGATTATTTTGGTGGACCATGGAAAGGTAAGCGAGGGGTGGTGCTGTGGTGTTGCAGGTGGTGAGAGGGGAGGTGGAGGGCTAGAAGGAAAAACACATCTCTAGACACTCTCTTATCTGCAGGTAAAAAAAAGGAAAAACAAGGTGCCAACACTGGGGATTGGGAACTCCTGTGTTCATTTATTTATCTATTTCAGTTTTGTTAACCTTGTAGGTGCACTAGGAAAATGAATGCCCATTTTCAGGCATGACCCAGAAGAGCACCGTAGAGTCCAGTATACAGATAGCAAGATCGATTACACAAGCAACATGCCAGAAGGCAAGATGAAGCATAAACAAACAACAACAGAACAGTATAATTGATGTAACAAAAGGCGCACAATTGCCACAGAAGGGTTACAATTTGGGTTACAAGAAGTTACAGCATAACTGATAAGTACTATGATATAACAATGATAATAAGTACAAAATACAAGGACAATTAGAGGAGCTGTGATCATGGCATTGTTAGATAATGTATATAGAGTAATACAGTTTATGCCTAACAGAAAAGGTATGGATGGACTATGTGCAGTTGCAAATGGAAGAGAAAAGTAAAAGATTCTGTAGAGCCCTTTTAAAGGAGAATTTAGTGGAACAATTACATATGAAGGTAGGTAGTGAGTTCCAGAGCCTAAGAGCAATGACAAGGCCAGATCACCCATTTTGGTGGCACATTTGGGAATGATGAAGGTGAACAATTCCTTTGATCTAAATTAGTAGGATGGCAAGACAGTTTGTAATTCAGGTATAGGGGTATCAGAAGAGATGGACCTAAATATGTTATATACAAAACAACTGTGTAGAAATGTGCAGCAGAATGGGAGGGTCAAACCAGGGTTGTGTATAAGGAGCAATGATGGGTAAGGCATTAGGAGGAAGAGACAAACTGACCGATATGGTAGGCCACATCCCATTTGTGAAGGGCATACAAAATTGTAGAGTAGGTTGTGGAGACAAGGGGGAGGTCATTGATAATGATGGAAAAAATGGTGTGTGCTGCCAACTGGACAAGATAGTGGATGCCTTCTGAAACAGCTCGAGTGAGGCTAATCTTAAAAACAGCAGTTTACAGTACTATGTTGAACCTTTTCTCCATCTACAAATGACAGCATCAGTTCCCAGATGTCCCATGGCCACAGCTAAAGCAAGATACTGGAAGATAAAACTTCAATTCAAGCCAATTTTAGCACCCAACAGTACCATGAGGCACATACATACTCAAAGATCCCCAGTGCTACTGAAGGCCACAACATGCCCGAGCTGAAAAATTCCCTGCTGGGGATGCCTGCAGTGCTCACAAACCTGCAAACAGAAATGAAGGCTGGGTTTACAAATCTGACTGCCCAAATAACCCACCTTCAGGGTATAGCTACCAGGCTGACTGAGACAACAGTGGCACATGGAACTCAGCTGAAGGAAGCAGGACGCTGAACTGCGGAGCTGCAAGATCTAGTGGTAGATTTGTTTGGAGAGCATAGTTCGCAAAATGCAACCCTCTAGGAGCTTAAGATGAAGATGGATGACTAGGAAAACTGGTCTCATCAATGTAACCTGAGGATTGTGGGGCTGCTGGATTAGGTAGAAAAAGAAACCCTGAAAAAGAAGTCTACATGTGGCTAGTACAGCATCTGAAGCTGGGTGAAGGAGCAAAGTGATTTGAAGTGGAGCGGGCACAATGCACCAGGCCTAAGCCAATATCTGTTGCAGGATGAGGCAGTTTCTTATCAAATACCTTCACTACACTGATAAACAGACAGTTCTAAAGGCAGCTATGTCCATGGGTTCCATCTCCTTTGAGGACAGCAAAATATTGGTATTCCAGGACTTCAGCCAAGACCTGCAGGCAAGGACACAGCAATTCAATGGTGTTAAATCCAACATGCATCCACATGGATGAGAATTCACCCACTTATGCCCATCCAGGCTGAAAATATCATGACCTGGCCACCCTCAGAGGGTTTTTCACTGACCCAGCTTCTGCAAAGAGATTCATGGAGGAGGATGATGCCTCAGCAATGGGTCACTCACAGGTCCGCAGCACGACAGCAGCACACAGCTATGGTATTGTGCCCATGCTCTATATTCCCTATCTTCCAGACAGGACAGTCACCTGAGCACCCAAGTACTAACTTACCACTGGAGATCTTGGAGACTGCGTAACTGCACGCTATATGGCTGAGGAGAAGCTGCAGAAGCAGGAATGCTGACATGCTTACCCTTGATCTTGAACAGGTATGCTACTATTGCTGAGGGCTGGGAGGAAAGAAACCAGCTTCAGATCAAGAAGAGTATGTGGTAGCTACTTTTTAAAGTCAGTGACTTTCCAGAAAAACTTGTGTTGCAGTAGAGACAGCTGAAAACCCTGCAGTTCTGTCATTTCATTTCTGGTGCTGGAGTCCGAGAGGTAGTGTAGCCCACACCAGAGGCAGAATGTCCAGGGTGGCCCTGTGGGGGGCTGGTCACTGCAGTATTCCAAGCTGAGGATTGGAGACACTCATTGGAGAATAAGTGTTTTTTTTCTTTGCAGTATCCTATGGAGGAGAAATTTTGTTAATTCACTAACTTTATTAGTTGGTGCTTCAGGTATAAAAAACTGGAACAATATAAATGAAGAAGAAAGCACACATTATACATCATACATCATACATCATACATCATACATTACACATTACACATATGTATATAATTTATATGTTTTTAGATAGTTTTTTTGGTGCATTTTAGAGTGTTTAGTGTCTAAGTTGTTCTTCTGTGGTCTATGGTCACTTAATTGTTTTATTAGGGCTAGATATAAACATTTTAACATTGTTATTCAACTAGTACAGCTTGGTTTTGTTAAAGTAATTACACATAATTGTAGCCCATGCCAATTAGTTGCAAGAGAGTAATGAGCTCCAGACTTAATTGAAAACAGCATAGTGCAAAAGTTCTGAAAGACATCAAATCTGCAGTTTTCAAGCTTTTGCCCCAATCTCATTATTGTTTGTATTTAAGAATTGCTTGAGTAGCCAATAATAATATAATTGTAGAATAACAGAATTCATTCATTGCGTTTCCCCCAGTTAGAAGATATATTAATCAATCCAGTTAAACTAATTAGTATATTAAAGAGCTTACACGTGGTTCTTTCAATTTATATAGTTGAGTTTGTTATACTCCTACAAACGGTTTTAGTGCTAGCTGAACCACAGCTGTCTCAACGCTACCTTAACTTTCTAACTTTAAAGATGAATTGTTGGCCCCCTTTTTTGTTTTTCTTGAGTTTGTATGAGTTTAGATATTTTAGTGGTACAAAACAAATAACCCAATCTGATTTGTGAGAAGTTTTTAAGGTGAAAGCACTTGACTTATAACTTCTAAGTCTCTGATTAGCTCCTGCATTCAAGTTGTGCAAGAACTGTTCGAATAAATGTTGTAGCACCCCAGAAGCATTTTAAAGCTTCAGCAGCAGAGATTTTAACAAAAGTAGAAACTGAACAACATAAACAATGGCTTCAACACCAAATTTTGAGGCTGTGGAAAGCACAAACAGCTAAAATTTAAGTATTATGGTGAAGTATAGCTCCAGTGCTTGCTAGACTAAATTAAGTAAAGTGCACAAAGTAAATATAATAATAATAATAATAATAATAATATTTGTTTGTATGGCACTTTATCCAAAGCCAAGGTTCTTCACATTTTAAAACAATAATGGCAATATAAAATATAAAATATAATAGACTTCAATAAAATCAAACAAATATCCATAGACTAAAACAAGAGGCTCAGTTATTTAAAGCTTAATGCCATAAAATATGTTTTTTAATGATTGTTTGAATCCCTCCACAGTTGCACATTCCTGAATCTGATGGGGTAGAGAATTCCCAAGGGTAGGGGCTGCAAACTCAAAAGCTCTTGCCCCAGAAGATTTTAAGCATACCCTTGGAATCTCTAGCAACCCCTCACCAGCTGAGCAGAATGATCATCTGTGGCAGTAGGGAATCAAGAGCTCTTTCAAGTAGTCCAGGCCCAGTCCATGTAGGGCTTTAAAAGTCAGCAGACTGACTTTAAAGGTGATCTGCCACTGTACTGGCAGCTAGTGCAATTCGAGCAGCACTGGTGAAATATAACAGGATCGTGAAGATCCCACCAAAAGCTGGGTCACTGTGTTCTGCACTAGCTGCAAGGGGTGGATTTCTACCCCAGGAAGCCTTAGGTAAAGGGAGTTGCAATAATCTAAGCACAAGGAGACAAAGTTGTGGATCAATGTAGGAAGGTCATCGGATGGAACCAGATGCCTAATCTTGGCAATATTCCTAAGATGGTAAAAGGAAGTTTTAGTGACAGCTGACACTTGTGAATGCAAGGTCATCCCTTCATCAAAAATTACCCCCAGGTTATGCACCTGTTCAGAGGTCGGGAGTGAGACACCACCGAGAAAAATTCCCAAGGGCGAACCTTTTCCCGACCCCCCCATCCGACAACCCGGATCTGCAACTACCTCCATTTTATCTGAGTTCAACTTTAGCCAACTGGAATCCAATCAAACCTGGATTTCTTTCAGACATTTATTAAAGACTGGGATAGCTCCATTCTAGTCAGGTGCAACAGAAAGGTAGAGCTGAGTATCATCAGTATAGCAGTGAAACCTCAGCTCATACCTTCTTACAATATCTAAGAGTGGCAGCATGTACACTGCAAACAACATGGGTGAAAGAACAGAGCCCTGAGGTACCCCACATGACAGGGTGATGGATTGGTATTAGTAACATTTAGTAGGCTTTTCATTTTTTTTATCCAGTAAATGTTTAAAACCATTGCAACTGTATATAAGCTCAGAAGCTAAAAGCTAAAATGAAATACTTTTTTTATGGTTTATAAATTGACCCAGCCATTCTAGCAGGATACAGATTGATATAAACTGCTATAGCTGCTTGTTGTGCTTTGAATGAATATATTGACACTGTTACAATTAAGTAGAACCACTCTGTATTATTTGTAGTTTTGCTTCTTCTTACCTGAGTGGATCAAATGGAGTTGGAGACTAATTGGACAAAGAAGAAGCATTTTTTGTTGCATGTATGACAGATCTTTGCGTGAGTTAACCAATGAAGGCTCTTCCAAAGTCTCAACCGAAGAAAAAACAGATAAGTTGAGTGGAGCACTTTAGAACATCACTTTTGTTTTAGTCCCAGAAGGAATATTGGTGGAACATTGATGCAATTCAGCTCACAGCACATGAACCAAAAGGGGGAAGAAGAGAAGTATATCGATTATGGCTGTAATGAAGTCGGGTGAAGTACAACCAATACACTACTACAAAAGACTTTTCTTCTTGACTGGTGTGCTGTCTCAAATCTATATGATTGGATGTTGGGCTATTAGACTCTAAATTTGTACTGTTGTATTTTGGTATCTGTATAACAGGATTGGTACTAAATAAAAATGTTAAACAACAACAGTAACTGATAGTACCTGTATAACAGTTATTATTATTGTTAAACTATTGGTGTAGCTTGTGCAAATTATTATATATTATTTATATTTTATTTTTGGTTAATTTTAGACAAATTGATAACCTAAATATTCATAGAATACCATTGAATACAAAGAGATAACTTTAATATTCTTACAGCGCAGTATGCCAGCAGTAACCGGAAGTGGAAAAGGAGGAGTTATAGTAGAATCAGAAGAATTGCCAAATGAGAAAAATAATAAAAAGAGGTGTCTTTCATTAAAACAGTTAGCACTAATAACAATGAACAAACAAGCAGTACATAAAAATCTAGGCAAAATAAACATAGGGAATATAGGGAAAGCAATTAGGAGCATGGAGATATTATGTACATCTACTCCCAATGGGGACATCTTCAGGTTCCTATGTAAAACAAAAATGGGAAAAAACATAAAGCCAGAAGTGGAATAAAATTTCCAATTCGACGACAATAAAGCTAAGACCAACTCACCAAGTCCATTGATAATGCAAATGAAGGAAATAACAACAGGAAGACAAAATATACAAGGAAACAATGTTAAGGATGGTAAAACAGTGCATGACCAAAACACAGATGTGGGGGAACACAATACAACTAGAATTGATCTGTCCAATTTAATATGTAATTTACAAACATTAAATAAGAAAATCAGAAGTATGAGAGAGTCCATAGGGGAAGATCCTAATATTTCTAAAGCCTCTGAAATCCTGACTTTATCAGTTACAGAAAAGCAAACAGAGTATAAGGAGGGACAGAGGGTACCTGATACGGAAGAATGTTACCATTGGTCCTTTAGGCCATGGAGTCTATCATATCTAGATCTGGAAGGTATAACAAGGGAAGTGGTGAGGACATGAAGAGATCCAATCAATGCAAATATTCAGTTATATCAACAATTGATTGAGATCAAAAAAGATCTAACATTCTTAAAAGATATAAGTATTGAAAATAAAAAATACTGGACTAACTTTCAAAAGAACAATCGTTAGCTCATAGTCAAACTCCACCACAAATAAAATATACATCAAAACTGATTAGACAAAATAGAATTAAGTCAATGGAAGAAGATGTTAACGAGCCAACAAAATATAACCTCTCTGAAGATAGCACAAGCGAAGAATCATTGGAGTGTGTGATGTTACCAGATAATACAGTAAGGGATGGTAGTATTTGCACTGAACTTAAAAAAACAGTTTTCCACACTTTGGGAAAAAGGTGAACAGCGATAACTGAAATTAAACAAAAAAAGAAAATAAAAACAAAAAAACAAAAAAAAAATACATTCAACTGAGATTAAGAAAGAAGATGACAGCTTCTCAAAAGACAGATCAGAAGAAGGAATATTAATAGACAAAGGAACATCTAAAGGTAACTTAAAGAATAAATATTCTTATGCAAAAGGAAGTGGTACATGTGTGGGAGAAACATGTAAGGAATTTGCGGTTAGTATAGAGAAAAAAGAACTTAAAACAAGAAAAAGAGTAAGTAAAAATAAGTTATTGGTGAAAAGAGGAAAGAAAACAGTATTGAAAACAAAAAAGGAGCCAGAAAAAAGCGAAAAAGAAAAATGAGGTGATACCAAAGTTATAGATACGATAGAAAAATGGAAGTAAACTGGCAGAAAATACAGAAAACATAAAAGAGCATGCCAAAAGTGCTATAACAGCTAAAAAAGTAAGGAAACAGGATTACAAGTGAAAAGAGAAAGAATAAGGATAATTTGGATGGAGAGAAATTGGAATCTAATGAAAGATTAAAAAACTTTCTATTAAAAACCATTAAGATTGATTTTGTTCTGTCATTTTACAAGATGACATATATTCCCAATGAAACAGAAGAAAGTTTGTCCCAGATGGTTAAAAGTTTATTAGGTGTTGCAATGGATGGATGCAGACATGTGTTAAACCATGTGAGTATTAGGCCAGTTGTGGAATCTGACTTGTGTTAATGGTAATGGATCAATTTTACATTTTGAAAACAATATACTATAAATCAGAGAAACTAAAGAAAATGGGGATACAGATAGGTGAAATAGTTACAATAAAAGATCTATTCCCAGAATTTTATAATGCAAAAGGAAAAGAAAAACATGACAACAAAATTGCAATACTTGGTTTAAAACAACTATATATGGAAAATAGAAGAAATGTAAGGATACATTGACCGATACATTAACTATACTACTGAATACACAAGTCTGCACCAATGAAATAAAGCAAGCAACACATTGGGAAATTGATGGACACATTATTGCATGGACAATCAAAGGTAGCATCTTAGAGCTATTGAATAATAAAGAGACAGCTCTGCATGAGTTAGGCATCTACATTTGTATGGAAAATGAAGCAATAAATAATATTCAGGGATGTTATACTGCTCGTGAAGTTACTTTGTAGAAAATAATGGTAGAAACAGCAAACAGATATGAGGTGTTAACTAATCTGAATAAGTGACAGACAACAGAAAGGCAGGCAAGGAGGCCGTAGGGAAGTACCGACAGTCCCAAAATACCCCATAATAAGGAAATGGCTAAATCATACAAAGGCAAAGAGACCACTGTATTATCCTGGAACCCATCAGAATTACAGGATATTTTAGGAGATTCAGAAGTGGTAAGATACCTACAAACTTTTGACTTTGTATGAATACAAGAAACCTGGACAGTTGGTGATGTGCATTTGAATGCACAGGAGGAAATTCATGTCAGACAAATCTAAGTGATTTCTTTGACTGCATGACCAAAGTAGTAGACAAGGGAGGGGCTGTGGACATGGCCTACCTAGACTTTAGCAAGACATTTGACACAGTCCCACACAAAAGATTAATAAACAAATTAGCCAGCCTGGGAGTGGGTCCCAGGGTGGTAGTCTGGGTAAAACACTCACTGGACAACAGGACACAGAGGGTAATAGTAAATGGAGTCCACAGTGAAGAAAGGGGGTTACTACTGGGGTACTGCAGGGTTCAGTACTTGGGCCGGTCCTTTTTAATGTCTTTACAAGTGACATTGCAAAGGGACTGGAAAGACAAGTATGTATCCTTGCAGATGACACAAAGATCTGCAACAAGATTGCTACACAAGGTGGGATGGAAAGGATGAAAAAGGACTTGGCAAGGTTGGAGGAATGGTCAAATGTATGGCAGCTTTGATTCAATGCAAAGAAGTGCAAAGTAATGCACCTGGGAAACAAAAACCCAGGGCAAGAGTACACAATGGGGGGTGAGATACTGACAACAACAAAAATGGAAAGGGACCTGGGTAGTCATTTCAGATGACCTAAAGGTGGGCCAGCAATGTAAGAAGGCAGTAAGGAGGGTTGGGGGGATACTGGGATGCATAGGGAGAGGCATCACTAGTAGAAAACAGGAAGTTGTTGGCCCTCTGTACAGACAGTTGGTAAGATCACATCTGGAGTACTGTGTATAGTTCTGGAGACCCCATCTCCACAAAGACATAGACAGGGTGGTGGCTGTGCAGACGGGGCAACCAAAATGGTGCAGGGTCTGCACCAGAAGACATGTGAAGAAAGACTAAATGAATTTAAGATGTATAGCCTCAAAGAAAGGAGGGAGAGGGGGGACTTGATAGAAACTTTCAGATACCTCAAAGGAATCAATAAAGTCCAAGAGGGTAGCATCTTTTAGAAAAAGAGGTGTGCAAGAACAAGGGGGCACAATTTGAAGATAGAGGGGGGATGGCTCAGACGTAATGTGAGGAAGTATTTCTTCACTGAGAAGACTGTAGATGCATGGAACAGCCTTCCTGAGGAGGTCATACAGTCAAAAACGGTGCGGGAATTCAAGAATGCATGGGACAGGCATAAGGCAATTCTAGTGGGGGGGTAGGAGGAAGTAGGCTGTTGGCCAACTAGGATCTGCAGCTTATCCGTTAGGTAGGGAAATGGGCAGACTAGGTGAGCCAAGCGGTCCTTCTCTGCCATCAGATTCTAAGTTTCTATATTTCTAGGTCATATTCAAAGAAAGCAGAAAATTAAAAAAAATATGGTAGCAAAGCAGGAGGATTAATTTTGTTTTGCAGGTTAAACAACAAAATAAAGACCAAATAATTATAGATTAACAGCAAAAGTATATTAATAGTTCAGGTTTCGGGGACAGGGAAAGAAGAATGTTTTTCTGATCAGCCTGTATGCCCCACCTGACAACAACACATTTGGAGACACAGAATGGCTGCAAAAGCTTGCAAAAATATTGGAAGATATCAAAACAAAGCATCTGAACCATAAAATAATTATTGCAGGAGATCTAAATTCCAGGATGGATAATCTACAAGGTATAGCAGAGGACATCATAAATTCTGTGGAACAAATGGATACAAAACAGCTCACAGGGAATAGGAATACAAGGGATCCCACAATAAACAACAGAGGTATACATATGCACAAGGTTTTAGGAGAAAAAAATCTACTACTATTAAATGGTAGAATTACAGGAGGTACATTGGGAGACTGTACATATTTAGGAGGAAATGGATAATCTGCAATAGACTATATATGGGTTAACATTAATATGATACCCAGTCATGTTAGTATGAGGATGAAAAACATTTTAGAAAGCCAGCATTCAGCATCTGAATTAGAACTAAAAATGGAGGGTTACCATTCTGCAGTAAAGGAACCAAGGATGGCTACACTAGAAATAAAGAAAAAATAAATATTATAGGGTGGAAAATTATAGATAGTGGAGAAATTGCTGCAGATTATGGAAGGAAGATGTACACTAGAATTTAACTGAATACACAGATATCAAGATATGTATAACAATATAATGCTACTATGGGAAATATAAGGAATATCATTATTAATGAATGATCTACAAAGAAAAAAGAATGTTATGCTTGGTATAACAAAGAATGCAGAGATGCCAAGTGTGCATCTAAGAATCCTAAAAGATAACGCAAGCACAAACAATAACAAAATTATGACTAGATTAAGAAAAGAGTTCAAGTCAGTGCTGAAAATGAACAGAAATAGGTACCTAGTTCGGTTATGGATAGAACTGGAAAAGAATGTACATTAAAAAAATACAACAAAAAAATTCTGAAATATAGTCAGTAAGGGAACAAAAAAATCACATGGAAGAATTTAGTACACACATAGAGCCAGATGTGTGGGTACATTTCAAGACATAGGCAACTCTCCCACTGTGCTAAATTCACCTCCAAGCACTGATTGGGTGAGCTCCCTTCCTACCTCAGCCCCTCCTTTGTAACACCCCCTACCCTTCCATTCCCTTAGATCAACTGACTCCCATACTCTGGTTGCCCCCCACATGTCCACCCAAATCTGTCAATACAGTTACTCTCACCGCCTCCCCAAAATGTGGAATCCCCCCCCCCAAATCCCGCATTCATCCTCCACCTACCCCATCAACTCTGCCTCAATAATTACCTTGCACCTAGCTGCTCCTGCCATGTCCCTTTCTAATTCCCTCCTCTAAGTCATAGACTAATCCTACCCCCCAACAGTCACCTTCTTTTTAACCTGTGCACACTATCCCCTTCACCCTAATTGCTCCCCCCTACTGGCCTCCCTTGATCTCTCACAGAATGTAAAGGACCCTGAAAGCTCTCCATGGGTCCCTCTCCTGTCCCCCAAGGGGTTTCTGTCTCTCATTTACTTTTCCCCCCACCATCTTAAAGGGGTCTGTCTGGGACACTGTTTTTTCCCCTTCTCTCCAGTCCCCTTGCAGGGTTCCTTGCATCCCGAAGGGGTCTCCAGGGGAATGACTCTTCCCCCTCCTTCCCCTTCCCCCTTTTCTTTCATGTAAGCACTTGCTTACTTATTAACCCAGCACTTATCATTGTCCCCTCTTTCATCATGTTATGCACAACACTGTTGTAACACTGTTTGTTCCACCTGCTTTATAACTGTATGTTAATGTTGATCCTGTAACTTGAATGTATATTGTCTCATTCCAGTTGTACCCCTTCCCCCCAGGTTGTGCTTTGAGATGAGTGACTTGTTGCTCAGTGTGATTTTCTGGTGAAACATTTCAATAAATAAATAAATAAAAACTTATTCTTTTTAAATTGCCAGGAATATCTAAACAAAATGAGGGAAGATAAGTTGTAACTATTACATTTCCTGACATTTAGTCCCATCACTTGAGAAGAAATTGAAGAAGCTCTAAATTCATTTAAAAAACATAAAGCTTCCGGCCCTGATGGGGTCCCCCTATATGTTATTCTTGGCAGCCTCTCAATGGATTCCATTTTTGGTAGCCCTATTTAATATGATCTGAAAGCAGAGAATAATTCCAGAAAGTTGGAAATTGAACATCACAGTTCCCTTATTTAAAAAAGGTGATACGAGCAAACCTGAGTGCTATAGACCAATTAGCCTAATTGATTGTACTGAAAAATTGTTTACAAGAATAATTAATAACAGACTGACTGCATGAGTAGAAGAAAAGGGACTTATAGATGGGGCTCAAGCCAGCTTCAAAACTGGTATATCCACAATGGATCAATGTTTTACTCTAACACATCTAATATTCAAATACAATAGAGTAAAAAAACCAAAAATATACTGAATATTTATCTACCTGAAAACAGCTTTTGACAGAGTGAACTGTAACAAACTTTGGGAAAGACTGGAGAATTTAGGAATAGATAAATCCATCTTGGGAATTATGAGACATCTTTACCAGAGCAGCTGTACTAGCATCAGGTACTCAAATAATGGTTATCTAACTGAATAGTTTACATCTAATATAAGGGTCATACAGGGCTGTACACTTTTGCCCATTGTAATCAATTTATATTTTCAATCTATATTAAGTACTATGTATGCATCAGAACATCTTATGCCAAGAACAGGGAATAGACCTTGCCCATACTTGCCATTTGCCGACAATATGGCATTCATTTCTACTTGCTATATAGGAATTAAAAGAATGTTAGGAAAATTTATTGCAGAATATGACATGGCAGGTTTAGTACTTAATTATGATAAAATGAATTATGATAAAACAAAGTTAATAGCATTCAGAAGAAACAAGAAAACTTATAAATATATAATTAACAAATATACTTTAGAGGTTGTAAAAGAATGTTGTTACCTAGGACTATTCTTATCCCAAGATGGTACGTGGAAAAGACACTTCAAAGAAGTGGAAAATAAGGCACACAGATTCATTCCAATTTTTAATTTATTTGCTTATAAGTATGGAGGGAGATTGATAAAAGGAAATCTAAAAGATATGAATGCCAAGATCAAGAACCAGTTACTCTATGGGGCAGAAATATGGGAATTTAGTGACAAAATTAAAATGGAAACAATGCAAGGGCTTTAAGCCTGAGGTTCAATGGGCTGAGCTACTATGTCACTCCCCCATCAGGCTTAAAAGGTCACTCATCCTGGGCCCAGCCAAGATTTGTTTTTCATTGCAGCCAGAGGCTTTATCCCACCTTCCTTGCTGATCCTTTGTGTTCCCTCGCTACACATCTGCCTCTCTCAATTGGTTTGTTTTTCTTCTTCTTCTTTCTGCCTCTCACCACAACTTCAACACCCTTGCCACTTGTCCCACCTCATTCCTTTGTTCTTCTGCCCCTCTCCCTTTTGTTGCCGTTCGCTTGCTTGTGGCTGTTCTTGCATTTCCCTACATTACTTCCTCCCTCTCCTCACCTGTCTTGTTGCTGCCACCCACTGCAGCTGCTTTCTCTCATCGTCCCATTCCTGTCATTGAATCCCTTTGTGTTCAGCTCTGGTTCCTGCAGCTCACTTGCCCTGGATGTTTGCCAGCCTCACTGGTTCAGGCTTTCTGGCTACCATACTGTCGCATGGTCCTCATTCCCGTCGCATGTCTCTCCTTCCCTTCCTGGGTGTCGATACCGTGATCTTCCCTCTTGCTGGCATCATCCCGCCTGCCTCCTTGAGACCCCTCTCCCTGATTGTCACTCCCTTCAGCAACTTTGATTATTTACAGTTTACCCAATGCTGCTTGTACCATTTCAGGTATATCTGTTGCCTGTGCCCCTGACCACTGCTAGAGAGGCAACAGTTTTGGAGTAGGGACTGTAACAGCTTGAAACATTTCATTTGCCTTCTTTCCTCTGCTCTCTTCGTACTGCTCATTCTTAGATACATAGATATATAGACAGTGTCGGCAGATAAGGGCCTTTGGCCCACCTAGTCTGCCCATTTGAGTTTGTAACTCCAGTTTATGTTTTCCTAGAACTCTGTTGCCCCTTATCCCTGACCTCCAGAATTCCTTTATGTCTATCCCATGCATTCTTAAATCCCATGATTGTTTCAGTCCCCACCACTTCCTCAGGCAGGGTGTTCCACTTGTCCGCCACCTGTTATCCCTTTTCATACTGCAGCTTCGATGATGAGATGGAAACCGTGAGCAGAGAACGCTGCGGCTGCAACTTTCCCAGTTACTTATGCTCTACTCCTTCTGCTTTGATTTAAAGCTCTTTCACCATTTCAGTTTCATACTACTACTCTCAGTGCCAAGTAACTCCATTTTGGGGCCTCTTTCATCCTTGGGACACAGCTCAAATCCTCATGTTTTGATGACATGGGGGCTCTTGCTATCTCTGCCTCTATGGTATCCTACATGCCTCTGCTTATGGGCACTGTCACAGCTCATGACAGGACATGGATCTCTTCTGGACCTTTTTCAGTGAGTTGTTTAGGACTGCATAATGGACTGTTGGGGGGGGACCCTGATCCTTTTCCAGACTCTTTCCTCACCTCCATTCCCTGCTGCTTTAGTTTGTGTGTCCTGCCCTGGCTTCTTGGCCTCAGAGTATACTTAATCACACTCCTGTGAGACTCATTGTCATCATCATCTTCTCACTTCCCATATCCTTGCTTGGAGCGCACCACATCATGCATTCTCAATGTTGCCATTCCTATGTCTGCTGCTCTGGGCTACCACTGACCATTTCTAGCCTATTACAGTCCTGGAATCCTTATTCTCCATAGCTCCCACTCACCCTTGCTACTGATCTCCTGTGGTTCTCATCCGGTACCAGATGGTCCAGAATTTGCTCGAATCTAGGCCTCCGATTGATATCATACCTCTCCTTGGCTTATACGCAGCTTTTCTGTGTCTGCTCCAATTAAGGTTGCATGCCATCTCCCCACAACCAATAATCTGGCCTTCAGAGTCACTCTGTTCATGGCATCCCGACCATCATGGAGTCTCTCCAATTCTGACCACTCAGTTTGGCCCTATCTGTGCACAGTACCTTGCCTCGACCTGCTCCTCTATTTCATTCACTCAGTATGCCTTGGCTGTCTCCATCTGGCCTGCACTCAATCTTTCTTTGGGCATCCCTATTGTGAATCATTCCTCAGTCTTCCTCATTCTCCATCTTCTAATGAGCGTGTCTGGATACCCCTTGCTCAACTGTCTTCTACATGGTTCTACTCCTTCTGTTGACTACTCGAGCATACCCCTCTCAGGTCCCTGCTGCCCATCAAGTCACGGCCCTCCCACCACATCAATCTGGTTCCTGCGGCAGACCTATCATGACTCATTTGCCACCTCACCCTACTGCAGTTCTCCTCCCAGACCAGCTGGGTCCTACGCTACCCCATTGACCTCCCTATCATCCTTTGTCCTTTCATACCTCACTTTCCCGTACCAGCCTCCATGGTTTCAATCCATCATTGTACCTAATCTGTTTCCTAACTTACTTTCCTTGTCCTAGTGCTCTTTCTTCTGCCAGCCATCATGGATTCACTCCACTCCTGGCTTCACTCTTCATCACACATCATCCAATTTTGCACCTTTTGATCGCTGGACCTGAGCATACCCTCTGGTTAGCATTCCCTCTCTACCTTCTTCTGAGGAGCCTACCTCATCACACCGCTCTATAGAATGTGCATCCTTTGTACAAGTTCATTACAAGTTCATTCTTGTCTCCTCTTCTTCGCATTCCATATCGGCCATCCAGGATTTACTCCAATTGTAGCCTGCAATCGATATTTCTTTTAGCCGTACCATCCTGACTCTGATGCCACCTCCTTGACCTGCAGCCATCCTGCCACATGTATCAGGTTCATGACTCCGGTCATCATTCGCTCAGCCTTACCTTAAGATTTATCTATTTACATTGCTTAATTGAGCATTCTTATCATTGAATCCTATGCTACCTCATTGAATCTGACCTCAGTGTCTATTTGTTTACATCACATAATCAAGCATGCCCTTTTGGCCTCGGCATCATCTTACTTGCAAAACTCAATCAAGCATTCCTCTCATTGGGTCTTATGCTACCTCATCGACCTGCTGCCCTCCTGTGGCGATCATCATCATCATCAGTCTTCATCACTGCCTCATGTTCCTTCTTCGATCTGTGCCTTCTTTTGGGGTTTTTCACCTATCCATCATCATCTTCCTTACTCATATCCTTCTATTTAACAAATCCTTCTCTTTAATGAAATATGTCCTCAAATCAAATATTGTCCTAAAATTAACTGTTGTCAGGCTGGAGGGAAGGTGATCTAGGCCTTGGATCCCCAGAAGTTTCTTTCTCAAAGGGTTTTTTCCTCTCCTCCATGCCAATGGTCATAATATTAATTAGAATTAGTGCTTTCTTAGGTTAATTAGTTAGGTTCCACTGTTGGATGGAGGCAGATGGTAGCCCTTGGTGTTCCCCTCTCTCATTTGGAAGTCCGCTCTTATCATCTTCTCAGAATTCATTCATTTATCATCATCACCTCTTCGATGCTCGACACCTTTGGGTATTCTTTTTTGGGCTTCTTTCTAACCTACCTTTAGCCGACGCAATCATTCCCATGGCACCTGTGGGGGAGGACCCTCCTCTAGGGTTCCTTGCGTTGTACCCCTACAGAGTGGTATATCCCATGGGTAGAGAGGCAGAAAGCCACAAAGTAAATCAAATCACACAAGCATCATCTCATCTAGTTGCATAAGCACAATTAAATGGGAGGGCTTTAAGCCTGAGTTTCAATGGGCAGAGCAACTATATCACTCCCCCATCAGGCTTAAAATGTCACTCATCCTCGGCCCATCTAGGATTTGTTTTTCATTGTACACCATCCACCCCTCATCCCCCAGTGGCTCATCTCTCTTACCCATGGGCTTCTTCCTAACCTATCTTTTGCCGATGCAACAATTCCCACAGCACCTGTGGGGGGGGAGCCCTCCTCTAGTGTTCCTTGCGTTGTACCCCTATAGGATGGTATATCCCATGGACAGAGAGGTGTAAAGTAAGTCATAAAGTAAATCAAATCACACAAGCATCATCTCATCTAGCTGCGTAAGCAGAATTGAATTTTAAGCAACTACTATAAAAAGAAAATCCTAAGCCTTCCCAATAGTGTCCCTTCTGCTATGGTAAAAGCAGAATTGGGACAACTTCCAATTGATTGTCTAATCAAGCAAAGACAAGCAATATATTAGTTAAAGGTCTATAAGATGAAAATTATACAACTAAAGTACCAAGATTGTGCTTGGAGGAGGCTATTGTGTATTCTGAACAAAATATAATGTTCCCCTATGTGTTAACATTAGAGAAAATCATATGACCCTTTGGATTACTGGAAAGAATTCCAGACAGCCTGAGATTCCCATTTCAGCAAATTAAACTGAATATTGGAGAAAGAATCAGGGATATTTACGTACAAAATGATCTGGCCATATGTAAACAATACAAGATATGAAGGTGGATGTCAAGAGACAAAAGAACACGTAAGCTTGAAACATATCTGGAAATCGTAGTGAACCCTAAGCATAGGAAGTTATTAACTAGCTATAGATTCAAATGTACTACTAGCAACTGGAAATCTAATTTTTATAATAAAACTGAGCAGGGGAGAAAGCTTTATGTAATTGTAGTGTGGACATAAATAATCTTAAACATCTGGTAGTTCTGTGTCACTATATGTCAAATTTAGGAAGGAACTATTGGGAAATACTGTATGCTAGGTTCCATTGAGACAGAACCTGAACACCTTGTGATATACCTCTTGAAATCCCACTGTACAGAGATATTAATGACTGTGGCTTCCTTCCTTAAAATTATTGAGCAGAAGAGATTACATCTGAATAAAGAAAGTAAGAACCAGTTGTTGGATTAAATGCATGTATGGATTGACTGCTAGCTCAATAATTGTTGGTATAATTTTTACCTTATATAGTATATAACACATGTAGCATTTCAAGTACAATTCTTGAAAATAAGCCTGAATTATATTATTTTAGTCTGATATCTTAAAGGAAATTATAAGCCAATGATATACAATGTGTGATGTATGTATATTAACATATGCGTGTGTTAAAAAAGTTTCAACTTATATATAACCACTGTTGCATGTTAGAGTCCAATCGGAGATAGCTTAAATTACTGATATAAGAATTTGAAAGCTATTAATACTTGGTTGTGTAATATGTACCTGTATATGTATTGTAAATGTTTTTATGATTTTAATAGTGTATGTTTTATGGATTGTAATGCTTTATTTATGTCGATTAAAAAACTAACTACTACTACTATATTCCCTATCTGAGGCTTAGTAGGGCTTCCCTAATCACTCCCTGGGTCTGACTCCCCCATGGTAGTCCCAGGCCAGCCATGGTTTGCTCTCCCTCAGTGAGGAGCATATAGCCATCAGAGCTCCCACATTCTGACTCTGACTGATGCTGAAAAAAGTAAGCACACCATGAACTGTGATAGATTGCAAGGTAAGTTGATGACATCCGAAGGGACACCTGCATCTTTTTCTGTTTGCAGGGCTTTAGTTCTGAAAACTAGGTTGTTTCAAAAACCTGGACAGTTGGGGCTGGGAGGGCTGAGATATGGGCGGGGGAGGGAACAAAAGGGGTGAAATATGAAGTTTCGTGGTTAAGATTACATGCAACTTGGTTGAGCAGGCAGATGGTAGGCGGAAACCTTAGCCCAGCTGATTGGGGACCAATGGTCATGAGAGTTGATACCCTACTTCAACCTGCAAATAACACGGGTGTACAATTAACAGTTATAGCATGGAACATAAATGGTTTGAAGAATGTTGTTAAAAAAAGAAAGTGCAATGTAGACTAAAAAAACTTAAATTTAATGTGGCATTATTACAGGAACTGAATATAGGAATTCAGGAGTTTGAAAGAACCACAAATTGCTTGGGAGGAACTTGGGTAAGTGCATGTTTTGGTTCCAAGGCACAGGGAGCTGTGATTTGGCTAGCAAAAGGGTTCAAGGGCAAGGTGGTGAAAATCATGGAAGACCCAGGGAGGATGTATGCTTTGGCATTGTTGGACCTCCGAAGTAGATACATGGTGTTTGTTGCTCATTGTATGGTCCCAATATAAAGGATCTATGTTTTTATTGGAAGCTTGTGGTAGACATGGCACAGTTTCAGGGGCTCTGAATCCCTTGGTGGAGATTACAACTGTGCTGAAGACAATGTCTTAGACAGGTCTAATGCGACTTTATTCCCTCTATCATATAATGCCAAGGTCTGGTGGAGGTGGAAGCTACCTACTCTCTTCTGGATATATGGCAGCACATCAACCATTCCAGTAGAGAGTACAGCTGTTTCTTTCATTCTCACCTCTCTTATGCATGTCTGGACAGGCTACTGGTATCCTTTTTCCTTGCCTTAAATGTCCAGTGGGTTGAGTATGCACCCATAGAAGTCAAAGATCACTCCCGTCTTTCTATGGGTATGGAACTAGGCTATGAGTCTCCACCACTTTGCCAATGGTGATTAGACCCCACCTTGTTAAAGGATAAGGCATACAAGCAGCACATGCCCTCTACCATAACTGAATTCTTAAACTATAATAATAAGTTGGACATAGCCAGTTCCACTAGGTCTGAGGCTCTTAAGGCTTTCATTGGGGGCAGACCATATCTTTTGCAGCTCATGAGTGGCAAGTGAAAGATGCTGAACTGGCACAACTAGATATCAAGGCACAGGCTTGTGAGTAATCCCACATGCTATGGCCTACTTCAACACTTTATAACATAGTACAAAAGCTTAAATGGATGATTAATATGCTTAGAAGTGCATGGGATCCTACTATGATGGTGACACAAAGGGGCAAGCTCCTTGCATGGTAACTGAATTGAAAAGAGGGGGAAAGAGTTATTTTTTGAGTGTGAGGAATGAGATGAGGGAACTTGTTATGGACAGGCAGTGCACAGGGAAGACCTTTAACTCCTTCTATCTAAAACTGTACGCTTCCAAGGTGAACCCAACCGTGAACCAGTAGCAGTCTTTTTTTAAGAAAATGCGGGGGTCTCTAAAATCCCAAAGGAGAAAGCCAAGGCACCGGATCAGCCACTGGATAGAGAGGAGCTCCCCAGGGCAATCAGAAGCCTTAGAACTGGTAAAGCTCCCAGCTGGTGGGCATTTTATTGACTTCCTAGATCTGCTAGCCGTTGCTATTGAACCTCAGGAGATAGTCGAGAGAAGTCTGGAAGTGGCGAACTTCCCACTCCATGTGATCTACCCTAATTAAGGTGCTAAAGACAAAAACAAAGCAATCCTTGGCTACCCTTGTATCACAAATCCATGCTTCTTAATTTGGGGGATGATCTGTCTATATAGGGAAAGTGTGCAGGCCACTCAAAAGCTAAATGGGGAACATAAGAGTAAAATAAGGAACAAGAACAAAGACTCTCCAGTAGCAGTACACTTTAGCAAAGAAGGACATAATCCAGTGTCACTTAGCTTTTGGGGACTGAAGGTGGTACCAAAATCCAGGAAGTAAGAAGACTGTTAAAAATAACTAAGGAAATGTTTTGGATTTATAACTCGGGGCAATGGACAAAGATATACATCTAAACAAGGATGCAGAATGGAAAAGTTGTTGGTAACTGTAAGTAACACTAGCAGGACTGTAAACCTAAGCATGCAAAGAAATTAGATTGTTTCTCATACAATTACTATGATAAAGACATTTGAGAGTGACCCTAATCAAGAGAAACTTACACCACATAGACTTTCCTTCCCCCCACCCACACAAGATTAAGTAACAGAATGAAATCTTGGATGAACACTAATCAAGGGGACACATACAGCACGGGATATCTAAACCCCCTTCCCTGAGATTAAAGTACAAGGCTGCATGTCTCAGTAAAGTTTTCTTTACTACCCAATAAATTAAACAAATGTCAACTATGAACAACATGTCTAAAACACTCTGCAAAAATTTAAAATTTTCACAATCTTGGATACAGTAGCATCCTGTACTGGTAAAAATCAGCTCAGTAAAAGGCATAAGTGACATGTTTTGGTCTGTTTTAAATGATGATCTCATCTGCCCTAGTACATCTACTGTCTAGGTGTTGTTTTATTGGAGAACTGTATCATACGGGTACAGGCCGCTTCACTGTTTCACAACTGGAGAACTATGTATATAAAAGTTTTTAAACAGAAAGCAATTGTCACAGGGTGAGTAACAAGCCTACACAGACTCTGTCAATATGACCACCCTGAAAAATGACTGGGTCGAACATCGCCAAGACTCCAACCATTGCTTAGAAGTGGCCACACTATGGGCACCAGTGCAAACAGACTTGTGATTGCAACAGCCCGCCCTCCTATGTGTCAAACTCCATCCTGTCCAGTGCAAGTATAAAGGTAACTGAGAATGGATACTCACTGTGCTAATCATGCCTGAAAGTGCAGGCAGGAAATGCTGCTTCTGGTTAGTACAACTAGTCCTCCTCGTAATAAACAAAATGCTAAAAGAGACTTTCGTTAATACTTAAAAGTGCAAATTATAATATGGAAGAAATGCTATCAAACTTGTTTCTCACAGTAAACACTGCTGAAGGCTTGAAGCATTAAACTAATATGTTAGTAGAAGTGCATCTTAATATTGGTGAAGCCACTAACATACAGACAGGTAAGGGATTCTTTCCTCTGAAACAATATTGATTTACAGAGTATTTTGAAAACAGAAAAAAAAGAATAGTTTCTAAAAGAATTACCGTGAAACTGCAAGTGGCAGCAATTAGGAACCACCCTGGTATAGAAAGTTTCAAGGGGTGAGGGGAGCACACAATTGCTCTCTTTGCAGATGACCTTTTACTCTTCCTGCTCAATCTATCCAAGGACCTTCCAAGTGTCCAATCCCTTTTAACTAAATGCGGTATGCTGTCTGGTCATAAAATCAGTTGAATAAAAAAGTGAGTTGCTAACGGTAGGTAGGTTACATAGAGAAGCTATCAATCAAAGCCGGTTGGCTGTTCAGATGGTAGATACAATTAAATAACTGGGGATTCACATAGCTACTGGACTGAACCAGCTGGTTCCAAAAATTATGGCTCCTTATCACTACTGTGGCAGAGGATTGTGAGCAGTAGAGGGACCTCACGCTTATGCTTCTGGTATGGATAAACACGGTAAAAATGACTTTACTCCCCATGTGCCTATACTTTTTTTCAATCCCTGCCCAAACATTTGTCTGAAAAAGTCTTCAGATAGATTGACACCATTTTGCAGTTTCCTATGGAAAGGCAACAATGCCAGTATTCAAAGAACCATACTTCAGCTGCCGCCAGGACAAGAGGGAGGGGACTTACAAACTTTAGGTTATATTATTGGGCTGCACAGCTGTCTTTCTTCACCACAGGGAAAAAGTAAGCACCCATTCCTAGATGACCCAGGAAGCAGAACAGGTGGGTGGAGACCTAAGTAGGGACCTCCTATCCCCTTCAATGGCTTTGACCCAATATAAGGAGTGTAACAACTCATTTGTCTGAACATTAGCAAGAGTGTGGGTGGCAGCCACAGGCTCCTGAAAGTCCTGCAGAGAATCTCAACATACACAAATATTCTTGCAGCCCTTAAGTTTACCCTAAATATTCTATGTTTTTACATAGAGGCCTGATGGGGTGTTGCAAATGCGGCCTTAGATATCTGCTGCTGCTCTATGAGGGGGAGAGATTCCTGTCCTTTTGAGGTGCTAAAGAGGTCAAGGCCCTTGCAACCTAAATAACTGTTCATACACTTACAATTGAGGCAGGAAGTATCTGGTTGTGCCACCCATGGTGAGTGGAGAATATGATAATATTCAGCTAGTTACTAAATGGAATTGGAGATCTGAAAGACTCTAATCTAAAAACCTGTCAAGACATTATTGCCCTATCCAAACAGGTGAAATACACTGCGCAACAGCTTTTTTCTCAGGAAACAGCAACAGACTGCCTCACAGCCCATGTCAGTCAACAAGATCAAATGATCTGTCAGCTTTGTGACAGAATTGGGACTGTATGAAAAACAGAGGTTGTTGGAAAAACTTAAGATTGGTGAACTTCCCAGGGAGCATGGAGGGCCATGATAACAATGTTTTTATTTAAAATGTGCTCCTGGAACTGACTGGTCTCCAATTGCTAGCACCACTGAAGATCAAGAGATCTCACTGCTCCTTCTCACCCACGAGCCTTAGCAAAGACCTCATCCTCTCAGTCAAATTTCTTGGATTCCCTGTGAAAGAAAGGATCATTCTGCTTGCCTTTGATAAAGGCCCTGTGACAGGGCAGAGACACCAAATCCAAATTTTCCCTGACTTCCCCTTCCCTCAAAAAATGATGGTGGGAGTTCACAATCTGCCTTACATGCACTAATGCATTTGAAGGTACCTTATAGCTTAAAATACCCTGCCACTCTTTGTATCACCAAGAATGTGGTTCCAGGCTCCTACATATCCCCATAAGAGGGTTAATACATGATCTGTCTTTTTTGTCCAGATGCTAGGGTCCTGGACCTGAACATAACCTACAGTGTAAAGGGGGTACTGACTCATCACCCCTTCAAGGGGAATTACACAGACCTCAACCCAGCATGAAATCTCTGTTTATTACAGGATACTATTAAGAAAAGCAGAGCCCCAACATCAAAAAGTAATCTTATGGTGGGAGGAGGATGTGGGAATTTCATTTAATTTAATTTTTATTGAAAATTAGAGCCTATGGACAATAAATGCCCATTTTTACAGGCAACCGTAGTCATGGTACAAATAACAGAAAGTATATAATACAAGACTATGTATACAGACAATAAAATACATAGAATAGGAATCACATTTTCATACATAAAGCAGAGCAACATTAGTGCTCATTACAAATGTCAGCAGCAACAATAACATTTCTTAAAGCTGTAACAAAAGATTTGTAATTAGCTAATGTTTTGAATTGAAATAACCCCAGAAATATTGGTGGGGAGGCCATGTAAGCAATAAGACACGACAGGGTTTGTATTAGACAGTTCTAATGCATGGCTAGGTGGAGTCACATGGCCACAGGACGAGTGCATTCAGCCCCCTAGCTGTGGGTTAGAACTGTCTAACAAACACCCTGGAGTGGCTTATTGTGCTTATGAAATGGGCATCTAAATTGTAGATGCATGTCAAAATGTAAATTATTTTGATTGAATAGTATAAAAGTGAAATTTTTGTCTTTTCTTTAAATAAAATCATTCTTCTGCCTGGATGAGTTAGCTGTGTGTGTTTTTTTAGTTGAGGACTTTTGTCCTACTCTGGCCTCAGTAGTCGTAATCCTTTTTGTGCTGGTTGTCAAGGCTTCTCCCGCCACCTGACAGAGACACACACACACACACACACACACACACACACACACACACACACACACACAGTTGTTGGTATGATTTTATTTTGTTTGCATATTTTTCTATTTTATGTTTTGAACCGCAGGAACATGGTAAACAAAGTGTGAGTGAGTGATGAGCATGCAGTTCTGAGTAGGATGCCAGACCAGAGAGTAGAAATGGGAACATCAAGTATTGGAGATTGTGGTATTTTTTCAAGGCAAGGCACATTTTATTTAAAGAGACGCCCATCCCAGAAGCTCTGAGCACCTACATCAAACAACTAAATACAACACAGCACAATAATAATCAATTATATACACTACTCCAAACAAGTTAAAACAAAATTTGCTACACAATTTGCTACCCTCAACTTCAGCTGCATTTAAAATCTTTAAGACTAAATTAACATTAAATTTTCTTTATTAAAAAGACAAGTAAGGACTATAAAACATAGACTGGGAAGGCCTGATTATACAAAAAGGCCTTGAGGCAGGCCTTAAAAACCTCAACAGATGTGGCCTCCCTGACACCTAAAGGGAGCGAATTCCACAGGACGGGAGTGGCAACACTAAATGCTCTGTCACCAGCAGCTCTTAGCCTCATCCTGGGAATCGCTAGGAGGACCCTAGAGGAGGAGCAGAGGGAGCTGACTGAGACAGCAGGTGCAAGAGGTCCTTCAGGTAGCCAGGGCCCAGGCCGTGTAGGGCCTTAAAGGTGAGCAGATCCACTTTAAAGAGGACCCTCCATCTAACCGGCAGCCAGTGCAGTTGATGCAGCACCGGAGTAATATGACAATATTTAGACTGTCCTGTCAACAGCCTTGCTGCCACGTTCTGCACCAGCTGCAGTCGGCTCAGGGTACCCCCACAGACCCTGAGATAGAGTGCATTACAGTAGTCAAGCCTGGACATCATGAAGGCATGGACCAAAGTGGGGAGAACCAGTGGCGGAACTAGGGGCTTTATCCTGACTCTATTCCTCAGATGATAAAAGCTGGTACAGACAACGGACACCACCTGAAACACCCAGATCATGCACCCTAGAGGAGGCCTTCAATGGTACAGAGCCAAGACAAAGTCCTGTCTCTGCACCAGAGGCCAACCTATCATGCCCTCTGTTCGACTCCACCACCAGTACCTCCATCTTACTGGAGTTCAGTTGCAACCAGCTGGAGGCCATCCAGTCACTGATTTCAGCTAGGCAGTTGTTAACCACTTCTACTGAGCAAGATGTTCCAAGGGGCCAAGGAGAGGTACAGCTGGGTACCATCAGCATAGCAGTGAAAACCCAGACTGTACTTCCTAATGAGCTCTCCCAGGGGTAACATGTACACAGTAAACAACATTGGTGACAAGACTGAACCCTGCAGAACTCTGCACGACAGGTGGTCAAGGGAGGAGGAGAAATTCCCCATCACTACCCTCTGCCTCCTGTTAGATAAAAAAGACTCATAGCTCTTTTGTGTGAACTAATACCAAGGCAGGGCATTTATTTTTTTTTAAGGTAAGGCTGAGGCAGGGAGTTCAGAGGGACCACAGAGCAGGACAGTGAGTGAGCGAGTGGGTGGGCAGGCGGTTGCTAGATTGTGGCTGGCGTGTGTGTATGTTTTTTAAGTTATGTGGTCAGTTCAGGTAGTTTTTTTTTTTTTTGGGTCTCCAGCTCTGAAGAACTCCTTCCAGCATCCACGGGCTACCTGCCTCTACCTCCTGCCTCGACCATTCCCCTCTCTCCGTGCTGCCGAGCACCACCTCCAGGTCTGAACCTTCTGGAGGTAGGGCCACCCCATCCACCCGGGATGCTCTATCTTGAAGGGCAAGGTGCCCGGCGCCCCCGGAATGGAGAAGGAAGATGGCCCGGATTTGGGAGTGTGGGCAGTGAAGGTCGCGGCACCTTCATCTATCCCCAGGTGGAGAGTTTTTGATTCTTTCATTCTTTCCCTTCCCATCCCTCTGGAGCATGGCTACCGAGGCAATGTAATGCTGTGACTCCGCCCACCCCTGGCATTTCACCGTGCTGCTCATTGGCGCACCCTTGGCTACCACCAGAGGTCGCTCGATGAGCGAGCAGCACCCCCTCCCTCCCCAGGAAGAGAGAGCAGTCCTCCGGATACTCGGTCTCTTGCCCCCCCGTCGACCCCCAGTGACTCCCGGCTCATTTCCGAACCCGGGTCACCAGCATGGTGCGAGGTGTGGCGTTTAGCGCCTCAACCCTCAGCGCCACCAGGCTGGCTAGTTCAGGTAGTTTTTGCTGAAAATACACACAAAATGATAAAAGGGAGGGGTAAGGGAGAGAACTAGTGAACAGCCAGTAGGCTGCTAAGGAGCATAGAGAGTGAGTGAGTGGGTGAGAGATCATGGCAGGTCCAAGAGAGCTGGCGGGCGAGCAATTGGGCAGGCAGGCATGCACATGGATTTGGAAAAAAAGTACTGCGTCTTGTTTGCCAGGACTCATTGTAGCCGTGCATTAGACAATTCTAGTACATAGCTGTCAACCAAACACAGGGCTCAAAATCTTAAACCCATTTCATAACACACATTTAAACAATAGCTTCTGTAGCAATAAACTGCACCAAATTCAGTTACACTATGGGTGCGATTCACAAAGCCTCCATCCTGGCTCATGGTGCTTGCACCACGATGAAGGTACAAAGAGCACCTTGCTCTGACAGATAATGACAGAAGCAATTCTCAAAAGGCAGCCTGCATCAACCACATGCTACCTTCCCCAAATGGGGCTTGCATCACCCCTGCACCCAGACATGGGCTGCCTCATGGTGCTTGTGGCTTGCGTCAGAGGCAGGCTGACACTGCACCACAAGTGGGATTCACAAAGCACATCCAGAGGGCAGATTACTAAGTACCCTTAGACCAGCCAAGGCTGGCATAAAGGTACTTTGACAATTGTCCTCTGGGTGTGTTGAGCCCCTGCCCCATATCCCCTGCTGTGCCGCAGTTCCCCCGCTCCCCCATATCACCCATTACTGGTGGTCTAGTGGTCCCCCCTCCCCAACACCTGATATCGCATGGTATTGTACACTATTGTTCCCAACCTGGTGGTCTAGTGGCCCCCCACCCAGCCCACCCTAGCAGGTGGTATCCACCACCCCACACCCGTACCCTGAGTCGGCACCGGCACACCCTCCTCTTGCCACTGCAGCTGGCACTGACTGACCTGTGTGCACCAGAGCTTCCATCAAACCTCTCCTGTGCACCAGGCATTTGTCACATGGGTGAGGTTTATGCAAGTGCGGGCACTTAGATGCCAGGACCCATCCTGTACCAGAATCTTGTAAAGGGTCCCTGGTGCAGGGGACGTCAGCACAAGCTGCTGTTTGCCACAGTTTGCACCGGATGCATCCCCCATTGAGAATCGGGCCCTACATGTCTAGAGCATATATCCCCTGAAAAGCCACACAGAATTAGCTGGGGCAAAACAAGACAATGTCCCAAGTGCATTATGGAAACATACATATTTCTCCATATGATTCTAATGTATCCAAAGATGTTGATGTTCTTGTCTAAGGTACATAACGTGATGTCAAGGGTCTTGGGCTAAAAGCCACCTCGGTCACCCTTGAAGCCTGCCATTGGATCAGATCCCACCAGGCACAGACTCAAGCATGATCTCCTGCTATGGTCTCTTGTGCTTATCAATGCCCACAAAATAATAGCACTATGTTGGGTCTCAGATTCACCTCCCTCAATAAAGCAGTGGGCAAATGACTTACAGATATGCTTTAGAACTGAGAGGGAACATTTGTTAGCCCTAGGTCAACACCAGAAATAGCAATGTGGGGGAAACTGGAGAAGGCCACTGAGAAAGGCAATTTCCCTATATAACTATATTTCTACACCTGTGACCAGGACTTCTTTGAGATCTTACAATGTCTTACATTGTCTAAATACTGTCTAAAATGAATTATATAATAGGAAATGCAACTTAGGAAATTCCTAATGAGTTTCAGAAGTTGTTTATGTCCATGAATCTTAACTATGCACTAGGAATATGCTGATATCCATGTAACGTGATTTTCTTGCTATAGCTGTATGCCATGTTATTGCATTGGACAGTATTTTGTTATTGTTGCTGTTGTGAAAAAAAAAAGATGGAAAAATAAGTTACATAGATACATAGACAGTGTCGGCAGATAAGGGCCTATGGCCCACCCAGTCTGCCCATTTGAGCTTGTAAGTTCAGTTTATGTTTTCCTAGAAGTCTGTTGCCCCTTATCCCTGACCTCCAGAATTCCTTTATGTCTATCCCATGCATTCTTAAACCCGTGATTGTTTCAGCCCCACCACTTCCTCTGGCAGGGTGTTCCACTTGTCCACCACCCGTTCTGTGAAGAAATTCTTACTCACGTTTCCTCTGAATCATCCTCCCTCCAACTTCATCCCATGCCCTCTAGTCCTGGAACATCTTTTTTCATTTAAAAATAGTGAATTCCTGCACCCTGTTCCTCTCTGTAAGATGCCCAAGAACAGATCCCTGGGGGACCCCTTGATTAACAGGAACAATAGTAGAGGAAGCATCACCAAATTTAATATATTGATGCTTGTCTAGCAAGTAGCTAGAGAACTGAGCAGAGTAGTAAAAGGAGAGACTAAATTCAGTTACTTTAGAATGTAGAAGGGTGAGTCAGCCTTCCAGTGCAGTTGCAAGACATCCCCTTGTGACACTGGCATCCTGGTTTTGGGAATGGACCAGGGAGTCAGACAGCCGCTGGATGGAGAAGGAGTGAGTGCCTGAGTGAAAGCTCTCCTTCTCCGGGGGAGGTGCCTGACACATTAGCATTGCCTAGCAGAGGCTGTGGGATCCACAGGGACCTGGACTGAATATTGTGGGAGGTGGGATACACATTGGGTTTGCCCTTTGACATCATTGCACATCCCGTTTCCAGGGAATAGCAATCAAAAAATCTGGCCCCCATCCATGATGCTTCAGCTCAGCTGCCGCACCCACTGCTGCCTGTGTCCACCCGGGGGTCACACTCCCATGGCCCTGCTCAGGGGTCAAGCCATGGGTAAGATGCCATTGTCCATGGTGAGGCAGCGGTGTGCTGGGCAGGGGCTAAGCTGCAGCCCAGAATGAGACAAGGGAAGGGGGGATGGGCAAAAAAAAAGAATATAGAAGGATGTGGTCCACTATGTCAAAGGCTTTGGTCAGGTCAATGAAGACTGCACCAGTGAGAGAACCTTTTTCCATAGCAACATTGATGACATTAGTAAACTGGACTAAGGTGGTGGTGCTGCTGTGCTCTTTGAGAAAACTTTGCTGACAGAAGGTGATCTGCCAGCTGGGATGATACCATTTTTTCAAACAGTTTACTCAGTACAGGCAGGGGGGCAATTGGACTGTATCGGGAGATGAGATTTGGATCACCATTTTTGGGGATGAGGACTGTTTTTGGTATATTGTTAGGTAACACTGGTGGTGTTGCATAGTGTGGTGACGTGGATGGAGCTAGTCCATCCAGGGGGTTGTACATCCTGTTGATGGGAGTTTTCCAGGAGGTTTTGATTTCAGGGTGCAGACATTGGGGATTGGAAACCCTGGTGTCAGTGAATTCTTGAGCAGCCCAGGGTTGAGCACCCAGTTGTTGCATAGTGTGGTGAGGTGTGTTGTTAGTTGGCACTGGGGTTTGGGCGCCTCCAGTGTCACACTCTGTGTGGTGTAGTATTCATGGAAGTGCTGTGCAATGCTCCTTGGAGCATGGCAGAAGAGCAACTACTATCTCCCCATTACTCCAAGGGTGGTAGGTGCAGAGGAGCAACTACTGTCTCCCGCTTATGCGAAGGGTGGCAGGTGAAGTGTATCAGAAATGCCACTGTGTGGCAATATAAACAAAACCAGTTATGCTGGTTTGGGGGAGGGGGTTAGACTACACAAGTACCATGAGCCACACTGCAATAATGGTAGCCACAGCCAGAAAATAGCTGTGGTCATTGTGCAACATCTCTATCGTACCCAGGACAACAAAGAAAAAAAGAAACAAAGAAACAAACCAGTGGACTGTACTGAATCATCACATTGGAAAAAACAGTACAGTTGTCGATGGTAGGATGCACAAGTTACACAAGCAAAACCCACTTGCAGCTTGCATTTTCCAGTGTTGTGATTAGCCAGCACCTTACAGGAAAATGCAGAAAAGGGCAGAGAGTGGGGGGAACTGGGAATTGGGGAGGAGACTGGGTGTTCTGAAGTTGTGAGAAGTGGAGGTGGGGCAAGCCACCAGAAGCCCTCTCACAGCTCAGACTAATTACAGTATGTCACATGCCTTTGGCAAGTGAACATAAAAATGAGTATTCTGAGTACAGAGCCTTAGGAGACCCCCATACAGATTTGCAAAGAGTTGGAGATGGCTGACCCTATTCAAACAGACTGGAAGCAGCCAGAGAGGTAGGAAGAGATCCACGGTCATGAGGAACTGGCAAGCCAGAAGACTGAGAATTTACTGAGGAGAAATGTGTGATCTACAGTGTCAGAGGCTTTTGTTACTGTAGGTCAAAGAATATGACACTGGTAGGCGCTAGGCAGGTCATTATACATATTGGTGAGAGTAAAGTCAGTGAGGAGGTGGCTGAGTGAGCTGCTCAAAAACCAGAATAGAAGTTGGAAAAGTAACAGTGGCTAGAGTAAAGATGAGACAGCTGCCTAGAGGTCAGCCCCTTAAGGACTTTGAAAATAACTGGGAGCATCAATGTTGGTCCGCAGGAGAGTTTTAGGGGCAACCTTTCTGTAAGGGGGTCACAACAGCATGTTTCCAGAGTGAGCGGAAAAAAAAAAACATGACAAATCCCCAAAGGTCATAGCACCAGGGTATTTACTAGCAGTCTCCCATTTATTGTTATTCTGTAAACTATCATTTTTGGTTACTTAAGTTCTAGCATTTGGCATGCTGACAGTTTGTTTTTCTTTAATTTTGTCTCTGTAAGTGTGCATTGGTTCCTGTTCTTTGTTACTTGTAACTATGGGTAAGATAAAGCCTCAGTAGCACCAACAGCTTGCACTGGGGAATGTGGACCCATCCTGGTTTTGTTTCTGAGGGAAAAAATGCAGACTAGAGGAAACCGTTAAATGCAAGGGCAAGGAGAACATTAATTTCAGATACTGCCAACTTCAAACATTTAACGGAAATGTCAGCTGAATCAGAATACAAGTTAGGATTACTGCAAGATAACTCATGCCGTACTTTAGAAAGAGTAAGATGAGAAAAGGCAGTATGAAGTGTTCTGGGTAAAAGTTCCCAATTTTGGACACCGACATTATAACCAACAGAGAGAGAGGGGCAGTCACCAAAGAACCTTCCACAGACTGTGCATGTATGGCATCCACTATGGCCAGGTGGCCAGGTCTGTAGTTTTACTAGAGATGCTCAGGAGATTAGAACTTCCTGTGGTGAGACAAGAAAGCTGAAGAAGATTATTTACTGTATCCCAGGCTAGCAACATCAAACAAACTACCATGGGGTGCAACCACCTACTACTACTCCTCACTACCTCTTTTGGAATTGCTGGTACCATATACAAATTCGGACCCCTACCTCCCTACTCTGAATCCTTACCGGGTGCAAGCTGGAAGAAAAGCATACACATGGCCACTACCATTTCCGGTAGCGATAGGCTCTTTATCATCCCACCTCCCATACACAGTTCATAAGTAACCTTCCAAACCGTAACATATGGTTGGCTTCCCTTAATTTAACATAGGCATATAGACACCTCCCCCACCTAAAGCGCAGGTGATGGAAGACACAAGGGAAGATAAACATCAATCTATCTGCCAGAAAGGTTATCTTTCTGCTACTGCTACTCTCTGGCAATGTTCACCTGAACCCTGGACCAACAACCTGAGGAGTAGGGGGGTCCATACAGTGAATGGCCTAAAGATAGCATCGCTAAACATCTGCAGCCTAACTGCCAAATTCAATCAGCTCCAGGCTTGGATGATCATCCATGCCCCTGACATACTCTGCCTAACTGAAACCTGGCTGTTGGGTAGGATCAAAGATGGTGAGGTGGTTATCGAAGGATTCCAAGCATTTCGCCTTGATAGAATAGGCAGGAAAGGTGGCATCTGCCTCCTATATGTCAGAAACTCACTAAGTTGCTCTGTCTTCCCCATCTCCAAAGTTGTGGAGGATTATGAGCTACTAGTGGTAAAAATACAGGTCGTCCTAAAAGGCAAGACCCTTACCATCGCCACAACCTACCTGCCCCCCAAGAAAGCCAAGGAAGGCCTTCCTCTTGTTATGGAAGAATTTAGCGCACTCAGAAAGGACTCAGAACTCATCTTGACCAGTGACTTTAATATTAACTGGTTATGTAAGGAGGCAACACCCTCCAGAGACTTAATCACCTCCAACAATCTTACGCAACTCATAACTCACCCCACCAGGCAGAACTACAAGGCTGGTACCAGCACCCTCATTGACTGGGTCTTAGCTAGCTCACTGACTCGATTCTCCGAACTCAGGGTTATCCCAGACATGCTAAGTGACCACTTCCCAATCTCCTTTATATGGAGCACTAAACTTGGCAAAAGTCCACCCCGCCTCATCGACAGCAGGGTTCTGCAGAAAGGTAAACTTGGATCCCTCAAATTGGCCCTGTCTGCCTACAACTGGTCCCCCATCAACAAGGCATCTACGCTGGACCAGGCCCTTAGTTTTCTCAATGAGGGCTTCAATTCCATCTGTGATATCTGTGCACCATGCACAAAATGGAAAATTCAGGGTGAGGTTAATGGCTGGATTGACGGCAAGCTCCCCTCCCTCCTAAAGGAGAGGGACTGCCTCTGAAAAAAGTCTTAAACTTAGGCAGCAAGCATGACCTACAGTGCTACAAAACAGCTAGAAATCAGTGCATCAAACTTATCAGGCTCGCAAAAGCCAATTTCCATAAGACTCAGCTTAACAACGCATGGGGAGATGGAAAGAGGTTTTGGGACAACATCAAGAACATCCTTGGTAAAGATCAAAAGCAGCACCCTTAGATGATCAACATTAATAATTCATCCTCCTCAGATCAGCTAGCCATTGCTGATGCCTTTAACCAGGCCTTTACAGACCTGTCCTCAGTGCTGCCTCCAGACTACCTTCTGCCTGTGGAGGACCAAGGTTGTGCCAACCTGCTCATAACTAACCACCTAGCCTTCTACTTTAAGAAGGTGATGATGAAGGAGGCCCTAACGAAAGTCAGGAAAGTCCTAGGCAAAACCAGATTGGGGAGTAACGGACTAGACATGAAGTTACTAACTCTCACCCTTGATGTTCCTTTCATGCTCATAACAATACAATTTAATAAGTCCTTGGCCCTAGCTCAATTTCCAGAGGTATGGAAGCAAGCCCTGGTAACTCCGGTGCATAAGAATGGTGACAAGGCACTGGTGTCAAACTACAGGCCAATATCTATCCTCTCCCCACTATCCAAAGCTTTGGAAAAAATCACGGTAAGTCAACTCACAGAATACCTCAATAAGTACAATCTGCTCTGCCCAAACCAACATGGCTTCAGGCAAAAACACAGTACCACCACCATGGCACTGCTGGAATAGACTGACTATGTGCACAAGGTGCTGGATGAAAGCAAATTGGTGGGGTCCATCTTCATTGACCTCACCAAAGCCTTCAACACCGTCAACCATCTTCTACTAGTACTCCAGCTCCAAAGATTGGGTGTGGCACTAAATGCGGTGAATTGGTTCAATGACTACCTAACACACAGGAGCCAGTGAGTCAAAACTAGGCAGACGTTATCCAGCTCCAGAGATGTACTCCTAGGAGTCCATCAAGGATCAATTCCAGACCACCTGCTTTTCAGCCTCTTTGTAAATGACCTACCCACAGCCTGTGACACCAAACTTATTCTGTATGTGGACGATGCCATGCTGCTGAGCAGCAGCACCTCTCAGGCTGCCCTACAAACAGAACTACAGAACTCTTTCAATAAACTCAAGGACTGTTTCACTAGGCAAAAGCTGCTACTAAATTACAAGAAAACCAAGGCCATGCTACAATCCAGCCCCTACAACAAACACAAGCATGCTCCCCTCATAATCACCAACAAGGCTGGTGAGCAGATTGAGCAGGTGCACTTGTTCAAGTACCTTGGAGTCACCATTGATGACTCTCTCACTTATACGCACCACGTCGACTCCCTTGTCAAAGTGGTAAACGCAAAGGTCAGGGTCCTCTATAGGCATAAGAAATCCCTCACCCCGGAAGCACTCCGAATCTCAGTCTCCAGCACCATATTCTCAATGATAGACTACGGGCTGGTGGTCTATGGAGCTGCTACTGATACAGTGCTCAAAAGGGTTCAGATTCACTCAATAAGGCATGCCGCCTCACCCTGTGTGCAGATCACTACACTCATACTTGCACTCTGTATGAGCATACAAACTGGCTTAACCTAAAAGACAGGATCAAATACCAAACTTGCCTCCCGGGAAAGAAGGCACTCCTCAGAAAAAATCCACCTTATATAGGAAACCTGCTCGAGGCTTCTCTCTCAACACACATCACCAGATGGAGGAAGAATGGAGCAATGTCCATACCATTCCGACGAACCTCACTAGGGCAGCGTGCTTTCTCCTATCGGGCCCCCCTCTGGATAAATGAACTGCAGATGAAATTACAAACAAACAACAGCCTGTCTTAATTCAAAGTAGGCCTCAAACAGCACCTAATGTCTAACTCATAATGCACCTGCTTCTCAGGCCTCACTTGATAGACAGGCCTATGCCTAAGGTAACACCCAGCAGGGGGTACCTAGAGAACCCTGCCTCCATTCCAGGCTAACCAAGGGCTTAAGTAAGCTATCAGTCCTCTTTAAACGCACTTGATACTGCCCCTCCCAAACCCCCCTCTCACACACAAACACCACACTCGACAAAGCCCTCTGCAGCTGCTCCCCCATCACACACACCCCTCCCCCGTTTCACTATCCCCCCACCTCTTGCTCTCTGCGGTTGGTTTCAAACACAGTCCCCCTTGTTTCACTGTCACCCAGCCTCTCACCATCTGGGATAGCATTAAACCCTATGCAGTTACTCTGCCATAGTCTATCAACGGATTTGGAGGTTTCCAGGGGTGTGCTACCTAGGGCAACCGATTAGAAATAGTTTAGTATTCAATTACAACTGCTCAGTTTTTTTTCTCCTATTTGTCTAATTGTCACATACTAGCTCTTTAATATCTAATGATCAGGCCTCTGTAACCACTGAATATGTGTATTGTCTTATTGTCCACCCTGATGTGGAACCTTTGTAAAAGAGCTCACACTCAAAGGTCTTTCTGAAATACTAACTAAACAAATTTAAAAAATTAAGCAAAACATGAAGGGTGTTGGGGAAATTGGTGATGAATTTGAGTGAACATATATGGCCTTGGCTTTCCTAATAGTACTGGTTTCTGAGCATATTGTAGTTTTGTCTGTAGTAGGGTCATCTGATGTCTTATAGGCAGACCAGGCAGCATCTCTCAATTTAAATATTTCAAGGAGTAGTGGGCTGACTTTTAAAATGGAAACACTGATGCTGGGGGAAGGGGTAAGGGGGAGGTGATAGCTGGAAGGAAAGGCAGAGGGAGGAGGGGGAGGGGAAGGGAGAAGAGTGAGTGATCATGGGAACAGGAGGAAATGGGGTGATGGTCAGGAAGGGCAGGGGTGGGCTGGAGGAGTGCATAAGGAGTGAGCTGAGGTGGGGTTGCATGGTGGTGAAACACCAAGGCACAGGCTGTGTGTGCATCCAGCCATGGTGGGCACCTTTTGGGGTTTGCATCTCAGAGGACCAAAGGGGAGGTGTCAGGTATACATATGAGCCCAGAACCAACAATGTGCAATGTCAGTAGCATTGGATGAGTATGGGTTTACAAGAGAAGGTATGTTGAATAAAGTATGTACTCGTAAATAAAGTGTAAGTTTGGATATAAATAAAGTTTGTGGTGATGGAATGGTTGTAAACTGTGTAAATAAAAAAAAAGCCAACTGAGCACCAGTTATGGGTGTCTATCAGTTTCATTTCTGGAAGGGAATCCCATGACAATCAGAGGAAACCCGGGGAGCTGTACACCTTTACTCTAATTTTTAATGGGATCATAAACGCCATAGATGTACAGGAAACTAGAACTAAAATACTTTATTGCTGTTCCAGGACTGGAGAAGCCATGAACTAAGCTCCAATCAGCTTTTGAGTGGTCAAGCAAAAAATCAAGAGAGAAATTTCAGAGTGAGCTATCAATAATACTGTATAATTTGGATGGGGACTGGGAATACCTAATTTTATGGACAGTAAGTGATGTAGTAATCACTGAAAATCTCGAGAAGAGTGTTGGCAGAATGGGAGGACAAGACTGGAAGGGCAAAAGCCTGAGGTGAAATGTGAGGGCATAGCTCCTCCCACATCCCCAACAAAAGCTAGCCTCCCACAGCAGTTCCCCATTTAGCACATGAAACACTACACTCTGAGTTCCCTGTGCGGCTTGCGGGCTGAGCCTCCTCAACTTTTCCCTGCTTCTGCTGTTCTTTCCTTCATCTCTCCCTTGCTTGTGTCTCTGTGCCTGTTTCATATCCCTTGTTTTTGTTGATGTGATCCCATGATCCCCCCCTTCCCTGCCCAGTTCTCAGTCCTGCATTTTCATGCCCCCCTGTTTTTTTTCCTTACCGCTCCTGCCTTGGCTCTGTGGTTCACCTTACCCTGTCCCTTTGCCTCTGTATTTTCCTCCTGCTTTGTACTCATTGTTTCTTCTGGACTTCACCATTTCCCTGCAGTCACTGCTCCATCCCTGCGGCAGCACTTTCACAGCCTGGCGTCAAGCCTTAGTGCTCAGCTTCCTGCACAGGCCCTGGTCCTCTGCCTCATTCGTTTCCAACACTATTGCCTCTCTGCCTGCATTCATGCATTTCATTCAGTTTCACTGTTTGTCCCTGTACTTTAGCCCCACAAGTGCCAGTGCTTCCACGGTGTCCCGGACTCGGGCATTTTATCTCCTTTTGCCCGCCTCCCTAGGCTCATCCCTGTTGCAGCACTGGTTTACAGCATGCCCTGCAACCTCATGTCAGCATTCTTCGGTGGACACTTCTCTGCCCTGGATTCTGAACTGGCCTCCGATATGATTTTACTTCCCTGACCCTCTTTTATTTCTTTTGTCAGTTCCCTCATTTTCTTGTATGTATCTCTCACACAACAGCTTTATGCACTATTATATTGCATTGCTTTCATTTTCATTGTCTGGGGATAGGCCACTGGAATTCAAAGATTCGTATGCAGTTAAATTTTTTTCAATCCCATGTTATGCCCTTGCTTGATTCCACAGTGCTAGCTTTCCCTTATCATCCAGTTCCCTCACTTGGACTCCATGCTCCCTCTTGTTCCCTCTTGCTCGGCCTGCACATGCACTTTGCCTGTCCCCTGTCCCAGCTCCTCCACTATCCTTTGCTAGTTCATTTCCTCTCTCAAATTACCAGAACAGCTTCAAGAAAAAAAAACCTTCCCTGCCCTGCCCCACTTCCTCTATCCTTGGCTCTCCTTGTCTGCCCTTGCTGTCTCCTTCCTGGATCTCCTCCCCCTGTCCTGCTGCTCTGACTTTCGACCTCCCCATCCTCCATTCCTGCCCTAGTCCCATGTTCCCAGGTTTTCCTTTTGGGCCTTTTGCTCCTCGCACCAGCACTCCATCTTCATCTATGCCTCTTTATCCAGTCCTGTGCCACCTCTGCCCTAGTATGGTGCCCGCACCCCTTATTGTTTTACTCCCGACATCCATACCTTGCTCAGCCTCAAGATTTTATGTTTCCTTGTTCTACCCCTGGTATTTCCTTATCTTCCAGCATGCCAGTTACCTGCAACATTTACATCTGCTCCCTCTTCCATGCTCCATGTGGTGCTCCCTAAGTCCCACATCATTAGCTCTCCTCATGTAATTTGTATTGTTAGGCATTATCGATTCTGTGTGACTGCTGTATTGTTGCTTTCTGTTCCCCAGTTTGCCTATTGCTTTTCCTTTCCTAGGCCCTGCCAGTTCCAGAGCCTCTTTCAGGTTCCTGCCCTACCATCATTACAGTTGCTGTTTGGTCAAGAAGATGCTTAGCTTGCTGTTCCCCTGTTTTTCCCACAGCGGGGGACTGGAGTGTCACGGTGGGGCATCGTGGCTCCAATTAGCAGAAACCTGCTTTCTGTAAGCTGTACGTTCTGCCCTGCCCTCCTGCCTGCATGGCTTCCACTACCCTTGCATACATTATTACCTTTGCAGCCTACTCGACCTTCAGTTATTCACTGCATTCCATTAATGCCCAGATTGATCTTCCCTGGATTACTCTAGCTCCACTTTAATGGCATTCATGGTTACATCCTCCTCACATTCTCCAACTCTGATTTGCTGCCTTCCCCTTCATCCTGCCTATTCTGTTAACCTACCTATGACTATGCAGCTTAGATGTTCTTCCCAGCAGTTTTCCGGTCTCCATCCCTAACTCTGCCTTCTGAGGCATCACGCGTAGGTAGACTTGCCATGTCTGCTGGGAACAGGAGTCCATTTCAATCTATGTACCATCTTACCCCACTGGTTTCTTCACAAACAAATACCAGTCATACCAGCACCCTGACATCCTCCATCCCTAACTCTGCCATTGTGGCATCAAGTGAAGATTAGCTCGCCCCATCTACCAGGGATGGGAGCCTGTGTCTTCAGTCTACTGTTCAACTGACTGCATTCTATTCCTGATAACTGGTTGACTCATTCCCTTCAGGAATGGAACCACCATACTCCTTTTGCCTTCAATCTACTGCTTCAACCAATTGTATTCCTTAGCTGATACCTGGTTGCTGCATTCCCTTTGGAATGGGACCAATATACCTCATTTGTCTTCAACATCCTACAACACCTGACTACATCCTGCACTTCCATGGACTCGATGTAATCGTTCCCGCCTTGACCTCCTCCCATTCTGGATTTGGACCCCTCCAGCTTGTTCAGTCTCCACCTCCACTCATTATGACAGGCTCCTGGACTTCCTTGCTGCTTGTCTTCTACCTCTTCCTGTGCTCCTGGGCATGGTTTTTGTGGCTTGCCTTCCAGCTCATCCTCATCCCATCTTCAGTCCTTGGGCTCCATGCTGCCATCTCCTCCCTCGTTGCTATACCAGATGCCTCTGCTGCCTTATTGTCTCCCTCTTGGACATATCTGCAGCATTCCCCTTGCTTCCTGATGGATCCATGCCATTTGCTCCTCTTCAAGGATGTGGGCCTGCTGCCTTCTTCGAGTTTTCCCCCTACTGCTCCTCTTATCCCAGATGGTGGTCTTCCAGCTATTATTCCAGTGATCTCCTTTTCTGTGGCACTTTTCCCATCAGCAGTTCCTGTTTGCCATCTCCTTCGGAGGTAGGAACCCATTCAGCATCACAGCAGGAACTTGCTACTGAATGTTCCAGTTCACCATCTCCTTCAGAAGCGGGACCCTCGCTCCTCAACTTTGCATCATCTGCTACCTGAATTCACCTTTTGGTTTGGTACGGCTCCCACACTGAGGCCTGACTCAGCTTTTTTACATTATATTCCAATATGTTGTGGTGCCTACCCCAGTCCCGTGCCTTCCCCATACCTGCCGATGTCTGTACTGCTCAGCCTCAGCCATCTTCTTATCCTGCTCCTTCCTTTGGTTGGTGGACAGCTGCTTGAATTATTTCCTCAGTCCCAGGACTGCCACTTTCCTCCACGCTGCCCTGGAAGCTCAAGGCTCCTGCTTGTTTGCTGTGTCTCTTTTGTGCATTCCTACAACAATTGATGTCAGCATCCCTGCCTGATTAACTACTCCTACCCATTCATCTGTCTCATACTCCTACCTTGGACATCATAACAGCTCCCTTCCAACACCCTATGGGGTACATGTTTTTCTCACCTGAAGATACCTTATTCCAGCAACATCTCTTGAATAGTATGCCCTATAGATTCTTACGTCACCATACAATCATCAATACCTCCCAATGGCCTCCCCAAGACCCATTTCTGGCTTCTCATTTGACTGGAACTTAGAAGATTCCATCTCTCAACCTTTTCTTCAGGATGCTTCCTCATATATTATTTTATTTCAAGCAGTATGGGCATCACTATCTCCCATGTCTCCTTAAGATCCAAGATTTAGTGGAGTCTCCTTCACTCCTATCTTCTTCCCTTGAAATGTGACTTTAATTCCTTCAGAGATGCACCAGCTCCATAAAACCATCACTGTTAAGGATAACAGGAACTGCAGAGTACCTCATAGCAATACTGGCATCATCCATGATATCTTCTCCTCATAGTCTCCTTCTAAATGTAATGCTTCAGTTTGATCACGTTATTCGACTTGTAGTCCATTAATAGTTATTGAATGTTCAAAGGACCTTCTCCAACTAATATCCAAGAATATGTATAGTTGGATATACTCCAATGGGGCTGGGCATTTGGGGTGGGGAGGTGGGGTCGGGGATGTTGTGGGTGTTTTGTTTTGCTTGACCTGTTCACATACCATGTCCTAATGTCTGTATTTTCTTATTACTTAATAAAAATCTTGTTGAATAAAAACAACAAAAATGTATCATTGGATATCTGGTGAACAGCTACCTTGCTGAAGATACTCTATCTGAGCCACTGTCCCTGGGCCCTGGAAATCACCATAATTCATAAAGTTATCTAATCTCTTCATCAGGTTACCTAAATCATGCCAATTACCCATCCAACTGTCCTAACCCATCCATCTGGAGTTACCTGCCATACTCCCTTCAGTGAATACTAGCATTGAGAGTAGGCTTCTACTGATTCCTCATTCAGCATATCCACAACTGACCTGGTCATCTCAGTATCGCAGTCATGCCCCACTACAGTCCTGTATCTGATTAAGCAGGCTAGACACCCATTGCATTCTACGCTGCTCTCAACTTCCATTTTGCCACTTAAGTCTACAGACCCATTCAATAACCCATTCTCGGGCTCCCATCAGCATTCAAACATTGGATGCTCCAGCACTGCAAAGCCTCCATGGCCACTCAAGCTCCTGCCACAGGCGATGAAGCCACAGCAATACCCACATCCATAATTTCTCATTAGCAGTCCTTCTTGAATATGAGCTTATACAAATCTCATTATATCAACAATAACTCTATTAAACCTTAGAACTCATTGTGCTGAACTTTCCAATTAGTCCCATCGATATCCAGTTACTATCTCTACAGCATATACCAACCATCCTTCATTGGTCTACAATCTTCCATGGTAACCCTCATACCAGGTACCAAAAGCTTCTGTCTGAATCTTTTGATCATCTCCATAGATGCCTACCTAGCAACATATCATGCACTGCTGAAATCCAAGTATTCAGACTCTAATCTGAATGTCAAACCCTCTACAAAGTTTAATAGATTACTCTATGAATTTCTTAACCATCATACTTCCCTCAGTTCAGATTCTGGCAACCCATTCCTCAATTCATGCTCAAGTTGACTCTGTAACCCATTGAATATCAACCAACTTCACATCAGAATTCTCAACCACATACACCCCCTTTCCAGCTGGACCTAATCCATATTCAGGATTTGGATGCTCCTTCAGTATGGATCTGCCTCTTCAGCCTTAGAATTGTCCTTCAAGAATACATCCTCCAACAGACTCTGAAGATGGAACATCATCTCTCCCAGTCATCCACCTAACTCATAAATTATAATCTGGTTGCTAGAACCTAGGTTCATCTCCTCTTAGTTTGCCTGGAGGACGGGCGGGTTAGTAGCCATGGGTTCTCAGAGGTTTCCTCCAGCTGGGTTTTTTTTTTCACTCCTACATGCTACTGGTCATACTCTCCATGAGTTGGAGGAGGTAATCTTTTTGGGCTTTCTATTTCCTGCTTACTACCCAGCTTACCTACCAAGGGTGGGAATAGAGTAAAGCCAAAAAGTAAACTACAGTTACTTAAGCACTACTAACCCCATACTCTATTCACCAAAACATTGAATGAGAGGACTAAAGCCTGAGGTTCAATGTGGGGGAATAGCTCCTCCCATATCCCCTACAAAGGCCAGCCTCCCACAGCAGTTCCCTGTTTAGCACATTGTGAAACACCCACCATCCACCCATGCCTCCTCCTTCTCTGGCACTCTACTCACCCTTGGTGCTGGGATTTCTATTTCTTACTCACTACCCAGCTTACTTACCAAGGGTAGGAAAAGAGAAAAGCCAAAAAGTAAACTACAGTTATATAAGCACTGCTAACTCCATACTCTATTCACCATAACATTGAACCAATTGATCTGGGAGCAGTTAGAGTAGAGCTGGGTTGGACAACAGTGTACACTGGTTGAGGATTTAAAGTTTATAGTACAGTGAGAATGTTTTAGGGGCATACCAATTACAGTTTGAATCACATAGGATGAGGTGCTCATGTTTTTACAAATGGAGATGAGCAAGGTGATTTGAGATAATGATTTGAGATATTGTCTTATTGAATTCTTTGAATGACAACTGTTATTTTTGCATTTGTGTCACAGTCCCTCTTTAAGGCAGCAGACTTGCTGACTTCCTTTGAAATATTTTCACTATACTACCCATTCATAAAAATTTTAGATGTTGTAACATAGTAGTGTGATGACTGAGGGCACAATTTTCAGCTACTGAGAGCCCTGATCCATTGTGCCCAGCTGATACGTATGTTATATGCACAACTCCAATCTGATGGAATCTGCAATAGACCTGTCTGTGCTACACTGCAGATGAGACCAGATACCCACATTGTACAGGTGCCCATCTCTGCCTGTGATCAGTTCCAAAGATATGTAACCAGTAGGTACCAGACCACTAATCCACAGCATAAAATATGTACCTTTCAGGATTTGTATATGTCCAGAGTCCTATGCCTGGGAGGAGCAACATAAGGCTAGTGGTGATGTCACACTGAAGGGGTTGGCCTTTGTAAATGTTCTGCAGTGATGGGTGTCACAAATGCGCTCTGCAGGTCAGGTCCTCTGCTCCCACAGTGCCAAACCTCGAAGTGCAATATGTGAACAGGAGACAAACAGGGTAACCATACTGTCTGTTTTGGATCTGAAGCACTTACCAGTCTAGAGTTCTGAGGTCAAATATGAACTCTTTTTGCTAGCACGCCCAGTTAACAGGATCAAATATCATACCCTCTTGAGGGAAATGCAGTGCAATACATAAACCAGCGGGCACCCAGCCTGGTTCACAATCCCTCTTTTGACTCATTTGAGACCTAGGTACTTTTTCTTATCTTAGTGCATATGGTAACACACTATAAGCCCTTAACAGTTCTGTCAGACTATTCAACACTGTCCCAGCATTCACATTCAAAATGACAAAACGACTCAGGCAGAATTTCAAGGGAAATAAAGTTTACTACAATTAAAAAAATAGTAGATGAAATACAAAACACAGAACACATATACAGAAATGTTTACAGTCAAAAGAAATGGAAACTGCAAAAATAAAACACCTTGTAATTGAATTGCTAGTTCTAACTCAGTTTTCAGTTGGGTGTTACCTTTTCTTGACAGAAGTGCCCTTAAGTCCAGAACACAAGTGTGTGAGGTCTTTCAAAGTTGGAATAAGGGTGAGCCACAGTCCCCTCAGACTGCTTGGCAATATTCAAAGTTCAAAGTCCCAACCTCTTTGTGATGTCACAGCACATGAGGTCACCGTTAGTCCTGTAATTAGTTTGCAACATGACCAAGTATACCCAAAAGAGTGTCATTTTACTGCTTGCTTGAAATCTGCAAATATAGCAATATTAAATTATAACAGTTTCTTTCCTCATCAAAGCAGTCCCCTTTGATCTTCAGAAAAACATCCTGAAAAACATTTCACTTAGCTGTGTGAATCGTCACAGGCATACAACAGAACTAGCTTCCCTTCTAATGTCATAAAAAGGCAGTCTTTTATGGCTAGTTTCCTAGGCTCAAAGCAGTTGTCATTTAACAACCTGTTGCAACCTGATGTATAACAGCTAACACAGGCATGACAGGTAGATGTCAAAAGGAAGCTCTTAATTAATTTATCCACTGGGTCAGTTTTACTACAGCCAGCTGTTCCAGCAAGCAAGCAAGGGCCTTTGGGGTCAAAAGGTCAGGCCCCTTTAAAAGCTACTCTTTCCCATGGGCCTGCTGACCCAGCCATGTTGCAAAAGCAGAAATTCAAAGAAACATCTATTTATCAAAATTATGTACGTAACTAGTGGTTGGTTATCATGTTACAATGGGTACATAGTGTCATGGTAAATGTCATAGATCTAAACAGTAGCATGTGGACACAATGGCAGGCTGCCATCAGGACTGGACATGCCCACACAGGTGCTGTACCACTCATGGGGCCATGCATAGTTGCACCTGATATGGAACTCACTGATGGCTGAGATAGGGTGTGCTGCCCCAGAGAGGGTGCACATAATGTGTTGAGGTGACATTGCTGCTGTGATCATGGATCATGACTCTTTCCCACCAAGTCCTCATCCCCATGCTTATCTTTCAGGGTTCAGAACCCTGCACTGTCCATAGCACCTCAGTACCACCATCTGTACCTGCACAACTACAGTGGTCCACCTGTGGATTCAGATCCATAGAGTCCCATCCACATTCATGCAGGGGGTTTTCCCATTACCATATACAGCAGGATCAATGGATGTCAATGGGTGGGCTGTGGATACTGACAGGGCATTACTTGCCTTCCACAAACAGTACAGCCCTATGTATGGTTCTGCACATGGCACACTGCACTCATACTTCAAGAGGCAGCAAATTGTGGAGCCAGTTAAAATCATGCATGTTTACCAGAGCGTAGAAGCTCAGATGTGTAAGGGTCCTTCACAGAGCATCCGAAGGCTGGCTTAGGATCAGGTCTTAGGGTCAATTATGTCTTCCTGTACTGCTGCACAGGAGTTACTATAAACAATTTTTGACTATGGGCATACATCTATGTTTAACAGCCCTTATTGTACCCTAGGCATGCTATGCAACCCTCCATGCTATTCACCCATATAATTAAGACAAATCCAGCTTTGAAAGCCTGAATAGTGATTGATCCCACAACCTCCCTGGGTAAGCTGTTCCACAAGTTAAAGAACTTTGTGTGAAGTAATGCTTTCTAATGCTTCCACTTATCCTGCCCCCCCACCCTCATCGATTTGAGGGCATGACCTCTAGTTCTACTTGCACTCACTAACTTAAACATCTGTGTATACTGCACTTTGTCTATCCCCTTCAGTATTTGGAAAACTGATCATATCTTCTTGCAGCCGTCTCTCTTCTAGGCTAAATAATTGTGAGTATTTACAATCTCACATCATAGCTCTTGACTCTTAAGCCACTAATCATCTTGGTGGCCCTGTGATACACAGTCTTGATCTATTTAATGTTTATTTTGTACTGCCATGACCACAGTCATTGACGCACAACTCCTTACCCTCCTAATAATCCCACTGTTACATTGACTTTCTTGACTGAAGCAGCACACTTCCTGTCAAGCTTCTGCATATTGTTGATCATGATTTTGCATCCTTTTCCTTTAGATATTAGACTATTTTTCACAATGAAAAAGAAACAAATTCAAGAGAACACCACTGGTGATTTAAAATCAAGACTTTTAGTTAGCAAAATAAGATATTTAAGCTTGTCAAGGCATTATTGCTTGCAGTGCCCAGCCTTCCCTTCACTTAGATCCTAGTTCCTGTTCCCCAAATAAAGTCCTCTTAATATTTTTCATACCATATTGCTGTTTTTATTGCTGTTAATAAGTTCTGCTATTTATGTATTTCCTGCCTTACAGCACTGTGGACAAGTGGGGGTTGATTTCATATTGTATGGTGAGCATGTTATTTGCTGTGAGAACATTTTTTTGGTTCCCAGTCACTGTGTGTGGGAGGTTTTATTTCCTGTGTGGAAGGCAAGTGGCAGCTCTTGTTAGGAGGATCCCAATAAGTGAAGGCACCACAACCCATCCAAGTTTCAATGCCACCCCAAACCTAGATGCCATCCAAATGCAAGCCTAAAGGTTTAGCCAATAATTGCAATGCACAGGCTAGTCAGTCACCTTACGATTAGGGGTAGTTATCAATTAGTGGCACCATTAAGATTTCTGAGGCATTCCAAGAAGTCTAATCCATGGACAATATACTGGCCCCCCATTTTCTTATTTTAACATTGAAAGTTGCTTAAATGGTACAAGGGCAAGGACCTTGATCCTAGTAAATCAGTCCCAGGTGCATGAAATCTCAAAGGAGACCAACACGTAATTTACAGATATCCCAGTAGCACCCTTAAGTGTTTGGGAAAGATAACTATTAGAGGAAGAAATTATAATTCTACCCAGAAAATGTCAGGCATGCTTGGTTAGTGCAAGGAGGTAGTGTACCCCTAGAAAATAACCAATCAAGTCATATACCCCCCGACAGTGACACCAGCGCAGCGAATGACACTAAGGCGACTACAGTGCCATGTCACTGTAGTGTCCACGCTGGAACATGGCACTGTCTGTTGGGGGTCTTGCATCCCCCCAAATCAGCTCTGACTCAGAGATGATAATCCTTACTTGGGGGTACAGGTGGCACAGCCCCCTGCATGGGGGGATTTTGGGGGCAAAGCCCCTGAAGAAAACACTTTGTTTTCTTTGGAACCAGCAGTCGACCGTGAAAGTGCTAGATCTGCTGGTTTCACTGTCTTGTCGTTCGACAAAATTTTTGTCCATGACCAGTCATGGATCCCAGTCAAGTGACTGCTGTTTTATCGTGACTTGTTAAAGTCCAGGTGATCCCCCTAGGGGCTCCGCAAAGCAGTAAGAGTTTGCAAATACATTTTAATCCTTCCTGTGTGTGGAGTGAAAGACTGTCCAAGATGTGAGAAACTGCTTAAAGATGATAGGCAATAAGCAAAACAAAAAGCAGCACTGAGATAATCTGTTGTGCTACCAGTTTCAATACTGAACAGCACAGTCAGACACAGAATTGCACCAAAAAAAAAAAAACAGAACTGTCTGAGATGAAAAAAGTTAAATATGTCTTACTATTTCAATTCATGTGCAGAAAATGCTTTATTAAAATGTGAACAGACAGTGCAACATACATAATACAATGATGATACCCCAGCACCACCTTTGCCTTCTGCTGGACCCGTACAGTAGCTTGGGGGCAAAGTTAGGTGCCATGCTCGATTGTGCCTTAAGAGATTAGCACTTAAAGAAGATTACGGACATTCTCTGGTGTCACCCCCATTAATGCTGGGGTGATCATTGATGATAGCTGGATGAGTCAGGCTACTCAGATGGTGCTCAGTTGATGGGAAATGCAAGAGAGTGGTAGAGTGCCTCCAAGGCTTGGCACTGGATGTTTTCGGGTCTCTATGCACAAGTCAACCATGCTACACAGTGCAAGACTGCCTAGCAATGATTAACAGCATGTTAAGAGCTTCTTAAATTGGATATTGATTCCACTCCCATTGAGAGTTATCACCCAGAGAGAGGGTGAGGAATGTTTGCACTATTTGACATCTATTGATTAATTTATTTCAAAATGTATTTATTTATTTTAAAAGTTTTACCAAGCAAGAAACACTGAGTTGGTAACAGCTAATTTCCAGATTAGTCATTAGTCATGAGGGGTTGGGGTGGGGGAAAAACATTACAAGATATGTAAGTAAAGATAACATACTGTAAGGTGCAGTAGTAATAAAAATAAAATACATTGCAATAAAACTACGGTAAAATAAAAATAAAAAGACATTTCAGTTGCACACAAAATATACTTTACAGTTGAGCAGTCATCATGATGTACAGTAAAATAGACAGCACAACACTAAATAAAGTTGTAAAACAATTCAGTAAGGTAAAAGTGCAATACAGTGCCGGGAGGAGGAGCCAGATACGGAGTGGATTAATACAACTACAACCTTGATTGTGCAAAGGTGCAAGAGTTATCAATCCCAGTACAATATGAAAGGTACAGTACAGGAGCAAAGAATGACCAGATGTTATGACACTGATTAGTGGCAGTTTAGATGCACACAAACCAAATTGTTCTCAGCCAGTGCTCTGTGTGTGTGTGTGTGTGTGTGTGTGTGTGTGTGCGTGCATGCGTGCATGCATGCATGTGTGCATGCTTGTGTGAGTGCATGTGTGTGTGGAGAGGGCACCAATAACATCGGGTGGGAAGGGGACACAAGGATTAGGGGTCAGGTACAGTTGCAGGAAGGGGTTGTAAAATCACAAAGAAGGGTCTTCAGTGAGGAAAAGAATGAGGCTGAGATGTTAGCCAGGGGAATAGATGACCCGAGTCTAGGAAAATTATATGAGAAGGCAGCTTGGCCCATGGTAGTTTTCCCAGAGAGGATGTTGAGTTAATGGGAAATAGTGTTCTGGAAGGGGTAGGACAAAGGAGGAAGGAGACAGAAGCATCAACATGTAGGGGGAGAGAAGGAGTGAAATCAGTATTTGTAGGTGAAAGAGGCAGAGTGGGTGGGGCATCTGGTATCAAATAAAGGGAGAGAGATGGAGGAGTACAGGGAGCAGTGGTCGGTACAAGAAGGGCAACCCAAGGCAAAACAGCAGAATAAGTAGAATAAGTGAAAGAGGTGGTAAAGTCTGGCAAGGGTGAACTTGAGAGCTGCTCTATAGGAAATGTCACCATACTTGAGGATTGGGAGGGTCATCTTCATGACTAGCCCTTGGCGGGTAGGGAGTGGAATACTAACTTTGTTTCTATAAAGTACACTCAGACTGTGGTGGAGTTTGAGGTGGATGGCACCAATATTCAAAGAGAAGTCAAGGGGATGATCCAGCCAGACACCACAGTATTAACTGAGGAGACATCCTCACTCATAGTATCATCGGGGGTGTGGATGAAGGGGATGGGCGAGACCCTTGTGAACCTTTGCCAGGAGCCAATGGTCATTGGGACCATTTGCTTGGTCCTGAGGGATGGATGGTTGGAATGGAACCAGCATTGAACACTGTCAAAATTCTGTTGGAGACAGACAGCCAGATCAACAGTAGAGCACCAGAGGCAAACAGCACTGTGTGATCTGCATATATGTGGACGGACACAGAGGCACAGGCTGAAGGCAGGTAATATAGCAATAAAAAGAAGAATATGGGGCCCGAGACCAAACCTTGGGGAGTACATGAGCAGATGGGGTGAGGGGCAGGAAAGGTGTCTCCAATACAGACAGCTTGTGACTTGCCCTCAAGGTAGGAACAGAAACAGCTGACTGAGGAGGCAGAGAGCCACATTGCATAAGGCTTGTCCAGGAGAAGGGGGTGTTACATAGTGTTGAAAACTTAGGGCTACTGAGTGTTGATATAAACCACTTGCAGCTAGTAAAGAAAGCTGTGACGTGGTTGTTGATGGAGACTCCTCATTTGATTCACATCACACCAGTGCAGCGCAAACTGCACTGGCTGCCAACTCAGTGACAGATCACCTTCAGGGTCAGGCTTCTGACCTTTAAGACCCTGCACGGACACGGCCCAGGCTATCTTCAAGAACGTCTGCTGCCTTACTGCCCCAGACGACTGCTCCACTCAACTGATGAGGGGTTGTTAGAGATTCCGAGGGTATGTCTTAAAACTCAGGAGCCCATGCTTTTATGTATGCGGCCCTGACCCTGTAGAATTCTCTACCTCATCAGATACGTGAGTGCATGACTGTGGAGAGTTTTGAGAGAGCCTTGAAGACTCATTTATGGCATCTTGCCTACCAGGATTAATTGTATTCCGACAGTTGCTTATTCTGCTGTATGTGAATTTTATGCTTTTTTCTGGATTTTATCTGTTCTTAAAGTTGTACAGTGCCTTGGTTGCAGAAAGGCGCAATAAAAATTAAGTTATTATTATTATTATTATTATTATTATTATTAAAACTTTGGACAAGTCAACAAAGATGGTGAAAGTGAAATGACCGTGGGCCCTACTAGACAGGATGGAGTCTGTGTGCCAGGGGAGCCAGGTGAATGAGGAGTGTGATTTCTTGAAGTCACAATGAGAAGGTGTGAAAAAAGAGGAGAAGTCAAGGAAAGGGGAAAGTTATGAAAGAACAATATGTTCCTGAATATTGGCCAGGGCAGGAAGGGCTGAGATTTGTTTACAGTTTTCATGAGACAAAGGATCACTCCTTTTAAGCAGGAGAATAATAGGAGCCCATTTCCAGGTGTCCATAACAGAGGCAGAAGAGAGGTTACAGAGAAGAGTAATAAGGATGGTGATGGCTGGAACAGAGAGGTATAGAAGCTTGAGGTCAATGCCATCAGGACTCAGACCTTTTTGGAGGTTAAGAGTTAAAGGGCCTTACGAGAGACAGTGGAAGATGGTAGGCAAGAAGGAAAAAAAGTACAAGGAAAAGGGGTAGCTGAAGGGGGAAGAGAGGGAGAGAGAGAGAGAGAGAGGAGGAAAGGAGGGTGAGAGGAATGGGGAGGAAGAGAGAAGGGCCAGGTTGTGAAAAAGGAGATGAAGGAAGAAGCAAAGGAAACAAGGTGAGTAATGTAGAAGTTGCCAACCTTAAGGATGGGGGACTGGGTCAGGGAGGAGCAAAAACAATGAGTGGATAACTTTCCAGAACTCTGAGGGGTGATTAAAGTTATTCTGGAGTGTGGATGCAAAGTATTTAGATTTCATGAGCCTGGTGACTTTGGTGTAAGCATTGTGAAGGATCTGGTAATTTACAGTAACAGGGCAGCAGGGGAACCTGTCATAATTTTGGACCAAAAGCCTAGGTCTCTAGCTAGAAGGCAGGCCTGCAGCTCGGCAGAGATCGAGGGAAGATGGGAACTCCAGATCCTGATTTTCCTGAAGGGAGCATGGTGGACCCAGACAACCATACAGTTTGTGCAAAAGGATTGTGGGGACAAGTTGATTTTGGTGGTTGTTGAGATGTAGGACCGGTCAGTGGCCAACAGGTCCATGTGGTGGGAGGACACTTTCAACAACCTGAAGGAAGATGATTTTAGGGGGAGCCTTTGGGCAATAAATCTTGCATATATAGCAGACTGAATTATTGTCACTGAAGGCAACAGGGAGGATTCCTGCATCCACGATATGGTGGGGGGTGACAGCAGAGTACTCTATCCAGAAGGGAGTGGTTAAAAGGCTTTATTATTAAGAGGGGTGGGGTGTGAGATGAATATGGGATAACTGGAGGAATTTAACATTTTGACATAAGCGGTGCACAGAGAGGGAGAGCCAATTAATGTTAAAATCATCAAGTATAAGAAACTTACCAGAGGAAGAGTGGGAACAGAGGGAGGGGAAGGGTTTAGTGACCAATGCAAGGGACAGACCAGGGAAGCGGTACATAGAAACATAGAATTTGTCAGCATAAAAGGACCACTTGGCCTACCAACTCTGCACAGATGGTCCCTGCCTAGTTTGCCTCCACAGATCTGAACTGGTCTCTGGTGACCCTCCATGTTCCTACCTATTCACAATTTTTCCCTTATGTGCATCCCATGTATGCTTGAAACCTATTACTTTCTTCACCTCCATCACCTCCACTGTTATTCTATTCCAGGCATCTGACACTCTTTCAGTGAATTTGTATTTTCTCACATCTCTCTTTAACTCCAGCTCCCCAGCATCACTGCATGCCCTCTGTTCCTGATGATATTCCTTCTTTGAAAGAACCCCCCCCCACTCTCTTCACCCCAAGAGGTACATATAGGTCTCTGTCATGCCCCCTCTTGCACTCCTCTCTTCCGAGGTGTGCATGTTGAGATCCCTTAGTTTCTCCTCTTAGGGTTTCTCACACAACCCCAACACCAGTGTAGTTGCCCTTCTCTGGACTGCTTCCACCCTATACCCTTTCTAGGGTACTGCCTTGAGAGCTGGACACAATCCTCACCAGTGAGCAATACAGTGGCAGCACCAACACCTTCCTCTTTCTGGAGATTACTCTTCCAGTGCATCTCAACACTGCACTGGCCCTACCTACTGCTTTGTCACACAGCCCTGCCACTTTGAGGTCATCAGATATAATAACCCCAAGGTAAATTTTCCTGCTTACTGACTAACAGTGCCCTTCATCCTATATTCAGTTCCTGGGCCCCTATGCTGCATAATTTTGAACTTTTTGACAATGAATGCAAATTGTCATGTTTTTGATTACTCCTCACGCTTCCCAAGATCACTATGCATTATTTCCAAACCCTCATGATTGTTCACATTATTACATATTTTGGTATAATCTTCAAATATGCATACCTTCCCTTCCAGTTCATCTGCACTGTCACTTATGAAGACATTGAAGAGGACCAGTGCCAGTACTGAGACCAGCAGCACCCTGTTGGTCACTCCTCCATCGTTAGAGTGAGTGAGTCCACCCCGGAACAAAAAGATGGGCTGAGATGAAGAGGGTGAGTTTGAGGAGAAGCAGATCATAGACTGAGGAGGAAGAGACTGATAGAAGCAAAGGATAGGCAAATGGCTAGATTACTACCCCTCTTGGAGCAATCCTGCCTAGCTACGGAGTAACCAAGAATGGACACTGCAGAACCTTGGAACTTGAGGTATAGCCAAGACTCAGAGATGATGAGGACATGTACATGGAGACTGACCATGAACGGCTGCAAAAGATCCAGCTTTGTTAGGGGATTTTTGTTTCTTTATGTAATAACTGGCTCATTTTGCATAAGAAGCACTTTGAAAAGGGATGTAAACAAAAATAGTATATTCTGCATTAATGATAAGCATGTTTACTATAAGGTTCCATTGTTCTTTCACAGCAAAAAGACATGTCAAATGCTTGTTGAACAGAGCCTAGCTAATGCAAAGTTAACTGCAAAATTTACTTCCTTGCACTCTATAACTGATACAAATAGTGATTTTGCAATTCCAAATTTTTGGGATAAAGTGTCATTTCAATAGGTTATCTAGCTGATAATGGGCATGCCTTCTACAGAATCAAATTATTTTTTCTAGTGCTTAATGTACACATGCCAAAATAACAGTTTGAGTTGGATAACTGGAGACATTACAGCCCATACAGTGATAGTGAGACCCATATCATACTGCGACTAGAATATGATTTATGTTTAAGTTTTGTAATGTGACTTTTATACATGTTAAGATGTATGTTTTTATCTGTTTTAGATTTTATGTATTGTACAGCAGTCTGAGACCATGGGAATGGGTGCTTTATAAATAAAGTTTAACTAACTAACTAACTAACTAACCAACTAAGTAACATATCCCACACCATATCCATCAGGAACTACAGGCACAAAGACTCCTAGTTGGATTGTGGATCTGATCAGGATACTTGTGGAATAGTAATGTGATTTGATTTGGCTGTGAAATGCTGATCCAATGCATAAAGGTCTTCAACCTCCTCCGTTCACTGCCTCACCTGAGTGACAGAATTCTTGCCCCAGTAGTGTCTACATGCATGCAGAGCACCAGTGGGGTAAAAATAACTACACTCAGAAGCGGTGGTAAATGTAGAAGGATGAGAATCTTTGCACTGCACTGGACCATTTAATCAGTATCTTTATTGGCATACCAGAACCAAAGGGTGACAGGATGAAGTGCAAAGGACTGGTTGGGAGGGCTGAGAAACCTTGATGGGTGACAGAACCTTGCCAGCTCATTACAGTACTTGACTATGGTGACAAATGCTGGCTTTTTTATTTAATTTTTGAAGTACTGAGCCAAATGACAAGGTAGTGAATATATCATGCTTACACAGCTGATGCACCAATGGGAAGGGTCTGCTGGGAGTTAAGCTGCTTATAATGTATGGTAGAATGTTGTTATAGGTAGAGATTTACCTCTTTATGACAATATTTTACCATCGATGTGATGTCATCATGTTGTTAACCCATCGATAGTACGTCACATCAATGGATCAACAACTGGGAACTGTCTGCACCTGCCCACTGCAGAAATCTACACCCTTCCTGAAATGGCCATGGCAGTGAGCATGACCCGAAATTAGCAGGGGTGATGGATTTAACAGCAGTTGTAAGGTTCCTGCTGTATTTTTTTAATTAGTTATGTGAACCATACACTATAAAATATAATGTATGATTCACTATCAGCAACCAGCTGGTTTAACCATCTTGAGGTTGCCATGGCTATGTAAACCTCTCGAGCTTCACTCTTAAGGTTTACAAGGTCACCATGGCAACCTCACAATGATTAACGAGCTGGTTACCAATAGCGACCCATACTTTATCCTCTATGTTGATGGAAGGGGGGGCTTTTGAATGGGAATTATAATGAATATTATTCTTGATATTTATGTAGGAGGCAGTATAATGTGGTGCTTAAGGGCACTGAGCTGCAAACCTGGAGACCTGGATTTGATCCTTACAGCCCCCACTTGCATACTGTGTGACCCTGAGCAAGTCACTTAACTTTCTTGTGCTCCCAGGTGGCACCTGGAAACAAGGTCTGACTTAGTGTGCCTCGCCTGGTTAAACAATTTCCCCTTTCCCTTTATGCTGCCCATCCAACCCTTAGCTCCTGTTACTTGATTCTCAAATAAACTCCTATTAATTGGTTTGTACATAGTATTGTCTCTATTACTTTCATTGAGTTGTGTTATTACTATAGGTACTCTCATACAGCATGTTGGTCAAGTAAGAGTTTTGATTACACATATGTGGGTCTCATATCACTGTAGAAGGAGATTTTAGTTCCTGTGGGAGCACACCCTGACAGCTTTTGTTAGAAGAATTCCCACAGGTGAACGGATGCAGACATCTAAAACCAAATACTACCTAGTACCTAGGCACTATTCAATGGAAAGCCTAGAGACATTGTCAGCCCATCCAGCACACAGACCAAGTCATTAACCTCCTTAAGGGTTGGAGCGGTTACAGTAGCCTTTTGTAAAAATGTGTTTGAAATGTATTTCACTTTTAGCTATTAATTATGTAATTTTTCTTTCATGTAAATGTATGAAGGCTTCAACAGTTGCCACTGGGACACACATATGGTAAAACTAATTAACTCAATGAATCAAGCTGTATTAAAGCTATTCATGAAGAGTGAATTTCATTTGAAAAGCCTTCTTGTGGGAGTTCTTCAGAAGAAAACTGAGATTTCCCTTGGAGTGTATTACCATTTTGTTTAATTTCTTTATGAGTGTGCAGCATTTTTTAAGACAGTTAATTTTTAATAAAAGTGTTTACCCCAATGTTAAAATCTTGTTGCAAAGGTTATATTATGATTTACAGAATCTCAAGGAAGAAAATTAACAATATTAAATGTTAGTCGGAGGTGGGAGACATATTCCTGTTCTAAAAAAGATTAGTATCTAGAGGGATCATGGGATATCTACTATATAACTGAGATAGCTTGTACTGAGACTACTGTAATTAAATATTTTCTACCTCTTTCTTGTGTTCAGGTACTGATAGTTTATCACAGCTCTAGTGCTGAACACAGTTTATAAACATATTTACAGAAATTGTCAAATAATTTTGTAATTATTTCACTAGTTATTTATTGCTACAGTATTTATACTATTAGAGTGATCAATAACAGGGCTAAATAACTACATTGATCTTGCTATGTTATTTCCCTTCAGGGAAATAACATGTTATTCTCCCTTGAAACTTGATTATTCTCCCTTAGAACCAGTGTGCCTCTACTTGTGCTGATACACCCTTTTAAATCATGGCAGTTACACACATGCAGTAACTCGCTCATGTCAATAAAAAGTACTAATTACATTAGTGAAACATCACCAATAGGATGTAACCAAAGAAACTCTTCTGTAAAACATTTGACATGCAGTGCAGGAGTAAATCCATACAAGTATTAGAACATCAAACAATCACCAGTCCCAAGGTATAAATAGGATATCACGTAGGAGAGCAAGGGATATGCTTTTTATTCTCTCTGGTAGAATGCCAATAATGACAGCCTAGCTCCTGGGTCTGTGCCTGTCATGGCTAGGCAGCATCGTTGGCAACATTATTGAGTGAATAAAAAGCTTATTATTGGCTGTCCCATGTTATGTCCCATATACATACCACAACAGAGGTAAACAAACTGTGTTAATAAATCACTGTAGTTGATGATAAAAACTTATATCCAATTACAGCTTTTTTTTTTTTTTTATTCTTTGGTAACCAGTAAGGCCCATTAGGCACAAGTTTGTGTCTTCGGGGGTGACCCAGGAGCACTGTGGATGTTATGTGATTTGTTCAGAGTCACACAGTATGTAAATGGATGTTGTCGGACTTAAACCCAGGCCTGCTGCCTGCAACAAGCTTGTTCACCACTCTTCTCCAACATCTAGGCTACACTGCAAGTCCACTTAAAATCTGGAAAAGGAACACTGAGAGCAATGCACCAGATAGAGAGTTAACAAGGAGTATAAGGGGAATATTAAGCTGAAACAAGGTAAAACACAAATTAAAACATTTAAAAAGGTGCACCATATATCAAATACATTATGCATTACAGTGAATACTGTAATACATTTATCACAGCACAGAAGTGGTAAGGCCAAGAGTGTGGATGCTTGCTTACAGGTAACTAGAACACCATGCACAAACAGTGACATTCTGCATAGCATATTATATGTGTTTCTGGTCTCTGTTAGTTAAAACTTAGAAATTGACCCACAGAAGACAAAACCATTTAGCATATGTAAGGAGTTTCTTTTTCTAAGGCCTACACCATAGGATCAGAATGTCCTTCCTGTACACCACAGCCCAGAGTGCGGCAGTTCCTGTGGAAGCATGTTGTCCGCCTCATAGGCTACTATACAGCACAGCCCGACTCCCACTGCCAAATTTTCTGGGGCAAGTGCATCGGGAATCCAACACTATAATCCTGATTTCTCTCCCACAGCTCAATACTACCCCCTGGAAATGAAGGAGTACACTTTGAATACTCTATGGAAATCCCTGGATACATTTTTATTGTGGACCAAATAGAGCGACTGAAGGTTTGATGCTGTCTTAACAAACAAAATACTGATTTTCTTTTTTTTTTTTTCATATGTAATTTCTGGGGTTTTGCAGGATTTATCCTGACCCCTACATCCACATGTCCCTGATACAGTGCGTACATGTGGAAGCATAAATGCACACACTGTTCAGGATGCCCCTCCCTTCCAGTCATGCCATTGACCACCTGCACCAGCACCGAACCTCCATTCAGTGATGGCAGAACTACTGGTGGCGACCCCACCCCTTACCCGGGAGTGGAGAACCAACACTCAATCCTGCTCCCCCCTTCCCACCATGACAGCACTCCAGTGAATCAAGGTCATTCCTGAACCCATGTCAACGGCATAGCGCAAGGCATGGCGTCCAGTGCCTCAATCCTCAGTGTCACCAGGCAGGCAAAAAATATTGATTTTTTTATAGAAGGAAATCGACCAGGTGTATGATGCAGGTGAAGCAACAAAATAGGCAGTGGCACTGGATATCTCCACATTATCTAAGCAAGATGCACAGATTGCAGCCCTGTAGTCTAATTGTCACAGGTTGTTATAAGATAATTACAATATAAATTGAAAACTTGAAAAAAAACTTACTGATGCATAATAACATTTGTATTTTAGGCATTTCTGATCAGTTAGATTCTGATTCTGCTGACATTAAAAAATTCTTGAAAGACATATCAGCATCTCATTTTGATTTGCTGCAAGATAATCCCCTACTACTCACATGAGCTTTCCGGGTACCAAACAAGCAGCAAAAAGCATCTGGTTCACTGAAGTCTACAATTTTTGCAACTTTTGCATTTGACTCAGATCGACATTTTGTTTTCATATTGGCTAGATTATGAGGATCCCTAGAATACAAAAGAAACAAATATATACATCATGATTATTGCTATTCCACCCAGTAGTGTCAAAAAAGTTCCTGGCTTATTGCCAGGAAGGGTTTGAAATTGGTGCACAATTCTCTTTGTTGTGCCCTGCAAAGGTAAAAGTGATCAAAGATAGGAAATCATGAATATTTTTTGAAGTAGATCAATTTGTGCCATATCTGAGGGGTCAGTATTTGGCCTGAGAAACAGAAGAGTTTATAATGTCTTAAGAGAAAGACATTCTAAAGACGATGGAGAAAAATGAATGCAGGACTGTTGCTTAATTAATATAATCTCCTTTTTTGTGCTTGCTTTATTATTAACTTATTCTTCTTAGGTTGAGGGACTGGGAAACTGGATATCATATATAATAAAAAGAACAGAGTAAATTAACTGTCAGATTTGAACTAATAATCTATATATATATATATGTAATAGATAACCCACTCTAAGGTGTGTGGTCATGCTCTGATATACACATGTGTTGGTGTGTGTTTTTGCACACAAGGCCACAGGCTGAGTGCATCAACCACCCAAGGCATGCGTATCTCAGAGTGCGACCCACATTCTAGAGTGGGTTATCTATCTTATAAAATGGCAAAATTGTTTTTGGAGGGGGGTGAAAGTGCAGGTGTGTGGCTGCACGCTGATATATGCATGGTCATGTGATGTGTTTCAACCAACCAGCAGAGACTAATTTTTCCTACATATTTTGTAAATATATATTCATTGCCAAAAACTGTGTTAATGCATCAGTTAGGGCTGCTATTAAAGTGACAAAAGTATGGAAATACGAAGTTAGGGTTTTCAACCCTAGCTCCGCATCCCCCAAAGCAGCCAAAGAGGGAAGGCAATACAAGCAACCACAGACATCCATCATCAAGTAAGACAAAAAACATACAACTCTTTCTATATGACACAAGATACATCCATTATTATGGTCCAGTGCTTCTGTAGCAATGGATAGACATTCAGACTTACACACCACCTAGGAAGTGGGATGCAGCATAGTGCAGTGGTTTAAGTCTCTGATCTGCAAATCTGGAGACCTGGGTTTGACTCCCACAGCCCCCACTTGCATATACTGTGTGACCCTGAGCAAGTCATTTAACTTCCCTGTGCTCCCAGGTTGCACCTGTAAATGAGCCTTCTGCTTAGTGTGCCACTCCTGGTTAAACAATTAAAAAAAAATGTGCAGTAAAAAATTCCCTCATAATCACATCATAAATAAGGAATAACACATGAAAGGGTGCGTGATAATGCTACATTGTCATACAGCTCAGGTAAGTTTTGAGGTATTAGCTGCATCTGAGTGTCTTCAATCAGCTGGAAAGTGTGGTTTATGATTTCCATAGGATCACACTGTAAATTGTAAGCTAGCAATACCACACAACATGGTGTGCAGCAATGCTAAATTGCTGCATGCCCCACATGGGTTGTGAGGAACAAGGTGCAGCCAGGTGCCTTGAACCACCTGGCAAGTTTGGTATATGATTCCAATGGGATCACATTATAAATTTTAAGTTAGCAATACCACACAGCAGGGTGTGTGGCAATGCTAAATTGCTGGATGTCCCAGCTGGCTTGTGAGGCATGAGGTGCTCCTGATACTCGCTACAACACATCTGAAGTGTGGCATATTATTCTTAATGTATCACATTTTTTATTATAAGTAAGCAATAACACATAACAGAGTGTGCAGCAATGCTAAATTACTGCATGCCTCAACTTGGTTGTGAGGCATGAGGCACATCCAAGTGACATGATCACTTGGGAAGTGCAGATGTCTTCACTCAGTTGATGAAGGCACCTATGCTGCCACAAAGGCAAAAGGCCCAAAGGGTCCTGCACTCCCATGCCCACATGGATGATTGCATACACATGCCGAATGCCTTCAGCCACCTGCACCATGTCTATCCATGGCCACAGAAGAGCTGGACCATGATAATAGATGTCTCATGTGTCATGTGGAAAAAGTTGTATGTTGTTTGTCTTATCTGATGATGGATGTTTGTGGTTGATTGTGTTGCCTTTCCCCCTTCAGCTGCTAAGGGGGAATGAGGAGTTTGGGTTGAAAACCCTAACACTGAATTTCGATACTTTTGTCACTTTAATAGCAACCCTAACTGATGCATTAACATAGTTTTTTGCATTGAATTTCCTTACTTTTTGAGATAGTGTAATTGTAGCCTTATTTGCATGAGGGAATGCAGGGCTCACACTCATACAGCATATAGTTTTTGAGATAGAGTAATCATATCCTTATTTGCCCCATCCCTCCATAAATGCATATATGTAGGTAGCTATGGAAGGGCCCTGGGCATCCATTTATAGGAAAACACTAACCAAATTGTCAGCATAGTCATCTTATTACCACAACTCATGTACCCTGTACTGAGAATTTTCGAATCCTCACCAAAACATAGTTCCACGCAATTGCAATGCCATTCCACACCACAGGTGCGAAAGACATTTTGATCAGGATTTGAAAAATGACAGCTGGAACATACATAAGGTAGGTAATAACAAGTCTATGTTGAAAATTTGGGGTAAAAATATTTAATGTTTCTGAACTTACAAGTGTGCATAGCGAAACTGCAACAAATGGTTATAACTCTGCCATTTTAATATATTTTGACCCAAAATTTTCAACATAGCCATCTTATGACTCCAACTCATGAACAAGGTCAGGAACAAATTGCTAAAACTCACCAAAAGGTAAATTTACCAACCGATTGTGAAATCATCTTTTGGGTGGGAGTTGCATAATGACAATCATATTGGTCATGAGGTGGGTTCCCCAAAAGGCCATGTAGAAAATGTGGTGTCAAAATGTCCAGAAATGGCTTGAGTTATGCATTAAAGTTGAACCCCCCCATTGAAATACACTGAACCATATTGACCTTAGTTTCTCAGACTGCAGTCACCTGTTCCAGCAGCAAGACATATCTTCGATCAGGAGAATGGATCTTGAATCTGGAACCTGGGAGGGTGTGTGGGGGTGTACTGGGGGTGTGGTGTTGTGGGTGCTGAGTGGGAGGTAGGGGGGCTGATCAGCGAAGGACCTTTTATGGCAGCCCCCAAAATCAAGGGATGGTTTTCTTCTTTGCAGGAAGGGATGGGGGGGGGCACTAGACACCAGGGACATAAACATCAGTATCAGGATGGTAATTAGAGAATGGGGGAGGGGGATTACTGGACTACCAATGATATACCACTGGAATACCAGGGAAGTAATTTATTTTGCTACAGGGACAGCAATTGGACCATGGTGTAGGGTGCAGGGATCCTTTAGAACATATTGGGGATCGTAGGGTTGGTCATTGCTGAAACAGTTGTCTACTCAAACTGTGCCACATCACCCATCCCCAAAACAAAAAGTAGTAACTGTTCCTGTGAGAAAAATCTTCACACATCTTCTGTTTGTTAATATTTTTCATTTCAGTGGAACAAAGAGAAACAAAATTCAGTGAGAGACAAGTAAATAACGCCCTTTTAGGAAAAATAATTTTGTTAGTTTAAAGCCCGATGTAGAGAGTCAGCACTTCAGGCTGTCATCCTTTCTGCGAACACTCGCTTTGTGTAGTTTTTGTTACTTTATATTAATAAGGAGGTTTATTCTTATGTGATGTTTGAGCAAGAGTGTTTCTTAGGATTGCAGCTTCTTTGCCACCCTATTACTGCCTAGAAAAATGGCTCAGTACATATTAGCTCAGTGTTTGCACTCAGGGTATCAGTAAAGAAATAATGCTCAACAGGGTGGGTGTTATGCTGGGATAACATCCTATCTCGGGCGGTGGGGCCCGAGGCCACAGGTGTTATGCTGGGATGTTATCCCAGCATAACACTTTCCCTGGAGGGCATTATTCCTATTATACAATGGCTTGTTATATACAGAATACAAAAACAATAATTTTAAAGAATGTTGTTGTTCGTGTAAAAATATATTTGTTTCTTAAGAGAAGATGCAAATAATGCAGATGCAAATGATGCAGATATAAATATTCAGCTGGTATGTTATGCCACGATAACACCCCTGCCATGGTGGCCAACTGACCAATCAGAAGCTATGATTCTTTCTTGCCATTATATAATACAGTTTTAACATGGCCTTCCTCCTTCACTCTCAATCAGAGTGCTAGCTTTTGAAAATAAAAGTAAAAAGAAACCTGTGTCATGAGTTTTCTTGTACTCTCTGAATCTTCAACTGCTATATTAGTTGTAGGAAGTTCAGTGTCTCCCTTTTATTCTCTAAACAAATAACAGGCTGTTACAAGAGATTCCTATATTGTAGATTGTTGTTGTGTCTGAGGTGGAGAAAACCAATCTAAAACACACTTGCTTGTGCACCGCTACATTTCAACTAAATGTTCTCAGTTCACCCTGCTCTGATTTCTCCATTCAGTGTGAGTTACATCTTTTTTTAAAAAAAAGAAAGGAATCTTTCTATTTTGTTTAGTTTCTTGATTAGTTTATTTGTGTTACAATACTGATGTTAGCACTTGTTTGAACTGATAGACAGAGAAGTAAGCCCGTCAGTACTTGGAGACAAGTCGCAAACTAAATTATGGAGTGAACCATTTGATTCACACTAATGGCCTGGATGTGGATCTTGGACCAATGATCTCATCATTTGCACCTACAGTAATTAACACTTATCCACTGTCCTTAATCAAAACCTTTTCTGAACCAGTATCCAGTCTAGAAGGGTACTGGTTCCTGTTCTATAATTTGTTCGAGTAGGTAGGTCGACTAGCTGATGGAAGTTGATAGACGAGGTAACACCCTTGAAGGTGGACGAGTCAAGTGTCTGACACTTAGGGCTGTTGTCTTGATTAGTGTGAGTTGGCTAATTTGCACTTATTGACTCCTTGTTAGGTGCTACTTGTGTCCAGACAGCCAATATAGTTTGGTATATTGGGGGTTTACAGTAGGGGGGCCTATGAGATGGGTTTGGGAAAATCAATTTTGTCCACACTAAGTGGCTGTCTGTACAAAGCATGTCCAGTGTAACTGATGCATGCTGTTTAACTAATCATTTATGTATGTTGTTCTGTAAGATAGGCTGAGAATGTGATGTGAGAGGTTTTGGAAATATGCAATGGTTTAATTGGAGAAAAAAATTAGAACTTCAGTTTAGACACCACACCAGAGTCATTGTCATCTTCTTTCCATCACCCTTTTAAAAGGGATGCCATTGAAAGGCATGCATCTTATTTCAATATGTGAATGCTATCTTGTATGACAATCTAAATTGGTTTTCACTACTGGTGTAAGTACTGTAAAAATGCATTTTTTCAACATGCAAGAGCAAACATTTTATTGACATGCAAATGTTATAACGATAACTGAAATTTCAGTTGAATGACCAAAGGAAAAAAACAATAGATGCTCAAGGATAGCAGCTTTACTGATTACATCCCTCAGAAGCTGTTACACTGTTTAGATTTCATATTTTATTAAAAATCTTAACCATTAAATTGCAATCAATTTAGAAAATGTCAAAACCATTAAGAGACACTTTTTAACTGTTTTACATTTTTACAACAAAGTGCATATTGTAACTTATCCACGACAGTCATATAGTTGTTTTATATAGATTTTAATAATTGGGCACTACCTGACTGTGTGGATTTAAATTACAAACTATTAAGATGGAACAAAACCATATTACTGTAAACTATATAACATTTTTAGTTATACATTTCATGGTTAGCAGTGACATACAACATGACTGCAGTAATTCACAGAAATGCTGACCCTTCCATCAGAACAGTAGCAAAACTGTACTGCACAGAGCTACAGTGTAATTGCACTGAACCTCTTTACTGAATAATGGTTATACGATCATGCTGTATACTGCTGTGCCAACTGATGAAAACAATGGTGCTTGTGACACCATGTGGCTCAATACTAGTGCCTGTGCCATGCAAAACTGTAATATAATTTCTCATGCTCCAACATGTCTAAGTGCCAGGGTGCAGAGGCTCCCAATGGGCATGTCATTGCTGCAACAGAACTCTTCTGTAAGCACGTGCCACATGATCACATAGACAATAATTGTTGTGCAACTGTGTGTTATGGATTTTTTTTTCACATCCAAGGTGTGTGATGACCCACAAACCTCAAGAGCAAAGCTCAGGAGGTTTATGAGGTCATCACACACCAAGGATGTATAAAGAAATCCTTAACATAACAGTTGCATAGTAAATATTTTTATAATTACTGGTGCAGGGAGTGTTTTTCCTTCAACACTTGACAAAGTGGAGCACTGCTGTCAGACAGAGAGAGAGAGGACCAAAGTGATAGTAATCAATCACTGCGCTCCGCTTGTGATCAGAGAGGCTGTCTCCAAAATCTGCATCTGACTCTTAACAACAGCAGGATCATCCAGATAGATTTTATTTGTAAAGGATCTACCAGATAGATTTTATTTGTAGAGGCATGGTCAACCAGATTAACAGAAAGAAGAAATTAGTCCCTTGCCTATGAAGAGGGTGAGAGGCAAGCATGGGCAATGACTGTGGGTCCTGGGAAATGAAAAAATGGAGCCATCATTTTTTTATGTGCTCGGCCTACCCACACACAGATTGACAACCAGTGAGGTAGTACGCTACAAATGAGGGACACCAAAGCCCAAAAGAAAGTTTTGTGAATACTGTAATAACTCGATTTTGGGTTATTATGGTGTTTTAAAGATCCTTGTAATCAGTGTGATAAAGGGGGTCACCAGTACTTATAATATGGTAGTTATGGAGTGTAATTGTGCTGAATGGTCAAGCATACAAATAGTATTTATTGTGATATGATTCTACTGTGAACTGGAAAATATACTTTGCATTTAACCAATTAAACCAATGTACGTAAATAACAATTTGTTTTGCAAACATATCTTATAGGAACCAAAACATTACAAGAAGACAATTAGATCCAGAAGCAAATGATTTGATATGTTTTAATGGACCAACATAGATGTAACAACAAGAACAAAGTGCTCTAGCTTTCGGACCAACCAGTCCTTCTTCAGAAGCTCATGGCAGTTGTTTAGAAAATACAATACTTATAACAGCTAGATAATGCAGAGAAAAACAGAAAAAAGTCCCCATTGGTTTAAAATACTCATTTAAAAAAAAAAAAAAAAAAACAGAGAAGTTTAACAGTACAATACTGCCCTCAGTCCGAAAGAACCTTGGGTTCAGATGTGCTTGGTGCAACACACATACAAAGAATCCTACTGCACATAAATTTAATTGACATAAGATAACACTGCTGAAGCAGATAACTCCCAAATCAAGCCATGAGTGTCACAGTCAGTATAAGGATGTGAGTACTGAAAGGCAACCCCCACCCAGCTTAAAAACAAACTAAGATAGTTATATACATACATACATAATGGTCCTTCAGAGAGGTGACCAACAAGCCACCCTCATATGTCTCAGATTGTATTCCCCGGAGTGTGTTAGGCACCAACACTCTAAGGAGCTATTTCCTAATTGCCCTCCAAGTTCCAAGGGTCAACACTCGTTTCGGCAAAGCTGCTCTAAGCTTCTCTTTACCCACATTGTGGAATGGTTTACTAAGGAACTTGAAGCTGAGCTGCCCTGTTAGCCTGAATATCTTCAAGGCACTCTATGATCGCTACATGAAAGCACCTTGCAAATGTTTTCCTCAAGGCTAGCCCACTAATTCTGGAACTCCCCCTTTCCATCCTGATGTTCACCATGTTTCTACCCCTGGCTCTCACTCTTTCCCTATTAACTCTTACTGCTGCACCCACCTTTCCCTGTCGACTCCAGCCTGGCTAAAGTCCCACCCCATCCATAGTAGTGTCCCAATTATCTACCCCTCCTCCATCATTATCATAATAAACAAGTACAAGACAGCCATCGTCACTTTCTGTGGTTTTAGCCCAATTTTTCCCCCAGTCATCGATAATATATCCCTCCTCTTCTTTACCTTTCTAACCTGCCACCCCATACGTGGCCTCTTTCCCCTATATGTGTAGTTTCAGGCTGCATCACTCAAAAGATCTCTGCTTATAACCCCTGTATGCCTATGGTTGATTGTACATCTGCTGACTTCTTCAATTGTAAAATAATGCTTTTTTTATTTATTTCAATCCTTGTACTGTATTGTATACACTATATATATGCTTTTTCTTCCTTGTATATTATTGCTTTTTGTATACCTGTTTCTGTACTGTACTTTGATGTATTCATGACCAGGTCCACCTTGCAAATGAGCCTTGCTCAATGGTGTCTGCCTGGATAAATACAGATTTTGATTGATTGACATACATACATATTGATAAAAACTACATTTGATACAGTAGATTGTTTACAGCTTTGGTACATTTCTTTAGTTGGCATAAATTTGTTTGAATTTATTCAGTGTTCATCTTTTAACACTTTGGATTCAGTTACTTTATACTTACTGTCAGTTAATTGATGTTTATTTATTCTCTCCCCCACAATGTACCTCAATGTACCATTTGATGCCTGAATGCTATTCTCATTACCACCACAACCATAGCCTTAATTAAAGGCTCCCATATTTGTTAAATAGTCATCAGTAGAACAATTTGCATTTTGCTGAATTGTCTCCAGATTCATACAGGATAATAAATTATTAACTCAATGGGCTAAGGAGGGGGGAACCAGTACTTGTCCATTCTTGTATTAGGGTTTTTTAAGGCATTAATTAGATCAATTGCCCACAATTTGTGTTAAACCCTCTGATTACTTCAAGCAATGTCCACTCACAGTAAAAGCTCCAGAAAATTGCCAGTGCAGAACTCTTAACATGATTTCATGGACGTCATGACAAAAAGATGCTATCTTACCACATAATGGTGTCATATGTAAGAAGGCAGAAGGCCCCTCTTTTGTCTTGCACTTAGGGCAGATCTCACTCTTCTCTGGATCTAGTGTAGTCAGTTTCATTGGTGTGTACCAGGTCCCCTTTGTTAGCTAACATTTTCACAATGTGACATGGAAATCATGGCCTTGGCAAAAGCTGTTCCCTTAGATTTAGAGTTGAAGCATGCTTCTGCCCATTTACACCCCCAGTTTTTTTTCTGTAGATGATTAATTTAATTCTCATTAATTTGCATCTCTTGCATTAACAATAAACCTGATGCTGTATCTTGACACAGTTCAACACCATTATACATTTGACTGATATTTTCATTCCATTTATATTCCAAGTAACTTGCGCGTACTGTAGATCATAGCTCATCCCCACCACTGAGCGTGTTAGAACTTTTCCACCTGTAATGTAACATATAAGAACTTCAGTATGCATGCTTACAGTATAAAGAATATACTGCAAACCCACAAACTATTTTTCCCAACTGTTGTGTCACCTGTCCCCCTATAATGAGCAAACCATCCCCATGCTTTGCAGAACAATTGTGAGATATGTAAGATACGTAAGAAGCATGGGAAGATGGGGACTGAGTTACAGTTGACAGTGTTGGAATATGACATTAGTGCCAACAGTACTGAAATAAGTAAATGTTGAGTTCCTCAAATTCAACAAATATGCTAAACCAGGACTCTTAAAATGAGAACAATCTGAAATGAAATAATGAAATGAAACATGCATAAGTGAACCTTTTTATCTCTCTCACCAAAATCAAGACAGAAAATTAAATGACTGTTCCTTGTGTTTCTTTAGTGCCAGATAGAGTTGAAACTGGAGTATAAACAATAGCGTGAACAGCAATTCAGAACTCTACACTGCTGACAATGGCCCGTTCAGTAATACCAAAACGCAGATAAAGGTAAAGCTTAGTTCTCACCAAGTAATGGAAATGGAAGTGTGAACTGAAATACCACAGGCTGGGTCGGGGGCCGAGAAGTGGTAGGCAGTGGAAATCATTGAAATCTACATAGCCTGTGGCAGTCTGTGACAAATTGAGATACTGTACCTTCTAAGCACTGCGTGCTGTGATGGGAAGATGGTGAGTGAGCTGCAGCTAACAGTGTGGAATGCGGCATTAGTGCAGACAGTATTGAAATAAGTGGAGGCTCCCAAAACAATTCAAACTGTCATAGACCTTTACTGTTTGAAGTCTTTACAGTTTGAGCTGTAATGTTCAAACTGTTAAGAACTTTTTATAGTTATTTTCTGATCGATTGATTCTAACTAAGCAAGTGACAGGGGCAATATGATTCTCTCCCCCAAAGCACATACTTCTAAATAATAACACAATAATGTTACTAAGCATGTGACTGAGACCTAAATACATGTCTTAGTCATTCCTAAGCAAGCAGGATTTCTTTAGAAATCAATTTTTGAAAGAAACAAAAACAAGATTGCAGAAGCACAAACAATATTTTTCTGAGCATGAACAGTAAATCCTTAACAATAAACAGTTCAGTTTTCATTTATCTGCCTGTCTGGTGGCTATTGCAAAAACAATTATAATTCAAAAATGGTGAGATATCTTCTCACCACATTACCCAAAGGCACACCTTTGGTGCAGACCCATTATAACTGAAATTTCAAGAAAAACATTCATTTCATCTGGGCTGTAGATGAGAGCAAAAAATCTCATGTTTACCAATGGGAAAAAGGTGTTTTTTTCTGGGTTTTTTTTATCACTTTATGTCTCAAAAGCCATACAGGATAACATCACAAAGCTTACCATATCTTGAGACACTGGCATGCCAAATATTGGGCTATTTCACCAAAAAATGCCAAAGTTATTAAGGTACAAAATGTTGAATTTAACATAGAAGTCCAAATACAACCCTAACTAAAGGGGTGAGACCACACCTCTATAATATATATATAGTAGAGGCAAAAAACTCCATTTAATGCATTAGTTAGGGTTCTTCCACAGTGACAAAAGTGAGGAAATTCGGTGTTAGGGTTGAAAGCCCCCCTTGGACACCTCTGCCCACACCCCCAACCGGCATCGGGGTGCGCGTTGGGCTTGCTGGCCCTAACTCTCACCCCATCAGATGTGTGAAGAAGCAGACATATAGGAGAATGGGGTGAGAGTTAGAACCAAGAACCCCAACATGCACCCCGATGCAGGTTGGGGGTGTGGGTGGGGGGTCCAAGGGGGTCTTATAACCCTAACACGAAGCCCTCACTGTCACTGTGAAGAACTAACTAATGCGATAAATATTTTTGCCTCTAATTCCTTCTTTTGAGAATGATAATGAGAAATAGTGAATGTATTGTGGCAGGGAGCACAGGGGCCTCGGGCCCCACTCCCGCCATGTGATTCTTGTCACATAGTAACATACTGCCCACAAACGCAAATGGTAATGCGCATGGTGATGCAAAGCAAAACAGAAAGATAAACAGTACTGTAGACACAAATGGTAAAAATAATGCAAACGCAAGCACAAATGAAAACGTAATGGGTAACGCACATGGTGACGTAGATGGGAACAGTAAGTGAAACGGCAATGGAACTGCAAGCAGAAGCAGTAAGGTTAACAGTAATGTAAGTGCAGAGGCTGGTTTTCCACAAAAGTTGCATAGAGAAAGACAGTGAGTACAAAGAATGTATGCATAATAATGGGTCTCGGAGCAGAAAATGAGGAGTTGGAATATTAAATTGTTATATCTCAGGAACCGTACGATGTAAAAAAAAAATTTAAAAGTCATATGATTTATGACTTTCCTGACTAGTTTTATACTTAGCCTCTGTTAGGGGGCTAAGTATTTTTCTGACGAAAAGTCCATATCTAGTACCGTTTCCAAGATACGGGCCCTGAAAGGCGTGGCGAATGCCGTAATATTATCCTATGGGAAAAAAAGAGAAGTTCCGAGTGCCATAACTTTGGCTCTCTGTAATATTTTTCACCAAACCACTGAAATGCACATCTGTGGGATGTTGGCTTTCTTCCCTCCAAATTTCAGCCCAAAAGACCAAACTGTTATTTTGCAGCAGGGAGGCAAATGATGCCTGTAATGCAGCGGACACCATAATGTTATCCTCTGGGAAAAAGCATCAACTTTGGAGTACCGTAACTTTTCCACCCTGCAATATATTTTCACTGAAACAGTGAAAGAAAAATCTGTGAGTTGTTGTCTGCATTCCCTTCAAATTTCAGTCCAAAAGACTAAACCGTTCTTTTGCAGCATGGTGGCAAAGAAGTGCTGTCATTTTCCCACAGCCTGGAAAAGTACTGTCGAACTTTGCGCAAGCTTTCGCAAATTCATTCGACAGTGTCACAAATGTAAAAGTACTTTGTGAAAGTAATTTTTCCAGAAATTTGGAAAACATATTTCTGGGATGTTTTAGCCCAAAATAAAGACATGCCTAGCATCCTCACGGTCCGACTAGGTGAATACAAAAAGAATTAGGTTGCTAGAGGGTCCCAAATTTAAATGCCAAGCATTTTTCTGATGACCAACTGAAAACAAAATGGTGGATTTGTGACGGTAAAAGGGTCATTTGCGACAGTAAAAATGCATTTGCGACACTGTCGAACTTTTTGTTAACTTTTCCCATTGACTTATAATGGGAAATTGTTTTTTGAATAACTTTTGAACCGTTTAATATTTTTTCATGAAATCTTCAAAAGGCACATCAGGGACCCTGGCCACATGTTCTCTGAAGATTTTGGAACAGTCGTGCAAACCGTGCGACCTGTAGGTGCGACCGTAGAATTCCAGAAAAAGCGTAAATGCACACGCAAATCACGCTTAATAACTCCGCAGCCATGTATCCAACTGGTACGAAACTTGGCAGATCCCAAGATATATGAGTCTTGATCATGTATTCCAAATTTCAGGCAAATCCATCAAATGGTTGAAAAGTTATTAAGGTGCAAAATTTGGGTTTAACATGTAAATGGTTCCTTAACACTAACTAGGGTAGCACTACTGTGCTACCATAATATATATATATATATATATATATAGAGGCAAAAACTCCATTTAATGCATTAGTTAGGTTGTTCCACAGCGACAAAAGTGAAATTAGCTGTTGGGTTGAAAACCCTGGACCCCACCCCAACCGGCATTGGGGTGTGCATTGGGATCATCAGCCCTAACTCTCACCCGTGACATGTGTAAAGCAGCAGAAGTATGGGAGAATGGGGTGAGAGTTAGACCACAAATCCCACGCGCACCCCAATGCCGGTTGGGGGTGGTGGGGGATCAAGGGGTTTTCAACCCTAACACTGAATTTCCTCACTTTGTCGCTGTGGAACAACCCTAATACGCATTAAACAGAGTTTTTTGCCTCTAATTTCCCTTCTTTTTGAGAATGATAACGAGAAATAGTGAATGTAATGCAGCGGCGGGAGCGCAGGGCCCGAACGGGAGTGCGGGGCCCTTTGGGCCCAACGCTCCCGCCACATGATGTGTTGTGGCATACTAACAGGGACAGCAACGCAAACAGAAATGCTAACAGTGGCGCACATGGTAACACAAGCACGAATGAGAACAGAAAGGGTAACGCACATGGTGGCGTAGACAGGAATGGTCTGCCACGTGATGTGTTGTCACATAGTAACATGGTGCCTGCAAACAGAAATGTCAATGGGCATGGTGATGTAAAGTGAAACAGTAAGAGAAACAGTACTGTAGACAGAAATGGCAAAAAATAACAGAAACGAAGGAGCAAATGAAAACGCAAAGGATAATGCACATGGTGGCGCAGACGTCAATGGTAAGTGAAACCGGTATGGATCCGCAAGCGGAAAGGGCAACAGTAACAGTAATGAAAGCGCACAGGCTGGTTTTCCCCAAAACCTGCATTGAGAAAGACAGTGAGTACAAATAATGTATGCAAAATAATGAGTATCGGCGCAGAAAATGAGATCTTGGAATACTAAATACATTATATCTCAGGAACCATACGACATAGAAAAAAACTTTAAAAGTCATATTATTTACAACTGTCCTGGCTAATTTGAATCTTAGCCCCATGAAGGGGCTAAGAAGTTTTCCTACGAAAAGTCCGTATCTCACACCGTTTCCGAGATACGGGCCCTGAAAGGCGCGGCGAATGCCGTAATGTTATCCTATGGGAAAAAAAGGAAAGTTCAGAGTGCCATAACTTTGCCTCCCTGTAATGTTTTTTCACCAAACTACTGAAAGGCACATCTGTGGACTGTTGGCTGTCTTCCCTCCAAATTTCAGGAAAAAAGACCAAACCGTTATTTTGCAGCAGGGCTCCAAATGATTTCTGTTAAGTGTCGGGCGCCGTAATGTTATCCTATGAGAAAAACTGTCAATTTTGGAGTGCCGTAACTTTGCCGCCATGTGATATTTTTTCACCAAACTACTGAAAGGCACATCTGTGTACTGTTGGCTGTCTTCCCTCCAAATTTCAGGAAAAAAGACCAAACCATTATTTTGCAGCAGGGTGCCAAAGGATTCCTGTAATGCTTCGGGTGCCGTAATGTTATCCTATGGGAAAAACTGTCAACTTTGGAGTACCATAACTTTGCCACCGTGTAATATTTTTTCAATACAGCACTGAAAGGCACATCTGTGAGATGTCGGCTGCGTTCCCTCCAAATTTCAGCCCAAAACTCCCAACGGTTATTTTGCAGTGCAGTGCCAAAGAATTGCTGTCATTTTCCCACAGACTAGAAAAATTACTGACCTACTTATGAAAAGCTGCAAAATTTTCATACACTTTCGTGAGCACGAAAAGTAATTTGTGAAAGTATTTTTCCAGAAATTTGAAAACATATTTCTGGGGTGTTTTACCAAAATAAAAGACATGGCAAGCATCCTCAGGGCCCGACTAGTGAATACAAAAAAATTAGGCTGCTAGAGGGTCCCAAATTTAAATGCCAACCATTTTCTGATCACCAACTGAAAACAAAATGGCAGATTTAAAGTAACAGGCCCATTTATGAAAGTAAAATGCATTGCATGAAAGTGTTGAACTTTTGTTAACTTTTCCCATTGACTTATAATGGGAAACTGTTTTGAATAACTTTTGAACCGTTTAATATTTTTTCATGAAATCTTCGAAGGCACATCAGGGACCCTGGCTCACGTTCCTGAAGATTTTGGGCCAGTCACAAACCGTACTACGTGTAGGCGCGACCACAGAATTCCAGAAAGCGTGAAGCTGCGACAGATCACACTTAATAACTCCGCAGCCGTATGATATCTGACCAGTACGAAACTTGGCAGATCCCAAGGCCTATAGTTCTTGATCATAAATTCCAAATTTCAGGCAAATCCATCAAATGGTTGCAAAGTTATTAAGGTGCAAAGATTGGGGTTTAACATAGAAATGGTTCCTCAACCCTAACTATGGTAGCACTACCGTGCTACCATAATATATAAAATGGGGAGAACCTGGGCCTCAAAATCCAGTGTTCTGATTGCATAAAACACATCACATGACCATGTGTATATCAGAGTGAGACCACACACCTCCACTTTTACCCACCTCCAGAACAATTTTGCCATTTTATAAGATAGGTAAGCTACTCGGAAGCGTGCGGTCGCACCCTGATATACACACGTCTTGGGTGGTTGAAGCACACCAAGGCATGCGTATATCAGTGCGACCGCACACCTCAGAGTGGCTTATCTATTACATATATATGTAGATTGTTTTATTTGGTTTTGTAGTGATAAGACACATGCATATCATTGTAGCATAGACTGGTGATGAAGACAAGATCCCAGCAGGGCTAGCTGCTTGTAACCTCTGGCCCTAATAGTATTAGTATTGCTTATGCAGGACTTACGGTGTCATCATCCCTACAGAGGGCTGCCTGACTCTACCGCTCCCTGCATCCCTCCCATTCCTCCTGCTAATTAACAATTTTATACTTTACAAACTTCAAAGCTAATTGCAGGAGATCATTTGAGAAGACGAAGGGAATGGACGTTTCTAATTGATTTGCAGCTCTACCGGATGATCCCGATGGGATAGAAATAGAAATCTCAGACTCGGGTACCTTGGCCCACTCTCAGTACTCAGCAAGTGAAAACCCAACTCCTAAAAGGGGATCTCGACTCAAGGGCAAAGCAAAATCTGCCACTGTTTCAGGTCACCAACAGCTCAACTCAACGCTTGATAGCAAATCAGATAAAATTCTTAACAAACTCGAGGATATTAAATCGGAAGTCAGAACAATTAAAGAAACAATTTTGGAAATGCGTACAGATATGCAGAATATGAAGCTGAGAATAAGTACATTGGAACACGATCATACGAATGCCTCCTCTCAGAAAGCTCAACTACAGGGCCAAATGAAACAAATTACACAAATCTGTAAAGCCATCTCGGAGAGACAGGAGGACTCTGATAACCAGAATCGTAGAAATAACATACGCATTTATGCACTGCCAGAAGGAGCTGAGGGAAAATATATCACTGATTTTGTTGAGACACTCCCTCGAACATCCCTGATGTTAGATACTGATTCCCCTATAGAATTCAAGAGAGTTCATCTGGCATTAGGCTCTAAGCCTAACACCACCACAGCCAGGCATAAATCAGTGATAGCTCATTTTCTCAGATATACCACTAAAGAGGCAATCCTTAAAAAAGCATGGGCTCAAAAGAAAGTATTTTATGGCACAACCAGAATATTTTTTGATTATAAATATGCACTGCAAATGCTTAAAAGACATCGAAGTTATATCCCATTATTTCAGATCCTACACCAAAATAAACTGACCTTCAGAACGTCTTATCCAGCTCTGCTTGTGGTACAATATCTGAGTGGCCAAATGACTTATGACTTGCCATCAGAGGCCTTCAAGGATTTTTAGCAGAGAGGACTCCCGATGCCTAGTAGAACGGAATTCCACAAGAACTTCCTCGCCTCTTCCCCTAATTACTCTAATACGAGAGACCCTCAATTGCAGCAGGCCCTGGACTTTCTCAAATAGTTCACATACTGAGGGGCTTCATTGGAGTGAGAGCACCTTCTTATTGCAATCCAGCTACAGTATACCCTATCTGAGTGAGTAATCCCCTGTTTGAATGTAAGGAATGGCTTGTTACCTGGTCTGCCCCTGTCCGGTAAGTTTCTGAAGCATCCGCACTGGCCGTGGTATTCTGGGTGTGCGGGGGTGGTCTCTACTTTCTCCCAGTCCTCTCTGAATTCTTAGAGGAGCAAGATTTTATCATCCCTGGGGAGAGAGCTCCTGGGATCTTGGTATATTGGATCCCCGAATAGCTGACCTCGGGGATATCCCTTTTGGATTTGGTACTGACAAACAGGGAGAGCGCCCTTCCCCCGTTGCGACTGGCTCTAGGGATGGAATCTTATACATGCAATTTTATCCTACTCTCCCTCTACTTGTTCAACAGTGAGGGGAGAGCCTAAATTAACTGCTGTACCTAAATATTAATAAGTGACCAAAAGAACCCCGCATATAGCTTGAGGGCTGTTGGAGTTGAGACGTAGGCCTCACCCAAATCCCTCTAGACTTGGGTCTATATGGAGGAAGATATCAAAGGCATGGGACTGGTTCTGCAGCCTGGTTGTGGAGTGGGGTGAGAGGGCGCTCCTAGAAAAAGGAGCCAAATAATTGATTACAATATTTTAATAATAAGGATGGCCATTAGGGCCGGCTCCCCCTTGGGGCTCCTTCCCTTGAGACAGATTGCTGCTAATTGACTAAAAGGAGACTGGCCTGGGTGGAGGTGGAGCTGTTTACCTCCTGCCTGCTCACGTAGGGCCTGACCAGATGCAGGGAGAGATTCAGGGACCAAAACAACATGGGTGGCTGGGGCGAGTTCTCTCTCTTGGACAGTCAGGGATGCAACTCTGAAGATGGGCCAGAGAACAGGCAGGTCCAGAGGAGAGCTCAAGACATTTAATATTCTGACATATCATTATCAGGGGCATTTACTGATCCTAAAGGAAAGGATTAGGACCCATAGACCTCTCACCCTTTTTGGCATGTTGAATCATTGTCCAAATCCTGATGATACTATTGGGACAGTTTAATTTAAGAGACTTCTATATATTTGTTCTGACTTTTAAGAGGTTCACTATCCCCCTTTTTGGGGGGACAGTGATAATATCAAGATATCATTCCCCATAATAAGTATACATTTTAGTGAATGCCTTTTTTTTTAAGGAGGGAGCCAGAGAACCACAGCCTGGGAACTACACCTTAGAGTTTCTTCTCTTTCCCTATAGCTTCCAAGATGGATAGCTCCCCATTTTATAAGTTTTTGACCCTTTTTGTTTTAAATACCACCCTCCATACCCTTCAGTTTTGGGTCAATGTACTCGAAGAGAGCCCACTCTTGCACGTATGTGCATTGCTTTGTAGGCAGTTTTATCTGCCTAATATAGGCAGATTTAAAACAACCACCTACAATTTGGAAGTCACTTATGTAAATAGGTTGTTATCTTTTCCTTCCCTGTTCCCCCGTTGGGTTGGAGTTGAGGTTTCTCTTAAAAAGTATCCAGGTTTGGGATTACCTATCTATTAATACTGGACAAGACGGAGTTTGGGGGTGGGGTGGGGGTCAGGGAAACCATGAGGCATGGAATTATATTACCCGTAATTTCATATGAATGGGTAAGACACTGAAGCTTCTGTCACATAATGTGAACTGGCTGACTGGACCAGTGAAAAGGTATAGAACAAGTAAAGCACTCAAAAAAGTTTAATGCAGAAATAGTTTTACTACAGGAGACCCACTTAGTCTCCAGAGAGCACCAAAAATTACTTAGATTTGGACAGATTCATGAGTCAGCATACCATACGGGACATCGTAGAGGGGTGGTGATGCTGATATCCAAAAGTTCAGCTTTTGTAGTATCTGATTACTATTCAGACTCAGAGGGACATCTGGTGGTGGTGGTCGGGACACTGGGGAACAGACAATATACTATAGCAAATATATACATTCCACCTGGGACAGATGCCTCATCCATTCAAAAATTATTTGAAAAAATCCTCCTTATTAAGAAGGGAGTCTTGATTGTGGGAGGAGACTATAATTGCCTCCTTAATCTATCTAAGGACACTTCAGCTCCTAGACCCCCCGACACAGTCTTTAGGTCAGCGTCACTTGAGAAGATTAATAAGGAAATTAGGCTTGGTAGACTCATGGCAATATATACATCCTCAAACCAGAAAATTTACTTTTTATTCACATGCTCATAAACACTATTCGCGCTTAGATTACATCTCTGTTTCAAAGGAACACGACGTACTGATACAGGGAGCTGAAATCCATAATATTTGTCTATCAGATCATGCCCCAATATTGCTAGAGATGGAATCACAGGGTGAAAAGAAAAACACATACTCATGGCTAAATATACCGGAGATGGCGGGCTACTGGGTGGGGGCAGGGAGCATAGGGTAGCTTTATATGCAGATTATCTTTTGTTATATACTGTATCACCAAACCCGAAGCCTCCCTGCCGATCCTGCATCAAGCTTTGAGATATATTGAGAGAGTTTTGGGCTACAAGATTAACACCCAGAAAACAGAAACATTAAATATAGGCAACTTCCCAGACAAAAGTATACAAGAAAAATTTCCATATAACTGGGAAGGTGATTTGCTGAGATATTTAGGTATACACATTTTTAGGACACCAACACTGACTTACAACAAAAATTACACTGAGATATTTGCACAAATTAAATGAGATTTGGAGACATGGACCCTTCTCCCAATATCCCTGATAAATAGAATTCAGATAGTCTAAGTAAATGTGCTATCCCGCTTACTATATTTACTACAGACAATTCCACAGTCGCTGCTCAAGAGAGATGAGAAGAGATGGAATAGACTGCTATCTAATTTCTTGTGGCAGGGAGGTAAATCTCTGATATCCCTAGATAAACTGTATGCCCCCAAAGAAAGAGGAGGCCTATCACTGCCCAGCTGGTCCGGATATGCGATGGCCACTATGCTAAATCATTTTAGCGAGTGGCTGCACCCAAGAGGGTCTGGTCCACGGTGGCGAGATATAGAACAAGAACTATCAGATATTCAATTAAATGAGTTGACCATTTCTCAGCCCCCCTCTGTGACCAATCTGGATTCGGGGACATTAATTTATATTAGGAGTTACCTCGGAACATGGTCTAGATTCCTATCTCTATCTGCAAACTCATTTGGTGCTCTCTGGGTAGGGGTTCCTTGGAGGAATCGGAAGTTTAATCCATTGGGTGTAGATAAAGGTTTTAATAAATGGTCCTTTCTGGGGCTTTCCCACACATATCAGTTCTATTTAAATGGTATCTTTAAAACCTTTATGCAATTAAGAGAGGAATTCTCTCTCCCGAGTTCAGACTGGTTTCGATATTTCCAAATCAGACACTCTCATGCGACTGTACCATCCTTAACAGTGGACATGGAGGAGACTCCACTATTGTTTACACTCTTAATATTAACACAGGCTGAGACAGATCCCAGACACTTGATTTCCAGATTCTACTGAGCATATATCTCCTCATTTGGTGATCCCTGGAGGAGGGTTGAGGGGATCTGGGAGAGAGAGATGCAGGTGGACCTGTCCAAGAAGGATTGGATGTGGATATGGAAGAGACACCATAAAATAACTAATTCATATAGCTGGTGTGAATTTGCCTGGAAAGTCTCCTCCCATTTTTTTCCATATTCCACATATAACCTCCAAATATCTTCCCTCATGAGATGACTCATGCTGGAGGAAATATGGGGCTCAGAAGGCCACACACTTCCACATTTTCTGGGGGTGCCCCATTCTTAGTGGCTTTTGGAAGGAGGTTGAGAAGTCTTGTAGCAGTCTTGTAGCCGGAACTGACTCCACTCAGTCCAGCCACAGCAATTCTGTTACACTTCCCACCGGATTTTAAAAACAAATCTAAATTATATTTGGCTTTGATTCTATTAACTGTGGATAAGAAAATGATTACTAAATGTTAGCTCTCACCTTCTCCCCCTACTCTCAGGGCTTGGGAAGATCAACTTTATGATATATACTTAATGGAGAGTATGACGGCAAAAATACAGAAAAAATCTACCCTGATACAGGGTTACTGGTCTCCCTGGTGGCTGCAGATCATCACTCATAGACAAGATCTGGTACCTTAGACCTGTATTCTTTCTCCGAGTGTCACCTCTTGCTACACAGCTGCCATGGACAAGGTTATCCTCAGTCAGCCAATTTATATAGTAACTATCCTCATTTCAGGTCTTATATATATAATTCCTCCATGCTTCACACCATGACAGAAAGGTGCCTTCTTCCTTCCCTCCCACTCATTAATTTTTATTGTATAAAGATTAAGCATATATTTATGTCTTGGCAGCTATTTATCAGATATGTATTTGAATGTATACTCTGTACTTTTAATTTGTGTATACTGATGGATTTGCTAAAACTGAATCTCCCATTCCTGGAATAAACAATGGAAAAATAAAGTTTTAAAAAAAAGTATTGCTTATGCAGGCCTTATGACACAGTTGTTTGTTTGCTATGTAGCTGCTATTATTTTACTAGACTAAGCATTTTCTGTACTGTGACCCAAAACTAGTTTTAGCTAGTTTTACTCTTGGTAGAAAATATGTGAAGAGAGAAGTGATAAGCTAACCATCCTCTGTTCGGACCTTCTACCAATGAGAATTCTATGTTTTGTGATTTTACCGTATATGGCACATGGTTACCTAGTAACACACTTTTCTTATCTATGTGTATAAGAATGATACCTAAGCTGTATTTCACTGAGTCTGAATCCAGTTTGGATGATATCATGATATCTGAAGTTCTGTTCCAGACTCCCAGCAGGTATTTGGTTGTATAGTGTGTATTCTGGTAATAAACTGTTCATTTCTTGCCATATCTCTGACTCTGTGTTGTGTTTTGCCATTAGGTCTAGAAATGCCCTAACAGAATGAAAGATCCAGCTAGTAAATATCTTCTAATAATTCTGACAGTGGCAGCCAAAAAATTGTAACCCAGAAATGACTCACTCCAGGGGTTTGTCACCAGAGTGGATAGCAATAGTGAATGGAATTTATAAAATGGAAACAGGGACCAATGGAAGAGATGGGTAATACATGTAATGAATACAGATACAGATTTTATTCTTTAAGAAGAGGTTAATCAGGTCAATAGAAACATAGAAAATTGACAGTAGATAAGGACCACAAAGCCCATCCAGTCTGCCCATAAACCTTACCTGTGTCAGCACCTGCTGACCCTACTCGATCATTGGCTCTCTCCCTCCCTCCCACCTCTAGGGTTCCCTTATGCCTATCCCATGCATGTTTGAATCCCCCCACAGTGTTCGCTCCCACTATCTCTTAGGGCAAGCTGTTCCATGCATCTACCACCCTTTCCATGAAGAAAAACTTCCTACCGTTGCCCTTAACCAGCCCCTCCAATCCTATATTGTGCCCCCTTTGTTCTTGTACCCCACCTATATTGAAATATGTCACCCCCCATTGTACCTTGTTTATGACCTTAAAATATTTGAAAGTTTCTATCATATCTCCACATTGCCACCTCTCTTCCAAAGTATACATATTAAGGACTTTGAATCTCTCCTCATATGTCTTCTGTTGCAAACCCTGTACCATCTTAGTTGCCCTCCTCTGAACTGCACCCAGATACAAAAAGACCTGAGATTACAAAATAGAGGAAGAAAACTCAGGGTATATTTCTGTGTAATGGCAGTTTAATAACTTTGGAACCTTTCAACAGATTTGCACAAAATTTGGTTTGTTCTGTCCTGTGGGATAGATCTCTTGACATACTTGTCATTCTGATCAGATTTGCGGTTTTCATGCTGCGTATAGTAAAAAAGCATAAAAGTCACTTTTTTCACCAATTTTCCCTGTTTATTCCTCATCACACTGTGGCCACGCTGTTTGGAATTTTGGTCTACAATGTTCAGGGTAGAAAGAACTTCATAAAAAGAACAAGCCAGCATCGGTTGGGTGAAAAAATATGAATCCATTCCAATGTTATTTAATTTTGAAATGTCGGGTTCTGAGCATGCTCGGTTCAGTCTTTTGGATAACTGCACAGTTGTGAAAAGGGATTTGGGCTCACAAAAAGGGATTTTGACAGCTCATGAAGAGGGATTTATAAAATACCTCTTTGTGAGAAAAAATTCCCTTTTCGCAAGCTGCTATCTTATTTTACATTTTTGTGCCCAAAGAAACCATTATAACTTGCCCAAGAAATGTCTTCTGTACACATCCAAGTATGGGTTTTGTTCATTAGAACATCCTGCACACTGTGGCTTTGGTTTACTTTAGTTTAGTCAAAAACACTTGTTTTAAATTTAAAATCCTTTCGCAACAGCTTCTGATCCTTTCAAGTATTGCTATCAAAATCCCTTTTATGAGCCGATCCTTTTCATGAACTGTCAAAATCCCTTTTCATGGGATGATGACCTGATGGTCCTACCTTGCAAAACAGGAGTTGCTTACAAAAGTTTTGACAACTAACGTAAAGGGATCGACTCGCGAAAAAGGATTTTGACATCTTGCTAAAATGGATTACTTTTTATAATCCCTTTTTGCGAGCTGTCAGAATCCCTTTTTGCAAGTCAATCCCTTTTCATGAGCTGTCAAACTCTCTTTTTGTGAGTGCATAACCAGATGGCCCTACCTCGCAAAAAGGGATTTTGACAGCTCACGAAAAGGGATTTCTAAACTTCACTGTTTCTTTTACACTTAACTATAAAGAAATGGTTTTGAATTGGCTGAAATTTACAGGGTAGAAAGGGGATGACCCACAGATGTGACTTTTGCTGGTTTGGTGATAACATTTACATTACTTCCATAGTTATAACATTTCAAAGTTTTGAAATTTCTCAAAGGATAACATTGTGGTGAATGCAGTACCTTTCAGTGCCTATATCTGGAAAACAGTTGGAGATGCAGAATTTTTACTAAACACTGCTTAGAGCAACCATGTAAGTTGCTAGGACATAATTAGAACTGTAGTGGATTTTTTTCCAGTATTGCTACATTTACTGAGATATTTTGCCATTTGCATCACAAGGGTTACTTGGAATATCTCTAGGTCTGAACTGAGTCTCTAAACTTATGAGTAGGTGGGAGCGCATGGCCCATGGGGCCCTGTGCTCCCACATATGGGTAGCATTTTGTGGTAATGGGAATGCAGGACCCTCCATTATGCAGTACTGAAACCATGGGGCCCAGAGGTCCCTGAGTTCCCACAGGGAGAAGACAGTTCATTACACTGCCTCTACACTTATGGATGGAAGGGAGCACAAAGCCCTGCAGTCCCAAAAATGGATACCATTATTGTGTGATGGGAACATAATGGGAGTGCAGGAGCCCTCTGGGCCCTGCACTCACACAGGGAGATGCAACTGCAACACACTACAGAGTGATGTGAGCACATGGCCCCCACAAATGTATAAGGGTAAGATTACACTTTCTCAAAAAATAAGGAAATTCATTGCAATAAACTTCATTAATGCATCAGTTAGGGTTGAAGCAACAAAAGTAGGGAAATTAGGTGTTAGGGTTTCAAACCCTAACACACCCCACCCCTACCACCCCACCTCACCCGCACCCTCCATACACCAACAGGTGTTGGGGTGTGCCTTGGGGTCATCATGCCTAACTCTCACCCCATTCTGCTATGTTGTTCCATCTCAGCTTCCTTTCACATGGAATGGGATGAGAGTTAGGGCTGATGACCTCAAAGCACACCCCGATGCCTGTTGGTGTGTGTCAGGTGGGAGTGGGGTTGGGTAGAAAGGGTGTGGGGTGTTAGTGTTCAAACTCTAACACCCCATTTCCCTACTTTTGTTGCTTCAGCCATAACTGATGCATTGACAATGTTTTTTAAATATATACACATATATATATATATATATATATATATATATATATACACACGATAGTGCCCTTATAGTTAGGGTTGGTACAGCCTTTCAATGTTAAATCTCAGTTTTTACACCTTAATAACTATGGGATTTTTCAAAAAAATTGCCCAACAATTTGTATGTGCTGTCATGTTGCCAGTGTTACAAAATGTGAAAAGTTTCACAATGGCAGCTTGTATGGTTTTTGAGATATAAAGTAGTGAAAAAGCCAAAAATCTATGTTTTTCCCCCCAGAATAACATTGGATTTTTTGCCTCTTCTACAACACACACAGAAAGAAGTTTTTCTCTAACATTTTCAGTGATGATGTGGTGTGTGCCAGGAATGTGCCTATAGATGGTTTGGTATAAAAAAATATTACTAGCTTTGAATTATAATGATTTTGTCATAGATGCATGACATGCTGCTTGAATGGTAAATAACATTTACTGTTGGAACAGTAAAGTGCAAATGGTAAATGGCATTTACTGTTAGAACTTTACTGTCCGAACAGTAAATGTTCGAACAGTAAATGCCACTTACTGTTTGAACGTTACTATTTGAATTGTAAATAGCCATTTATGTATTTAAAAGTTTGTGACCAGGAGAGGCACACTAAGCCACAGATTGTTTCCAGGTGCAACCCAGGGGCAAGGAAAGGGGAATATGTATACAGATGTAGACTGACATACAGAACCAGATTAAGCTGTTGGTGGTATTTTAGTGAATGGGAGGAATCTGGCCAAGACACCAGGGAAATTCCCTTACTCTCCTGTAGGGGAAACTCTGGTTGTCAGTCCAGGATTGCCACTTCTCATGATTCCATGGAAAGGATGGATGTGTCTAGAGTAGTGGAGCTGGCCTCCTCCCCTGCCTTGAATTTGTTAGAGGCTATAGAAAACACGATTATTATTGATGAAATGCAAGAGGAAGGTATGGACTCTGAGATCTTTGTAGCTACTGAAGATTTGTCAAATGGCACAGAAAATAATGAACATATAATCACAGACAAGCCTGGGAAAGGGAATGGTGTACTGCAAGCTCATATTGAACACCAAACTGAAAAGTCATTCCTACAATTGGAGGAAGAACAGTTTTTGAAAGAAAAACAAAAAAAAGTTGCAAGCCAGAATTGCCAACCTGAATGCTAGCCCAGTACCTGTCAGAGAAATCCAGTGGTCTGTCCATTCAGATCAGCTTAACAGTGACTCAGCTTCATCAAATGCTTCTACAGCCCCACTGGAGGTTGTGGGGCCCTCTTCATCTGTCAATACAGCTCCATGTTTATCATCCAAAAGTACAGCTGGCAGTTATACCAATCTGATGATCGTGTGCAGAGAGCCATGGAAGATGACATTGGAGACAACACCAGAGAACAAAAAGTCAGACCACAAGTCCAAGAGAAGATTAGATTAGGTCCATAGAGACATTCTGGTGGCAGTGCAGAGGGGAAAGAACTGGAGTGTCCCGCGACCGTGAATGATGCTGGTCGGCAGCACAATACCTTTTCTCACTCTACTAGTCTTAGCTTGGTCCCTCAATCACAAGCAAAGGACATTTCCAATCATAATAATAATATTAATAATAATCTTTATTTTTATCGTACTTTTCAAAGCTAAAGCGCCCAACAAAAGAACAGTCACACAATCATAAAATATCACCACATCATGGTCAACAGACATTTTAAAATGGATAAAGATAACATTCTAAAACTTTCCCACAATTAAATACCATTTCCATCAAGTATCATATGCTTGACTCTATAGCCAGTTCTAAGTGCTTGTTTAAAACCCTCCACAGTCATGTGCTCATGTAACCAATGGGGTAGAGAATTCCAGAGGGTGGGGGCAGCAAACATAAATGCCCTAGCCCCAGAAGATTTCAAACGTACCCTCAGAATCTCTAGCAACTCCTTGTTGACTGAGTGGAGCAATTGCCCAGGGCAGTGATGGACCAGGAGCTCTTTCAGGTAGTCAGGGCCAAGTCCATGTAGGGCTTTAAAAGTCAGAAGACTCAGCTTAAAGGTGATCTGCCACTGAACAGGCAGCCAGTGCAGTTGGTACAGCACCGGTGAAATATGGCAGGACCACGAGGTACCCATCAACAGTCATGCCACAGTGTTCTGCACTAGCTGCAGGCAGTGGATTTCTACTCCAGATAGCCCTAGGTAAAGGGAGTTGCAATTGTCCAAGCGTGAGGTCACAAAAGTATGGATCAGAATAGGAAGGTTGCCAGATGGAACAAGGTGTTTAATCCTGGAGATATTCTTCAGTTGGTAAAATAAGGATTTGACGACAGCTGAAACCCGAGAATGCAGGATCAGCCCATCATAAAAAATTACCCCCAGGTTCCGCACCTGTTCAGAGGCAGGTAGATGCTCACCCCAAGGTATATACTCTAGGGTGAACCCCCACCCAACCTCTCTATCCAGCTGCTTAGATCCACAACCAATACCTCAGTCTTATCAGAGTTCAACTTTAACCAGCTGATATTCATGCACTTCTGTATTTCAACAAGGCAGTTATTAAAGACCGAGAGAACTCTATCCTGGTTGGGGGCAAAAGAAAGGTAGAGCTGGGTATCATCTGATTGCAGTGAAATCTCAGCTGATAGCTTCTTACAATGTGTCCAAGCGGAAGCATATACACTGCGAACAACATGGAGGACAGCACTGAACCCTGCGGAACTCCACATGATAAAGAGACTGGAGCCGAGGAAAAAACCCGCTGAGATCTCCCCGTGAGGAGCAATGTAAACCACTTGAGGACTGTACCAGACAGTCCACAAATAAACCTCAGGCAATCAAGCAGTATCCCACGGTCCACAGTGTCAAATACTGATGAGAGATCAAGGAGAACCAAGATAGAATGGTTCCCCCTTTTCTAGCCATCAGGAGATCATTGAACACCTGAACCAGCGATGTCTCGGTACTATGCTGCTTTCGAAATCTAGACTGGAGGGGTTCATAGGTGACATGGATGGTCAAGTGGTCCTCCAGCTTTGTGGCCACTACCTTTTCAATCACCTTCTACACAAAGGGAAGGTTAGAGATTGGTCTGTAGTTAGCCAGACAATCTGGGTCCAGAGAAGCTTTCTTCAAGAATGGTGTTACCACTGCCTCTTTCAGGTAGCTTGGAATCTCACCTGTCTCCAAGCAGCACCAGGCTATTTGAGCTAGGACAGGGCCAATGACATCACTACAACCCAAAATTAGAAAAGTAGGTCCCAGATCCAAACTACAGCATGTAGGGTGCACACTCTGGACAATCTGTATGACATCCATGAAAGCCAGCCAACCAAAGGTACTCCAAGAAAGGCCAGGATATGCAGACCCACGCTGATCCACCACAGTGTCCATAGAGTGTGCTGGCTGGAAAACTGCCCTGATGTTGGCCACCTTATTTGCAAAAAAAGAGCAAGTTCATTGCACTCTTCTTGCGAAAAGGCTTTCTGGACTTGTAGACAGGCTGGGTTGCACAGTCTGTCCACAGTTCGGAACAGTTGAGCTTGTCGGTTTTGAGCAGCCACAATTACTCTGGAAAGGAATTCTGCCTTCTTATGGGAGATTTTGGATTGATAGACTTGATAATGATGCATCAATCTAAGGCGGTCGGCACCAACAGTACTCCAATCTTCATCCAAGTCACCGCATCTCCCTCAGAGCCCCATCAAACCATGGGGATCGAGGGAGAAGAGAGAGTCGACGAACATGGACAGGAGCAATGATATCAAGAGCTGACATAATGGCCAAATTATAGGCCACCATGAGGGTTTCTGGATCATTGTTTACCTCTGAGAAGGACGATAGATCCAGGACTGCCATTAGGCCTTGAGAATTTATATGTCGCAAAGAGCGGCACAGGATCATCGCTACAGAGGTTGGCCTATGAAGGTGGGCACTAAAACTGAACTTCACAGTGTAATGATCAGACCATTCATCTGGTTCCACCCTCAAGTTGGAGGCCTCAATCCACAGCAGGCAGTCTAGGTTAAGGGAGTGACCCTGATTATGGGTGGCAGTGGAAACAACCTGTGTGAGGCCCAGAGATGTCATCAACTGGAGGAAATGCTGACCAAAATGTTAGAGTTCATCATCGACCCAGGTGTTTAAGTCACCCAGGACCATCAGCCTAGGTGACTCAAACACCATGTCAACGATGAAGTCTGCAACTTCCTGGAGGAATCGTTTCTCGTCACCTGGTGGACGGTAGATGAGAACAATCCTACAGCCTATGCCTGCCACTACAGTACACTCGAATGATTCAGTCTCCCCTACTGGTACATTTGTGAGGTTAAGTTCAGACTTAAAACAGACCACTACCCCACCCACCCCTGCAACCCAATCCCGGGCGATGAATCATCAAGTACCCAGCCAGAACTGCGGCCTCCAAAATGGGGCCAGAATTTTTGTCCAGTCAGGTCTCGATGATGCTAGCCAGGTCCACCAATTTAGCAAGATCTGCATTAACTGCAGTCTTGTTTCTAAAAGACCTAGCATTGCATAACACTACCCAAGTTGAGTGAACTTCTCGGGCAGCCACAGCCACCTGCCTACTGCCATCAGTAGTGCCCTTGGGTATGGAAACCAGAAATGGAAAACCATGTTCCTATTTCCATTTTGCCCCAGGGCATCTCCTGAATCTCAAAATCCCTATGTGATGACCCCGCTCATTCGTCCCCCAGTGTCCGCACCCCCACGCACCTCCTCAATTCCTCCGTGCAATACCCAGTGCCCTACAGCATAGGTAAGTTGTAAATTGAAGTGGGGAGGAGAAAAGGGGCAGACAGTATGGAGGGTGGAGGATAAATAGCACACAGCTATGGAAACAGAACTCCAACACATTTTTAAGATAAGGAATCCCCTCAAGCTAACCAGCTATGAACAAAACAAAAACCCCAAAACAAAATAAAATCAATGCACAATCCTACTAAATCCCATAATATAAACTTCCCCAAATAAAAAAACTAAATATGCCAATAACCACACTTAATATAAACAACAAAATAATTAATAAAACCTAGAACCATTTAACAGACATGTCCAAGTCCAGAGGTCCTCTCACCACCAGTCGGAAAAGGACAGCCCTCTCGGGAGCTGTCACCTCCCAAGGTAGATAGATGTAGTTAAATAAATAATTTCCCAAAATAATAACACAAAAAAGAACCCCCAATTCCAGGCTCCAAGTACTCTCACTACTGGAGACTGGAAATATTTTTAAAAACAATAAATCCAAACATATAGCAGGAAAGCAGAAGACTCGTATCCAAAACATAACATTCTTCTTAGAAACCTCTTCAATATCCAACCCTTACTGTTTGGACACTCTCACTGTCAGAAGATAGGGTTGAAACACTGAAAACAGAGGTAGAGCAGAAGGTGGGACAAAGGCCAAAGTTTCAAAACTCTTCCAAAACTTTTCAGGGTCAGACATCACTCTGGGACCAGAGCAGCCTGAAGAACTAACCTAAGGGGTGATCGATGGCTACATCAGCTACCACAGGATCCATAATAGTGCTCACCAATCAATAGGCCCCTAGAGAACCCTAAGGCTCAGTCCCCGATACCAATTCCCCGGTACTCAAGAACAGAGCCCTGTGCCACTACAGTCACTGCACCCACCACCATCTAATCGGGCAACTCCGCTAAGTCCCAAATAGAGTAAATGATGACCCCTAAATCCAACAAAAGAAGCCAAATGACATGGTAACCAAGTCATAGTTAATGCAGTTAGTCTAAGGGCATGCTCCAATTTACCCTTCTGTTCACTGTGCATGCAGTACCTTTCAACAGAAAAAGTAAAACCAGCAGGTAAAATCTGTTTCCAGATCACCACATCCTGGAGCACAAACAAAAAACATATAAACCAGATACCATTCCATGAGTCAGATGCAAGCAGGCAGAACCCTCCAACAAATTCAGAATATTCTCCATTCTCCAATTCAAAATAGTTGTAGCATGATTCAGTCCGCTTACCAGTCTCCAGTTCAGAGTAATCACAGTGCTTATGGCACGCTTCCAACATATTCACAGCCGCAGGGAAAGCTACATCCAAACTGCAAAGGGACACTAGGCTTCAACAAGAAAAGTGGTCAAAATCAGTAAGAGTCAGTAAAACATATTAAAAAATCAATCGGAATTTTGGCATTTAAGCCCCTGCCGCTATAACATCATAAAATACTATAAAATAACTCCAAACACATAAAGCGCACATGAAAGCCATGGAGCAACTCAGAGCAACTTGCAGATAGTTCATAGCACACCCAGCCTGGCAGCTATCTTCAAACTGTACCTATCCTCTGGATAACACAAGCAGCTACTCATCAGCATTACCAAGGAACAAAGAAATAGGGACCGAGAACTGGTCACCAGTTCATGCACTTGAGGATGCCGGCTGGGTAATTACATCAGAGGGACAATGGGTTCCTAACCCTGAGGATCCACAAATCATTCAATATACAGCTGAAGTTAACATGCACATTATAGACAAAATGGTGGCCACTGAGAATACTGTTATTGCTAATCCTGCCAAAATATAGGAGATCTCTGCTCAAAATAGTCTACTCCAGGGTACTTCGTCTCATCACACTCTGCATGCTAGCATCAGCACCAGTACTGGTATTACAGGTTTACAGCAGGAAAATGAAGGTCTTCTCCTTTCTACAGTACAACTCAGGGAACATTTCACAGCCACAAACAGTGATAGTACTCACACTTGTATGGGCCCTTCAGAAGAAACCCTCAGGGACCCAAATCGTAGGGCTTGGTTAGAGCCCATGTTCTGTTTAGCAGACCTTTTCAGAGTAAAAGACAGCTGGCCCCCAGAAGGAATGCATTCTGGCTTATATACAAAGGCGGCTTGGAAGACCCACCGGATAGATTGTTTTCAGCAAAAAAATTATTAAAAGAATATATGAAATTTTTTTCTTCTGAAATCTTCACCCTAATCCATATAAGGAACGTCAATTTCAATATTAGCTTTAAAAATGTTACAGGTCTTGATAGATTTAGGGCCCAATACCACACTTTGAAAAATACCCCCCCCCCTTTGGATCCCATTTTTAGCTATTCCTCTTTCAAAACCCTTGGTAAAGAATATTTTTGTAATGTTTCAAAACAAAGTTGCTAATGTGGAGGACATTTTATTCTGGCAAGCTATTGGACAGACCTTCACCCATCCTTAACAGCAAACAGATATGGACTGGGGGGATAGAAAATCATGGTCAAATTATTTTCCTCAAACTCAGGATCTGTTCACTTATCTAATAGTTTCTTCTTAGATAAAGATAGAGGTTCCCTTTTCTATCCTGCACAGCCTAGGGCTTGCTTTAAATGTGGGGCAAAGATTTAGACCAGTGAAGTCAGTCACTCAGGCCAAGAAAGGGAACCCCCCTCACCCTTCTTGGAAAGCAGGTAACAAGTTTGCCTCTCTAGCAGCAGGCATTGATAAAGATGAGTCTGCAGATGAAGCTCATGGCTCCTCTTTATTTATTTATGAGTTTCACCAGAAAGGGCACATTGAACAGCAAGTTCTCTTCAATTGCCTCTACCAACACAGACATTATATCAGACATAGAAGAAGGTGGGGGGCGGGGGGAGACTCCATTGCCAAGAGAACCAGAAATAGGAAATTATCAAAAACTCCTTAAAGTCATGTTTTAGTGAATTTTTTCTCTCTTTCATTTTCCCATCATGCTCTCTCTCTCCGTAACTACCATTAATGTCAGTAGCATTAAAGGGAATATGAAAAAGCTGGTGGTCTTCCATGCATTACAAAACATTAAAGGGGAATTTTTTGTCTCCAAGACACTAGATTTAAGACTATTATGGAACTTCATCAAGCCTCACAAGCATGGACCAAGGGGGCAGCCTTTTGGTCAACTGGAGAGGATTTGTGCGATGGCATTGGTATCCTGTTCTCTAATTCAGAACTAAAAGTGTCTAGGCTGGTAGACAACCATGCAGGTAAGGCTTTCATGTGCGACTTACTGTAAATTATCACATGGAGAGATTCTGCCTTATATCTATACATGCAGTGCAAACCAAGGCCCAGAGAGTAGCACTTTTTAAGGATGTTCAGCCATTTTTGCATACAGTCAGAGTAAGTGTATGGGCAGGAGATTTTAATTGTGGTTCACTTTGTTCTAATAGAGTATTACAAACAGACCAACTCTTTTGTGACTCAGTGGCCCTACAACACATTATAAATACAGCAGGGTTGGATGATTCCTATAGACAGCATTTTCTGTCAGGAGGGCATATTTATTTTAGGAGTCCTCTTTCCAACCATATAGATTTTATATTTACGTCCCCTACACTTCACATTCTGAAACTAGTTTCTCAAGCATGGGAGTTTTCTGACCACAAGTCTCTTATTATCCAAGTTGGGTGGGAACATTTCCTGAGCTGTAAAAAGAACAGTTGGAGGTCTAATGAATCTTTATTACACAACATTAAGGTGGTACAGGCTTGGGGATGGGAATGGGATGTAATGCTCTCTGTAGTGGGCTGTTATGAAGATTTGGTAGATTGGTAGGAGGACATGAGAAAAACATGGTGGAGTTTTTTCCAGGTACAATCCAGCGATATGGGTAATAGAAAATAGTTAGGTTATTTATGGCTAAGAGACCAACTACAAAAATTAATCTCCTTAACCAAATTAAATAAGATTGATTATGGAGAGCAAATCAATAGAATAAAAAAAAAAACAGATGAAAGCATGTCAATATGATGGCAACATCGCTGGATCAAGAATTAAGACTCAGCACTACAGTTAGAAAAGGCTCATTGGATCCTTTCAAAGAATGTAAAGAAAGAGTGGGACATAGGATAATGTCTGAATTAAAAACAGAAACAGGCCAAACAATGTCCTCCCCAGTTGAAATGATAAGATTAGTAGAGGAATATGTGGAATCCCAGTTTGGTACTGCTCCACAAACTTCTTTGGACCAGCATTTGTTAACTTTTTATATCTTCCACAAAACCACAAAACCTCTGAGCTGGATGCTCAAGATTTATCTAAACAGATTTTAATAGAAGAAATCTGGGTGGTCATATCCAGCCTAAAAAAAGGTACTGCTCCATGTTCTGATGGGTTGGGGGCTGGATTTTATAAAACTTTCAAAGAAGAACTGCCCCCTGTTTTGGTGATTTTATTTAACCATATGTTACGCTTCAACAAATGGGCAGATTCAATGAGGGAAGCAGTCCTTATTCTCCATAAAAAAGGCGTAAAGGAAGAACTTAGCAATTGGAGACCATTAAGCCTTTTAAACTCTGATGTTAACATTTTAAGAAAATTCTACGAAATAGGCTTTCGAAGATGGCATCTAAGTTAATTTGTCCTGGCCAAACTTGTGCAATCCCATATAGAGGTATACAAGATAACCTAATAAATTTATGGGAAATATTTCATAGAGGGAATGCTTTTAAGTTACAGGAGTATGATTTTGGCCTGGACCAGGAGAAGGCATTTGATTGGTCATGTCATTCTTTTCTATTTGAAATCTTAAAAGCATTTAGCATACCCAAAACTTTTATGGCTTGGATTAGTTGTATATATTTCAGTATAAAGCAAGTCTTATCCCCACAGTTAATGGGTTCTGAGTGCAGAAAGTTATGTTAAAAGGGGGGGTGAGACAGGGTTGCCTTCTCAGTCTGCTGTTATACGTCTTTGGGATTGACATTTTTATAAGGAGCATTAGGATAAACACAGATATCATAGGCCTCTCTACCCAAAGGTAGGTAGTTACCCCATTAAGACTCTTGCATACGCGGATGACATTATAGTGACTATAGCAATTGGCACAAGGGAGGAAACCCTCACTTATTTAATTGATAAATTTCCAGAAGTGTCTATGTCCAAATTAAACTATAAAAAAAGTCATGGGGTAGTACTATGGGATATTCCTATCCATGAGAACAATATGTTTTCTGGATTTTCCTTTTCTCACAACCCCATAAGTATATTGGGGGTGAAATTTGGCTCAGGAGATATGGCCCAAATAAACTGGGTTTCAGGCTTATCCAAAGCGAACAGATTAGTGTCGAACGAGAAAGGCCAAAAAAATATGAAAAAGAAGAGAGTACTGTTAATTAAATCCCTAATGGTTCCCACTTTCCTCTATATAAGTTTTGTGTTCCCACCTCCCCAGACCATGTTGACAGCCCTGTATAGCATGTTGTTTCATGCCTTATGGGGTAGTAGGCTGAACCCCATTAAAAGGGAACTAGCCTATAGGAAGATCAAGGAAGGAGTTGTTGGGATGTTAAATCCTGTAATTTTTTCACTAGTATTTTTATGTCATACAGCTTGGGAAAGGGTCTTAAAAGCAGATAAGAAACCGTGGAAACCTTTTGTATTGGAATGGTTGACCTGCTGTTTAAATCCATGGGCACAAATAAAACCTAGGTTATTAAATTTGGTTACATAGGTTACACAGGTTTGTACAGAGCTTTCTGAAGACCAAGGTCCATTATAGCTTGCAATACTCTAGGGGTACCTGAAGATGTTTTTACTGATCAAATGTGTGTCTAGTTTGTTATTAAATTCAGCCATGGTTTCACTAGCCACCACTTCAATAGGGAGCTTGTTCCAGATCTTGACCACCCTCACAGAGATTCAATGCTTTCTCTTGCATATGCTATATCTTTTGCCACTCAGCTGTAGGGGGTAGGCTCTGGTACTATATATCTGATCTCTCAATACCAAACCCAACTGTTCCCATAAGTGTTCATCTGTTAGGGCCCTATAGATAAGGCACATGTCCCCCCATAGTCTGCGGAATTCCAATGAGTACAGCCCTAGGTTTTTTAGCCTCTGCTTATCATTTTGACCCTGGGTTTCCTTAATTACTTGTGTCACCCTCCTTTGGGCTTTCTCCAGGGCATTGATGCCTCCCTTGGCCCCTGGTGCCCAAAATTGGGCACAATACTCTGCGTAGGGGTGCACCAATGAGGTAAAAATTGGAAACAAGACCTCCTTGTTTCTACTCTTAATTCGCTTGTGGATGCAGTACTGAATACTGTTGGCCTTTTTAATTACCTGATTGCAGTGTAATTTGAAGTTAAGGTAGCTGCTAACCCTTATACTCAGATCTCTCTCATCTTGAACTCAGTAGCAATTCTAATATACCGAAATATGGGTTGGAGGTACTAAAAATGTAATCAAGTGGGGGTTAACAGAAGTGCAGATACAGACTTTGGACAGAAAGGTTATCTATGAGACCATTTTTCTGGTTGAAAGAAAAGGGGAAGTGATATTTCCCTAGCGCCCCACCTCTAGATTCAGTTATACCTTAAAACAGCTGTATAACCCCAGACTACCTGGATTCATTTTGGATATGGTTTGACTTTGTAATTATGGGAGACTAAGCATGAGGAACAACAATAAACAGAAACAAGTATGGATGTGTATTGCCTTAGAGCAACTATTGTACAGGTCCTGGAAACCCAGGAGCACCTCTTTATGGAATGTGCTTATGTTAAAGAATTCTGACTTTTCAAAGCTAAAGAATGGGGAGAACCAAGTTCACTAGATTATCATATTCAGATTTAATGCTTGCTACATCTCAGAGGAGATGAGGGAGATATAATATGGATACCTTATATATTATTTTTACTGTTTTAAGATGCTGTATTTGACAGGCCAGATGCTATTGGGTGATGCAGAAGAGGAGAGTTACTCACATAGAAATTTTGAGCAATGTTAAAATATCTCTGAATAATATTCCACAGCAGGACATGAATATTTATCCCTCAGAAAAAGTCAATTCACTGTGGGTATAATGTATGCATTGGGTAGAACAGTGATGAAGAACTGCTTACTTACAGATCAAATATTATTTCTGCATAACTATGGTTTCTGTGTATAAGGTAATGTTTTTTTTGTTATATTTGAAAGCCAATATTTGTAGTATCATACTATGAACGTTTATGTAAATGACTGTTGTATATATGTTTGTTTTTAGTCAGTAGTCCTCTTTACAATAAAAAATTCCCCTACTCTTACCGAGAAGTGCAATGGGATCTTTAACATCCACCTGAACAACCACCAGAAGAGGCAGAAAGGACCTCAGTTTAACGTCTCATCTGTAAGACGGCACCTCAAGAGTGAAGCACCCCCCCACTCTTGATGCACTACAGTATCAGTACTGGGATTTATTCCACATTCCCAGTGTGGGTCTACAACCCACAAACTTCCAATCTTCCAGCCTCAGAGGTGAGTGTGCTACCTACTGAGCCACTGACACTGCATTTACCGTTCACATTTCACTATTCACAGTTTTCACTTTTCAGTTCAGATTCCATCATCTTGTTTTCAGTTAACAAGGGTGGAAAAGTTAAATGTTTTAAAAAATACTGCCCCTAGGAAAACACTAATAGTGTGTTTACCTAATCAGGGTCTAAGGAACATGATTCTGACATTAGTTTGTCGGGCTGGGTTACCAAAATATGTTTTTTTTTTCTCTCAGGTGGTGTCTGCCACAAATTGTGGCAGAATACTGACACAACCTTGCACCTAACAGCATGGGGGGCCTGTAAATTTTCCCTGCTCATTTTTGGGGCAAACAGACCTCAGTATTGGATTCCTAAGCCCTGTTTAAAATGCTGTTTTTTCACCTTTTACTTATTGTAAGGGGAAGAGGGCCAAGGAGTATTAAAATTAAATATTGAAATGTCTGCCGACATTGGGATGCCCAATCTCTGTGGCAGCAGTAGCCCCCCTTCCCCTGACATTGTGGGGACAATGGGTAGCCAACTCCCAGTGTCTCCAGTTGTGTCCACCAGCCCAGTTTTGTGGGACACTGGGGAACCCACTCCCAGTGGTCCCAGTATGTTCTCCCCCCTAGCAGTGTGCCTGGATCCCATTCAGTTTGCTGACAGCAGGGTGCCCAATCTCCACATCGGCATTGCCCCCTTCCCCCAACAGTGTGGGACCCTGGGAAGCCCATTCCCAGTGTCTCTAATTGTGTCCACCAGCCTGGTATTGTGGGACACTGGGGAGCTCACTTCCAGTGTCCACAGTATGTTCTACTACCCCTGCCACCACCAGTGTGCCAACTTCCCATTCAGTTTGCTAACAGTGGAGTGCCCAATCCCTATGTCAGTAGAAACTCCCCCTCCAACAGTGTGGGACACTGGGTATCCCACTTCCAGTGCCCTCAGTTGTGTCCACCAGCCCAGCATTGTGGGACACTGGGGAACCCATTCCTAGTGTCCCCAAATGTCAAAATGTATGTACCTCCAAAAAAAGAAAACAGTCCCTCAACATCTTTTATATTTTATTAAACCTGGAAAGAAGAAAACAGTCCCTCGTCATCTTCCCCATCCCCATCCCCCATCCACACCCTCCTTCTGTGCACCCACCTCCTCACACACACCCCTTAGTTCATACTTACCGCTAGAGTTCTGCAGCTGTGATCTTCTCTGGACTGGGACTCGTCTGCACTCTTCAATGCTGAACTGTGAACTGAAGACTCAAGGTAAAATGGCTGTCTATGGCATTTTTAACTTATGTTAATATTTTACCCGTTTTTCAACATTTTCATACCAAATTTTCAACATGGTCTTTTTGGGACCCTAACTCATGAACACTGGCACCTTGTTAATCGGACCAGTAGGGTGATTTCATAGTCGTTGTGTGGAATCACCTTTCAGGACCAATTAATGAAATGACAGTACCAGTGTTCATGACGGGAGGTTCCAAAATGCCCATGTTGAAAATTTGGTGAAAAAAATTACAAAAAATGACCATGCTATGAGCATGCAGTTTCTACGCACACTCGCAACTTCGCCAATTTTTTATATTTTCACTCCAGATTTTCAACATAACCATTTTTTCACACCACCTCATGAACAGTATAGCTGTCATTTGAGAAATCCTGCCCTACACTTTTTTTCACACCTGTGGTGCAGAATGGTATAGTTGCTCCTTGGTATCACCTTTTGCGACCAAGTAACAAAATGATACTACCAGTGTTCATGAATTGGGGTCCCAAAAGGTGTACAGTATGTCAAAAATTTGGGATCAGATTTCCCAAAAATGCCCGAGTTCTTTGCATTGTAGCAATCTCATAACACACACTCATAACATTGTAAATTAATGATATTTTCAGTATTTTCAGTATAGGCTTCTTAGTACTCCACATCATGAATGCCATAGCTGTCATTTTTTTAAAATCCTGGTCAAAATGTGGTTTCACACCTGTGGGGTCAAATGATATTGCAGTTGCGCATAATTACGTTTTGATGGGGATTTGAAAATTGTCTGAACTGGATACATATGGTGACGTGATAAGAAGGTTATGTTGAACATTTGGGGTGAAAATTATTTAAGATTGCACAATTATGACTATTTCTTGCAATTTTGCTGGCCTGCTTGTAACTTTGTGCATGGAAGCACAGGGGCTTGAGGTCCCTGTGTTACCACAACTTAATACATATATGCATCTATGGAGGGATTGGAGTGCAGGGTCCTTCATACCTGAACTGCCAGAGTAAAATAAATATACTCTTATGCTACTGTATCTCAAAAAGTAAGGAAATTAATGCAAAAAACTATATCAATGCATCATTTAAGGCTTTTTATTGAAGTGTCAAAAGCTGGGAAATTTGATGTTAGGGTTTCCAACCCAAGTACCCCACCCCAATCCACCCACTCCATCATCCATACAGCAACAGGCATCGGGGTGTACCTTGGGGTCATCGTCCCTAATTCTCACCCCATTCCATGTATAAACAAGTTGAGATGGTACGGTATAGGAGAATGGGGTGAGAGTTAGGCTTAACGATCGCAAGGTACCCCCCAACCCCTGTTGGTGTGTAGAGGGTGGGGGCTGAGGAAAGGGTGGTAGGGTTGGTAACCCTAACAATGAATTGCCCAGCTTTTGATGCTTTAATAATAACCCTAATTCATGCATTAATGTATTTTTTGCAATATATATATATATATTTTTTAAGAAAAAATAACTGAGCATGCATGGTTGGAGGAGGGCACTTTTAAAATAAAATTGAGGATTACGTATTGGTACACTGGGAGATTGGGCACCCCCAGTGTCAATTAGATGTTTGTGGGGGAGGGGTGGTGGGTGCTGAGAGGGAGGGTGGGGTGGAGTGGAATAGCTCTAATTGTAAAGAAAAAACAAACGAACGTCACAGCAGAACACGGGGCACTGTGACATGTGCAAGATGGCTGCCATTTGTTTTTTTCTTTAAAGTTAGAGTTATCCCCCCACCGTCTCAGCACCCACCACCCAACCCCTCCACAAACATCAGAGTGATACTGGGGGTGCCCAATGCCCCAGTGTCACTATTAGGATGACAACAACTTTTTTTTTCAGTTAAAAAATAATGCAGAGTGAGCGCTCCACGGACACGGAGGCGACTACAGTGTAACCGCAATATGTTGTTCTGTCACAAATAATGCAAGAAATGCAGAGTCTACTGCAAGAAATGCAGAGTCCTTTTCTCAAAGAAAGAGGTCTGCATGACTCCACCAACTGCAGCCCTAAAAAGCAAAACAAAGGGTTAGCATACAACTATAGACCCATTGGCCTAACTTCTCTCTGTTGCAAGGTGATGGAAAGACTAACAAAAGACAAAATGGAGACAGAAATCCATTCCAAAGAGTTAATTGATTATAATCAACTGAGGTTTACAATTGTACTACAAACTTAGTCACCTTCTATAATAAAGTAAGTGCCAGTCTAGATAATATTATCCCAGTTGACGTCATTCTGTTAGACCTTGCAAAAGATTTAGACAAGGTCCCTCATCACAAACTCGTTTCAAAACTAACATGAATGGGACTCAACCATCACCTGATTAGATGGATAAACAACTGGTTGAAGGATCAAATAAACAGGGTTCTTATCAGGGCATCTATTCAACCTTTGTCCTGTTAACAGCAGAGTACCCAGGGATCAATCCTTGGGACTGACCCTATTTAACTTATTTATAGCTGATATTAACAATATTAGTAACTCCCTCATTAAATTTGCTTACAATACCAAACTGCAGGGAGAAGTCAATACCCACAATAAATACATGACTATGGTGGAGGACTTGAAACATATAGAATCCTGGGCTAAATATTTTTTTTCTTGTGGTCTCCTTCCCCTCTGAGCTAGGGGGATCACTCCCCTACCCTGCTCACTGCCCCCCTATACCCAGGCTTTACTCCCCTGGGCAGGGTCACTGTGTCGGTGTCCCCTCCCCAAGGAATTTGGTCTCTTGCCCCTGGCTTACCCCCAGGGTGGGGCCATGGGAGCATGACTCCCCCCCGATGGGAATTAGTCTCAGTGGGAGCAGTGGTGGAGGCAGGAGCCATCATGAATGGAGCAATCATTTTTTTTGTATGCTGGATTCTTGGGGGTGGAGACATGCAATGACACCAGAATCTGCCCCTGCCCTCTGAATGTGTGGTGCCAGCAGTGGCAGTACCCTTGGCCTCCACCAGAGGTTCTCAGAGCACCAGACACTCGTCCCCCCTCCCCACAGAGAAGGCGAGCAGTCTCTGGGATGCTTACTCCTTCTTTCCCCGTCCAGCCCTCCAATTCTGGATTCCATCACATAACCTGGGATGTCGGCACCACAGGCGGATGCCTTGCTGCTGAGCCAGCGGGCTGGCTATCTGGGCTAAATCTAATAACATGTATTTTAACCAAGACAAATGTGTTGTCTTACATTTTTGGAGAAACAATCCACTTTATAAATACTCAATGAACAATGAAACCCTCAACTTGATAAAAAAGAATATAATCTGGGAATCATAGTTTACAACAGATTAATCACTGCAGGCCACTGTAAAAAAAATCTCCTTAATGGCAAATAGAATATTGAACTGAGTTTAGTGCACAGTCATAAATAGGAGCGAGTCTTGCATTTTGCTCCTATACAGGACTTACTATACATCTGTCCACATCTGGATACATGTTTGCCATTTTGGAGTCCATATTAAAAATAGGACATAGACCTATTGGAATGGGTTCAGCAAAGAACTAAAAAAACAATACCTAATGTTAAAAAACTTAAGTTACTCAGAAAGACTTAATATTACTTCCCTAGTTAGCTTTGTGGACAGGGGAAAAAGAGGCAAGCTATTACAATTATATAAATTTCTGCATTGCACAGAACTGAAAGCTCAATGTGGATTCCAGTTCAGCAGCTGCTTACTAAATTTAGGAAGTCATAACCGACAATTGATTGTCCCTAAAGCTAATACTTGTAAACGTGATAACTACTACATGGTTAGGGCAACAAAGGCTTGGAACAGACTCTCGTAGCATGTCATCAATGCAACTACCTTCAGAATGTTCACATCCAGGCTTCATAAACATCTTGGATGGACCACCAGGGATATCTAATATACCCACCAGGGTATGGTAGAAATTCCAGATGGGCATAAGCCTATTTCCGTCTAATTCCACCAAGTAAACTGAGCACCACCTCAACTTTCTTGGTTGTTAGTGGGGCTTCCAGTGTCTGGGTGTGTTCCTTTGAGAGGCTAGTGAGCTTTACCTTTTCCAAGAATAAACCTATTGTCCAATATGTCCTGTAGATCAGGGGGTGAGGAGGAGCTGTACAGTTGCCTGTAGAATTCCTTCATTCTACGATTTATCTGGAGCATGGAAAGATCACCATTGGGGCATCTGAGGCCAGGTATATACCACTCTGACTACTGTTTCCTGAGTCAGTATGAAAGAACTTTACTACATTGCTCCCCATCCTCCCAATATTGATGTCAGAGCCTCATAAGAGCTAACTCTGCCTTAGAAAGGAGGGCTTCAGTGTCCAGTCACAACTGTATAACTTCCTTATGCAAGGGCGAACCAGTATATATGGTAGGCTGGGATTTCAGCTGAGCCTTTTGTAGTTTGGAGTCTGAGCTTTAGATTGTGTAACTCTTGTCCCTGCTCTTCGCATTGCCCAGGAGCATGGCTGACAATGAGCCCCTTAAGATGACTTTGAAAGCCTCTCAGAGCATGCTGACTGAGGTTTCATTGTTATCCATGATCTGGAAAAAGGCAATAGCATCCTGCTTGACCCATTAAAAAAAGTGATGGTCACAGGACCAACAGCGCAGCAGTAGCACTACCACTTGTGGCAATGATGACCCGTGTTTGGTAATGAGCAAGGTGTGTCTGAGGATCAGTCAGGAGAAGGTTAGATGAGCATCCCAGGGACAACTCTCCACCTCCAGGGTGGGAGGGTTGTGGTTTCCTGGCACACTAGTAACAACTGGTGGAGACTGGTTGTCCAGCAGCCAGGGCCACCTAGTATTGCAGAGCATCAATAGATACCTGTGGGAAAAGTGCTGGAGTGCACCCATCCAGTGCTAACATCATTGCATGTCCATGCTCCTCAGGATAATCATGTAAATGACCCTGGTCATGGAGCTCCATGAAGCTCCCAAGACTGCCTCATGAATGATGCCACAGATGTGAGTCTCGACTGGGGGCTCTGATTCATCTCGGTCTCTCACTTAGCCCCTTGGGAGAACTCCAACATAGGAGGCAAACTATAGGCCACCCAGCTAGGCAGTCTGGAGGGGGATGCTGGGTCAGCAGTCTGTGCACTGAATAGGGGAATATCTCCCATCCATAGCTGAGAAGAAATAGAGTTAAAAAAAAGTGAGGGTCATGCAGCAATAGGAAGACCATGCACCAGGAAGGGTATTTCTGAGTGGTTGGTCCCCATAGGATATCTAATTAAACAGGGGCATGGGCAGATGTATATAGGGGCTGTATTGTGCTAAATAAAAGCATGGGGAGTGCACGTTGAAATGCTAGCCAGAGGTCTAGCCAACTGTATGACTTGTGGGTCACCGAGTAGCAAGTGTAGTCTCAGATGCAGGGGTTCTGCACACACCAGATATCTGTCAGTGCTTGGTGCTCTAGCCAGAGCTTGAATGATTGGATGGCCTAAGTATGGGGCTCAGAGCCCCCATGGTTGTGGTCCATGGTTAAAGTCCTTCCCATAAGCACTGGAGCCTAAGCTGTATTAAATTATTACAATAACTGTTCTCAAAGTGGTGAAAAAAAGATGGAGGGTCTTGGTTGGGGGCTTAGATATTCACTATAAGTAGTGGGCCTGAGGTGATGATGCTAAAGGTCCGCATTATCCATCTCACCTCAGAATCAGCCACTGGAGCCAGGACGGTCCAGTGAGGTGACTTATGTATAAATATTGACACATCAATTGTGTTTCTTTGTCAGTGCGGAAGCATGAATTTCAAGTCCTACCCAATCAAGTTGGAGATTGGTGGCATCAGCTGAAACTAGTTTGGTTTCCTGTACAAGGACCACCTTGGTATGGAGCCTTTTAAGGACTGTCAGCACTTGCTTTCTCCTAACTGGAGAATTCATCCCCCACACATTCCAACTAATAAGCTGTAGATCAGTCATAGTTGGAATAAACCACAAGGAAGTGGTACAGATAGATGTCCCATAAAGACAAAACAGTGCTGTCTGTAAGCACATTTACTATTAATTAACTTTACCTCTGTGGCTGTTCTTATTTGAGAGGTGTAACTTGTGCTTACTAGTTTTTGTGGTAATTTTCTGAGACGACAGACTTTGTTAGACATGGAGTAACATTAAAAGCTGTTTATTTCAACACACACTCACACACGCACACAGTTAACAGTTAACATTTTCTCAATATTTGATTATTAAAAAGTGTTTGTCAAAAAATTATATCTAGACCTTTGTCTGCTTTGTGCACATTAAATCTTGTCACAGTTTTCCCAATGTAGTTATGAGGCATAGCTCTCCTTTGTCTAGAGACACATTTAAGGCACTATATTTTCCTAGAATATTCTTTACTAAGCAGCACCTAATTTCTTGGTGCTAAGTTTTGCTAGCATTTACAATAACATTTCACTGCAGTGTTTATATATCTATTTCTAGAATCATGATTCTCAAGACACAATATTCCAGTAATCACTTAAGCTATGATTAGCAGGTAGCAGGTAGTTCCCTGATTCCAGGATCCAGTTCTTTGGCTATATGGTTTCAGAGGTGAGACACTCTTCTTATGGCATGACTCAGTGACCTTAAGAAATGTTGGGTCCTGATTTCAAAGTGTCTTTTGCAGCTGTTAGACAATGTCTGAATCTAATGAATTTATTTGGTTGTCATTTGAATGTCCTTGAGACCAGCAAGCTTGCAATCATATTGTTCAATGTAGACTGTGCCAGGCTTCCTGTATGCTGAGGCGAATTTCATATACCAGGGTTAAGTATTTGCAAGTCTGCTTGGTTTAAAAGAAATGATTTTATGGCCAGTTCTTTTAAGGTGCATTAAGGCAGCTGCGATTCAAGGTGAATCATCCTTTTTACACCTTGGCAGGGTCTGGGGGCTTATGGCCACTATTGTGTCTACATATCCTATCTTCATGTTGTTGTCCTTGGGTGACCATAATGTGTCTTACTCATCCCCTGTATGGATGTGTCATATCTGAGTAGAGATTAGTGAACATGGCCCTTGCTTAATTACAGTGCAGGTAGGTAGTAGAACTTAGCAACATCAAATAGAGTCATCAGTGTAATACCTAAAAGTATCAAATACATAGGAACTGTATACATAAATCTATCAGATGGAAGCCTCACAGGAAGGACAAGGTTCCAAAGGGTAACCTGAAGTGATCAACTAATGCTCCTGGGGGAATTCTGCTGCATGCAGTAATAAGTGTGCTACCTGAGCATAGGAATCACCTCAGAACCTACAGGTGAAATAAAGTGTGGGATTCTAGATATTTTACCAGCCTCAAAACAAGAGGTTAGGCAAGGTGTTGAGGTGTTATCCCTGGGGGCATGTGTCAGGAGTAGTGGTGTGTGCAGTGGGAGAGAGGGTTAGAACAGAAGGAGGAGTACTCAGGAGGTCAACAACCAGTGATACTAGAAAAGGCACTGCCTTAGGTTTGGACAGGGTGGGTAGCGAGGCTCCAGCCTATCCATCAGCCTGGTGCTTATAGGACAAGAGCATATGCATTTGCACCTGGTTCTACAGCTGGTAAAGAATGGCAGCAGTAGTATTGCCAGCTGAAGCACGTGTGGGCCTAAGGATGAGCTGAAGCTGTGATATTCCTTCTGTGTTGTATTATTGCTCTATATTACTGGCTCCCTTGACAGGTCCACTGGTCTACTTATGTGCAGAAGTGCTCCTTGCCACCTCCCAACTTCCCAGGTAAAGCAGATAAGGATTTCTTGAGGAGCTGAGGGTGTAATAGCCTTTCCAAATTGTATTGTGACTGTATAGAGGTGGTATCCTGGATGAGTCTATGACTCTTCCCTTGGCATCCTATGACTACCACCCACCCCTCAGCTGAGGCAAGGAGGGGGAAGCAGGGAAGACCTAGGTCCTGAGCATATACCATTCATATCCAGTGCCTCAGCTAGGCTACCACACAGTGGCAACAGATAAGGAACTATAGTGGGGACTGCATAGTAGTTAATGGAGAGTATAAATGATTACAGAGTGCTATATCCCAGGGGAGATGTGGAGAGACTGCATCATTATTTATCTATGCTCAAGACAGTCTGCTAAATCATAGGTGCACTGAGAGATAGTCAAGGGCACGTAGCTGCAGTGTTGGTGTGACCCCATATGATGTTGTATGAAAGTGCCTGGGGGGGCTGCTTTAAAGCTAGAGGGCTGATAATTGTACAGGCATGGGGACTGATTGGGAGATGACATGTAGAGGCAGCATAAACTGATAGTAAGATAGTACATTAGTGGGGTGCTACTGTGCAAGGGAGATCCTTTGGCAAACCATGCAGGAGCTGTGCTCCCAATACATGGACACTACACATAGATATTTTACAGGGCCATCACCCTTTCTGTGGGGAACATGTTGCCCACACAGAGATTTGACTTCATGAATGTGTGAGTTGAAAGGCACCTGAAAGAGATGTCAGCTCAAGCATAAGAGCAGGTGGGGTGAGGTGACATTGGGCTGCACGAACATGCAAAAAGGCATGTCCCCACCTCCCCACCACAGTCGCCATACATAGGAGCCAAGATCAGTAGGCTACCCTTCTCACTGACAAGACAGCCTATAGATCCCCCTCCCTACAACAGGCAGTTGCCACACCTAGAAGCCAAGATCAGCAGGCTCCCCTTCTCACTGACAAGCCTGCCCACAGACACTCCCTCTTCAACGCAAGCAGTCTCTATACCTAAGAGCTAAGATCAACAGGCTCCCCTTCCCACCAACAAGCTGGCCACTGGCCCTCCCTAGCCACCACAGGTAAGGACTCAGCATTTGGTGCTTGTGGGTTGGAGGACCTGAGTTGATTGTTTTTGTGCCAGCAGAGACCCTGTCTTTAGCATGGAGTTACAGACTATCCTGGCTGTTACCTTAAGTTCATATTTGTTAGCCTGTTTTTTTCTACACTGTGAGAGATGGTACTTTAAGGGGCAGTGAGACTGTAACTTTGTACTGTGAACACTGTGGGCACAGTTATTTTGCATGATGTTCACAGTGTTTCTGCCCAACCTGTATCAGTTGTGAAGTTACTGTGTTAAAGTGTCTAATTCAGACCAGTACCAAATCTGTGTTAGTGTCTAATTCAGAGCAGTGCTAACCGACCTGTATTATTGTGTTTTGTACTGTTGTAGAGTCTTACCTGTGATGTACTGCGATTTCTCTGAACAGCCGTTTCCAGCTACTGTGTCTTCTCTCCCCCTCCCCCGCCATTTTCCCACCTTGACCTCTAGCCATTCTGTTGTGTTCATTGTAACTTCTTAATCCCATCCCCCTCTGTTAATCCTCTCTTTGCTCCCCCTATGCAGTCAGCATTCTTAGGAGCCAAGATCAGCAGGCTCCCCTTCCTGCCGACAAGCCAACCCAAGGATGCCCCTCCCCACCGCAGGTTCAGACTCAGCATCTGGTGCACAGGAGACAAGGGAGGAGATAGGGATTTTGCGGAGGCATACAAGACGCTGCCAAAAAGTGGGCAAAATGCATGCTTCCAGATTGAAGGACTAAATCTGACCCAGTTGATTAAGGAGCCAACTCATCTCAACTATCACTCCCAGTCCCATATCCTGCTTGACTGGGTACAATCTACCCACCTCACTGCATCAGCTTTGTTGGTGTACTGCCTGATGTGCTCAGTGACCATTGCCCCACTTATTGCATCAGAAAGATACAAACTCCTTCAACCCCCCAAATATATCCAGTATTGACCCCTCAAAGCACTTGACTCAGATAAATTACTGCTTGGCCTGGCCGTGGCAAACTGGTCACTGGTCCTCTCCACTCACTCTGTTAATGCTGCTATCGCCCATTTCAAAACAATCCTCCTAAAAGTCTGGGATGTCCATGCCCCACTGAAATCAGTCAGGGTAAAACGTCATCACAATCCCTAGATCTCCTTGGGAATCCTATCCACCTGCAAAACCCACAGCCTCGCTTGGCGATGCTTCAAAGTCACATGCAACACAACTGACCTGTAGAACTACCAAACCCTCTGAAATAACTGTACCAAACATATTCGGTAGGCAAAATCTGACTATTTCAAAACCCAACTGCATACCTCCAACAACTCTCCATCCCTCTTCTGGAACAATCTCCACTCTCCTGCACCCTTCCTCTGAACCCCCCAACCACTCTATGTGTGGCAGGTTCCCTAGTAACAGACCCAACCTCTGTCACTGATGCCTTAAATAAGTTCTTTATGACTTGTGCCCTATTGCAAGATCCCCCTTCTGCCCCACCCTCTTCCTCCATGTGGCCTTCTGGCTATCAGCTGCCTCTGATATTCACCACAGAGGTCCGTAGAGCCCTTGGCTCCCTGAATTCCACTAAAATCTAGCCCTGGTGGCTTACACTCTAGACTCCTCAAAATCTCTGCACCCTCTATTTTGATCCCTCTATCTTACCTCTTCAAACTGTCTCTTTCCTCCTTTACAGTCCCTTCAGCATGGAAGTCAGCTACTGTCATACCTCTTCATAAAGGGGGTGATCCCACTGTCCGTGGCAGCTACTGCCCCATATCACTTCTCCCCTTACTTGACAAAGTCCTAGAATCACTTGTCCTTTCAAGTCTAAATGACTTCCTGTCTGCCTCCAGCACTCTCTCCTCTGGCCAATCAGGCTTTAGGAAACTCCACTCTACCACCTCCTTCCTTCTTTGCTTTACAGACACCATCCACTCTGCAATGAATCAAGGGCAGATCACCTTGACTATTTTCATTGACCTTACAAAGGCATTTGGCTTCATCTCTCACCCTTTTCTTTTACACAAGCTAAGTGCCATTGTCCTTTTCCCAGCATCTGTATCCTGGTTTTACTCCCACTTAACTGGCCGATCACAGTCAGTAAAAATCAACAATATTCTGTCTCCCTCCCTCCCCATCCTTGCTGGCGTCCCAAGGGCTTGATCCTTGGACCTGTTCTCTTTTCCCTGCTTATTAATGACCTCCCTTCCATATGCACCCATGCCAAGATCCATATGTATGTGGAAAATACCATCCTATTCCTATCTGGTCACTCTACCTCAGCTATTGAAACTCCACTCCAACACAACATTACTGCAGTATCTAATTAGTTCAATGATAACTGCCTAAAAATGAATACCAAGAAGACTGAAGCCATGACTTTTGTCTCCAAACAGAAACTAGCCAGGATCCCAGCCCTTCCTGTCCTCTTTACCTCAGCCAACACTCCTCTCGATGATATCACAGCCTACAAACACCTAGGAGTGTGGTTCAATCCCTCACTTGATTTCTTCTCCCACTTTAAGGCCCTTCATTCTAAACTATGCTCTAAACTGGGTCTACTCTATTGCTCTAAGGGTAGTCTTTCCATTTCTGTCAGATGTGACCTACTGGTCAAATGGATACTCCCAGTTTTCAACTATGCCAATGTTGTCTTCAGTGCAGCTCCAGCCACCTCTCTCGCCAAACTAGACATCCTTTCCAACACATTCTATCATTTTGCCTCAACCCCCAACTCACCATTGCAACCTCTACTCCTCATTCTCCCTCCAATCCATCTCACAGAGATACATGTCTCACTGCTCCACTTTTATCTCCAAATATTGATTTGGTACTCTTCCTTCCTACCTCTCCTTGCTCCTTAATCCTGCTATTCCTTCCCCCTACAATTCACGTATGAATTACCTTCACTCTTTTGCCCTCCTACAAGCACACACCTCAGCTGGGAAACTAGCATTCTCCTATAGACTTCCTTCCCTCTGGAATAGCCTCCCCCCACAACCCCCTCACCCCCTCCTTTCCTGCACTTAAGCACCTCCCCAGGCCATCCCATTATATCTTGTAGCTGTCCACTGCCCTAATCAACAACCATACTACTGTCCCTCTACCTCCTTCTCTTCCATTTCCTGTTTGAATTCAATGACCACATTTTTGCTCTTGTTGGCTCACCCTGCTTACCAAATCTCCTGTACAGTACTCTGTAATGAAATCCAAACTGAAAATGTATTCTGCTCATTGAATTATACTGTAAATGAATTTATTCTGTTTCATACTGCACATTTTATGGTTTAGTCTGTATTATACTCCATCCTAAGTTTGTAATTCCTTTGTTGCATTGTACCCCCCTGTCTTAACTTCTTCAAGCCTTGAGGAGGCAGACATGGGGAAGGGGGCTGCTGCTGCAATGACTTTCATCCAGGAAATAGATCCATTCTCAGTGCTCTTTGTGGAGCCAAGATCGACTGAAGACTGACTGCCTTGCAACTCCTGCTGGTCTGGGGAAGGATCTAGAGGGTGCCTCACCATCATCCAGGAACTATGTGGTGAGCAGTGCAATCTGTCTGCAGGTGAGTAAACCTGTCAGATAGGGGTTATACTCATCTGAGAACCACTCTTGCTGTGGATTCTGGAACAGATCTGCGGTGTGCCTCTGTCTTTTCTACTTCTGTTATTGCCGCTGTTCCTCCTTTTAGGTCTTGGTAGTGGGAGCCAGGGTTCTTCTTCTGGTGAGGGATGTTTTGAGGCAGGTGGAACAGATATGTGAGTGGAGGGCTAGATCCATGGGTTGGTAGGCTCCACCAGAGGTGTGTGGCTCCTAGGCATAATGCAGGGGGATTGAGGTGGTCCTCAATTGCAGGATGCAGGAAGTCAGCTGTTAATAATATCCTGGGTGGCTTCTGGCATGTGGAATGTTAACAACTCCCCATTGTGAACCAGTCACAAGGAGGCTGGGTATCATAATGTAAACTGAACACCCCAATTGTGCAGCTGGTGGTGAATCTCAGTATAGGCTCTTAAATAAATCTTGAAAAATCATGATGGGGTCACCTTTCTACTCTAACTTCCCCAGGTCCCGTGCACACTGTAAGATAGTCTCCTTCATGGGGTATCTCAGAAAATAGGCCATGGCCATTCTTCTTTTCTGGACACTGGAGCCAGAGTCTGATGGGCCCTCTATATCTTGAACCAAGGATCCATGGGCAGCTTCAGGGGGGATGGTAGCACATGCTGCAGGAAGATGATGGGTCCAACAAATCCACTTTCCCAAGAAAACAAACAAAACACAAATTATTGTGTTGCCTCCAGTTTTCTAGATCATCTGTTTTGTCCTGAAGTTGTCTGATAACTTCAGCCTGTTTGTAGAGCTGAGCATGAAGACAAAGGCAACTGTCTTATGTAACTTTTAATTTGTTTTCAGTAGCTGTGAGACATTGATTAAGGGCTGAAATTGCCATTGTGTTGGTGGGAACAGTGATCATAATATCATTCATCCCTTGTAAATGTTGCTCTGATATTGCCTCAATCCATTTGGTAGTCAGGTTTCCCACCATGGTTGCCATTGCTGAGAGAAAGGTAGCTTCTTAGGAGAGATGCTAGCCTTCCTTGCCATTCACCTTACTACAAGTTACGTCAATTGAGATAACGGGAAGTACTATGGTTGGAACTGCTACTAGATCGGTGCCTGGAATGGATCCAGTGAATGGATTTAAGTAGATAGCAGGGTTGAGATGAAGAACAAAGGGATTAAGCAACCATCCTTCTTGGTTCCAGGCCACACTCCTCACAGTATTTGTTTTTATAGAATTTTTTTTTTTTTTATTAGTTGACTGACACTGTTGTTTGTTCATTGATGTTTTATTTTAGTCTTTGATAACCAGGTAAGGCCCACTAGGCACAAGTGCCTGTTTTCAAGGGTGACCTGGGAGCACTGGGTAGTTAAGTGACTTGCTCAGAGTCACACAGTATGCAAGTGGAGGTTGAGGGAATCAAATTCAAGTCTGGTCTGCTCGATATGTCAAGCTTGTTCACACCTCATTCCTCTAACCTCTAGGCTATACAGTTGATGTTTCTGTTCTGGTTTGTATATCACATCTGTCAAAAACCTAAATTAAGTCTGACTATAAATATAGAATTAGCCCCACAGAGTCACATGATGTGCAAGCAACAGCTCCTTCAGACCTCTCTGCCCTCCTAACTTCAATTTACCTATCTTTCCCTTATTATCTACAGATTTCTGCTACTTTTAAATATCTCAGTGTGTATTATATTTAGTGCCACCTGGACTGATTAGTGAATTTGTGATTTTGGGACAGAATGGAGGCCAAAATGAAACAAGCCTTGCCACATCATACTCCTCCTATGATGCCAGAGAGGAAGATGGCTCCTAAGTGGTCCAAGGCCCAACCAGTTTCTGTGGCAAAATCTGTATCTCCACCTGCTCCATTGATGGAGGACCAATTTCATTCAGAGTGTGCACCACTTAAGGAATCAATCCAAACCCTAACTTCTGAACTCAAAGCTCTACATGTTGTCTCAGAGCCCCTAACCCAGCACATCAGCGATACTGAAGCCCTTGTGTGCTCTCTGAATAAATGAAGGGATAAACTGAATCCAAAGCTCATCCAAATGCACCAAAAACTGTCCTGCCTGGAGTCAAAGCTGGACAATCTTGAGGGCCAAAGCAGTCACAACAATCTAGTTGTCCAGGGGCTGTCCAAGAGAGTGGAAGGTCCCAACACGATCTTATTTGCAGAAAAACTGTGCGAAAAATAAGTAAGACACTCCACCAATGGCCCCTCATGTCATCGAGTGGACCCATGATGCTCTCCGGGCTACACCTCAACCAAATGAGCAGCCACATCCCTTCATCTTCAAATTCCTAATTTTTCTTGATCACCAGCACATTTTAAACAAAACAAGAGAGCTCCATAAGGTTTCCTGGGAGGACTCTCAGATTTGGATCATTCTAGATTTCCCAGTCACTGTCCAACAGAGAAGAGCTGGGTTCCACCCATTAGTTACCAAGATCATTGCTGCAGGCATCAAATTTTTAGTTTTATACCCCGCTTACATATGAACATATGAAAATGTCAGCAGAAGTGGGCTTTACGGTCTATTGAGTCTGCTCGATTGTGCAGCTAGCCCCTTAACTTGCAGCTGCCATACCTCCCCACCTCTCTTCATCACAACTTCCTCTCAGTCTATCCCAACCCCTCTTAAAGCCACCCTCTGTTCTACAGGATATCACCTCCTTGGGTAGAGCATTCCACCTGTCTACCACCCATTCAGTGAAAAAATGTCTCCTGATTACCTCTTGGATCTTCCCCCCCTCCAATCTCAGCTGATGCCATCTTGTATCCCTTCCTCTTCTAAGCTGGAAAATCCCTTCTGTATTAGCCTTATTTATCCCCTTAAGGTATTTAAAGGTTTCAATCATATCGCCCCATCCCTCCTGTTCTCTAGGGAGTACATGATCAGCTCACCCAATCTATCCACGCAGGACTTTCCCGCCAATCCCTGGGTCATCTTGTTCACCGTACGTTGTACACCTTCCAAAATTTGATGTCCTTCTTCAGAAATGGACACCAGTACTGCACGCAGTACTCCAGGTGTGGCCTGACCAGAGATGTGTACAAGGGAAGGATAATCTCCCTATTTCTGAAGGTGATTCCCCTTGCTATACACCCCAGCACCCTACTGGCTTTTGCTGCTGCCTTTCTGCACTGAGCTGAGTTGTTCATGCTGCCCATTATAAGCACCCCCAGATCCTTTTCCTCCATGGTTCTTTCCAGCTGAACCCCTCCTAGCTGATAGCTCCTCCTCTGGTTCCTAGCTCCAAAATGCAGTACCTTGCACCGGTATACCTCCCCAACAGTGACACCAATACTGTGAACTACATCAATGCTGACAACATTGACAGTTCACTGTACTGGTGAGCCAGAGACCCGGGCACACTGTCTACCAGTCCTGTACCCACTCCCCGAATCAACTCTGACTTGGAGTTCATTATATTTAGAGTGGGGTGTGCAAGGGCAGAGCCCCCTACATGGGGGGTTCGGGATGCAAAATCCCTTGATAGAAAAAGAGACTGGGAGTCCTTTGGGATTTATGTTGACTGCAAAAATTCCATCACTGTAATGCTGGTCAATGAAATTGCTGTTGAACCGGCATCGTAGAGACCCTTACACTTCTTGGTGCTGAACCCCGCTGCCATGTTTCTGACCACTCCTGTAGTTTGGTCTGGTCCTCCTGCAGCCCCTTCTACCCTTCAATGTCATCTACCACAGTTCCCATCTTCATATTGTCAGCAAACAGACTGATCCTACTATGGATCCCGTTTGAGATATCAGCTATGCATATCCCAAACAGCACTGGTCCCAGTACCGATCCCTGTGGCACCTCGCTCATCACTTCCCTTGGTAATGAGAGTTGCCCACCACCACCACCCTCTGCTGCCTTCCATTCAGCCAGTTGATGATCCATCTGGCCATCTTCTCCTACCCCCTATGTATTCCAGCTCCCCCTCCAGCCTCCCATGCGACACGGAATCAAAAGCCTTGCTGAAGTCCAAATACAGGATATCCACCGCATGGCCCCTGTCCAGTTCCATGGTCACCCAGTCATAATACTCAATTAGATTTGTGTGGCAGAATCTGTCCAAGACAAACCCATGTTGTTGGCTGTTCTGGAGACCATTGTTCTCCAAAAAGGTGACTAGCCTCTAGCCTCTCTTTTAGGATTGTCTTCCTGAACTTCCCCACAACTGATGTGAGGCTCACTGGTCTGTAGTTGCCTGGTTCATTCCTAGGGCCACTTTTGTGAATGGGCACCACATGGGCCATCCTCCAGAACTGTGGTATGCATCTTGTGTCCAGGGAGGTATTGAACAGGTCAGCCAGTGGTTCTGCCAGGATCTCTGCTAGCTCTCTGAGTAACCTAAGGCGAATGCCATCCAGTCCCAATGCCTTGTCCACCCTTAGTGCCGTTAATCCTTTCTGAACCCTGTCCTCTGTAATCCCTATGTCAATCACCCTCCCCCACTACCCACTCCACCCCTCCCTTGGGGTATCTGCTGCCCTTTCTCCTTAGTGAACACAGAGCAGAAGTATTCATTTAATGCCCCTGCCTGATCCACCCCTTTTCCACCCACCCTCCATTCTTCTCAGTCTTCACAATCTGGTCCTTGTTCTCCCTTCTTTCTCTAATGTATCTGAAGAAGTCCTTTTCTCCCTCCTTCATACCCTGTGCCAGTCTTGTGCTTGGTTGCAAGTCAGCATTCATGGGGCTCAACATAGTTAATGACTCGGCTGAGCAAGGGTGTAAGGAATTTGATCACCATCTTCTCGGACCTGTTCAAAATTCTGTGATCACCAGCTGCATCTGTATGATTTGGGTCCAGAGCAATGGGAAATGCTTGCTATCACTGGACACTAGCAGATTTTCCCTGAAGTTAGATTACACAGTTGGGATCCTCCTTTGGCTATCTTAATATATTGCTGACTCCTCTTCCTTAACTACAGTCCGTCAGCTTAAGTTTGTTTCAAGCCTTGTCAAGAAGTCAATATTGGAAGGATTTACTGTGCTTTTTCTGCTGGCTAAAGGTACTGTTTTTCATTTTATTTTCCCCAATACTGCGTTGTTATAGTGGTCCCAGCTTCTGGATCCCCCTCACTATAGTGGACAGCTTACCTGTTTGACAAGATTTGGTTTCAGCTTACTTTCTGTATTTACTCAATCTCCAGTTACTGCTGTGGATTGGATCAAGCTTTGTTCTGGCCAGCGACTTTCAATGGAATCTCTGTTCTTTTCTTTCCCCGTGGCTATTGGACAGTGTCTGTGTTATTTTCATACCCTGGTAAATGGCACTCAACCATTACTTATTGCTGCCTTTTGTCTTATACAGTTTTTTTTATTTTTTCGCTTATGTGCTCCGAGGTTGCCCAGCAGTGGATTTGAACATTTCTGGGGCTACTTTCTTTAGTTGATCTTGATTATGGGCAGTGGACTGACGACTACTATATTAACTCTGAAGTCCTTACTGTGTGATGGTTTTAGCACTGCCCTGTCATGCTGAGACTTTTTGTTAACTTTTTTATTTTGGCTATGATTTCTCTGATCAAGCTCTGTCCTTAGTGTTTTCTAAAATATAACTACATGCACGGACTAATCAGGTCTTATTAAATGATGATGTTATTTGCTGATACATTTTATTCTGCTTCATTTACCTTGTTTGAGCTGTGGGGTTGTCCACTCCTACAGTTTTTTCTTCTACACTTTGTGATTGCTTTCTCTTGTTCATGATGTGTTTGTTTTTTTAAAATCTACTGTATTTTTGCACATTCTCTGATTTCTGTTTGTCTCTGAAGGAAACTGAAGTGGAATGCTGTTTATTTTAAATTTTGGTATATATTTTTTGGGAGGATACAATTGATATTTTGTTTTTGATATATTATGGGGACATGGTTATTAGCTTCTAATTGTATAACAGTAATGTGATTGGATTTGATGGACTATGGGGGTGTAGGGGGTCCATAAGTGGATTTTCTATACACATCACAGACCGAAGAGTATTCAGAGCATGGTCTGCTGGACCAGGGGTGTCTTATTTTTGTTTTATGGGGTCTATTTTTGGGGGGGTTGAGTGTTAGGGGAGAGGGAGAAGCTCTGCTTTAGAATTGTTTTGGGGGGAGTGCTGTGCTGTTATTCCTGTTGGATTCGGTTATAGACTTACTGATATCTGTTGGGAGGACTGTGTTGTGGTTTGCACTAATTACATTTCTATTGTTTGCTCTTGTCTGGGATCTGGGAAGCTCTTCTTAGTTTCTGACTTTGTTTTTTTTTTGATGGTGGGATATTTACTCTTTCTTCTATTCGTGTTGTTGTAGGGGTCGGGGGGCAGAGCACACTATGATAATTTGCTCTATTCTGACCTTAACTGCCCATATTATTCCTGCAGTTTTGTGCATTCTGACTAGGTAAATGACTACCTTTTTTAAATTTTGTCACTCGGAACATCAAGGGAGCCCAGACTAAGAATAAACACTATATAGTGTTGCAGCATCTTAAAAAGATGGGCCTAGTGTAGATTCCTCTCAGTTTTTCTCTAGCCTGACAATGTGTCTGGGGCCTTTGCTCATTTGACGATAATCTTGTGGGGGGCTTGGAATTTGGCCATTGATCCCGATCTTGATTGGTCCCCCTACAAAAGGAAATGTTTATCTCCTGAACAATGGGGTATCTGGGTCTTAGCTGATATGGTAGGCCTTGTGGATGGTGTAATCTATATCCCTCAGTATGTCAATTTACCTTTTATTCTGCACCCCACTCCTCTCAAGCCCGTATTGATAATTTTCTTCTTAGTAAAGACTCATTGACTAGTCTCTTATCTTGTGACATATTTATTTATTTATTTAGTTTTTGTTCACTGGGTAAGTGAACTAGACAAATTCTGCCTTTTTTTCAGGGACGACCAGGGGGATGGGAATACAGATGAATGCCAACTGACCTTGAACCAGATTAAGCTTTTGGTGGTATTTTTAGTGATACAATCTATAGTGATATCAGATCACTCCTCAATTACACTGGTCTGTTCAATTCATGGGTTGGAGGAGGAAGATAGATCACGGCGACTTAATACCACCCTTCTTAGAGATCCTTCTACTCTCACAGCAGTTAAGAAGTTCTTACAAGGGGCTGGCCCAGTGGCAGTGAGGGTTGAGGCGCTGGATGCCACACTTCACTCCACACCAGTGACACAGGTTCGGCCACTCACCCAGGATGTCGGGGGTTGGCCAGGGAGGGAAAGGATTGAGCATCCATAGGACTGCTGTCCTTTCCCTGGGGAGGGACTGGGGTCACCATCATGTTGCAGTGGCCCCCTTTGGAGAGCAGGGGCACTACTGGAGTGGTGCACTTGTGGGGTAAAGTGCAGCGGATTTCAGCTCGTAGTGCCTTGGCATCATTGTACATCTGCACTTCAAGTTGGTAAAAGCAGGAGGAAAAATGGCAGATGACAGGGCAGCTTGATAGCCTCACTTTGCCACTCAGTGGGCCTGTCATGGAATCACACTGTGGTAGTGGTTCCTGGCCTGGCACAGGGTGACTAGGGGGATCCCCTCTGTAAGTAAATCATTCCAGCTGGTATGTGAGTGAGCCTGTGGGCTGAATAGGGGTGAAGGTGGTGGCTGGATGTAGGCAGGTTGGGCTGTGGAAGTAGAAATAAAAGACATAAAAAAAAAAGTTCTTACAAACTTTTTTTCAGGAAATGAAGGTTCTCTTGATACCCTGGATATTCTTTGGGGACCAGTCAAGTGTGTAGAAAGAGGGGAATTCATTTGGATTGCTTCTAAAATCAAGAAAATGAAAACTGCAAAGACAGATTGTCTGCTTCAACAAATCTGCTCACTGGACTACAACTTAGCAACATCGACTGATCCTACCATTTGGTCCCAGCTGAACACCTTAAGAGCTGAGTACTTTGGAATCCTGGCAGAAAACACATACCTGGCCCTTCAGAGATAAAAAATTTGCTATTTAGAATCTGGGGAACAGGCATGGAAACTCTTGGCTCTGTAATTACAGCAGATGGATTCATCGATGGCCATATCCAGTCTATAGCCACAGCCAAGAGTTCAGATCCTTACTCATCCACGTAAAATTGCTGACGCCTTCTGTTCCTATTATAGTGCATTATATAATTTGAACCCATTTTGCAGCAATTCACTGCATTTATTGTGGCATATTTATATCCCCTTCCCCTCCCACAGCTGACCTCACAGCAGCAGGACTGGAAGCCCCAATTACAGAATCTGAAGACCACTAGACATTAGAGTCTCTCCCAAAAAACAAGGCTCCCTGACCTGACAGCTTCTCTCAATACTTTTAAATAGTTTGCATAGATATCTTAGCACCTTTACTAGTGCGGCTTTTTAGTTACTTTTTATTGTTTGGTTTATCAGACCACTATTTCACTCAGGCCTGGCTTACTCTTACCCTTAAGCTGGGTAAGAATGAATTAATGCCTGGCAGCTATCATCCCATTTCATTGTTAAATCTGGATAATAAAATTATAGCCAAAGTCCTAGCTAATCATTTATTGTTAGTATGGATCAGTCTTATTAGTCCTGAGCAGGTTGGGTTCATGATGGGTCACAATTCCAGCAATCATTTACATAAGTTATGGCATTTGATTTCTGCATTTGGGGAGGGCAAAACCCAGAACATTCTTGTTTCCATGGATGTGGAAAAAGCATTTGATTGTGTTTCTTTGCCCTTTTTGTACACTACCTTTCAGCAATTCATTTTTTCTTCTGTTTTTTTACTAATTCATCTGCCAGAATTAGATGCAATGGGGTGTTTTCTGCCCTGTTTGTACTGCATGGAGGACTCAACAAGGATGTCCCTTGTCTCCCTTTTTATTCAGTTTGTATCTTGAGCCCCTCTTATATAACATCCAAAACAACTCCAGTGTCCATGGGATACAGGTGGATGGAGTCCGTTATACGCTCTCCACTTATGCAAATTACCTTTTGTTCATTTTGAGAACTTGGGGTCCTCACTTCATGCTGTCCTTGAGGAAATTCAGTATTTTTCAGAGGTTGCAGGATATAAATTTAATCTAGAAACAACTAGAGTTTTACCCTTGAATGTGTATGCCCCTCATCAACAAATCGTGAACCTTGGCCTTATCTGGGAACTCAGTGCCATCACATACCTAGGGGTTTGTGTCAGTCACTCCTCACTCTCTTTCAAACCTAGTCATGCTGAATTTAAGTCCACTATTACAAGTGCTTAAGTCTGACCTGCAAAGATGGATGTCTCTACCTCTCTCCCTTTGGGGAAGAGTTAGCATCATCAAAATTAATATCTTACCATGACTTCTTTATCTGATGGGTATGCTGGGAGTTTTTCTCCACAAATTATAATTTGCCCTGTTTCATGCCCTGATCTCTAGGATTTTGTGGAAGGAAGGAGTATCTCTCAGAGCTTATTTCAAGCTCATAATGCTAAAAAAGAAAGAGGCATTAAGGCTTCCCAACTTTTTTCTTTATTATGGTGCCTTGCATTGCAGTTAATTTTCCCTTTGAGTCACTCCTTATCTGCTGTTCCACATCAGGACTACTGCCTTCTTTGGCTTTCCCTACAGATGCAATTGTGTAAGCAACATGGTCTCCAACTTAGTAGTCTTCTTTATTTAAAACCCTCTCTCCTACCTTCCCAACTCCATCTGACACCTCTTCTGTTGTCCCTTAAAGCCCTCAGACAGCTATGTATCTACCTAGGCTATGATTGAACTTGACACCTTTCCCAGCTAGTTGTGGGTAACCTGAATTTTCGAATAGCTAATCACCCAGTCCCATTCCAGTTCTGCCCATCCTTCAAAGAGGTTGTTCTTTCATCATTGATCAATGCGGGCAGACTCATTTCTGCTAATACTTTGCAGGACCACCTCTCCCTCTCTCATTACCACTCCTTTGAGCACCTACAGTTCTCCAGGGTGATCACCTTCTTCTTGGATTCCCACTCCTTGGCTGACCAAGCTTAATCCAGTCCATCGTGATATCTTGTCTCTTGCTGGTCAGCCTCATGCTATTTCCAAATTTTATAATTATCTCCAGGAAAAGGACCTGGGTAGTATGATGGGAACCTGCTTTTATGGGCAAAAGGCCTTGGATTTTCAGATGGATGTAAAGATTTGGCAATTGGTGTAGAACAACATTTACAGATATGTCAAGACGGACCGTTATCATCTGTTGCAATTCTGCATTCTTCATAATTTATATTTCACCTCTTTTAGGTTATTTAAAATGGATAAGAGTGACTCAGTGACCTGCTTTCACTGAGGACTTGCTGAGGGTCATCTCAAGCACATTCTATGGGGCTGTGCAAAAAGTGCAACCTTTTTGGCTCTCAAGTAGGGATCCGTTTGACCCTTTTCTGGGTCTTGATTCTTTTTTTACACCACAGATATGTTTGATTGGGCATCATTCAGAGGAGTTTTTTGGTCCTCACAGGACCTATACAAATATGTCAGCTATGATGAACCACAGTAACTTGCACTAATGACATGTCACAAAATCCTGCATGACAAAAAGAGCTTAATTGCCATTGACTTACAATGGCCCCTGCAGTAAATTGCAGTATTGTGTGATATTTTGCAGCATTTCTGCACTTCATCCTGGCTTGACACATCTGTATGTTATTAATTTCTATTACAGCCAAGATGGTAATCTGTCAACACTGGTTAGATGAGTCAATTTCCTCTTATAGGGTATGGTGTCTAGAAATACTGCAGGCCCTGGAGACAGAGAAGCAAACTGCTCTGTGTCAGGATGGATATGCCTGGCTCTGTTCATTTTGGGAACTGTTATATGCTTTACTTTCTGTCTCGGCGAATCCTTAGATTAGAGTAGATCAGCTTGACCTATTCTCTGCCTTACTTAATCTGGGCATGGTATTCATTGTCTCTGATATTTTTATTGAGTGGTATTGTTCCAATTCATTAACTTGTATGCTCTGGTTGTGGAGTGGGTTGGGGAATTTATTAGAGGGGCAGGGGATTAGTTTCTTGAGGGGTTGTTTTTTTTCCCCATTTTTTTGTTTATGTAGCTATTGGATGGTTTCTGAATTCATCAATGATTGTTTATTATGTTGTTTGTTATCTTGGTCTTTGTATGTTTTTCTTGAAAAATTCAATAATGTTTACTAAATTGAAATAAAAATAAATATAGAACTAGCCCTGGCCACCTGGGAATGGCTAGAGTGTTATTTTTTTTTAATTATTACTATTAAGGTCAAATTGTTCCAAAAATTTGATTGAGATGAATCAAAGATAAAAGTGATTTATATCCATACATTTAGCAAAACTAAATTCAGCATCATCTCATCATAATTAATCTATTGCTCAGTCTTTACGTCTCTCTCAGTGCAAAACCTTTACTGGTCAGTCATCCTTTTCTGTCACTTTTCTACTCTCTTGAATGATCATTCTCTCCCTAGTTATCTCTTGTCCTCCCTTTTCTCTCTTAAGCCTCTCCTTTCTGGTGACCTACCCACCACCTGCTGAAAGCCACTCACACCAATTTTGGTTGCAGCATTATCATCCTCTGGCCACCACTGCATCTCTCACATCGTCCACTGGGTTAATGATTTATTACCTAACAGACCTTACATTTGTATAGATTTGTACCACTAAATTAATGTTTCTACAACTTAAATAATTAAGAACGCTATCCACAACATGGGCTCACACTTTACATTGACATGTTGTGCATGTGGCTATGCACAAAATATGCATATTGGCAGCACAGGCAGATCCAGGGTGTATCACCTGTAGGGCATGCAGCGGAACTGCTGAGCCCTTTCACACAACAGGTATGCATAGCACAGGTTCTGGGCATGTCCAGCAGTATGCACATGTGTTTGGTGTGTACATCAGTCCACAACCCCGAACACATGTCCGTGTGTGGGATGAGCAGATCCTGCATCTATGTGTACAAGGGGGCTGCCATAGAGGTGTCTTTTGCACTGATCCAGGCACAAACAAATACACACAAGGTGTGCACACTGCCCATCTGTCCTGGAATACACTTGCCCTAGACAAGCCCCCCCACCCCATAGAGTAATGACACTAACACAGAGAAATATAGTCCTCCAAATGATGTATATTTCTTGAAATATAATAAATGTCCTTCAATTTTTTAAATGGAGATGACCAGTTAATATTCACCAGTCAGTTATTATGGCATTCACTTGCATAGTCAATGTTGTGAGTAGGCACAAGACACTCTTGAGCATTTGTTTCAATTTTCCTTGAAGCACTGCTATAAATAATTACTCTTATCAATCTCACTGGTGTCAGTCATTCAATAAATAAGGAATGTTAAAAAAAAAGTTTATTTTGTTTACATTTTTAGTGCTGCAGTGGGCGTAGCCCTGCAGACCTTTTGCTATCAGAAAAGGACTCAGCACATTCCTTCTTACCGAAGAACATGTTGGAGTTGCAACATAGTCACCTCCACTTCCGTGAAACACTATGCTTGTTGTTTCCTTTTGGAAGTTGCACTGCACTATTTTTTTTACTGTCAGTCAGTGGTGGAACACTTCACAATCCACTGTGTCCATTCTGGCTGCCAAACTGTATTGTGAATGCATGACCACTAGAGCATGTGCAGTAGAGAGCGGCACCCATCTTGGACACGGCAGTGTATGTCGTGTTTTGCCGTGACTGTCAATTTCATTTTTTTTAAATTATGCCCCCCCAACTGGCCTTCCTTCTCAGCACCCACCATCCCACACCCCTCCCAGAAACATAACAATGACACTGGGGATGCTCAATCCCCCAGTGTTGTGATTGTATAACAATGACACAGGGGGTATTCAATCTCCCAGTGTCAGGATCATCTTCCACTGTGACCTTTTTTTTTCTATATATTTTATTTCCTCCCCAGCATCAGACCTTCCCTCTCAGCACCTACCACCCCACCCCAGAAACATAACGGTGACATTGGGGGTGCCCAATCCCCCAGTGTCACAATCAGGGATCCTAGGTAGTGTTTATATATATATATATATATATATATGTAAAAAGAAAACAGTCCATTAATGTCTTTTGTGGCCTTTAGACTCCCCACACCTGACCCTCCCACTCAGCACCCATCACTCCACACCCCCTCCAAGCCCTTACTTACTAGTCAGGAGTCCATGCCATAATCCTCTCTGGACCACAGACACATCTTCACTCTTTAAAGCTGGACCGTGAACTGAAAGAACAGGTATGCGGGGCAATATATTTCAACGAGGTTTTGAACTTACTGGCATAACTTGGGCATTTTTGCATATTTTTTGGCCCACATTTTCAACATGCCTTTTTTGTGAGCCCTCCTCATGAACAATTGCACTGACATTAGGCAAATCTGTCCCAAAAGGTGAACTTGGTGTCCCTGCATGAAATCGCTGTTCAGGAAGGAGTTTACACTTTTCTCTGCCCTTGTTCATGAGGTGGGATCATAAGAAGGCTATGTTGAAAATTTGGCATAAAAATATTAAAAAACAATTCAATTATGAGCCTATGTTGAATTTTGCAAACGCAGGCTTGTAACATTTATTAATCTTTTTTTAAGTGTTGCATTCAGTAGGAGCTGAAGAATGTGGTGCTCTGTGAGTCCTAAGTGAAAACTGGGCTGAGGTGCAGTTATTCTGGTGTTTTTGTAGGAAGTAATCATACATTTTCAAGTTTTGGCTTCTGTGACTAGTGAACCTAATATGGCTGCCGTTTCAGGTAGCAGTCTTCTGAAGGGCAATGATACCTGAGGGAGCGTGAAGGCGTCTATGCCCAGACTCATTTCTAGCCATGTGTTAGATACTTCTTATGCATGTCTAGGAACCAACTGGATTGCTAGAAAGTTACTAGACATTTCTTAATCTAATTTAATACACCCTCAGTGTGGGATGCTTGAATAACCCTCAAGCATCAATTTCAGGGTTTATGTATCATCACACATCTCATGTATTAAATTCATTAATGCTCACTATCCTGTATAATATACAATATTTAGCAGACATGGGAGCTCTGCAATGTACAGAACACCAGGGTGTTGTGTTATAACCCATTATGGCAATGTGCCCTTGTTTGCCCAACACCGAGCACAGCACATCATGGCTAGTACATACAGCCCATCAGATAAATCAGCACCCATCACTGCATCTCACCTAATGCCCTCAACATCCTCAAATGAATGCCTATTAGGCATTCCAGGCACCCACTCTTTTTTTTTTAGTTGATTAACAAGGAGTAGCAAACTAAGCTGAAAGCTTTTTTACAGGAGCAACCTGGGAGCACAGGGAAGTTAAGTGACTTGCTCAGGGTCACACAGTATGCAAGTGGAAGCTGTGGGATTCAAACCCAGGTCTGGTCTGCTGGATGTCACCAGATTTGCAGCTCAGAGCCTTAAACCACTGCGCTATACTACCTCCCCTCTTGTAGCTGTCCACAGTGATTCATCAAGCCCAGTCTCTGTATAATGGGGCCCAGACCAAATGGATCTTTGCCAGTTTCACCACCATCACCTACTGGCAGCCAATCCAGAGGGTCCCAGTTTAATGTGAATTCATAAATGCAGGCTCATCCCTGGACCTTACTGGCATCCTTATCAACAACATGGTAATCCTAATTGACTCTGTAGACCCCTGAAAAACATGACAGGGCAATCAATACACAGTAAAAGACATGTGAGATAAACAATAACAATCCAATGGCAGTGATGGTGGCTGCTCTCTAAGCCAACTTTTGTCACCTCAGTTTTGACATTTTTTATCAAATCTTGTCTGGGAGAATGTCTTTGCTGCTTATTGGAGAGTTCATCCTGGGAGTTGCTTCTGACATGCTGAAAAAATTGTTACAAATGGGTGGTGGAGAAGAAGAACTATTTACAGACACATGTGGCAGTCCTGAAACCTTCAAGGCTGACCTGGAAGCACAAGCAGGAGCCACAGACTAGGCATCTCTGCAACTACATAACATGAAGTCTTCTTACACTTAGAGAACATCACCCTGAAGGTAAAGAGGCATTTTTAGCATAGAACTTCTCTCAAAGCTTGGGCTGATTAAATGCCAGATTATGAATGGGGCGGGTACTGTTTTTTAACAGCTGGATAGTGGCCCTACAGGCAGGATCCACTGCATTACTAAACTTTGTGATTCAAGACTAGATTGCACAGGACCCAGACTTGCCCAACTTCCAGCGTGAGCTGCAGGAGAAGAAAGTCGTGTGCCGGTAGCCACATTTAAATCACACAAAGACTTTGGGGTCTATGAAGCTAAATTAAAAGAAATGTACTAGAGAAGCAAGATAAGAAACTTAAGGTAATTAAGCTCCACAAGTTTGAAAGGGACAGAGGTGATTATTTGAACAACAGGATATTTACATGGCAAGAGAGTGAAAGAAAGAGGAGGAGGAGCAGAAGCGGAAACAAGCCATGTTCCATTCCTAAAAATATTAGTTAATCTACATATTATTCATCAACCAAGGAGTCAGATGGTGCAGAGGACTTTTAAGAGGAGGACTAACTAAATAGACCCACCCCCTTCTACAGAAGGATTCAATGAATTGTGCAGTTCCAACTTTCAAACATAGAAGAAGTGGGGCAGGCTGGCACTTGAGGGACTTCAGGCTCCCAAAACAACCAGAAGAAGCAGAAGAACAAAGGCAACCAGAGGAGACAAATATCATGAACCTTTCCAGTAGGAATTTAACAAAGGCTGGAATACCAGTTTTAAATAAAGGACTTTAATTTGTCCCCAGCTTAGACATAAAGCCTTTTGAACTCTTCTTGGGGTTTAAAAGGCTCATAAGAAATTTAAATTTCAGTTCCCATTTTGAAAAGCAACAAATGTGGAGGGACAGCAATAAGGCTTTGATACATACCTGTAAGCCCCCTCTCATTTAAAAGAGTATTATACTCCCCTTAGGGACCCCTCCTTTCTTATCTCCCTCAGAGTTTAGGGATTTGTTAGTGCTCTGGGGGCACAATTTCTGTTTGCCACCACACGGTGGCAGCAGACAGCTGGGTTTTTTTGGATACATAAATATGGAGGACAGGAAGTTTAAGGGTAGCGCTGGGTTAGGAGAGAAAAAAGCAGACCAACGGGCACTGCAGGGCAGTGTGAGGTGTGCCCTCCCGTGCAAGACATGCCAGTTCTCAGCGGTGATGTATCGGGTCCCCTGGGTTTTCCATAGAAGGGCGTTTAGACAGGCATCTGCAGCTGTTATTGTGGGGCCCTGGGCTCTGGGAGGTGGAAGGGAGAGAAACAGAGGTGCAGGTAAGGTAGGCCCCATGGGTCAGGGTAGGCTACAGGTAGGCTGGTAGTTGGCCTGGGCCATCGGGGTTGTTGCAGGCTATGGCAGGGCCTTTGCATCCTGGTGTGGCAAGGCAGCCCAGGATTTACTGGTCAGGGGGCCTGGGAGGGGGAGTCTGTACCCTGTACAGCATGTTTGGAGGGACAGACCTGGGAGCTGCCAGTCTTTAACCAAGAGGGCCACAGTGTGCCCTGGAGGTGTATTTTTCCCCTGATGCTGGTTGCACTTATTGGGCAGTGGGATGGATGAGGAAGAGTAGTTATGGCTGTGCAGAGGTTAGATCATGCACCCTGTCACTAAGCCTTGATCTGGACTTTAAGGGAGCTAGAGGTGGTCTGGGGAGATGGGGCAGACCAGGACAGCAACCAGGCAGGAGAGAATGTGGGTATGGTGCAGTGGGTTTGGCTGGTGCTGCACCATCCGTGTCCCTGGAATGCTGGAACAGAGAGTCAGGAAACAGTGTGGGAGAAGCTGTATGCTTTTCCCGTTAGAGGATAATATAGGACCCCTGTGGAAACCAAGTAGGAAGCTCTGTTAGGTACTTACCACTGCCAGTGATTGGTTGGAGCTTCACGGTCCAGGAAGATGTTTTCGTGTTCTTAAAAAAATACCAGGTTTGCTGTTTTAAGAACTGCATAACACTCTCACTCTGTCTTAAAAACTGACATATTTTCTGGCTTGTACAAAGTTTAGCCCCATGCAGCTGAGGTTTAGATGGACCCCAGTAGCCTGTTAAATCATTTGAGCACAGGAGAAATAAAGTGATTGAGTTTTAAAAGGATTAATTGGAGTCATTTGAATTTGCAACTGGAGAGGAGATGAATTGTAAATACTCTAGGTTTTTTAATCTCCAAATTAGTTCTCTTTCCAGTGGGTTTTTATGCTAAATTCTGCACCTCTGTGTCTGGGGTTCCTGTGGCAAAAGAGAGAGAAGATGATCAGAAGCCAAGGATCCCGTGTGTACTTTGGGGTGCCTAGAGTGTGGGTGGCCACAATGCCTGAAGTTTCCCATACAAAATGAAGATGTCTGCAGGTAGACCCTAATGTTTTCCAAGCTTTGTACCTGTGGGATGCTTCTTGTGAGATTTCTGTGCTGTGCTGTGCTGTTTTGCCCCCTCCCTGCAGAAGATCGGAGTTGCCGATAGACATAAGGGAGGGGGTTGGTGACATAGTGGTGCTACAAACCTGGGAAATGCAAGTGTTACTGTAAACTCATAGGACTTAGAGAGTGAATCTAGAGGATTTAGAAAGGAAGCTTTTGGAAGTAACTCTATAACCGGTTCAGAGACCCCACAGAGAATAAGAGAAGATGTAAAGACTCCCTTGCATTTGAACTCTCATTTCTGCCCTTTACATAATGCAACTGTTGCAGTTTTTAAAAGACTCTGGGCAGTATTTTCAAAAGTCTTAGATTTCCGTAAGCCCTGGTGTGCCAATGATACTTTGCATGGGGCTTGTGGCAATCTAATGGGATTTTCTATCCCATACAACATTTGTTGCAAGTTAGACCAAGATTTTCTGGTCTAATTTGTGGCAGTGATAGGGGCCATTTTCATGGAACTTGCGTCAGATATTTGGCACATGCTGCCGTAAGTTGTGGAAACTGTTGCAACTGTGCCTGAGGTTGTAAAATTGGGTGCAGTTGTGGCAAAGGATTTGGCACACTGCCAAAACCTAAGTGTGGTGATGCAGGGCTGGAAGCAAGCTCTGTGCCAAACTTTGAAAATCCTGCCTTCTGTGAGGAGAACTTTAGAAAATTTGGGGAAAAATCCAACACACAGACATATTTCAACATCATGAAAGTATAAAGATACATTTTGTGTGTATTGGAGAAAGACAACAGCATTACCATTAAACAAGCAGATAAGGAAGTTCACAGATGTTTAGTCTGTTGTGCTTTCCCTTAATCCCTCCTAAGACCATAGCCCTGACAGTCTTGGCCCTAAACAGCTTCATCTCTTGGGTCCTGACATCACTACTCTCGCTCTCCTCTACTATTGTATATCTCTCTTTTCAGTTTTGTTCCATTCCAGCCTGGTTGAAACTGGTTAAAGTGCTGCCCTCCACAATAGGGGTAAAGCCTGTATCCTTGGGAATTACCACCCTATCTCTCTTTTCCCTTTCCTGTCTAATCTAATTGAGAAGTTGATTTTCACCCTCCTCTCCAACTTTCTTGACTCCTTTACATTTCACACTCCCTTCCAGACTGCTCTGTCTAAAGACCATACAAAGTATCCTTTATAATATTTGTCGCTGATTCCATCCAGAAGGATGTGGATGGGGTCATTTGTTGGTGGCTATTGTTACTGACCTTGCTAAGCCTTTTGACTCTATATCCCAGCCCTTACATTTAGTTAGTTGAGGTGCACTGGGCTCTCAGTCTCTGCCCTCAACTGGTTCCATTCCTACTTTTCTAGTCATAGCCAGTCTGTCCAGGTTGCTCATGCCTTTTCCTCTCTCCTTACCATCAACTGTGGTGTGTCCCGATGTCCTTTTTTAATTTTTGTGGTGTCTAAGCCTCTTCTCTGTTTTCCATTATAACTTCCTCTTGGCCTGTGTCTCAGCAAATATCCATTTGTATGTTAACATAGTTTTTATATCACCAGAACCTTAATCCCCCTGTTGGAACAGTCCCTACAGTATAACATTAATAATGTCCAGGGCTGGTTCAGCACAAAGCAACTCATGGCACATTCCAAAAAAAAGAAAGTCAACATGCTGTTCGGTACACATCAGTGGCTTAGTAGAATTAGCAAGAAACTGTTTTCAGATCCCTTAATGGCATTCTCCTTAATGTCATTCCCTGCTTCAAATACATTGGAATGTGGTTTGATAGTCTTCTTGACTTCTCAGGCCATATTGATATCATCATCAAATAAAATGTACCTCAAACTTGGTGCCCCCTTCAGGAATAATTTCAGCCTTTTACTCTCAGTTCAGTGTGAGATCATTCCCAAAAGAATACTTCAGCAATTTGACTATGCAGACATGGTCTACGGTGTGGTGTTCCATGTCATAACAGCGATTGCAAAATAGCGATCACTAGTATGGCGAGTGTATATCACCGAAAAGCAAATCGGTGATATACACTACCAGGCGACCCGACATCTGGACAATGAAAAAGTATGTTTGCGGGGGGGGGGGCCTATGCCCTCCCCACGCCCCTCCTCACAGGGGTCTTTGCCCCCCCGCATCCCCTAAATATTGATTCTCAACTCCAGGGGGGTGCATGTTGGGGAGGGGCAAAATCCCTGCACCACAAAAAAATTAAGTGCTGCAGCTGTAGGCAGTGGCAACATTTCCATGCACCCACTTCCGAACCCTGTACCTGCTGCACCTGAGCTAGCCACCCACAACACCACACAGCTAGCTTGGTGGAGGCAGGCACACCAGTCCCCCAAAAACCCCTTCTCTGTACCTCCCCTCCCCTTCCCTTCCCCTCTTTATCCTCCCTTCCTGTCACCCTTTACTACCCTCACGTTGACTTAGGATTGCTAACCTTGTAGGGTAGCCCAGGAGGAAAATGCTGAATATGAGTCACCATTTTTATGGTGACTCATATTCCATCACCATCCTCACTGTATACATGGTGTGGCCTCCAAATTAACCCTAGCCACACTGGTTCAAATGTTTCATTCATTTTGCTGCTTTGCTGTTGGGTCTCCATTTCTTACCCATCTCTGTTCCCATTACCAAATCTTCTACCATCTTCTCACTATCTTCTTGTTTCTATCCCAATGATGCTTCCATTCCTTCTAAATTCTGATTTGCATCCCTCTCCTCCTACCTCTCTGAAATGCTTTCTCCCTGTGCTCCCTCCTCTAATTCTCTTCACTCTTCTAAGACTCATGCCTTCAATAGTCTCCCTTGCTTTAAGCGTACTGTTTAGCTTTCTTTCTCATCTTGGCTGCCTTCATGCTGGAACTCACTCTTTCTTCTCTTCTGATGGCCCATCATACTTTTCTCTTAAGCTGCTTCTGTGGCCTCACTTTTTACCTGTTTACTCATCCTCACATGTAGCTGTTAACTGATGTTGTTTGCCTCTGTCCTCTTTTTTATCAGTGTAACTTCAGTTTGCTTTGTTTATCTGTTTTGTCTATCTTAATTTATCGTACTCAACCATTAGATTTTGTCTTTGTTTTGTTCACCCCATGATATTAAATATTAACATGCTGGAAATGTTGCTTTACTATGTTTATTAGTTGTAGCTCTCTGCTATTAGGATGTATGTGTTAGCCCATAATTATCTCTAATTGCCTTTTACTGTGATTAACGCTGCTCCCCTTGGTCATGCTTGGAAATGATCCATAGCTCATTGTGACTTTCTGGTTAAAGGTATTAATTTTCAAGTAAATAAATAAATACATGGATTGTGTGCTTGTACTGGTGGGATCATTAGTTAAATAGTCAGAAGTAACCAGAAGGGGAAGGGATCAGATCAGTTCTAGTACAGTAGCTTCTTCTTGCTGATTGTACATTGTTTCTTGTTGATTTTATTTGGTAGAAGGTTATTTCTTTTCTTTCTTGCTAATTCTAAGGGGCTAGCAGGGTATTGTTTTGCGGATGTTGGAATTTTGAAACCTATTGTGGTGGCAATAAGTGGGCTCATTTGCTTGATGTTTCACTGTGTAGCAGGCTGTGTTTTGGGAGGCCTGTTTCTTCTGATTTAAACCTAATTGGTGTGATTTTATTGGGACTGTTTCTTTGAATTAATGGACAGACTTGGTGGGCCAAGCGGTCCTTATCTGCCGTCAATTTCTATGTTTCTTTGAATTGGAGACCTATGTATTCTAATTTCAAGCCTATTTTGATGTGTTGTTGGTGAGGCTGTTTGAATTGGAGACATGTTTCTTTTGGTAAAAAAACTATTTTTTGTGCTTTTAGTGGAATTGTGATTGCTTTTTACTGGCTTCACTAGCTGCAAAGTTTAGTTCATAGTAGGGGAAATGGTGCTAATGGTTTGACCAGGGGCCTCAGCTACTTGATTGTTTCTGGAAGGCACAGGCTGGTCCCACCCTCACCAGGTCTGTGATTTCCTTTATACCAGGGGTTCTGACATCACTTCCCCAAAAGGGCAAAGGACCTGTCATAGCAGAAGTAGTCATCCTGGAAAGGAACAGCAGTGAGTGCTTTCTCACTGGAAGGGAAGTAACTGCAAAACAAGGAGCTTTCATTGTTACTTCTTTGCATTGCTATTTGCATTGTGGAAAGGAGGAGTAGGAGTTTGAAACAGGTTGTGCAATAGTTATTTAAAGTCTCTTTTTGGGTGTGGACAGGAAGGATAGGAATGTAAAAAGCAGTTGCTCAATCTACCTAGATGTGTACAACAAATGGGGTAAGGGAAATTAAGAAAAGGAGAAGAATGTTTTGCACTGATGTGGGGAGAGGGGAGACTTGGGGGAGTGTTTGATATCCTGCATCTGGAAGGGTGGGGGGTTGCTGGTGGGCAAAGACAGCAATGGGTAGGATGGTAGGCTGCAACAGCTGTGGTGCATCAATCTTTCTAAAAATTGCCTGGAAGGTGGGGGTATGTTTAGTGTGCTACCACACAAAGAAACTTAGAAAGGAAATTGAGTGTCTGCGGGAGGAACTAAGACAGGCAAGGCTGACTGGAGGCAGGTTTAGCCCAGTACTGGAGGGAGGGGGGAGGAGGGGGGATGAGGGAAGGCAATTTGAGCCAACAGTGGTGAGGAGAGGGTCAGAAGAAGGGGAGCAGAGACAAAGGGGCCCAGGCCAGGAAGAACAACTGCCAGGGAAACCAGGTCAGGAGACAAAAGACAAATGGAAGGAGGAGACAGGAACTTGTGAGGGGAGAAGAAGAAGAAGTGGCAACAGTCATGGAGTGGAAAGGAGGGTTACTATGAAGAGAGAGGAAGCGGACATTTGTGAAGGGTCTTCAGAAAATAGTTTTGCACTGCTAGAGGGGAAAAAGGAGGAGAGAGGTGATGCAGTTGGAGGAGTAATTGATAAATACCTTGACCAAACCAGAGCAAGGGGAAGTTATGCTGGGAGAATTGCAACAGAGGCAAAAGGGGGAAATAATGTGCAGGAGGAAGAAGAGGAGCCAGTAATGAGAGACGGAGATGAATGGAAGCAAGCAGGGAGTAAGAGGGGTGGAATCTTAGTGCTGGGGAATTCAGTACTAAGAGGAGACAGGTGGAGTAGCAAGCGGGAGAGGCATAGTCGCAGTTGGATGGAGGTCATGCCAAGAGTGACAGAGGAAAGGGTGGGACAGTCAGTTCTGAAATATGCTAGAAAGGGTAGGGATAAGCCTCATTTAATTATACATCTTGGGATGAATGACCTGGCTGACAAGACAGTAGATATAGTCCAGAGGAGGTTTGAGGAACTTGGACAATGATGTGAGGGAGCAGAAAAATCAGTAACTGTTCTAGAGATACTTCCAGTGCCCAAGGCAAGCACAACAAGAAAGCTGAGAATAGAGGAATTTAATGGATGGCTAAGAACCTGGTGTCTTGCTAAAGGGTATGGGCTATTGGGAGGGTGGGGAGGAACCTGGGAAGGCAGTAGTCTCTATGCCAAAAACAGACTACACTTGAGTGAGGAGGAAAAGAAAGTTTTGAAACAGAGGATGGAGGAGAACATAGAGGAAGTTGGAAATTTAAACTAGGAGCTGGGGTGGCAAGTGGGCAAGAGGCATGCAGAGACCACAGGTTGGGAAACCATATTGGCTTACCCCCCATAACAGTGACAAAGGACAAATGGCAAGTACTATTGGTGATGCTAGTAAAGGAGGGCAGGATGGGAGGGGAAGGAAAGGGTGGAAGGTGGTTACCCTTAATGCTAGGAGCCTTGATAGGAAAACTGCAGAGTTACAGGCGCTCATGGCAGAGGGAGAGGTGGCCATTGCAGCCATCACAGAAACATGGACCACCCAATACAATGACTGGGACCTGTCTGCAACAGGGTACAAGTTATTTCATAGGGACAGGGTGATTGGGAAAGGAGGGGGTGGCACTATGTGTGAAATAAGGGCTGAAGTGTGTAAGGGAGGAAGGGGAGGAGGGTAGCATGGAGTCACTTTGGATGCAAATCCAGGACTCCAGGGATAGGATTCTCAGAATGGGAGTGGTGTACAGGTTGCCCTCTCAGATGGAGGAGTTATACAGGGAACTAGCAGGACAGAACAGGAGGACTTGTGAGAAGGGTAGTGTGGTGATTGTGGGGGACTTCAACATGCCAGGAGTGGACTGGAGTACCCACCAAGCAGGAATAGAAGGGAGCAGGTACTGCTGGATGCCTCCCAGGACAGCTTTGTGCAGCAAATGGTCAGTGAACCAACCAGTTTAGGGAATACCCTTGACCTTGTGCTGGCAAATGGGGAGTTTGTGAGAGAACTTACAGAGGAAGAACCACTGTCAGGGAGTGACCACCACTCAGTTTGGTTCACATTGGATATGGGCAAGGAAGGAGTGGAAGCTGGTAGAAGAGTGCTGAATTTCAGGAGGGCCAACTTTGGGAGGATGGGAGAAGTGATAAAAGGGTACCTGGCCAGAATTCAACCTAGTATGGACACTAACTAGAGGTGGGAGCTCATAAAGCTGGGGATAGTGGAGGCAATAAAAAACCTGCTGCAAGGCCCAGAGCAAGAAGGTTAGGGCTAAGAAACTGAGCTGGTTGAGCAAGGAGGTCATGGAAAAGGTAAGGAAGAAAAAATCTGCCTTTAGGATGTACAAGGAAACAGGGAGTGGGGAGGACAGGGAGGAGTACCTGACAGAATCGAAGGAGGTGACATGGGCAGTAAGGGGAGCCAAGGCATCTATGAAGCTCAGGCTGGCACAAGGCATTAAGAAGGGGGAGAATGACTTCTTTAGGTACATCAGGGACAAAAGGTGCTGTAAGGACCACATAGTAAGGATTAGGACGGGGGGGGGTTGGGTGGAAGCAGGGTCCGATAAGGCAGAAGTGCTAAATGATTACTTCTGCTCAGTATTTACTAAGGAGAAGCGGGGGTGATACTTAAGGGGGGAGACATGGCAGAAATGGAGGGGAGAGGGTGACAGATGGGGAAATCATAGAGGGCAGAGTTGGGGAGGGTTTGATGGCACTGAGGGTGGACAAGGCACCAGGCCCAGATGGCATCCACCCCAGAGTACTGAAGGAGTTGGTAGAGGTCCTTGCAGGAACTATGGCAGACCTATTTAATGCCTCACTACACTCAGGGTGCATACCTCAGGATTGGAGGATAGTTCATATCGTGCCCCCTCCACAGTAGTGGCCCCAAGGATGAACCAGGGAACTACAGACCAGTAAGCCTCATGCCCATCATGGGTAAGTTGATGGAGACTATCCTGAAGGAGTGGCTGGTGGCCCTCCTAGAGGCCAAAGGACTACAGGACAGCAGACAGCATGGCTCCATACATGGCATATCCTGCCAAATCAACCTGGTGGAGTTCTATGACTGCTTAACTAGGCAACTGGACAGGGACCATACAGTGGATGTCCTGTACCTGGACTTCAGTAAGGCATTCAACTCCAGGTGCCGCATGGGAGGCTGGGAAGTAAGTTAGAAGGCACAGAGGTGGGTGAAAAGCTGATGAGATGGGCAGGGAACTGGCTTCCAGGGAAGGCAACAGAGGGTGGTGGGTGGGTGGGGAGCTCTCACACCCAAGGGTAGTGACGAGAGGTGTTCCGCAGGGCTAGGTGTGGAGACCAGTGTTGTTTGGAATATTCATTGCAGACATATCATTGGACATCAAGAGCAAGGTCAGTCTTTTTGCTGATGATACCAAGATGGGAGCAGTAGTGGACAACCTAGTGGTATAGCAGGGGTTGCAGAATGATGTGGCAAAGCTTGAAACCTAGTCAGACACCTGGCAACTGGTGTTAATGCCAAAAAGTGCAAGGTGCTGCATTTTGGGGTGAAGAACCCAAGGAAGAGTTACCAATTGGGGGAGTGCAGCTAGCCCAGACAGAGGAGGAGAAGGATCTGGAGGGCTTATTACAGGGTCAATGAACAACTCGGCACCATGTAGGAAGGCAACTGCAAAGGCCAACAAAATGCTGGGTTGCATTGCAAGGGGTATATCCTCAAGGAGGGAGGAGGTGATTCTGCCACTGTATAGGTCATTAGTTAGACTGCACCTGGAGTACTGCATGCCGTACTGGCACCTGTATCTGAGGTGGGACATTAAGTTACTGGAGGGGGTACAGCGCAGGGCAACAAAGATGATCAAGGGGCTGGGGGACTTATCATATGAGAGGAAGCTGAGGGAGTTGAACATGTACTGGCTGGAGGACAGGAGGGATGGGTTACATGATTGAAACCTTTAAGTACATTAAAGGAATAAACAAGACAGGTACAGCAGGGCTGTTCTAAGTAAGGGAGTGGAGGGACACCAGGGGCCATGATATGAGACTGGAGGGAGGAAGGTTCAGGAGGGAGATGAGAAGACATTTTTTTACAGAGAGGGTGGTAGCTGGGTGGAATGCATTACCTGCAGTAGTGGTATCCAGGAGAATAGTGGACTGCTTCAAAAGGGGATGGGACAGGACAAGCAGGAGGGTCAATGGAGGGGAAGGGTAGAAGGGAGGGGCAGCTGCAGAATAAAGTGTGCCAGCTGCACATTGGAGTAGACTTGATAGACCTCTAAGCCTTTATCTGCTGGCAAATTTCATATGTTCGTATGTTCGTAAGTTGTATATGTGAAGTATAGTTCTTTTAAGTTTCCAGAAAGGTTATTTTCTTTATTACCCATTGTACATAACAAAACAAAACAAAAAAAAAATCACTGACTATGCAACAAACCACATCTTACTTTAAATTTGGCAATCACTTGCTGCCATCTTAGTGTCCTGATTAACTGTGCCACCATCTCGGCCCCCAAAACCTCTGTCTGCCACTGGATTGTTCATCTGTTTGGTTGTCTAAGTTGGTAACCACTAAACTAAGTCCAACTTTTGTAAACTGGCCTTTGCTGCCTCTACGGTCTGGAACTCTATCCCTGCTGCTATTTGATAGTGTGAGTCCTCTAATGCCTTTAAAAAGGCATATCCTTCCTACCTCTTCCAAGCTACAGCATGTTCCTGCCCTTAGATCTAACTTGGGTTTCCCCAACTACTCTGTTAAACATGTATCTAAGCTATGGCTTAGTTATTTGCACTCTCTGCCTTATGTACTATATGGCTTTTGCATTTGAACAATGTATGCCTACCCTTTCTTGTAATCCAGTTGTTGTTGTTGGCACTTTTTATTTCACTTTTGTACCATACTTTGAATTTTTATCAATCCATCCTTCACTTCTGCTATTGTATTATTCATATGTAATGTTGTTCCTATGTTGTACTCTCCCAGGTCATGACTGAAATTAGGCAATTGTTGCTTCCTAGAATACTCACCTGGTAAATAAAACATAAATAAAATAAACCATGTGCTTTAAAGAAAACTATTAGGTTGGTGATAGAAACATAGAAACATAGACTTTGACGGCAGATAAGGACCGCTAGGCCCATCTAGTCTGCCCATTTCCCTACCTACAGGATAGGCCGCAGATCCTAGTTAACCAACAGCCTATTTCTTCCTACCCCCACAAGAATTGCCTTATGTCTGTCCCATGCATTCTTGAATTCTCCCACAGTTTTAGACCCCACAACCTCCTCAGGAAGGCTGTTCCATGCATCCACTACCCTCTCTGTGAAATAATACTTCCTCACATTGCCCCTGAACCGCCCTCCTTCTATCTTTAAATTGTGTCCCCTTGTTCTTACAAGTCTCTTTTTCTGAAAAATGCTACCCTCTTGGACTTTGTTGATTCCACTGAGGTACTTAAAAGTTTCTATCATGTCCCCCCTCTCCCTTCTTTCCTCAAGGGTATACATATTAAGCTCCTTTAGTCTCTCCTCATACGGCTTCTCTTGCAGACCCTGCACCATTTTAGTTGCCCTCCTCTGGACTGCCTCTATACTGTCTATGTCCTTGCGGAGATGGGTTCTCCAGAACTGGACACAGTACTCCAGATGGGGTCTCACCAACTGTCTGTACAGAGGGATTACAACTTCCTGTTTTCTGCTGCTGATGCCTCTCCTATACATCCCAGTACACCCCAGCCCTCCCTACTGCCTTCTCACATTGCTTGCTAACCTTAAGGTCATCTGATATGATTACCCCCAGGTCCCTTTCCTGTTTTGTTGTTGTTACTACCTCCCCACCCATTGTGTATTCTTCCCCTGGGTTCTTGTTTCCCAGGTGCATTATTTTGCACTTCTTTGCATTGAATCCTAGCTGCCATACTTCTGACCATTCCTCCAACCTTGCCAAGTCCCTTTTCATCCTTTCCACGCCTCCTTGTGTATCAACCCTGTTGCTGATTTTTGTGTCATCTGCAGAAAGGCATACTTTTCCTTCCAGTCCTTCTGCAATGTCACTGATGAAGACATTAAAAAGGACTGGACCCAATACTGAACCCTGCAGTACTCCACTAGTAACCCCCCTTTCTTCAAAATGGACTCCATTTACAATTACAAATACAGTGATACCACTGTATGTCCCCACGTTATGTTCAAGAATATGACTATAACTTGAAAATAAACTGCTGAATGCATGCCTTCATAAGTGGGACTGAGGGAACAAGTGAAGATTAGGTCAGAAGGAACAAGGTAGTGACTGAAAGGGTGGGGGCGTTAGTGAGCAAACCAGTAGGTGAGAGGATACCTGCAAGCAAACTAATACAGTGGTGATATTAAAGACTAAAAGTAAAGTAAACAAACACAAGAAAGAAAACTAATAAAGGAAATTAAGCTGGTAATAAATGGTATACTATAACTAGCAACTCAGATAGTTTTTTTTGCACTTTGAGGAAGAAAATGGCTGCCACTTTTATAATGAACATTCTGAGGGTAGCACAGTTTGATATATTGAGTGTTGCGCTTTTTTTTCTTACCGATTGCTTATTCTGATACAATCAAACAAGCACTGGCCACCACCAGCAATGTTTGCCTGGGTGTAGATAGCACAGCTGTTAAAATTAACAAATTAATAACACAAGTCATAATAGGGAAGGAGTTTTGATTGGTAATAAACAAGTTCATGAGTAATGTTGTTGTTTTCTTTGATTGCAACCCCAAATTTTCAAGGTAGTATTTTTATTACCCAGTAAAAGAAAATGTCAGATGTTATTTATTAAATGCCACCTGAAAGATAGTTTTGTGGAATAACCATGAAAACCAGTTTAGGCTGGGGATCTGAATATGATAACTGCCATGTTCATGAGATGTGGTAAACAAAACTGACCATGTTGAAAATCTGGGTTGAAAATTTAAATGAATTGCAATGTTATGATTAAGCATTGGAAAATTTCAATGTGTGTTCATGACTGTTTTGGGGGGATTTCAACCCCACATTTTCTACATAGTTTTATTATGACACTTCCTTATGAACATGGCTGGTATCCTGTTTGAAATCTTATCAAAATGTTGTTTTGCAGCACAAGCATGAACAAATGTTTGGGTCAGGATTTGTAAAATGACACCTGCCATGCTCATGAAATGGGGTAAGAAAGGACTATGTTGAAAATGTGGGATCCAAATCTGTAAAAATAGCAAAGATATGACTCAACATTTAAAAATGCAATGTTTCTTCATAATTAAGACTTTTTTAAAGATGTTGATGCCACATTTTTAACATCATCTTCTATGACCTAACCTTTTAAACATGTCAGGTGTCATTTACAAAATCCTAACCAAAACATCATTTAGCTGCACAAGCATGAAAAGGCATTGGGCAGTATTTGAAAAATGAAACCTGTAATGCTTATGAGGTGGTGAAAAAGCAGCCACTGTATGGAAAAATGTTGTTGTCAAAATCTACATTAATAGTAAAGGTATGAGTAAACATTGAAAATGTTCAATACTTTTAAACAACTTTGTACTTTTTTGAGATTTTAACACCACATTTTTAACATTGTCTTTTATGACCCCACTTCATGTTCAAGAGAGGTGGAATTTTGTAAATCCTCTCTAAAATGTGATTTTGAGGGTTCACTGCAAAAACATGTTTTGGAGGGACTTTGAAAAATTACATGTGCCTTGTTCATGAGGTGGGGTAAAAAAGGCTATGTTGAAAATGGGGGGCCAAAATGTTACAAATTTACAAAGTTGTGAGTAAAAGTTCAAATCAGATTAAAAAAACTTTAAATGGCCTTACCTTGTTTTCAGTCAGTTTGCAGTCAGGCTCAGTAGCAGAAGACATTAATAGACAGAACTCCAGGAGGAAGGAGCTACTGGTATAACTAAAACTTCTCTACTGGGACTAAGAACTAGAACTCTTGTCCTGGGACCTTCAATTTAGGGTAAAAAAAAGAGTTAGTGTGTTTGCCAGAGGTAGTAGAAGTAAACTGTTATCTGTTATCTGTGTTATCTGTGTACTTATCTAGATGCTTGTCACAGTTGTCAGAAGGAAATTGTTATCTGTGAAATTAAATAAGTATAGAAAGATTTACAAAGTAGGGGGAGTGGCTTAGCTAGAAGTAGCCAGGTTAAAACCAGATTTAAGCACTGCCCTAGATAGCTTCTGCCAGAGAACAGACAGAACACCAGGAGGAAGGACCTACTGGTATAACTGAAACTTCTCTACTGGGACTACAGTATATTGCCCTCCTTCCCTCCCCTGCACCCCCCACCCTAAACCAGTTCCACTTTTATAGGCACAGGATTTAACTGACAACAGGAACTTCCTGATTGGGAGCAGAAAGTGAGTGATCACAGAGCCATCAAAGACTCACCATCCTAGAAGGGCAAGAGTAGCTCTCCACCCCCTTCCCCCAGCTGCTGGAGGTCTGACTCTGAGCAAGTAAGGAGACTACTGAGAAATATAGGAACTTCTTGTCTTAGAACAAGAAGATCAGGAGCTTAAAGGGCACAGAGGCAGTAAGTAAGTAGGGGAAGAAAAAAAGAAGAGAAAAAAACAGATGAAAGAGTAAGTATTCCAAACAACAGTTAGGGGGCCAGAAAAAAGACATGATGGGAGTGGTGAGTGCAGTGGCTGTGGAACAGCAGTCTTCCAGGAGACGTTCTGGAGGATGCAGTGTTGTCCCATCTGCAGGCACCTCTCTGGGCTGAGGGAGGAGGTTGCTCATCTCCAGGCTGAGTTGGAGAGGATTTGTGGGACCTCCTCTCCCATCCAGGACCACCAGGGTCACTGCTGTTTCTTCAGAGGTTGCCAAGAAAGAGGGGTGTTTGAACCACAGTGGAATCAGGGAGGATGAGGGTGGTGGAACAGAGGTGCATCCCTCCAGTTGTACCTCTCCACAATTTCTATGTCATTCTGGAAAAGTGTGGTTCCTCTATGGAGGCACCCACAGTGTAGACCAAGGAGGATGTTGGGAACTTCCACAAAGGAGACCCACAGGAGGGTGGCATGGGACCCCACAGGGGGAGGAAACAAATCCTGGTGGGGGACTCCATTGTTAGGAAGGTAGAACTGGGGGAGAAAGGGGGGAGGGAGGTAAGGTGCCTGCCTGGTGCCATGGCTTGGAGGGACAGGGCATGCATCCTCAGGTTCACAGGAGCAACTGCACAGGGGAGGGAGCTGGACGTCATTTTCCACCTAGGGACAAATGACCTGGCTAAGAAAGGGATCAGAGCAGTGCAAGAAGCATTTGTGGAGATAGGGAGGGGCCTTAGACAAATAGCACACACGTTAACCTTCTCAGAGGTGCTGCCTGTCTATGGCATGGATGAGGCAAGGGTGCTCCACAACATGGGATTCAATTAGTGGTTGAAAAACTGGAGCATAGCTCAGGGATTTGGCTTCATTGGGGACTGGGAGTCTACCTGGATGGATGCAGGCCTGTACTGGTGTGATGATCTGCATCTGTCCAGGAGGGGAAACAGGATCCTAGGCGATAGGTTTAAATACTTCATTGGCAAGCATTTAAACTAGCCAAGGGGGGAGGCACTGTGAAGGAGCAGGGAAATCCTAGCCCTCCCCAAAAATCAGGGTACTAAGTGAGGTAGACACCAACATAGAGCTGTCAATAGGGAGAAGTGCTGGGGTAAATGGAGAAAGTGACAGACGCAATAAGGATAGGGATGGGGCAAAAAGGGGTAAGGCCGACAAGAAATGGAGGGGAATGAGTACCAACACCCATAGTCTGGGCAACAAGCTCCCTGAGCTGGTAGCCTTGATGGAAGAGGGATGTCTGGATATCGTAGCAGTCACAGAAATATGGTACACAGAGAACCATGACTGGGATGTTAACATACCAGGGTACACAACCTACAGGAGAGACAAGGAGGGCAGAAGAGCGGGGGAGTAGCTCTCTATGTAAGGGAAGGGATAAAAGCAACTGAACAAAAGAGTAAACAGGGAGGAGAGGAGGCACTGTGGGTCACCTTAGAGACTGGAAACAGCACCAAAATCCACACAGGGGTTGTATACAGACCCCCGTATCAAGGGGAGGGAATGGACAAGGACATGATAGAAGGCATACTTAGGATGGCAGAGAAAGGTGATATACTGTTGATGGGGGACTTTAATATGCCAGATGTTATCTGAAGCACTTTTGCTGCAGCCACATCCAAAAGCAGGGCCATTCTTGATGCCCTTCAGGTGGCATGCCTCAGACAGCTAGTTTTGGAACCTACTCATGAGGGAACAATCTTAGACCTTGTCCTCTCAAATGGGGACAGTGAGAGGGTCTCAGATCTAGAAGTGTGTTGTCATTTGGGAACAAGTGACTACCAAACAGTGTGGTTCACAATAAACTCAGCTACAGAATCAAGCCATACAAAACTGAGGGTTCTGGACTTCAGGTGGGCTGACTTTGGCAAGATGGGAGAGTGCCTTAGAAAAGCACTAGCAAACAGGCTAGAAGGAGGGGTGGAGTAACAATGGGGAAATATCAAAACTGCCATCACAGAGGCCACAAGCCTTTGTGTGAAGCAAATAAACAAATCAAAATGAAAGAAAAAGCCACTATGATTCTCAAAAGAAATGGCAGTGAAAGTTAGGGAGAAAAAGATAGCATTTAGGAAGTATAAGGAAACACAGAAGAAGTAGGACAGAGAACTGTGCCAGTTAAGGCAGAAAGAAGCAGGGAGGGTAGTCAGAATAGCAAAGACACAAACTGAGGAAAAGATAGCCAACTCAGTTAAGATGAGGGATAAAACCTTTTATAGGTATATCAGGGAGTGTAGAAAGACAAAGGAAGGGATAGTGAGGAAGAACAGAATGGATGGTGGGTGGGCAGAGAGTGGCAGTGAAAAAGCAAGGATACTGAATGAATACTTCTGTTCAGTATTCACAAAAGAGGAAGTGAGGGAGGTGCCTAATCCAATTAACAGAAGCACTGTGGAGAGGGGGGTCAATCCCAGTCCTTTCACAGAAGAAAGAGTTCTGAAAGAACTCCTAAAACTGAAGGTGGACAAAGCAAAGGGGCCAGATGGAATTCACCCCAGAATTCTAAAAGAATTAAGCAGAGAACTAGTGACACCAGTGACTACCCTTTATAACAAATCATGGGAGGTTGGTGTAATACCTGAGGACTGGAAGAAGGCTGATGTGATTCCCCTTCACAAAAGTGGAAGCAAGACAGAGGCAGGAAACTATAGACCTGTCAGTTTGACCTCTGTGGTAGGGAAAGTGATGGAATAAGTTCTGAAGGAAATAATTGTTGAGTACCTAGAGGCCAGTGAGGCACTGGACCCAAGGCAGCATGGGTTCACAGTGGGAAGATATGTCAGATGAATCTAATTGTTTTCTTTGACTGGGTGACCAAAGTAGGAGACCAGGGATGGGCTGTGGACATGGCCTGCCTAGACTTTAGCAAGGCATTTGACACAGTCCCACACAAAAGACTAGTAGTCAAGTTAACCAGACTTGGAGTGGGCCCCAGGGTGGTAGCCTGGGTAAAACATTGACTGAACAACAGGACACAGAAGGTAATTGTAAATGGAGTCCACTCTGAAGAAAGAGGGGTTACTAGTGGGGTACCTCAGGGTTCAGTACTGGGTCCAGTCCTTTTTAATGTCTTTATAAGTGACATTTCAGAGGGACTGGAAGGAAAGGTATGCCTCTTTGTAGATGACACAAAGATCTGCATCAGGGTTGATACACATGGAGGCATGGAAAAGATGAGAAGGGACTTGGCAAGGCTGGAGGAATGGTCAGAAGTATGGCAGCTTGGATTCAATGCAAAGAAGTGCAAAGTAATGTACCTGGGAAACAAAAACCAAGGGGAAGAATACACAAGGGGGGGGTAGTAGCAACAACAAAATCGAAAGGACCTGGGGGTAATCATATCAGACAACCTTAAGGTTGGCAAGCAATGTGAGAAGGTGGTAGGAGGGTGGGGGAGGGGGATACTGATGTATAGGAGAGGCAACCAGCAGAAACAGGAAGTTGTTATCCCCTGTACAGACAGTTGGTGAGACCCCATCTGAGTACTGCATCCAGTTCTGGAGACCCCATCTCCGCAAGGACATAGACAGGATGGAGGCAGTTCAGAGGAGGGCAACTCAAAAGGTGCAGAGTCTGCAAGAGAAGCCATATGAGGAGAGGCTAAAGGAACTTAATATGTTTACCCTTGAGGAAAGGAGGGAGGGAGGGGGGACATGGTAGAAATGTTTAAGTACCTCAGTGGAATCAACAAAGTCCAAGAGGATAGCATCTTTCAGAAAAAAAGATGTGCAAGAACAAGGGGCACAATCTGAAGATAATGTGGGGACGGCTCAGGGGCAATGTGAGGAAGTATTTTTCACAGAGAGGGTGATGGACGCATGGAACAGCCTTCCTGAGGAGGTCGTGTGGTCTAAAACTGTGGGAGAATTCAGAAATGCATGGGACAGACATAAGGCAATTTTTGTATGGGGTAGGAAGAAATAGACTGTTGGTTAAAAAAGATCTGCAGCTTATCCTCTAGGTGGGGTAATGGGCAGACTAGGTGGGCCAAGCAGTCCTTATCTGCTGTCAAAGTCTGTGTTTCTATGTTTCTATGTCATGAGAGGATTACTTTTCTGGACCATAAAGAAATAAGTGAGGGGTGGGGTGGTGGTTGCTGATAGGGGTTAAAGAGTGGAAGGCAGAAGACATCGCTGTACTTTCTATTTTTGAGTTATTACGGAAATGAAGGGAATGACAAGTGATTTTTTTCAAGTCCTGACACTGGGGATTGGGCATCCCTGTAGCAGTGAATTGTTTGGAAGCACTAGGGTGGGCACCTTGTTGTTGCATACTGGGGAGGTTGTTGGCACTGAGGGTGAGCACTCCTGTGGCACATACTGTGGCAGGAAAGGTGTGTGCTGGTACTAGGTGTTGAGTAGCCTAGTGTTGGAGTATGACAGCTGGGTCAGGAGGGAGAGTGTGAATACAACAGTAGGACTGAGCACCCACCACTTATGTACTATAGTTGCTTGCTCAAGAGGATGAATACCAGCAGTGGAGTTAAGCATCACCTGTTGATTGTGGTTATTTGCTTTTCTGGGTGGGAGGGGATGCTACTGGTTGCACAACTGATCACACCCCATCAGTTTTGTGTTAGGTCTGGGTGGGTGGAAAATGCCATATACAGAAAAAAAGCTGCATCCATTGTGAAACATCCCTACTGTCCCAAGACTGTAGAGAAGCAAACCACTGGCCAGCACCAGTAAAGAGGAACAACGTTTACAGGACATGATGACATTAGGATGTACAAACTGTACAAGAGAAATACCCTTCCACATTGCATTTTTGAGCTTCTTGACTGGCATCAGACTTCAAAGGAAAAAGGAGAGTGGGTAGACAAGGATGAAAAGGGGACAGAATTGGGGAGCAGAATATGTATTCTGAAGCTGTGATAGATGGGTGAGGGGCATAGACCCAAAAGCCTTTTCAGAACTCAGCCTGATAATAATATATTCACTAGCCTTGGAAAAGACAACATAAAACGTGTTAGAAAGTGTCTCAAACAACCAGCATATTTTTACCCAATTTATAATTACTGTAGATGGTCTATGTCGGTGTGTTAAAGGTGGGCACAAGGGGGTAAGGCCATCAGAAAATGGAGGGTAATGAGTACCAATGCCCGTAGTCTGGGCAACAAGCTCCCTGAGCTGGTGGCCTTAATGGAAGAGGGATGCCTGGATATCGTAGCAGTCACAGAAACATGGTACGCAGAGAACCATGACTGGGATGTTAACATACCAGGTACATAACCTACAGGAGAGACAGGCAGGGAGAAGAGGGGAGGAGTAGCGCTCTATGTAAAGGAAGGGATAATAGCAACTGAACAAAAGAGTGAACAGGGAGGAGAGGAGGCACTGTGGGTCACCTTGGAGACTGGAAAGGGCACCACAGTCCGCACAGGGGTTGTGAACAGACCCCCATGTCAGGGGGAAGGAATGGACAAGGTTATGATGGAAGGAATTCTTAGAATGGCAGAGAAAGGGGAGATACTGTTGATGGGAGACCTGAATATGCCAGATGTTAACTGGAGCACATTTGCTGCATCCACATCCAAGAGCAGGGCTATCTTGATGCCCCACAGGTGGCAGGCATTAGACAGCTAGTTTCGAACCCACCTGTGAGGGAGCAATCTTAGACCTCAGATTCAAACGGGGCAGTGAGAGGATCTCAGATCTAGAAGTGGGTTGCCATCTGGGGACAAGTGACCATCAAACAGTGTGGTTCACGCTAAACTCAGCTACAGAGTCAAGCTTCCACAAAAGTGAGGGTACTGGACTTTAGGAGGGCTGAATTTGGCAAGCTGGGAGAGTGCCTCAGAAATGCACTAGCAAACAGGCTAGAAGGAGGTGTGGAGCAACAATGGGGAATTATCAAAACTGCCATCACAGAGGCAACAAGCCTTTGTGTGAAGCAACAAACAAATCAAAACAAAAGAAAAGTCACTATGGTTCTCAAGAGAGGTGGCTGTGAAAGTCAGGAAGAAAAGATAGCATTCTGGAAGTATAAGGAAACACAGAAGGAGCAGGACAGAGAGCTGTACCAGTTAAGGCAGAAAGAAGCAGGAGGGAAGTCAGAATAGCAAAGGCCCAAACTGAGGAAAAGATAGCCAACTCAGTTAAGAAGGGGATAAAACCTTTATAGGTACATCAGCAGCGAGAAAGACAAAGGAGGGATAGTGAGGCTGAATAGAATGAACGTGGGTGGACAGAGGGGACAGTGAAAAGCAGGAATACTGAATGAATATTTCTGCTCAGTATTCACAAAAGAGGAGGGGAAGTGCCTAATCCAATTAACAGAAGCACTCTTGATAGGGGGTCGATCCCAGTCCTTTCACAGAAGAAAGGGTTCTGCAAGAACTCCTAAAACTGAAGGTGGATAAAGCAATGGGTCCTGATGGAATTCACCCCAGAATTCTAAAAGAATTAAGGAAGGAACGAATGAAACCACTGGCTACCCTTTTTAATAAATCATGGGAGGATGGTGTGGTACCCGAGGACTGGAGGAAGGCGGATGTGATTCCCCTTCACAAAAGTGGGACCAAGACAGAGGCAGGAAACTACAGACCTGTCAGTCTGACCTCTGTGGTAGGGAAAGTGATGGAGTCACTTCTGAAGGAAAGAATAGTTGAGTACCTAGAGGTCAGTGGAGCACAGGATCCAAGGCAGCATGGGTTCACAGCAGGAAGGTCATGTCAGACGAATCTAATAGATTTCTTTGACTGGGTGACCAAAGTAGTAGACCAGGGAGGGGCTGTGGACATGGCCTACCTAGACTTTAGCAAGGCATTTGACACAGTCCCACACAAAAGATTATTAGTCAAATTAACCAGCCTGGGAGTGGGTCCCAGGGTGGTAGCCTGGGTAAAACATTTGGCTGGACAACAGGACACAGAAGGTAATTGTAAATGGAGTCCACTCTGAAGAAAGGGCGGTTACTAGTGGGGTACCGCAGGGTTCAGTATTGGGTCCAGTCCTTTTTAATGTCTTCATCAGTGACATTGCAGAGGGGCTGAAGGAAGTATGCCTTTGCAGATGACACAAAGATCTGCAACAGGGTTGATACACAAGGAGGAGTGGAAAGGATGAAAAGGGACTTGGCAAGGTTGGAGGAATGGTCAGACGATGGCAGCTAGGATTCAATGCAAAAAGTGCAAAATAATGCACCTGGGAAACAAGAACCCGGGGAGAATACACAATGGGTGGGAGGTAGTAACAACAACAAAACAGGAAAGGGACCTGGGGGTAATCATATCAGATGACCTTAACGTTAGCAAGCAATGTGAGAAGGCAGTAGGGAGGGCTGGGGGTATACTGGGATGTATAGGGAGAGGCATCAGCAGCAGAAAACAGGAAGTTGTTATCCCTCTGTACAGACAGTTGGTGAGACCCCATCTGGAGTACTGTGTCCAGTTCTGAGACCCCATCTCTGCAAGGACATAGACAGGATAGAGGCAGTCCAGAGGAGGGCAACTAAAATGGTGCAGGGTCTGCAAGAGAAGCCGTATGAGGAGAGACTAAAGGAGCTTAATATGTATACCCTTGAGGAAAGAAGGGAGAAGGGGACATGATAGAAACTTTCAAGTACCTCAAGGGAATCAACAAAGTCCAAGAGGGTAGCATCTTTCAGAAAAAGAGACTTGCAAGATCAAGGGACACAATTTAAAGATAGAAGGAGGGTGTCTCAGGGGCAATGTGAGGAAGTATTATTTCACAGAGAGGGTAGTGGATGCATGGGACAGCCTCTCCTGAGGAAGTTGTGGGGTCTAAAACTGTGGGAGAATTCAAGAATGCATGGGACAGACATAAGGCAATTCTTGTGGGGGGCAGGAAGATATAGGCTGTTGGTTAACTAGGATCTGCGGCCTATCCTGTAGGTAGGGAAATGGGCAGACTAGATGGGCCTAGCGGTCCTTATCTGCCGTCAAAGTCTATGTTTCTATGTTTCTATGTTAAGGGTCAAACAAAGACTGCTTTCCTAATACATTTGTTTATAAACATTTCCTTTTCTGGCAAAACAATGTGTAATATTTATTAGTCTCAGGTTCTTTCAGAGTCTATGAAATTATAGCTTACAGTTTACATCTTAGAGTGACAAAAGGCCTAGCAATACTTTACAATTCATATACTTTCTGTTGATGCATGAGAAAAACATTATTTTGCATGTTTAGACCAGGTTGTGTCTTTTGTGCCATAGACAAAGAGGGATAAATCAGCCCCCAGTGTTTTTGAAACTTATCAGAACATGTTCAAACTAGAATTCAAATAGTTTTTGATTGGTTCTAAATGAAGTCAGAGCCTTTTAATGCAGCACGTTTGGTAAAAGCATTTAAAATACATCACAACACATAAACATAGAGTGGCAACATCTTCATCCAGAGATGTTGAAACAATCAATCAGGTAATGAAACTTAAGATGGTAAACATTTGACATGTCAGGGCATGTACTGAACTGTATCGTATGATGATTATGGGATGGTACAAGAAGAGTGGGATTAACACATTGTTTCCTTAGCTACAGCCCCACCCTGATACATTTAGAAAACAAATGATGGCACAAATCAGATAATGTTATTTACAGCAGTACTATAGTTGCATTTAATGAAGTGCCATTACATGCTAGCTACACACGCAGTACATTTCATTCTTCTTTGTGATCTGCAAGCACACCTGCATTATTACATATAGCCACAGAAGACTATGCAGTTTTAGAGGGCTGCATTGAAACAGCCCCATCTATTGTAGCCACTTTAAAGTTCAAAAAGGTTCCATCTGTGATCAGGAATGAGGGTAGTGTGCTGAGTAATGGTGGCTAATGCAAAATAAATGATACAGATTCAAATTCACACCACTCTAACCAAATAAAGCAGCCCAACTGAATGTTGAATTCAGCTCAATTAACTGATTTATTGCTCCACCACTGTGTTTCTAGCCCATAGTGCCTCAGCTCAATGCCTTCCAAGGGGTGTCAGCTAGCTAACAGGAAGTCATAACGTGCTTAAATACAAAATCAGAAGTGTGACATTACTGGAACATATTAATTCATTGGTTATACAAACATACACCTTAAACCACATATGACATTTTACATTTTGCACGTATGTAAAAGTTCCATTTACATCTCTCATATTCATTTTAAAGCATTACAGGCTAGGAAAAACAGGTAACAAAGCTATAGGTCAGGCACCACAGTAGAAGAGCCATCATAATTTTAACAATTCCATAGGCTATCTGAGATCTCCAAATGGGACTCACCAGTCATTGCTTAATATTATACATACCTCCCATTAATTATTGGAGGTAGAGGCTTACTCACATTTCTAGATGCCTATATAAAAGATAAAGGGAGAATGGAAGAACGTTTTGTTTTTGTTTTATGTCCAACCCTCTGTACCAGAAACAAGAGCTCAGAACATCCAAACCAGGAAACATTGTAGAAATAGCATTTTTAGATTCTGAAAAGAAAGAGAAAAAGCTCAATTAGTTTCCAAAATTAAAAAGAGACTCCATTGATTATGAAGTAGGGACTGCTTACATCCCATTCAAAGACCCAAAAGTAAGGACAAGAAGCATGGGGAGATCAAGAAATTGTAGATATATGAGGAGTAATGGTAGGAATGATGCTAATACAGAACCTGCTCAGTCCACTCTGCATTTAACAGATAATTGGGTGAAGACAGTCACTATTGACCTCACTAGAAATACCAGTACCAGGCCTTTTTTAGAAATAGGGAATGGCTCTGCTCAAAAGGAAAAAGAAATGGAAGAACAAGAAGGGGCAAGAGAGAAGGAAGCATAGCAAGATGTAAGCAACAAGAGAAGCAACCTCAGGGGGCTGAAGAACACAGCCAAAACTCTGAATTGCAAATAATTAATTTAGGTAACTACACATTGAATGCTGCACAGACCTCATTATTGAAGAAAGGTTTCAGTTTTGTACCTACCCCACCAGTTAATCAATTTTCAATTTTTTTAGATGTTTTCAAATTATTTAGAAAAATTAGATTGAAACTTTATTTTGTAACAAGAGAGGAAACAACAAATGAAACAATGAGTTTCCATGAGAATACTGAGCTGTCCCAAGGACTAGGAGAAGATTTGGATCTTTGAATAAGAGAGGTACTGCCATATGAGGAACCAATGGTATTGAGATGCAAGGAGGACATATAGAGGGGACCACTGAAGAAAATTTATGTGAACTCTTATGGCTAATCAGTGAAAATGAGAATGGAACACAGATGGAAGCTGAGGGGATATTAACATTACCACACAGGAGTTTAAAAAGATGAGAGATGCAGTGTTCAAATATAACTCCGACTTTTGCCCTTAGATTTTAAACAGCAGCATCTCAGCTTTTGAGAATACAGTCCTGTTCAAGGTAAGGCAATTATTGAACAAACCAGCAAAAAAACTTTAAGAATTTATCAAAGGCAGAAGAAATGGCATTGAGGGATTTATCATCAGAGACTGAGATTAGAATAAAGAAAGTAGATAAGGGGGTCAATACTGTACTTATGAATAAACCACAGTACAAGTACATGATGGAGAAATTCATTTTCAATATTAATAATTTCAAGAGGCTTAGGAGTAATTCAACATTTCAATATAAGAAAATGTTATTTGTCCTTTTAGGTGAAGCCACTAAAAGCGGCAGTATTACTAATACTGAATTTAAGTACTTATTCTGTGAATATCCATTAGTCCCCACCTTCTATGTCTGCCAAAAGTGCACAAGAACCTGTTAGAACCCCCGGGGAGACCAACATTCTCGGGGGTGGTTTCACTCACTTAGCATCTGAGTAAATTTGTTGATTTATTTTTACAGTTCAGCATGGTTAGGCTTCCATCCTACCTCAAAGATTCAGGGGACACAATTGGAAAATATAAAGATATTTGCTGGGGGATGATTGTCTGTTGATATGTATAGATGTGGAGTCTCTGTATACTTCAATAATTGTAGATGCTTTAAGATTTATTTTGTACCATACCTACTTTGAATTCGATGATGAATATTCTGCTCAGATTTGTGGAACTGCAATAGGGGATTCTATGGTCCCATCATATGCAAATGTTTTTATGGGAATGTGGGAATTCGGGAACTAGAATTCTTGCAGAATGCAGTCAGGAATGCATTTATTGAGAATATTGTCAGATGGGACGCTACATAGATGAGTGTCGGTGCACTTGGAATGGTAGCCTGGAAAAGACCAAGGGATTTGTTAACTGGCTTAATGATAATACTTTAAACTTCAGGTTTACTGCAGAAAAACAAAGTGAGGAGGTGCATTTTTTGGACCTCTTGTTTGTAGCCAGTAGTGTTATATATGTTGTGAGTACAAAGGATAAGAAAGAGACATCTACTAATTCCCTACTAAGAAATGACAGCTCTCACCCATTTAAGCTGAAAAAATCTATACCATAGGGGCAATTTGTTAGGATCAGACGTATCTGTACAGATGATGCAGATTTTATAAAACAAACAGACAAGTTAAAAAACAGGTTTTTGGAAAGAGGTTACAAGGAGAACATTCTGGAGTCAGCTATGGAAAGAGTAAAAAGCATGATGCAAGTAAAGCTTATTGAAAGACATAGCAGTAGAGATACTGTGGAAGATGACAAAAATAAAAAGGTAACATTTTCATTAGAATTCAATCATATTTCTAGGCAAGATGGCAATTTAGTTTTTTAATTTTAAATTTCAATATCACCAAGTGCAAATTTCAATATCACCAAGTACAAGGTGTTAACATCTTGGGAGGGGAAACCCTAAACACAGGTACACTCTGGGAGGGGAGGCGCTGGAGGCCTCAATAGGGGGAAAAGCCCTAGGGGTCATGGTGGATGCATGTATGAATAACTCTGAGCAGTGCAGAAGAATGGCTAGCAAGGGAAACAGGATGTTGGGATGCATCGTAAGGGGGATCACCTCTAGGAGCAGTGAAGTGATTCTGCCACTGTACAATGGATTGGTTAAACCACACCTTGAGTACTGTGTACAGTACTGGAGACCAAACTTGAAGAGGGACATACAGCTCATGGAGAGGGTACAGAGGAGGGCAACTAAGATGATATGAGGACTAGGGGATTTGACGTATGAGGACAGACTTGAGGAGCTCTGCCTGTTTTCATTGGAGGAGAGGAGAGATGGGGGGGCATGATTGAGGTCTTCAAGTACCTCAAGGAAATAAATAGGGTAAACATGGAGGGGATCTTTAGACTAAAGCAGGGAGGTATCACCAGAGGGCATGGTTTGAAGTTGGAAGGTGGAAGGGTGAGGGGGGGAAACAGGAGGAGGTTTTTCACTGAGAGGATGGTGGACCCTTGGAATGCACTGCCTGGTGAGCTGGTTCAGAGATCCACAGTGGAGGGTTTCAAGACAGGGTGGGACAGACACAGAAAGTGGATGTATCAGATGATGGCCTGGTCCAGGGGGGTGGGGATGGATGATAAGAATTTCTGAAACACAAGGGGGGGGGAGCCTCGGCATCTAACTAGGGATCTGAGGTTCGAGCAGACTCGATAGACCGTAAGGCCTAATCTGTTGGCAATTAGTATGTTAGTATGTTAGTTTGGAATTGCTGGGACATACTAAAAACTGACCAAATATTGAAAGTGGTCCTGTCAGACACCACAAGGATTACTTTTAGAAGATCATCTAACTTGTAATATAAACTGGTTCATAGCCAGTTTTATAGGAAGCAAGAAAGATTGGGAACCTAGTTACCAACTAAACCCATGGGCAATCGCTAATGTAAACAATTTAATGTTTGTCAGTACATGAATGTTGGAAGGGAGTTAATTCTTAGAAATGGAGACAGGATTAACATTAACTATTTTATAACATGTACCAACACTTTTGTTGTTTATATCCTGTGGTGTAGCTGTGGGATGTAATCTGTTGGCAAAACAATAAGGCCACTAAAAGAAAGGATGCAAGAACATTTACATTCAATTCTGAACCAGAAAATGGACACTTCAGTGGGTAGACTCTTTGTTACATAGCATGGTTCAGACCCAAAGAGTTTTGGGTTTATGGGTGTTGAAAATGTTCAGAGCCCAACAAGGGGTGGTGACAGGCCTAATTTATGTGTTACAGAGGGAATGTTTTTGCAACTTTAGAGCAAATAGTGTTAAAACAAATGGGCTCAATGATAGATAGGACCGGAATCCATTTTTAAAATATAGAAAATGAGTTTCATAGTATAATTGAATGTAAATGATCTTACTGTAGGTCTCTACTTGAGTTCCATTTTTTTATACCATTTTCCTTTCTTTCCTTTCCACCTCCACCCCATACCCTTCCATCCCCGTGCCATTCTTACCTCCTCCAACCCCTTCCCATTCCACCTCCCCCCCACACCACCACCTTTTAAATTTTCCTTTTTCTTTTTTCTTTTTTTTCTTTATTCCTTTTGGTTTTGTCTTCTTTTATACCATATTCTAATTTACTACAGCTGGCAGTGTATATACATTTTGTCTATGATTGATTATGTCAATTTTAGATACTAATTGAGCTTTTTGTATTTCTTTTCAGAATCTAAAAATGCTATTTCTGGTTACAGTGTTTCCTGATTTGGATGGTCTGAGCTCTTGCTTCTAGTACAGAGGGTTGGACATAAAACAAAAACAAAACCTTCTTCCATTCTCCCTTTATCTTTTGCATAGGCATCTATAAATGTGAGAAAGCCTCTACCTCCAATAATTAATGGGAGGTATGTATATTATTAAGCAGTGACTTGTGAGTCCCATTTGGAGATCCCAGATAGCTTATGAAATTGTAAAAATTATGATGGCTCTCCTACTGTGGTGCCTGATCTATAGCTCTGTTACCTGTTGTTCCTAGCTTATAATGTTGTAAAAATGAATATGAGAGAAGTAAATGGAACTTTTATATATGTGTAAAATGTAATATGTGGTTTAAGGTATATCTTTGTATGACTAATGAATTAACATATGCTGATGATGTCACACTTCCGATTTTGTATTTAAGCACGTTATGACTTCCTGTTAGCTAGCTGATGCCCCTTGGAAGGCATTGAGCTGAGGTGCTTGGGGCTAGAAACACAGTGGTGGGGCAATACATCAGTTAATTCAGCTGAGTTCAGCATTCCTTTGGGCTGCTTTATTTGGTAAGAGAGATGTGACTTTGCATTTGTATTGTAGCCACTTTGCAGGATCTGTCAGAAATACAGACACCTTTTCATAGTGGTATATCTTTAACATGGAACTTACAGTACGGAAATATCACATAACCTGTTTTGCCCTTTCACTCCTGTTTTCAGCCTGTCAGACACTTCTAATGTGATGTCAGTGTCTCATGTGTAATGATTTCTTCTGAGGTCTCCAGAAGGATTGCCATGGAAAAGCAGTAAATAACAATTTCCTTTTGGACCATGTAAATGGCCATAAGCCTTCTGCTTCCATTTTCTTCTATTTTGGGCCCTCAGCCTCCATAAATGACCTGCTGCTTCCTCTCTCTGCAGTCTCTTCCTCCATCCTCTGTTCCTGGCCCTCTGATGGGCTCCATCTGCCAATCTCATTCTGCAACCGTACTCTGCTGGTGGAGGTATCCAGCTAGCCCCTATCAGTCCTCCTTCCTCTCACTAACGCCAGTATACTACTGACCTTGATCTGGCCTCCTTCTTGCCACTAGTGATGGTATTCAATTGGCCTTGATTGGGCCTCATTCTTGCTGCCTCTGATAGTATCTGACTGGGCCCAATTAGGCCTCCTTATTGTCACCAGCAGCAGTCCAGTTGGCCTGAAATACCCCCCCCCCAACATACACACTGGTTATGGCAGCTGTGTCATCTGTCTACTGTCCCCTCAATCACAAGCCTAGTAAGATAACCACAATATGGCTCATATCATCACTGACTTATTAAGCTGTGTTTATCATCATAAATGTGGTTTCACCATGATGTAACTAGCTGGGCAGACAGCTGTGGTGGTGAAGGCTGGATTGAGCTAGTGCTAATTGGTAGAGGAAGTGGTGTTTTATTGACTGGGAGGGTGCATACCCCTCAACCTTCATCTCAAATTCCTCCCACATTACAAGAGATGCCCCTTAATTTGATCTCCAGAATGGCTTTAGCCCACATTGGAAAGTTCTTGACAACATGTAAGTTTTGTAAACTGACTTTAAAGTAAATGTTTATAACATTATGATGCTATATAAAAAAACATACTTAGCACAAGTACAGGCAGTAATTTCCATTCCACTCAGACTTTATATTTCCATGTTTGTTTATGTGTCCATCATTATTTATTATTTATTTATGTTTGAATGTTGGTCCAGGAAAAGCACATTGACCCAAAGTTCATTTCTATATGGTTTGCCCTAGGAACACAGGGAGATTAAGTGGCTTGTTCAAGGTAAAATATTATACAAATGTTGGATGTGCCCATAAAGAAAATCAATACTTTTTATGTAAACTATATCTGACTATATCTAAATAGATAACAAACATATTTTAGATATGTGTACATTGTTTCTTTCAGATATTTGCAAAACTGAATGAAATATGTCTAATAGTCGTCACGGATATATTAAATGTAACTTTTTTTGTTATACTATCAAAAAATTAATCTTTTTCTGTTTTCACTTTTAAGTATTTTATGAATTTTAAGCACATTCCTATATTTGTATGCAGTTGTAATTTTGCACTGTAATTTCTACAAGAAGTGTATGTTCAGGAGTTCTCATCTCTGAAAGGACATAGAAAAGGCTGAGGTATTCCGGAGGAGGGCAACTAAAATTGTGTGGGATCTGCATCAAAAGCCCTATGTGGAGCAACTGAAGGACCTGAATATATATGGTTCCACTAAGCTACTTTGACAAGAAATGTGTCAAACAGCATTACATTGACGGCACAATGCTGACAGTTGACATTGTGCCATCAGTGAAACAGAGTGTTTTTGTAGGGGGCTTCACCTCATACCCCTCCGATTCAGAGTGGTTTCAGGGAGGGGGCATACACACTGGAGAACACAGTGTTGGTGTACCTAGACCATTATAGAGAACTGCCAGTTTTGTTGCTGTAATGGTCTTCACGGCCTTACTGTCACTGTTTCAACAGTATACAGATATGTACAGACAGAGGAAAGGAGGGAGAGCGGAGATATTATAGAGACTTTCAAATACCTCAAGGGTATACATAAGGTTCAAGAGGGAAGCCTTTTTTAGAGAAAAGGATGTACAAGCACAAATGGTCATGCGATGAAGCTGGAGGGGGGTAGAATCGTGGGGAAATGTAAAAAAAAACATTTCTTCACAGAAGGGTGGTGGATGTCTGGAACAGCTTCCCAGTGTAGGTGGTGAGCGCAAAAATTTTAATGTGATTTAAGAAGGCATGGAATAGGTTCAGTTCAGTTTAGTTTATTCAATCAAATGCATGTATAAAAATGAACACATTTCTTACATACAATAAACTTTTTTCATGCCTAAGACCTATTACAATACACATTATACACAATAGACAATACAGTACATGTAATACACTAGTAAAAAGTGAACTCGGGCAAATTTGAAAAGCATACAAAGTGAAAAAGCAAAAAATTACAAAAACCTTGTACAAGTAAAAATTATATTGCTGCATCCTTCTATCTACCTTCCTGTTTATGCTTTCCACTTTAACTTCCTAGCTATTTTTTGTGCAAAATTTGCAAGAGAGAAAATTCATTTAATATTGGTTGTGTTAAAAATCTTTCTAATTTGTTCATAGAAACATAGAAACATAGAATTTGATGGCAGATAAGGACCGTTTGGCTCACCCAGTCTGCCCATTTCTCTACCTAATGGATACGCTGCAGATCCTAGTTAACCAGCAGCCTACTTCTTTCTACCCCCACACTTTAGAATTGCCTTATGACTGTCCCATGCATGCTTGAATTCAACCACTGTTTTTGACTCCACAACCTCCTCCGGAAGGTTATTGAATGCATCCACAGCCCTCTCTGTGAAAAAATATTTCCTTACATGACCTCTCAGAAGCCGCCCCCCATCTTCAAATTGTGTCTCCTTTTTCTTGCACACCTCTTGTTTTGAAAGATGCTACCCTCTTGGACTTTGTCGATTCCCTTGAGGTACTTGAAAGTTTCTATCCAGTCCCCCCTCTCCCTCCTTTCCTCGAGGCTATACATATTAAGCTTCTTTAGTCTCTCTTCATATGTCTTCTGGTGCAGACCCTGCACCATTTTAGTTGCCCTCCTCTGGACAGTTTCCATCTTGTCTAAGTCCTTGTGGAGATTTGGTCTCCAGAACTGCACACAGAACTCCAGATGGGGTCTCACCAGCTGTCTGTACAGAGGGATAACAACTTCCTGTTTTCTACTGGTGATGCCTCTCCCTATGCATCCCAGTATCCCCCAGCCCTCCTTACTGCCCTCTCACATTGCTTGCCCACATTTAAGTTATCTGATATGACTACCCCCAGGTCCCTTTCCATTTTTGTTGTTGTTAGTATCTCACCCCCCACTGTGTACTCTTCCCCTGGGTTTTTGTTTCCCATGTGCATTACCTTGCACTTCTTAGCATTGAATCTAAGCTGCCATGCATTTGACCATTCCTCTAACCTTGCCAAGTCCCTTCTCATCCTTTCCACGCCACCTTGTGCATCAGCTCTGTTGCAGATCTTTGTGTCATCTGCAAAGAGACATACTTTTCCTTCCAGTCCCTCTGCAATGTCGCTTATAAAAACATTGAAGAGGACTGGTCCTAATACTGAGCCCTGCGGCACCCCACTAGTAACCCCCCTTTCTTCACAGTGGACTCCATTTACTATTACCCTCTGTGTCCTATTCTTCAGCCAATTCTTTACCCAGGCTATCATCTTGGGACCCGTTCCCAGGCTGGCTAACTTGTATATTAATCTTTTGTGTAGGACTGAGTTAAATGCTTTGCTAAAGTCTAGGTAGGCCATGTCCACAGCCCTCCCTGACTACTACTTTGGTCACCAGTCAAAGAAATCTATTGATTTGTCTGGCATGACCTTCCGTTGTGAACCCATGCTGCCTTGGGTCCTGTGCCCTCTGGCCTCTAGGTACTCAGCAATTCTTTCCTTCAGAAGTGATTCCATCATTTTCCTACCACTGAGGTTAAACTAACAGGTCTGTAGTTTCCTGCTTCTGCCCTGCTCCCACTTTTGTGAAGGGAATCACATCTGCCCTCATCCAGTCCTCAGGTACCACCCATCCTCCCATGATTTGTTAAAGAGGGTAGTCAGTGGTGTCACTAGTTCTACCCTTAGTTCTTTTAGAATTCTGGGATGAATCCCATCAGGCCCCATTGCTTTGTCCACCTTCAGTTTTAAGAGTTCTTTCAGAACCCTTTCTTCTGTAAATGGGCTGGTATCAACTTCTGTATCCAGAGTGTTTCTATTGTTTGTTTTAGGTATCTCCCCCTCTTCATTTGTAAATACTGAGCAAAAATATTTGTTTAGTATCTCTGCCTTTTCAGTCACCCTCTGCCCACCCCCCCTTTATTAAGCCTCACTATCCCTCCTTTAGTCTTCCTTTGCTCCCTGATGTACCTAAAGAAGATTTTATCCCCCTTCTTAACTGAGTTGGCTATCTTTTCCTCAATTCAGGCCTTTGCTATTCTGACTGCCTTCTCAGCTTCCTTTTGCTTTAACTGATACAATTCTCTGTCCTGCTCCTTCTGTGATTCTTTGTACTTTCTCAATGCTTTCTTTTTCTCTTGAACCTTCACTGCCACCTCCTTTGAGAACCATGGTGGTTTCTTACATCATTTTGTTTTGTTTATTTTCTTCACTCAAAGGCTTGATACCTCTATGTTGGCAGTTTTTATTATTCCTCATTGTTCTTCCACCCCTCCTTCCTGCCCATTTGCTAGTGCATTCCTTAGGCACACACCCATTTTGGCAAAGTCAGCCCTCCTTAAGTCCAGTACTTTTGCCTTTTATGGCTTGACCCTATTGCTGTGTTTGTTGTGAACCATACTGTTCAATGGTCGCTAGTTCCCAGATGGCTACCCACTTCTACATCTGTGATCCTCTCTCCATTTCCATTTGAGAAGACCAGATCTAAGATTGCTCCCTTTCGAGTGGGTTCCAATACTAGTTGACTAAGGCATGCCCTCAGTAGGGCATCTAGAATAACCCCACTCTTCGAAGTGGCTGCTGCAACTGCACTCCAGTTAACATCTGGCATATTCAGATCACCCATAAGCAATATCTCCCCTTTATCTGCCATGCTATGTATACTTTCTATCATTTCCTTGTTCATTTCCTTCCCCGAGGGGGGTCTGTATACAACCCCTGTGCGGACTGTGGTGTCATTGCCTGCCTCCAAATTGACCCACAGTGCTTCTTCTCCTCCTTGTTTACCCTTTTGTTCTATTGCTTTGATTCCTTCCCTTATGTAGAGAGCAACTCCTCCTCCTCTTTTACCCACCCTGTCCCTCCTGTAGATAGTGTATCCTGGTATGTTTACATCCCAGTCATGGTTCTGTGTGTACCATGTTTCTGTGACTGCCACAATATCCAGATGTTCCTCCTTCATCAAGGCCATTAATTCAGGAAGATTGTTACCCAGACTACGGACATTGCTACTCATTGCTCTCCATTTTTTGATGGCTTTACCTTCTGTAGCAGCATCCCCCACTGACCTTTCTACCTTGGTCTTTTTCTCATTTAGTACCCTGTTTTGTAGGGGGAGGCTGGGATTTTCCTGCTGCTTATCAGTGCCTCCCCCCTTGACTAGTTTAAAAGCTTGCCACTGAAGCATTTAAACCGATTGCCCAAAAGACTTGTTCCTTTCCTGGACAGATGCAGACCATCCTGCCAGTATAGGCTGGTGTCCCTCCAGGTGGAACCCCAGTCCCCAATGAAGCCAAACCCCTGTGCTCCACACCATTTTTTCAACCATTCATTAAACTGTATGGTGCAAAGTACCCTTGCTTCACCCATGCCACTGACAGGCAGCACCTCTGAGAAGGATACTGTGTGTGCTACTTGTCTTAGGCCCCTCCCCAACTCTACAAAGTCCTTCTGCACTGTTCTAATCTCATTATGAGCCAAGTCATTTGTCCCTAGGCGGACAACGACATCCAGCTCAGACTCCCATGCAACTGTTCTTGTGATCCTAAGGATGCGCTTCCTGTCCCTCCAAGCCATGGCACCAGGCAGGCACCTTACTTCAGTTTTCCCTGCTCCCCCCAGTTTTATCCCCCTAATAAGTGAGTCCCCCACCAGGAGCTGCTTCCTTTCCTTGTGGTGCCCTCTGCCTCCTTCCTGAGGGCCTCTCTTGTGACAGTTGTCTGCACCCTGCTTAGTCTCCTCTACGGGTGCATCCATAGGGGAACTATGCTCCCTCAGAATGGTGTATGGATTGTGGAGTGGAACAACTGACTGGGTGTGCCTCTGTTCCACTACTCTTAACCTCCCTGAGCCCACTGTGGTCCAACTGCTGTGCTTTCTTCGCAACCTCTGAGGTAGTGGTGGTGGCTCTGGTGCTCCCTGGATGGGGGAGGTTTCCTTACTACTGTCCAGTGTATCCTGAAAACAGGCAACTTCCTCCCTCAGGGCAGATAGTTGTCTGTAAACAAGGCTGCATCTCAGCCTCCAGAAAGACTCCCGGAAGACTGCTGCCCCATAGCCATTACATTGCTCTACTCCCCACATAACTGTCTACCTTGTTTAGTTTTTTTTTGTGTGTGTGTGTGTGTGTGTGTGAGAGTGACTGGCTTGTTTTATAGAAATATATGTATTTATATAATGTGTATGCTTATATTCTCAGTGCAGTGTGCTAGAGAGGATATGACAGTGATATGCACCTTGCCCTCTTGAGGAAATGATGTCAGAACCCCAGGTATAAAGGATCTATTACCAGGGGTGGTGGGGTGAGGGGTGGGAAGGGTTTTGGCCTAAACTGTGCCCTCACAAAACAATCAGCTAAAAGCTCTGACCTACCACTGCAGTGAGTGCCTTCCTGTCAGCAAGATGCCCTACATGAGAGTTTGACAGAGAAAATACCCTGCTAATCAAACAGAGAAAAATCCAAACATCCAAGTCAGACACAGGTAAACTTCCCCAGCCCCAAAACAGCCTGGTGACTTGTGCTCTGAAAGCAGTCAGCCCCAAAACACATCAGCTGTGCAGAAGGACAGACACATAAAACAGTATTCAGCACCTGTGGATTTAAACTCTTCCTGCACTGAAAATCTTAACAATTGTAACAAAAGTAAAGCAAGGTCCACTTCCCACTGTTGATTGAAAGACTGCCTTTTCTGATAATTCTAAGTTCCTTATTTCACCCTTCAGTTAGAAGTATCATCCACCTGAAGAATATTAACTTTCCTAAGGAATCTGCTTCAAACCACAGACAATTGTAAATTGTAAGGTTCACCTCCCTCTGTTGTGAGCACAACTCACTTTCTTGCAAATCTTAAGTCCAGTGTTGCAGCTTCCAGACAGAGGTAGCTTCACCTGAAGACTAGTAGATTTCTTTCTTGTTGTTCTCTGGAGATAATTTGAACATACGATTAATATATGTATTTTCTCTTTGAGATGAGATAATTGCATTCCAGGACCAGGTGTGTAATATTCATTTCAGCCTTATTACATCCATGGCAAGTTATTCCTAAACCACCTGTCCAGACCAGTTTTCCCTCTTGGATGCATAGGCTGAACCTAAGTTTAGACAGTGCCTGCCTTTGCCAGACATTGTTGCATACTGTCAATTACTTTTCACTCTTATATTCTTTTTTAATCAACTTTAATGGACTATAACCTCTTGCATCTTTTAAATTGCACATCTTTTTGCGTTAGCATTATCTGTCACCCTCTGGATAGCCTCACTCATGAAGCCTTCTGTATTTTCTGCAGTCCCCAACATGGGATAAGTATAAGGGCACCTTAGAAGCATGGAAGGGGAGGAGGTAAAGCGAAAGATCGAATATGGACTACGGTCTGACAGTAGGTAGGGAACATGGGCAGACTAGGTGGGCCAAGCGTGTCCTTGTCTGCCATCAAATTCCATGTTTCTATGTTAAAAACATATATTTCAATAAAATATATATATGTGTATATATATATATATATATATATATATATATATATATATATATACTGTATATATATGTGTATATATATGTATATATATATGTGTGTGTGTGTGTATATATATATATATATATATATATATATATATATATATATATATAAAATTTACCCCTAGGTCATGCCTGAAAATAGGCAGGATTTGTCTAGTGCACTTACCTGGTCAACAAAAACTAATATATATACATATATATATATATATATGTATATATATATATATATATATGTGTGTGTATCTAGATATATATATATATATATATATATATATATATATGATACACAATGGGAAGGAGTGGGATATGGAAAATATTCTCACTCCTGCAGTGTGAGCTCTGTATTCTCATGGGTGCTGAAGGCACAAGTAAGAATGCACAGCTCATTCTGAAGGACTGAGGATATTTTCCATATCCCACATTCTGCACTTCACGAGTTTGATTTATACCATGGGGGTGGGAACTTTAGGAACATTTTTTCTATGTTCTTTTTCTGTTTCTGTGTATTTTCTGCTCCTTCTGTGTGTGGTGTGAGTGTGTGTGATTTTTTTGAATGGACTGGGAGTCTGATAAACACAATGGGAAACAGGTGAATGCCATTTGCAATGCTAAGTGAGTAAGTTACAGGCTCCAGTCAGAAAGAGAAACTGTTGCAGGTAGCACTGAGAAAGAGAAACTGCTTTGTGAAGGAGTTTCATTTAGAATACAGGTTGCTTTGAAGCTGAGATGATTGATTGATTGATTAAACATTTATTTTTTCATAGGAAATTCATTTGTTTGGACAAAGTCCAGTTTACAACAAAGTCCTGCAGCACAGTAATGGGCTAGGAGTTTCAGAAACACTATGGGACACAGGTGAGTGTCTTTTGCAATGTTATTTGAGTAAGTTGCAGGTTTCAGTGAGAAAGAGAAACTGTTTTCTGAAGCAGTTTCATTTAAAATGCAGGCAGCAGTGAAAATATCCTCACTCTGGTGACATCAGCACAGTGTGGATAAATATCATATAGTGTATGGTAGAACATTGTTATTAGTAAAATTCCATTTGTGACTGGAGAGAATGTCAGATATAGCACTTTGGCATCCAGAAAATCTACCCCCCCCTGGATAATTTGTTTCAGTTTGGTCATAGGCCCCTTCCCACATTTCCAGCTGCATATATTACTAAATTATATCCACACTGGGAAGACATTAATAGGCTATTTCAATACTTTGCATGGAAAAAAGATGAAGCCTGTTCTTTACTCAGTCCCACCTAACCTTTTATCTCAAAAACAACATAGCTCACCTAAGCTTCCTTTCAAAGGAAATAATTTGGCTGTGGAGGAGTCGGAAAATCAACTGCATTTTCCTATCTACAGTAAGTGTTTCACATAATTCCTAGGAGTACTAATCATGGATTTATTCAACACTAGGTGGAAGTACTCAGAAGTTGATGCTGAAGAAAAAAGTGTCTGTTATCTAGGTGCAACAACTGTATAAAGTGAATAGAAAGGTTATGTAGTGGTTATATTGCAAATGTCTAGGTGGTGGAATTCTTAAATCTAGATTTCTAGGTGGTGAAACTGTCATTTGTAGGTTTTCAATAATGTCACTATGTCCATGACCATGAAAGAAGGAGGAGACTGTGTCTCCTCATCTTAGATGAAGCAGATGAGTTGTAGTCCACTTGACACAAGTAAACTAATTTGTTGAAATGATAAAGTAAAACCATAATTTAAAAATGTAATTTATTTTCATAACATGAAATTTATTTTAATAACCTGAAAAGTTGACCATGACCATGAAGGAAGAAGAATATATCACCCAGTCTTGGATGAAACAGATTGTTTTTTATTTCTTTTGATGCAAGTAAATGTATAATAGTTTAAATGATTAAGGAAAACTATAATTTATTTTCATAACGTGAAATTTATTTTAATAACATGAAAACATGAATGTGACCATAAAGGAAGATGATTGTGTCACCTGATTTTGGATGAAGTAGATAGATTATAGTTCCATTGACACAAGTAAACATATATTTATTTAACTGATTATGTAAAACTATAATTTAAAACTATAAATTATTTTCATAAAATGAAATTTATTTTAATAATTTGATAAAGTGACTGTGCCAATGACAGAAGACGACTGTGTCACCTTATCTTGGAGGAAGTTGATGGGCTGTAGTTCTCTTGAAGCAAGTACATGTATATTTGTTTAAATGATTAAGGAAAACAATAATTCATTTTAATAGCATGACCATGACTGTGACAAAAAGGTAGAGAGCCAGTGCCACCTCATTTTAGATACAATAGATGGGTTGTACTTGAAGCAAGCAAATGTTTTTTTTTTTAAATGATTATGGAACATTATTATTTATTTTATCATGACAGTGACTGTGACCATGTGTATGATGTGAGGACAGACATTACATGACCACAGATCATGTGTTCCACTACGGCATAGCTTCCCCTATCAAAATATATCTCCATTATCTGTTACACAATTAACAGTGCCTGCCTCAGCACCCACAGAAGTAGGATGAACTATGGAATTTAATGTTCCTGTGACTTTTAACATGACCATGAGTCTGTGACCATGTGTGGCAATGGTGTTTTGTGGGATGATTTATGCACTGCAATAGTGGCTGAGTCGATTCAAGTAAATGCCTATTTCTTTAAATGATTTCATAAAACAGAATGTATTTTAACATGACCATGCCTTTTAACTTTTAATGTGGCCGTGACCATGAAGGGAGATAGACAGCCTGTGGCACCTCATTTTAGATGCAACAGATGTATTGGAGTTGAAGCAAGTAAATGCATTTTTTTAAATGATTATGAAACATTATAATGTATTTTAACATGACTGTGACTTTTAATGTGTCTGTAATCATGAAGGAAAGAAGAGACTCGCAGATAAGTCCAAAAAACATATTACAGATAAATATTAACTACGTAAGAGTGTTCACTACATTAACTGCCTAGTGCACAATGGAAAAATCCCAAAATAGTGATTTTGTAGCCCTTGTTTTCGCATGTCAGTGGACTTGGTACTGGGACATTGGAGGGTTAGAAATGGGTGTTTTGGGGCATAATTTCTGCACTGCTGCAACTGCTGATTCATCCTCTCTTATTATTGTTGGCTTACCAGAGCCAACAGTTGGAAGAACTGGGGTTATTTCAGTGATTTTCTGACCCTTAATTTTCTTTTCTCTGTTTCCCATAGAGGGTCAAGATTATCATCCCAACCCACCTAGGATGTTTACCCATGTCCCCCTCCTCCTCTTCACTTTCACCACCCTATTTTTCTTTTTCTGGAGTATCTGATTCCTAGGCCATGCATGCCGAACACTCAGATCTGTCACTTCTCACTGTGAATCATGCTCTGGCTCTTCTCTAGTGGATTGTCTCTTTCAGGGCATTTTCTTATATGTGTAGATTTCAGAACAAAGTACAACAATTTACAACTCTTTATTGATGTGCTCACACAGTACACAATACCAACACCACAGATTTTTTTTGTTTTGAAAAACAATACACAACAGTGATTAAAGGGACTAGAAGGACACAAGCAAAACTACACAACACTTTACAAAACTCTACTGAGGTACACAGATAGTAAACAACAATATCATAAAAAAAGTTTTGATTTTTTTTTACAAAAACAATGCACACCAGGGATTTAAGGGAATATGAGACATGTGCAAGATGCGACAAATCAGGTAATTAGAATGATGTTACTATGTACACAGAAGAAGCTAACTTCAATCAGTCACAAAAATGAAATATACATAGTCAAAATACATTGACAAAAATAATTCAGTAAAACACATCTAGCTGTTTTCTACAGAACTAAAATAACAAACTACAGAATACAGGAAAAATCAAACAAAACACTGACTATAACAGCTAGCGCTGCCAAGACAGAATATACTGCCTAGGCTAGCCTGCCTTTCTCTTGCTGGAGTTTCTACAGCTAAGCTCCCCTCCCCTCAACCGTCACACAGCACTGTCTCACTGTGTCCAAGCTCTGGCACACCTTTTGTGAACTGGACCTGGTGCCAACTCATTTCTTAATAAGATATACTGACTCTGTAGGCCCAGTGTTTGCCTTAATTGTTCGGTGTTCCTTGTCAGAGGGGGTTTTCCTTGATGTCTTGAAGGAGGCATTGGTGTGAACCCTTCTGAAAAAAACATCATTGGACCCTGATATCAAGGCAAATTACCATCCTATCTCCAGTCTTCCATTTTAGGGTAAGATTGTGGAGAAGGCGGTGGCACTTTAGCATGAGAAGCATCTCATGGTCCATGATCTATATGAGCTGCTCCAGTCTGGGTTTCATGTGAGGCATAGCACAGAAATTGTGCTAGTTCAGATGCATACTGACCTCCTTAGGGCTAGAGATCAAGGGGAAGGGACAATTCTTGTTCTCCTTGATCTGTCTTCAGCATTTGACACGATGGACCATCGAACGTTACTTGACCGCCTAAGGGAATTCTGCAGACTTGCCGGCACTGTCATCTGCTGGTTTGAGTCTTTTCTGTCTAACAAGAGGCAAAGGGTAGTGATGGGGAACTTCTCCTCCCCTGGCCACCTGTCATGTGGAGTTCCCCAGGGTTTGATCTTGTCACCAATGTTGTTTGCCATGTATATGCTGCCCCTGAGAGAGCTCATTAGGAAGTACAGTCTGGGTTTTCACTGCTATGCTGATGACACCCAGCTATATCTTTCCTTTGGCCCTGGAACATCTTGCACAGTAGAAGTACTTAACAGCTGCCTAACTGAGATCAATGATTGGATGGCCTCCAACTGGTTGTGACTGAACTCTGATAAGATGGAGGTACTGGTGGTGGAGTCGAACATAGGGTGTGATAGGTTGGCCTCTGGTGCAGTGACAGGGCTTTGTCTTTGCTCTGTACCATTGAAGGCCCCCTCTAGGGTGTGTGATCAGGGCATTATTCTTGACAGTGGATTGACACTTGAGTTTCAGGAAGTGTCCATTGTCTGCACCTATTTTTATCATCTGAGGAATATCACCAGGATAAAGCCCTTATTTCTGCCGCTGTTCCCCCCCAATTTGGGGCATGCCTTGCTGGCATCCAGGCTTGACTACTATAATGCATTCTATCTCGCGGTGTCTGGGGGTACCCTGTGCTGACTGCAGCTGGTGCAGAACATGGTAGCAAGGCTGTATGATGTGTTCCATAATAAACAAACATTACTCCTTATAGAATGTGTGGAATGACAGATAGTTGACAAGTGGGGGAGGACTACTTTTTATTAGTCAAGGGCACTTAACCTGAAATGAACCAGGGAGTTGGGGGGTGGAAATTAGGGAGGAGGGAGGAAGGAGAGAGATATTGGAACAAGTGGTGCTGGGAAAAGAGAAAGTCAGCTCAGAAGGGGCAGAGCTAAGAGGAGAAGGTAATTGATTGGCTGGGGGTGAACAAAGGGGGAAAAGGTTTAAAATGGCTGCTACAAGAAGACCCCCCTTCTGTTATTATTACAATTTGTCCCACCTACCCTTCCCTTTAACTTGATTGTGGGATAGAGGATTAATTTGCAGTATAAGGGGCCACTGGGTTGGGACTCTGAAAATGGACAGCAGCTGTGCCCAGATATGGAAGATTTGACATTATGGAATCATGATGGGTCAATCTCCTGGTAAACAGTGGAAGGTATGAAGACCCTGGTTAGGGGCAGAAGAAAAAAGGAGAAAATGGGGGCTAAAGGGCCCTGTAGATGCTGGGATGGGCTAAAAGAAGAAACACACTGTCTGTGCACTCAAGCTGGTTTGGCACCTTGGTGGTTTGCACCCAGAGGTGTGGGACATAGATGAGGTGTGCATCTGACTAAGATGGAGAAGAAGAACAATATGGAAAGGAGAAATACATAGCAGAATATAGAGGAGATGAAGTATGCAATTAAATTTTTTGGTGAATGTAAATAAAAGTTGGGGGAGAATATGAATAAATTGGAGGACAAGGATGTGTCAAATGTGATGACATCAAATTGTGGAATGTAATTAAATAAATTGATGAGCAATAAAATAACAGACTGAGCACCCAATGATAAAAGTCTGAAGTGTGATTATTTCAGGGAAAGGGATCCCATGAAAACAGAAATTAAGGAAAAAATCTTTCACAGAGTTATCACTACAGTATTTTTTAACAGTCTTTTAAACACGTTATGAGATGCAGTGCTATGGAATGAACTGGTAAGAATAGTTCATGATTTTATTACTCTGAACAGGAGTGATTTCTGCCTTAATAAAGTTTTGAACAATGTTAACATATGTCAATTAGATGACCTTGTAGAATGAACCAAGGAAAAATCTTGAAATGAAGCCAAAAGAGGAAAAATGTATCTTAGTGAATAGAAAATCTTGAAAACTTATTAAAAGAAAGTAAAAACCATGTTGCTGAATCCACATCCCACCAACCTTTATATGCAGTGTACAGGGATGTGTATGCTGTGGGCTACATGTAATAACACAACACATAGGATTATACAGTGCATTCCCTCTTCTTGTTTTTTTTTTTTAATTCCAAATTTTATTGCATTTTAACATAACACAAAGATTACATACATCATAAGTATTGATCATGGACATTTACCAGATCAGAATCAAGATCCAGTTTCAAGCAAGGAATGATTTACATTTATGAGCTAAATTAGAGTGAAAATATACCCCCTCTTCTTTAATACCCCCCAGCTCCCCTCACCTCCCTTTCCCAGGATATGCCTTAAAGAAACAAAAAAAAAAAACAGTACCTAGGTAAACTAAAAGGGGCTTCAATATACCATGCCCACAACTCTTGACATCCAACATAAATCAAGCACTCAGAGGCGATTCATTACACCATTAATGCAAATAAAGAGCATACAGTTTGCCCCATCTTTTGTTAAAAGATTTCATACAGTTCCGGGTACTTGCTATAATCTTTTCAGTCTGAAAGTACAGAGACATCTCTTTGATCCATTCCTCATATGATATAGTTAATTGGTCTATCCAGTGCCTAAGAACCAGTCTTTTCACTGTTATCGAGATTAAAGCCATATGGAACCTATGTTCCGAGACCTGAATATTACTAAACAACCCTAAGATGCAGATTTCAATAGTGAAAAAGTCATTAAGCCGCAGAAGCGGATCCAGTTTGGTTTGAATTAAAGACCATAATGGAGCCACTTTGCCACAGTGCCAGAGAACATGTATCAGATTACCTTCAGCAATACCACACCTAGTATAAATATTCAAGGTCAGTTTACCTAATCTGGCCAACTTGACTGGTGTATAGTATAGATTATTTAGAATGTGGTATTGAGTTAACCTATGTCTGTCCTCAATAAGGTATTTGTGGACATCCCCCCAGATCTGGCCCCAAGTCCCGGGAGAATCTGGCAAGAAAGTGTCCCAAATTTTGGAACCTTTTAAAGGAGTCGGGTATTTAATATCCAATAAGTAAGAGCATATCTTGAACACACTGTATGGTTTATTTGCATACTCCCGGATCTGTTCCAAAATGCGCTTGGTTTGGGATGGAATGAATGATGTGCCAAAAGAAGAGACCATAAGGTGTCGCAATCAAAAGGCCCTAAATATATGTTTCTGGGGTATGTTAAACCTCTTCATGATCTCTGTCGAGGAGAGGAGGGCCTCTTGGGAAAAGAGACTTTCCACCCCACAGTCTTGCAACTGAGGGAGCCAGTCTAAGGGGATTGAGGAACCAGCAATCTTAATATTGGGGTTTAGGGTAAGAGGATGAGCTATATCCCTCCTAACTGAGATATTAAGGAATTTCCAATAATGAGAGAGCACACTGATAGAAACCCCTATGGGACTACTTTGTAATTGAGGGGGTAGAGCAGAGGGGGAGTAATAGTAGGCTCTGTATGAATGGAGTTTATACTTGTCTATCAGTTTCCTTTCCAGCTGCAACCATACAGGGACATAACCGTCAGGTTTTACATCATACCACCTCCCCAACTTGGATAGGAGACTAGCCCAATAGTATACCATAAAGTTGGGAAGACGGAGCCCCTCCCCTTTTCTTTAGGTAGATTGAGTTTGGAGAAGGCTCGCCTGGGATGTTTACCACGCCAAATAAATTTAGTGATGGCGAGTGAAGCTTCTGAAAGTAAGACATAGGGAAGAAAACATTCATTAGATTTAACGGATAGAAAACTCGGGGCAAGAAATTAATTTTAATGATATTTATACGACTCCATAATGATAAAGGAAGGGCGGACCACCTCAAGAAATCCTGCTGTATTTTGGAGACCAAATCATCTAAATTGAGTTTCTTGAAGGTTTCAGGGTCTCTAGTTAGATAAATACCTAAATATTTCAGTGATGAAAAGGACCATTGCATGTCAAAATGGGTGAAATTAGTGCAAAATGTGTTATCATTTAGCAGGAAAATGGTTGATTTTGATAAATTAAGCTTATAGTTGGCTACCTTTCCGAATCTTGCAATAATTTGTAATACAGAACTCAGGGAACACACCGGGTTGGCTAAATGTAACAGTATATCATCTGCATAAGCTGATAGGGTCTTGTTGATGTATTAAACAGCCTGTTACCTGAAGGAAGTTTTTAATAGAAAGCAGAAGGGGTTCTAGATATAGGTTAAACAGGAAAGGAGAGAGGGGGCATCCCTGTCTGGTGCCCATAAACAATGGGAAGCGAGAGGAAAAAATACCATTACAGAAAATTCTGGCTGTGGGAGACTTATAGACCATCTTGATCCACTGGATGAACATGTCCGGTAACCCCATTTTCTTAAAGGTGGCCCAAAGTAAATCCCAGTGAACCCTGTCAAAAGCTTTCTCTGCATCTAATGAGACGAGGGCCATGGGTGTTGGGGAATCTTGGGTAGAATCAAAAATGTGTGACAGGGTTCATAAGTGGTCAGCCAGAGATCTACCTTGTATGAACCCTGCTTCTTCAGGACTCAGTAAATTAACCCAAATCTGCTTAACTCTATGGGACAAGATTTTGGTTAAGATTTTCATGTCATAATTTAGTAATGAGATTGGACGATAGCTGGCTGGTTTATTTTGGGGTTTGTCCGGTTTTGGGAACAGAACAATCATAGTTTCCAGCAGAGTATGGTCCAGGAGATCATTAGTAAACATATATTTGAACAACTTCCTAAGAAAAGGGGCGATCTCCTTACAAAAAACCTTGTAAAAGTTAGAGGGGAAACCGTCCGGGCCTGGGGATTTATCAGGGGCAAAATCCCGAATCGCATTCTCCACTTCTTCCTGGGTAATGGGAGAGATCAAGAACTCTTGCTGGTAGACCTGCAGGGATGGAAGCTGAAGACCATCTAAAAGTTGTTCTATTTGGGCAAGGGAAGGTCGGTTGGTCCCCATATTATATAGGTTCCTATTGTAGGATTCAAAGATTTGGGAAATGTCTCTGGGAGAAGTCTTAAGTGATCCATTCAGAGAGGACAGTGCTGGGATCCATCTTGAGCCCTCTATTTGATGCAAACGGAGGGCCAACATCCTCCCTGGTTTGTCCCCCTGTTCAATGTAATGGGCCTTGGTCCTAAAAATAGCATACTCCACCTTTTCACTCACCAGGTCTGAGTATTTGTTCCTAAGTTTCATTAGGGTCTCCAAGTCTGTTTGGGTGGCGTTCGAAAAAGGATATTTTCTGCAAGTCTGATCTGACTCAAAAGTTCTAAAGCCCTGGCCTCTTTCATTTTTTTTCTCCTGGAGGCTAACGTGATAAATTCTCTCCTAATAAAACATTTGAAGGAGGACCAGATCAGGTCATTTCCGTCAATTGACCCAGCATTAGTCACCATAAAGAACAAGATCAGCGACTTAATATGAGATACTGTGCGCTCTTCCTTCAAGAGTTGTGTGTTTAGCCTCCAGGAGGAATCTCTCTGAACCTGTACATTCGGGGTGATTGAGATCCATGCCACCGAGTGGTCGGATATAACAATTGGATCAATCCCTGTCTGTATGATATCCGATATGAGAATATTACTAACCAAAATGAAGTCAATTCTGGACCACGTCCGGTGAACTGAGGAATAAAAAGTGTACATATAATTGGAAGGGTTTAACAAATGCCAAGGGTCACATAACCCCAACAAGTCTATGAAGTACCTCAGAGCAAGCTGCGGGGGTGAAAGTGGCTTTAAAGGTCTGTACAACCTATCTAGATCTTGAGATGGGGCCATATTCCAATCCCCACTGATTATTATCGGGAAGGGCAGGAATCTACTTAACTTATCAGCTAACTGCATAAGAAAGTCTGGGTCCCCTCCCACTGGACCATAGATGGAGCCCAGTACTACTTTAGCATTATTAAGAGTACCCGTAACTATGACAGATCTGCCCTCTTGGCCCGTTAGGCATTCCTCTGCCAGGAACGGTACTTGTCTTTTAATCAGTATGGCCACCCCTCTGCTCCCCGAGGAGCCTTCCACTACAAAAGACTGGGAATATCTCTGTCGTCGTAACCCACTGATTTTGGAGGTCATTAAGTGAGTTTCTTGCACCAGCAAAATGTCAGTGTTCAAAAGGGCAGAATGCTTGAGAACCTGGTATCTCTTGGACATTTCATTGACACCTCTGACGTTCCACGTGGCAATTTTAAACAAAATTGTAGACATATAGTTTCATTGTGGGCAGGGAACTAGTAAACTATAATAAAGAAAAAACCCTGTCAGAAGGCACATCCTCCCATCCCTTTTGAAATCCTTAAATAAAATACATCTGACTCCCCCCCCCCTTCTCTTTCCATCCGTATTTGTACCCTTTGGCCTGTAAGCTAATAGCTCTGGATTGGCCATGATTACTTTCTTCTTAGTTAAATGTAGGGGAGGCTTCCCTGTCTCTGACCCTTTCCCTAATCCCTCCCAACTGTGTACAAATACCGACTCAAAAGGGTTCTGAAGCACAAAAATCACTTCGGTTTTGAAATCGGGTAACTGATACTCATATGTACCCTGGGAGGAGCATCGCAAGTCTAAATTGCAGGTATTTCTGCTCAGTCTTTACTGAGGAAGAGGAGGGTAATTGGTTTGAAAGGAGTACAAGGGGTGAGAATGGTACAGAAATGGACACAAGTCCCTTTACACGAGAAAGGGTCCTGAAGGAACTGGAAGTAATAAGAGTTGATAAAGCAATGGGGCCAGATGGAGTGCACCCCAGGGTCCTTAAAGAACTAAGAGAGGTGGTGGCTGAACCTCTGGCTATCCTGTTTAGCTGATCACTGGAAACAGGGGAGGTACCCAAAGACTGGAGGACAGCAGATGTAGTCCCCTAATACAAAAGTGGGAACAAAGAGGAAGCAGGGAATTACAGACCAGTCAGCCTCACCTCGGTAGTGGGGAAGATCATGGAAGCACTAATGAAGGAGAGATTGGTGGAACATCTGGTTGTCAATGGACTACAGGACCCAAGGCAGCATGGTTTCACCAGGGGGAGGTCATGTCAGACCAACCTCGTTGAATTTTTTGACTGGGTGACTAGGGAAGTGGATCAAGGGAGGGCAGTGGACATGGCCTATCTGGACTTCAGCAAGGCCTTTGACACTGTACCACATAGAAGACTACTACACAAACTGGGGAATATGGGTGTGGGCAGGACAGTAGTGTGGTGGGTAGGTAACTGGCTGGGTGGCAGGACACAGAGGGTGGTGGTAAATGGCTGTCACTCCACAGAGGGAAGAGTGACCAGTGGGGTACCACAGGGATCAGTGCTGGGACCGGTCCTATTCAACTTCTTCATCAGTGACATTTCGCAGGACCTAGAAGGCAGAATTTCACTGTTCGCTGATGACACAAAGCTCTGTAACAAGAGTAGACACACCAGAGGGTGTAGACAGAATAAGGGACCTGCAGAAACTTGAAGAATGGTCAGGGGTTTGGCAGTTGAAATTCAATGCAAGGAAGTGCAAGATAATGCATATGGGGCACAAAAACCCTGGCACAAAATATCAGTTGGGGGGTGAGGATATAGCATGCACCAAACAGCAAAGGGATCTTGGGGTTATCATCTCTGATGACCTCAAGGTAGCGAAACAGTGTGACAAGGCAGCAGGTAAAGCAAATAGGATGCTGGGATGTATAGGCTGGGGCTTCACCAGCAGGAAAAAGGAGGTCATAATTCCACTGTACAAGACACTAGTGAGGCCCCACCTGGAGTACAGTGTACAGTTCTGGAGACCATACCTACATAAGGACATAGACAGGGTAAAGAAAGTTCAGCGGAGGGCAACAAAGATGGTACATGGATTGCATCACAAGTCCTATGAAGACAGGTTGAAGGAACTGAACATGTACTCCCTGGAGGAGAGGAGGGAGAGAGGGGATATGATAGAGACATACAAGTATCTCACAGGGAGGAACTGCGTGCAGGAATACATTATTTTTAAGTGAAAAAGATGTACTAGAGGGCATGGAATGAAGTTGGAGGGAGGACGATTCAGAGGAAACACGAGGAAGAATTTCTTCACAGAATGGGTGGTGGACAAGTGAAACACCCTGCCAGAGGAAGTGGTGGGGGCTGAAACAATCACGGGATTTAAGAATGCATGGGATAGACATAAAGGAATTCTGGAGGTCAGGGGTAAGGGGCAACAGACTTCTAGGAAAACATAAACTGAACTTACAATCTCAAATGGGCAGACTGGGTGGGCCATTGGCCCTTATCTTCTGACACTGTCTATGTATCTATGCATCCTCTGCAGCCCAAAAACGCCCACTGGCCTAGCGATAACAGCAGAGCAGTGCCATAAGCGAGTTCCCCCCAGAGGATATGCTCCCCCCCTACACTCTAAAGCATAATGTGGTCCCACTAGTGCAAGCCCCACCTCGGAGCTCCCATTCTCCAAACCCCCCAAGAATACTAGCATGGCCTTACCCTCCCGATTATCCAACCAGGTGGCTCATGGACCGGAACAAAACATTACCGAGCTTAATAGTTAAAGTGGCCTTCTAAACATGATTGAATTGAAACCGCATATGCAACATTAATGGGGTAAGCAGTTAACCTCCCCGAGAGTGGAGGACCATTTATTGAGGCTTCCCATTGAATTACCTTAACTGGTCCAAATTAAAGTAAGAAGGGAGTCTCCAAGAGGTGTTCTTCAATATAAATTCCTCCCATTTGTCTCGGGATTTTCTCCACATGTTTGTGGAATGGGAAGTGCAGCTAGAAAAGGAGTCAAAGGGTGGACCTAAATGTACCATTAAGTTTAATGGTCCCTGGAAACCTCAGCCAGACTAGTAGTTCCTCCCCCCCCCCCTCAGAGGAAGAGTGAGCACTTCATTAGTCAATTCAGGGCCTACTAGGCCCTCCCCAGGCCTTCCCTCCTAGCCCCTCACCATCGGGATACCGCAGAAGTTTGGGAAAGGATAACCCACCCTCAGACAGGTAAAAATTTTAGACATTCGCCAGGCTAACAGTTCGGTGCTTATTCAGGCAGCTTTAAACAGATTAGGAAGTTTAAGCTTAAGGTCTTTTGAAGCTTGGTCCGGTGTGTCACAGGTGTACCAGAAGCCATCGATGGATACTGGTAGCCTGGCTGGGTAGTTCATCTTGAATCGGATGTCTGCAGCGATTAACTTGCTGACCAATGGATGGAATGCTGCTCATTTTTGCCTTGTTTCATAAGGGAGATCCTGGGTAATGCGGATTTTGATGCCATTCCACAGGATTGCTTGCAGGTCCCTAGCCTTAGACAGGACATGCTGTTTTTCCAGGAAGCTCAGGAATTTGATTATGATGGGCCTGGGAGGCATGCCAGATGGAGGTCTTGGATGGAGGGAGCAATGAACTCGCTCTATGTGGTAGTGAGGGTTTAGGGGAGAAGGGCCCACCATTTTAACCAGGAACTTTTGTAGGAAGTTAATCATATCAGCGCCTTCTTCAGCCTCAGGAAGGCCTAGTATCAGGAGGTTATTCCTACGGCTTCTCCCCTCTAAGTCTTCCATTTTTAACTGCAGCTTTGCGATTTGCTGCCTGATCTGGTAAACTCCGAGTCCACTTTCTCTCTCCATCTTTCTAGCGATGAGGTTCTTGCCTCCGAGTCACCCATTCGGGTCGTAAGTGTGCTGAGGTCCCCACGTAGCGACTTGAGCTCGATCGAGATGTCTTCCAGAGCCTCTTTAAATGGTTGTAACTCCTGGAGAAATCGATCTTCTGTAAGAGGAATCGGGGAAGCACTGGATGAGGTCCCTTTAACAGTAATCCCCAAGCTTTGGTTCTTGAATTTTTTGGTGGATTTTTCCGGGGTTGATGGAGGCATGTGCTTCATACTGGCAGGCTTCATTGCTGCTTCCATTGTTAATTCGCGCCAGTAAAAGTAATTAAACCACTTCTAATAGCCACACCTTGTAACCAGCAGGTATAGCTGAGACTTCGGTTTTATCTCTCCGTGTTTTTAATCAGTTAGGAGTAGAAAAATATGTTATTTGAGGGTTTGTCAATGGGAGCTCCGCTTGAGTGCTGCTTCTATCTATCCCACATCATGTGATCTGCATTAGCTCTTCTTAACAAGAGGTCTGTTGCTGTCAAATACAGAGGGAGAACATGATCAATGACAGATACCATATGGATTGAGCTAGAATGTTTTTAGAACGTATGGTCAAATAATCATCTACCCTATGAAGAAGAAATGTACTGTTTTAATCAATGTGTATATGGCATTAATGAAGAAAAGAGCTTGGCAGAGCCAAATGCCTACATATTTGACAGTTTCAGCTGTCTCTATGGCAGTACCATAAGGCACACAGATTTGTAAATTAGGGGAAGATTTCAAAATCCTATACCTTAAGCTGAATCTCATATGCTTGGTTTTAGATAAAAGTAAACAATTACTTGACAGCCATTTCTGAATAATTATGAAATCTCTCTGTAGCACAACAGCCACATTATTGAGACTATGTCTAGTACCATTACACAATGATCACCAGGTCTGCAGTCATGGTGAAGGGATTAGGATCCTGTTTTTGGTAGCTTAGAAGGAGAACAACCATATTTTGTCTGTGTATCATATACAGACTACCCAAATTTTGCCTGCATCACAGAAAGGAAGCAACTTTAGCATCCAAGAGAAACAGTGAGCTTATGAAAATTGGTATCTTATGATACCAACTTTTCTTTGCAATGTCACAATGGACATAACATGATTACTTAGGAATGAGACTGTTTCTGAGTGGCTGTAGGGCACAGGTGCTCTTTACAACACAAAATGCTCTGCTGCTGCATCATCATTTAAAGATCAGAGCCTGGCTTGGGTTTGGGATGGACTGCACTAATGGAACCTTGTTTCTAGTATTCTATTTGAAAGATGTTGTACTGTCATTGGGGAGTGACGGGGTTAATAACAGGAAATGTTTCTCAGATCATGATATTAAAGAATGTTAACCTGTATTGTACTGTTTATGATAATTATGTCTGATGATGTGCTATACAATAATGATGGCACTAGGCTTGATGAAAGCATCTCATTTTTAAGCACCTGCTAGTGTACCCACCTTTTGCAAAAGGAGGTTACCAGGTGGCCTTGGTTATTTTCTAAAATGATATTTTCACTAAAGGGTATGATATAGGGATCAGTATGTGGTGTGGTGCAAAAGCAAATCTGTTTGTTTGCCATACAAGGGAGGTGACAAATTTCCCCAGTGCTGAGAGAGGTTTGGAGGTTCAAGCAGTAGATATGGAACAGTAGCATCATGCCACAAAAGTGTGAGAAGAAAAGGAAGTGCTGCAGATTGTTTCCCCATGATGGGCAGTGTCTAGCCCTGCTGAGCAGTTCAACTGGGTGACACAGGGACTTAGATTGATAGAGCCCAGTCATTACACCTTCACGGTCTGAAGCTGCCAGACCTGGAACAAGCAAATAGAAAAGTTAAGACAATTGGTGAAACAGAATAAATATTTACAGCAAATAAAAATGGTACACAAATATATCAACATGGTATAGTTGGGTGAAGTGTGGGGGATGCCTTTGAAACATCTGCATGCAAATGTAAACCTACATCATCGAGCAGGTCCAACACCATTGACTGTAGAATCATTTCCAAGCATCTCATTGGCTCACAGCCTGCTACACCTTCAGAAACCCTTCTTTCTTTATTTAGTTTTTGTTGACTGAGGAATGAGGGCTAGACCACGCTTTGCCTATTTCAGCCTTGTCCGGGGGAGGGGGGATACAGATTTATGCCAATTGAAATTAATTGGGGAAAGTTGGCCAGATATTCCCCTACTCTTTTCAAGAAGTCCCATGGGATCTTTAACATCCACCTGAACTACCACCAGGCAGATGGGACCTTGGTTTAATGTCTCATCTGAAAGACGGCTCCTCAGGAGTGCAACAACCCCCTGCACTACAGTGTCAGTGAGTGAGTGTGTGTGTGTGTGTGTGTGTGTGTGTGTGTGTGTGTGTGTCTGTGGAAGAGAGAGAGAGAGAGAGAAAAGGAGGGGGAGAGAGAGAGACAACATCTCCTTTAAGCTATGTATCTCCCCCACCCACATTATTGTGATGTGGGGTGGATTAGGTGGTATTGTTTGTATGAAGAGGAGGAGAGAAATTACATTTGTATCTCTTTTTCAGATTCCTTAGACACTTGTGGTACATCAAGTTGCTACATTCTCAGTATATATTGACATCAGTACATACCAGGCTACATGGTCTTAATTCCTTGAGGTTCCTCGACTAGAGTTTTTTGTTTGACACTAATATTATCAATTTATATTTAAATTATCATGTATGTAGTCCTGAGGTTTTTGAAATTTCTTGGGCCTTTTATTTAGCTTGAGTATACAGCTGGATGACATGTCCAGCTAGGTTTTACACATCACACAGTGTGCACTGATGTTTTTTAGACAACTTTACTGGTAATTCTTGTATTTAATGCTAACATTGTAATTTCATGAGCCATATAACTATCTTAGTTTGTCTTTAAGCTGAGTGGGGGTTGTCTTTCAATAATCACATCCTTATACTAAATGTGGCACTCATAGCTTGATTTAGGAGTTATCTGCTTCAGCAGTGTTATCTTATGTCAATTAAATTTATATGCATTAGGATTCTTTGTATGTGTGTTGCACCAAGCACATCTGAACCCAAGGTTATTTCAGACTGAAGGCAGTATTGTACTGTTAAACTTCTCTGACATCATCTTCTTTTTTTTTATTTATTTTTTTTTAAATGAGTATTTTAAACCAATGGGGATTTTTTTCTGTTTTTCTCTGCATTATCTAGCTGTTATAAGTATTGCATTTTCTAAACAACTGCCATGAGCTTCTGAAGAAGGACTGGTTGGTCTGAAAGCTAGAGCACTTTGTTCTTGTTGTTACATCTATGTTGGTCCATTAAAAGGTATCAAATCATTTGCTTCTGGATCTAGGACACTGGGAAACTTTCTTACTATTTTCAAGCACTGCCATGGTATCTTTAACATTCACTTGAAAAATCAGTATCCAGTGAGTACAGCAACTGAGTATGAGCAACTGTCAAAATGGCGACTCAGATTCAGCTCTATTCCCATGGGCTGCCCTGCAAGGGTAGCAACCCTACATGAAAGTGAGCATAGGGAAGGGCAACTGGAAGGGGAAGATAGTGAGGGGAAGTGGAGGGATAGGGAAGGGGTTTGTAGGGGAGTAGTGTGCCTGCTGCTGTTGAGCTAGCCATGTGGAGTGGTGGAGAGGGTAGATAGCTTTGGTGCAGCAGGTACTGAGTTTGGGGCTGGGGACCTGGAGTAAACATTTAGCCACTGCCTGTGGCTTTTTTTGTGCCAAACTGGAGTTTTGCCCCTCCCTCTCATGCATCCCCCTGGATTTAAGAATCTATAGTCAGTGTTGTTGCCGGATGCCTCCTCATTGGAATGCGTAAATCGCTGATTTGCTTTTCAGCGATACGCACTCACCATAATAGCGATCGCTGTTTTGTGATCACTATTATGACATGGAACTGAACAATCGGTGAAAAAGGCAGAATGTTGGAAAGACAATAAAGAACAAGGGTGGTTGTTACTTCAACACACTGAGTGACAGTGACATACAACAAAAGCTACCAATTGTAACTGGGGCAATCTAAAAAAAGTTAATTTAAAAACAAACCAGTGTATTTACCAGGCACGGGGAGCAGAAGGGGTCCTGAACCAATGGTACTTAAAAAAAAAAACAGGTACATATTGTACTGTCTTTCAAAGATGCCTATGATTCAAAGACTGGTCAGGATGCATCTGAAGCTGCAAAGGGTACACTACTGTGCAGTCAAAACAGTGGTTTTAATTCTCAAAAACTGATATGGAAAAATGGCAAGCAGATGTAATATCATTTTAATAAAAAAGAATGCATCTAAGGACTTTCAATGAAAACAAATTCACCATTCAGCATCACCTTTGTGCATATATGAAGCAGTCTACATTCTTTCCAGTTTCATATCTTTCATACCATCATTTTTCTTTGTTTGGTTCTACAATTTATTTTCCCAGAATAACCCAAGTGACAGTTAATGTAATCTGTATCTTGTCTGCAGCATATTGGGGTCAGTCAAGGTTTTTCCTTGGTTTACAGCTACAACAAACTGAAACACAGTAGAGCTAAGCGACTTGCTCAAGGTCACTGAGTTTGTACTGGGCTGCAGTGGTGACAATTCAGTCTGGATCTCAGATGTTGCAAGCCTGTGATCAGAGCAGTACACCATATCACACTGGACCTTTCAAGACAAGATTTAGGGACCTGTTTTTACAGATGACTGTGAGGAATGTATGAGAATATTAGGAAATGCACTGCACTGTATACCATAAGTCATATACTGAATGTATGCTTAATCCCATGGGAATTTTCAACTGAGTTCACAAAAGCATTTCTGTCCCATGCTGCCAGTAAACAGCCAGAATTGTTTAGCCCAATTTGAAATGATCCTGTTATGCCATCCATGGGTCTCCCTTCTAGCCCCAGAACAGCCACCCAAAATCCCTACTCTGTTGCCAAACTAATTAATAATCTGTGGCCTTTCCCAAAGCAACATGGAAAAACAATTTCTTGGTAATTGACATACTAGAAATTCATTACATTAAGGACTTACCTGTAGTAGGGGAATCATAAGGGCATCGGCATAGGGAGCATGGTAGTGACTTGAAAAGAGAGATAGGAGGAGGTTGAAGAGACACAAAAAGTCATTGCTCTTAGAGAAGGGAACTAAAGAGCTAGAAATAAAGAACAAGGATATTTATCTAATAGGTGGACCACTAGCATTTAGGCAGATATAGATACATAAAAGTTACTATAGAAAAAGGTTGATAGTCCATTCATTCTGCCTAGTAAATTTATTTATTTTATTTATTCATTTGTTTACCGAGTAGGTGTACTGGTCCGAGAACCAATTTCAGGCATGACCCAGGCCATACGAGGATGGCACAGGAATACAGCAAGTGCAAGTACAAATGAAAATAAGACAAGGCATACAGTATTATTTACAGTATGTAATGCTCCATAGGCATATTGTCTTGCAGGACTAGCTCTCCTCCTCTGCTGCTACCTTATTCAGTCTTAAATCTGTCGATCTTCCCTGTCTCCACCATCCACTTGTGCAGCTTATTCTACTGCTCCACCACCAACTTGGTAAAGAAGAACTTCCTGATATCTTTGTAACATCTCCACCCCTCCCACCATTTCCAATCATGCTGTTTATGCTGCATCTGTGTCTCCGTGCCTGGTGAAAAAGTCACTGCTAGCCACCTAATTTATACCTTCAGAAACTTGTATGTTTCTGTTAAACCCCACCTCTTCTTTCTAGGAATCCTGACCTCCAGTAATCACATATAGAGGTCTACAAGACAGTCCTCATACATCTGTCCCTTCTGTCCTTGAGTCATCCTGCAGGGATTTCTCTGCACCCCTTCCAGCCAGCCTCTGTCTTTCTTCCAGAGCAGATTACTAAACTAGGTGCAGTGTTTGAGATGTGGCCTTACAAGAGAACTGTACAATGGAAAGATCACCCCCCTCCACTGTTAAATCCTCTGCCTGTACACCTTGTCTGCCTAACAGTAAACCCTTTAGCCTTTTAAAGAGACTTTGAGGCTAACTTCCTTTCCGCCCAGTATTCCCTTGTGGTTTTTTTTCCCCACCAATGTGCATTACCTTGTATTTCTTGGCATTAAAAGGCAATGTCCAGCACTTTCACCATTTCTTCAGCATCTCAAGATCTTGGCATAAATCTCTGACCCCCCTCTTTGCTATCCACCCTGTCACAGAGTTATGTGACATCCTCAAAAATGCACATCTTCCCCTTAATACACTCACCTATGTCACTTATAAACACATTTAACAGGACAGATCCTAGGACTGACCCTTTTGTTATCCTACTTGTGGCACCCTGTCCTCCAGTTCTTTCCATTTATCACCACCCTTTCTTGTCTCCTACTAAACCTGAGGACATAAAGGAGAAATATGCAATGAGAAAGGGCAGCACACAGTCAAGCCAGGGGATTCCCAGTAGAGACAAAAGATTGTAAAAACTTAAGAATAAACAGCACAGACAGAAAACAATGGAGATTTAATACCATGCGTAGAACTAAAATAAAGAAGTATCAGAAGGGATAGAGAAAAAATATAAAATATAGAAAAATAGTTTCCAGAGACAGGCCAAATAAAAAGACAGTGAAAGAAGATGAGAGAGAAATAAGAAAGTTCAACCAAAATAATATAAGAAAAAACACAGATACAGGTAACACAGAAAAATGAGAAGTGAAGAATCATGGGTAGGTAATTTTATAGTGTCACAAGAGAGGAGGCTGCAGACCTACTTGGCTAATGGGATGTGAGAATGCAACAACCTGATAACACTTTAAAAGTCTGTTAGAGAGGTAGGAGGGATTTAATTGCTATAGAGGGACTAATGTTCTCCTTGAGTTGGTCTAAAATTATCTAACAATATTCAAGACATCAGTGCTTAGTTTCCATAAATACAGTGTATACAGATTTCTAGGAAAAGTGAAGAACATGTACTGTTGGCTCATCTCATGATTCAATAAAGACTGCACATTTAAAACAATAAGGGTGTTTTGAATTCAGAATGGTCACTCGGAATGAGGTATTTAATGGGAGAAGTATAACAGTGAAGACAGGACTGAAGGAGGACTGATTTAATTAAGCAAAATGTTGCCACTTTGGACCCACTTTGCCAGTTGTGCCTATAGCAGGCAACAACTGATTGCTATTTTTCTTTCAAAATTGAGCTCTGCTCTGAATTTGCCAGCACAAATACACATACACCTTCTAACAGCTATAGGCAAGTCAGTCTCACCTCAGTGGTAGGGAAATTAATGGAAACCCCATTAAAGGAAAGGTTGGTAGAGTATCTTGAATCTAATGGGCTGCAAGACCACAGACAGCATGGATTTATGGGTGGGGAGGTCATGTCAGGTGTATCTAGTTGATTTCTTCAACAGCATGGCAGTGAAATAAAACAGGGTAAGGCAGTGGATGTGATCTATCTGGTCATTAGCAAGGATTTCAACACTGTGCAACACAGAAACATAAGAACATAGAAAACAAAAAACTGTCCCACCCAGCCTGCCCAAATGGTCCCTGTCTAATCTGCTTTGCAGACCCTAACTGCTCTCCAGTGACCCTCCCTCCTCTCTGTCTATTTATTAATATTCCTCTAAGTCTTCCACATATATACGTGAAGCCTCCAACTGTTTTCAAAAGAGACTGATAAAGAAAATGAGCAGCCTAGGGGTGGGCTCCGAAGTGGCAAATTGGGTTAAAAACCTGTTAACAGACAAGAGACAGGGGAAGGGTTAACAGCACTCACTCTAACAAGGAAAGAGTGACCAGGTGGGTGCCACAGGGTTTGGTACTGGGATAGGTTTTCTTCAACGTCTTTGTAAGCAACATTGCAGAAAGACTGTAAGGGAAGGTATGGCTTTCTGCAGATAACACCAACGTCTACAACAGAGTGTACACTCAGGAAAGAGTGGGGAAAATGTGCAGAAGTGTGTAGGGATCTTGGAAGACTTGAGGAGTGGTCAAGAGCATGGCAGTTGGGGTTCAATTCCAAAAACAGCAAAATCATGCAACTAGGGCATAAGCACCCAGGACCTGAGTATAGGATGGGGAGGTACTGATAGTCATTAAGCAGTAAAGGGACTTTGAGGTTATCGTATCTGATGACCTCAAAGTGGCAGGACAGTGTGATAAAGCAGTGGATAAGGCCAATGTGGATTTTGGGATGCATATGGAGAGTTGTCTCCAGCAGGAGAAAGGAGATGGTTTTGCCATTGTCTTGCTCACTGGTGAGATCCCACTTGTAGTATTGTGTCCAGTTCAGGAAGCAGCACCTCAGAAGCAACATAGACAGGATGAAGGCAGTCCAGATGTGGACAACTAAAATGGGGCAGGGGTTGCACCAAAAACACTATGTGGAGAGACTGAAGGATCTCAACTTGTACACCCTGGAAGAGAGGACAATGGAAGGCGACATGAGAGACACCTGCAGGTACCTCACAGTGGTCCACAGTGTGCACAATGGCCCCTATGCACTATTGGAGCAGGGGTATGCAGAATCAGCATGTACCCCACCTGTGTATCTGTGCACCATTGGACAGGTACGCACCAGTGGCATTCGCAACCACCAGCCACCTATTCGTGGCCTTGAGCCCTTGGTGCACAGGACTCTGCAGGGTGGGCAGGGGCGTGGACCCAGTCAGGTATCTAATCAGATGCCCAGACCAGGACACAGAGTTGATACCCTATACAGTGGCACGCATGTTGGCAGTGTGCCCCATGGAAGATCTACTGCTGGCAGCTGAGGCGGTAAATGGAGGGCCATACCGCCAGCCCTCCCACAATGCGGACCCAGACTGGGTCACTGTAACTGGGTGAGGGGTATTTTAGTGGTATGGGGAGGGGCACTGTGCCTCACAACATGCCTGGGTGGCCCAGGGTGGGGGTTGACTGGTGGTGCTGCTTAGGGGGGTAGCATCCATGGGACAGTGCCCATGTGAGTGTGGTGGGGGAGCCACCAGGCAGATGCCAAACATCAATGTGTGCTGGGTGGAGCCGGACATCCATGGTGTGGTCCAGCAGCAGTGGTCCCATTAGCAGTGTGGGCCAACCACCCTATCCGGGCAGTAGACTGTAGTGTGCATGGGGCATGTAGTGGGCTTACAGCAGTGTTTTCCATGTGGTACCCTGTGCCCTCCTCTTCACCCCTTCAGCCAGCACTACACACTGTAGTGCATGGTGTGTAGTGCTGGCCCTTCCCTCTCCTGCCCCTGGCGGGTTGGTATTCACGAGACCAGGGGATTGAGTGCATAGGTACAGCACACCCCACGTTGGTGCATCCCGTGTGGGGGCACAATGGGTGCAGAGTGGCTATGCACTCAGGATACATGGTGCATAGCCACTCCATCCATTAGCTCATAAGGTTCAATGTCATTCTCTTTCAAATAAAAAAGAGCATCAGGACCAGAGGACATGCAATGAAACTGGAGGATGTTCAAAAGGTATGTGTGGAAGTACTACTGCATTGAAAGAGTTGTAGATGCTTGGAACAGACTTCCAGTAGAAGTGGTGGAGGTGGAAACAGTAAGGGACTTAAACACACACTGGATCATCATACAGGAATGCTTGTAAATAGACAAGGAAGATCACCAGAGACCAGTTAGGGTCTGTGGAGACAGACTAGGCAGGGACCATGAGGGGGGATTGCTTGGGCCAAGCAGTGCTTTTCTGTCAACAAATTCTATGGGGCTGATTCCAAGATAAATGTTGTAACTCACAGACATATGCGAGTTGCGACATTCACCACTACACCGGGGACCCTGTGCCATATTCTAAGAGTGGCAGGGTACCAGCACCTATGACCTGTGAATTGCGACAGGCATAGGCTAGCACCACTGGCATGGAGCAATAGCCCTGCATGAAGCAAGTCGTGGCCTGCTGTAAACTTCCCCTCCAAAGCCTCCCTGTCCTGGAACACCACGGCAAACACCAGGGGGCATGGAAGGGCTGGACAGGTGGCACAAGCATCTGGAGGGGCACTTTACATAATGGACCCTGGGGGTCCCTGGCATTCTGGAGGTGGAGGACATGAACGTGTTCGGGGGCACAGGGAGCACTGCAGGCCTTTTGCCTTGGTGCTGTGGAGTGGGCATCCATCGAATTGCAATGATGGATGCCCCTTAGAGCATCTCTGGGATGTTCTAATTCTTCTGCACCATTGCGGCTCCTAGAATAGCGTAAGTGGGTTACTGCAGCTGCCATTTTAAAATAGGGTGCAGTTTCTATCATAACCCACCCTTGCATCATGTCATTGTGGGTTGCGGCATAGTGGGTGAGGTATCCCATATTTGGCACAACCAGCACATGGCATAGCTCTAGGTTGCTATTTATGCCATGTGGTTTGACGTACAATAGCATGCACCAGCGTAAGTCATCTTGGAATTAGCCCCTATGTTTCTATGTTTCCTTACTTATCTCCAGGATACCAGACACCACCCATGCATTTCCTTGTGTGTCACCATTGCCATTACCATTTACATTTGCATTTGCATTTGCGTTACTGTTACTGTTTGCTTTTCTGTTACCATTTGCATTAACATTTGTGTTTGTGTTTATGTTTGCACTTATGTTTCCATTACCGTTTGCATTATCGTTTCCATTTGCATCACCATGTGTGTTACCATATGTGTTTGTATTTGCGCTTGCATTTGTGTTTCTGTTTGCTTTACCATTGCTGTTTGCATTTTCATTGCCATTTGCATTACCATCTGTGTTTGGTTTCATGTTTGTGCTTGCATTTCCATTGCTGTTTTCATTACCATTTCCATTTGCTTTTGCGCTTAAGTTTGCATTACCATCTGTGTTATAGTTTCCTTTCTCGTCACCATCAGCATTACCATTTCTGCTTGCATTTGTGTTACCATTTGTGTTACCATGTGTGTATGTGTTTCTGTTACCGTTACTGTTCTCATTACTGTTACCATTACCATTAGCATTGGCATTACTGTTAGTGTTAACATTCCCTTTAGGATTACCGTTACCATTGCTGTTATAGTTACTGTTAGCATTACCGTTACTGTTAGGGTTATTCCGCACAAATGGGAACCATCGTGGAAGTGCAGGGTCCCAAGGTAACCCTGGTGGTCTAGTGGACCCACTCATCTACCCAGCAGTGTCCTATCACCCCTCTCTCCTCCACCCATACCCAGCCAATTGCTGGCACAGCCCACCTCTAACCACTGCAGCCAGCCACCAACTGAGCTCTGTATGAGCATGTACTGTAAATAGTATGCACTCAGGGAATGACAGTTGCTGACATTCCCTGAGTACATACTATTTACAATATGCATTCTTACATTGCTCAGTTAGCAGCTAGCCATGATGGCGTGAGGTGGGCTATGCCAGTCATCGGCTGGGTACGGGCGTGGGGGGGAGCGGGGTGTTAGAACACTGCTGGGTGGAGGGGGTGGGTCCAGTAGACCACCAGGGTTACTTTGAAACACTGGCCATATGTTTCACTGTACCAGTAATTATTATTTATTTCAGGGATTGGGGATTGGAAGGGATCGCTACTTATTCATATTACAGGGGGTCATTCTGGGTGAGGGGCTACTATGGTACTTTTGTGGGGATTGGTGCTGGAAGGCTATTTATTTATCTTGTGGGGGTTCTGGGCTGGGGTTGGGGCATAGCCCAACAGGGCTTACTGTCGATGCAGCAATGGGGATTGGGACTGGGGAGGGGGTGCCTGTGCCCTGCTCATGGGCATTACAGCAGGCTTGCAGGACCCTGTTCAGGTGCGCCCTCTATTTGGTGCACCACATGGGTTGCTGCAAGTTGTGAGATGTAGCTTTGGGGACCCTTCCAGATACAGAATCAGGTACAGGGTTCCCGGCATTCCGGCATTTGGCACAACTCGGCTATGGCATGACTTGTGCCATGGCTTTGAGAATCGGGCCCCCTGTGTCCCCAGTGAATGGAGACTATAGTAACCAAATTCTTGCCAGAGCCAATAAGGCTGCAAAATAATGGTGTTTTTTTTCATTTTTAACCCAAATGTTCAAGATAGTCATTTTATGACTGCTCTTATAAACATGACGTGTAATGGCTGAAATGTCATTTTGCACCACAAGTGTGAAAAGACATCTCATCCAGGATTTAAAAAATGACAGCTGTTGTGTTTTTGAGGTGGTATGGAAAAATGTGTATGTTGAAAGTTTGCAGTCAAAATATTGAAAATTAGCAAAGTTATAAATGGATGTTGAAATACTGCAATATTTAGCCATCACCTGGACATTTTACCATATTTGTACACCAAATTTTCAGCATAGCCTTCTTATTACCCCACCTCATGAACCCCATAGGTGAGCAATTTCAGATCCTTTCTAAAATGTAATTCCATACCACCAAAATGTCATTCTGCACCACAGGTGTGAAAACACATTTTGATCAGGATTTGAAAAATGACAACTGACGGATTTATGAGGTGATTTAAAAAAAAGGTTATGCTGAAAATTTGGCATCAAAATATTTTCAATTATCGAAGCTATGACTGAGCTAGAATAACTTTATAAATTTTACTAATTATGAACCCAAATTCTCAATGTAGCATTCTTTTAGCTCCACCTCATGAATGATATTAGTGGAAATTGCAGATCCCACTTAGAGATACAGCAAAGTTTTACATCACTGATGAATTTTTGGTGAAGTCACCAAATTACCTCCACTGATCACTTTGTAAAGCTGACACGCTTATTGAAAAATTCAACATTTGTAATTTTGCCTTGCTTTGCTTTTTTTTTGTTTTTTTAAGTGTAAATTGCACTTAAAAATAATACGTAGCAAAGAGAAGTTAGAAATGGCAAATCATTTTAATTAATTCAAGCCTTCGGAGTCTAGTGCCCTCTCCTTCCACCAGGCCCCAGTGTAAAAATAATAATATTTTTAACCAAATTCCAGCTGTCTAGTGGTCCCACCCCACATGTTGATCTTAGGCTTAAATTCTTATATGATTAAAATAAATCCCTGGTGTCTAGTAGTCCCCCTACCTGCCAATCGCTAGCCCCAGTGTAAGAATAATTTCTTATTCACCTGAATGAAATCTGTGCCAGGAAATAAGGCACAAACAACTCAGGAGACAAATATTTTAAAGGTCACAATCCAGCACTAATTAATGTCTAGGCAATGGAGCAGGTAAAAGAACCATGAAGAAGAAGAATGGACTGGAATGTATAATTAAGACATCGAGAGACGTGGTGGATGTTTGTGCTTGGAACTATTGAAAATGACAGAGGCATGAATGAGAAAGAATAATGGCATCTCTTATTTTAGAGATCCATACAGTGAACAGTTAAAGCAAGCAGTGACTGGGCTGGGGCCTTAGCAGGATGAATCAATATTAAACTGGGAAATGGCTTTTGGAAGCCATTTTTAAGATATAAGTGGGTGAAAGTGGAGAGCTCATATTATGATGCAAAACCGGCATCTGAAAAACATCATCTGTGTGTTTCTCAAAACCCCTCTCCCCAATCTCAATTAAATTCTTTGGGGATTTGAGAAACAGACCACAGGTATCACGTCAAAATGGCAAACCAAACTGAGCAACTCATAAATGAGCGACTCAGTTTGGTTGAAAGGAAGTACAGCAATGGGGAGGATTTAGAGAGGGTTGGAAATAGCAATGGTGGTTGGGAATAAGGGCGATGAAAGGGAATAGCGATGGAGGAGGGAGGGAACAAGGGAGGGACCAGAGAGGGAATGAGGGAGGGACTAGGGAAGATGAGTGAGGAAGTGGAGCTTGCTATTGCCAAACTGTAGCGTGGCAGGTAAAGACACTGCCTACAGTGCTGGTAGTCCCAGGTTCAGGACTGCAAGCAGGTACACTTTTGTTTGCTGGTAAAGGGTGAGTGGTTGTTTTTATGGTGTTCCCATCATTGGCCCCCTCCTCTGTATTCTTTTTTCTCCAGTGTCTGCCCCTCTTGGAGATGGTATTGTAGTATGGGTGGTGCGGGGACCTTGCTGCCCACAAAGGGGGATGCGGGTATAGTAGCCTCCCGCATTAAACATTATTTTATATTTGCACTCAGTTTGTGTTCGGCAAGGTGTGCTAAGTAATGATTTGGTTTTCAGCAAATTCCACTCCCTGTTTTGCTAGTCAACGAAATATATTCACTATTATGACATGGAACCCGGACCACATATTGTATCCTGTAATCTTTTTTTCCCTATTATAGCTGACATTTCCCTTGTAGGATGTGTAGACTGTACATTTAACTCAACTTGTTCCTTCCAGGCATCCATAACAACATTTGTGTATATAATACATATTTTTTTTATTATTATTATTCTTTATTTATGCTATTTCTGTTTCTTTTCTTTGTTCAGAAACATTTGTATAAACAGGGAGTAGTCTCACTACTGAGACCATCCAATACCTGGTTGCCCCTAGGGGGAGTCTGCATTTCTAGGCGTATTCCTCAGCTCACTTGGCTTCTATGAATGACAACTCCTTAACCTCTGAGGCATGTTGTAGACCCACTTGGGCACATTAATTTGAGATGCTTACATCTCAGTGACCCCCCCAGGGCACCCCATAGCTTCCAGCACATATGATGGTAAGAATATGGCACAGAAATGGAGCAGTGTAAAGTGTGGCATTAAGCATTGTAGTGTGAAACAGTACAAAACTGATCAGGTTATGCAAGCAATAATACCCAACAGGGTGGGTGGTATTGGGCAATACTGGACTGCCCAGGGGCATAATGAGGCTTGACGCTGCAGGTGAAGGGCCTTATAGCTCCTGAAAGGTCAGGTATTGACCATACCACCCACCCTGGAGGGTATTATTATGCTTAGAAAATGAGCATCGGTGTACATTTTAATTAAGTAATACAGTTACAGAGGAAATTAGTTTGAAAACAAAAACAGATAGTAGGAAAAAATGTTTTTGTGGTGAAGTAGTCCCTGCATTCCTGTTCTGTTGCAACTGCAGTTCCACTCCCCCCCCACACAGATAGACATTCTCCTCTAGCTATCCCCCCACCCCTAATATCACCCCCAGAAGAAGACATGGAGTTTGTATTACACCCCCCCAAGTCTATTGGCATAATTGTCTTAATTAAATAAGAACTGTTCACCACTCTTCCTGGAAAACTGTTTTGTTTTTAGTTTGTGGTCAGAACAAGTGGCAGTTATGCACATAACCTTGCATGTCAAAGCAGGAAATGAAGACGAATAGTCTGATGTCTCATGGCAGTGCCGTAAATGTTTTTTTTTTAATAGTGTGTTTTAAGATTAACACATCAGCGCTCCTGTGTTTGTACATTTGCGTCGATAAGTACATGATGGGGGAAAGCCAGTTTGCCAGTAAGTTGTGAGCCCTTCCATTCCATGCCTGCAACGGGGATGTGTGCTTCTCTTTCTGTAAAGCTGTTTATCTTTTGCCACTGCTCTTCCCCAAATCCCTGTGTTTTGTCCCCTTTTCCACTTCAAAACAGACATACACACTGGCCAATGGTCCATTTTTATTATTATCTGATAAGGGAACAGTCTTCAGCGGAGCGGGATGACTTTCTGAGGAGGTAGTCAGGTCCTAGCTCAACATCTGTTCTGTAATGGTGTGGCAGATGAAGGAGTTACATGTGGTAACTCTGTTGCCAGTAAGGTTTAAAGTCTGGTTTTGTTATGCTGCTAGTGGAACATTATTTTACTTTTAAACATTGTGTTTTTTTTTCTGCATTGTCCATGGTTTGAAGTCTGTTACTGAATGGGGATAGAGTGCAGCGGGTATCGAGGGTGATCCACAGAGCATAAGCGGGTGAGGGAAACCAGGCTGAGAGGAGGGAAAATAAAGTGTTTTGTATTTCTTTTTACTGGTAAGTGGAACTCGGAAGAGGAAGTGGAGGGTCAGCTGAGGTTGTAAGCAGTATTCTCAGGCAACTGGTACTGAAGTACAGAGCATTGGGGTCAGTATCTCTCGCTAAGCATGAGAAAAAAATGGTGACCATTTAAAATGAAAAATTCCATGGGCACACTGTTACTGATGATCAGGTTGGTTAATACTGGCACTTTTAATACCCAGGCTCTGTTGACTGATAGATGCCCACCGTGGCAGAACTATCAGCCAATCAGAGCCCGGAGATTTCATAACCCATTTTCTAAGAATGTACAAATAGCATTTCCATAGATTTGGAAACATGTAATATATAAGAAAAATAGTGCAATGTTCATACAGCATTAGTATGTTTTTTTTTCAAAGCAGGTAGAATGTAACTACATAACCAAGTAAGCTGTATAGGCACTTATAAAATGGGTAGGCTAAATGAAGCAATGTGATTGGCTAGTTATCCATGCATGAAATATGTTCCATGCATGGGTAAAAAAAGGGACTGGCAGTAAAAAGGCCAATATCCATAAGTGATGGAACGTTGACATTTTTACTGTCTGCCATCTTTGTATTTGACAAGCGCGAGGAAAACCGAGTTGAATAATTCAGCCTAGCCATTTTATAAAATGGAACGATGTTTAGAGCAAACAAAGTGGATTTTAATATTAGCATGTCGGATGAGGAGATGGAGAGGATTTTAACATAGTAACTTTGGCTAAATGTAAAAAGTGTGCTGTTGACAAAAGTGTCAAAATGAGCCCTGCTGTAGTAGTTTGCTTAGGATTACAGGACACCCACTCCATTTAAAAAAAATGTTACTGCTTGTGCTGCGATTCTCACCAGCTCCATTTAAAAATAAAATTGCTTTCTTGTCCTGCCATCCTTGCCTGTCCCCAGACCTAACTGCAGTTCTCCCCACTCCATACTTCTGCTGCTATCAGTTGCAGCTTTTATCCTCACCCACTCCGTTTAAAAAAGATGTTACTCACCAGCTCCATTTAAAAAAGTGCTTGTCCCATATCCTCGCCTGCCCCCAGACTAAATTCAGTTCTCCCACTCCATACTTCTATCGGTTGCAGCTTAAATTAATCAGAAAAAAAAACCTTGCCCACTTCCTCATCTTAGTATAACTACAGATCCCAATGGAGGACAAATGTAGTACAACAATTACCAAACACAAAGGCAGAAGGACTATTTTACTATAAATACACTAACTTATGTCAGTGTATTCCTATCTAAATGTGTTTTTAACATAAAAAATTGTTAAAAAATAAAATAGCCCATTTTATAAGCGCAATAAGACACTCCAGGTGTGTGCATGGAACATATTTTAATCACATGTCAGGGGCTAAAGGCACTCGGCCAAGGTCTCGTGCCTTATTACACCCCTGGCCGTGTGGTAAAATATGTTCCATGCACACCCTGTCATGTCTTATTGCTTACATAGTCGATGGGTTGCTATGGCAACAAGCAGTAAGTGGGCAGCAGTCTCCTAATAAAATTCCATTTTCACAAACACATTCTTCTTTCTGCTTAACTCAACATTAACAGTATCCTTTAAAAACATAGTAAGTTAGCATATACAATAGCAAAATATTCCTTATTTAAATAGTTAAAATAAATGTATTACAAAAATATCAGAATACCGACGTGACATTATGATACAAGCGCCTCACTTTCAGAAGGTTATTTAAACCAGCAGTACAGCTGGATACAGACAGCTACTCAAGTAAGGTAGAAGGGCATACCAAGTGAGAGCTAAATATTCTTCTAATGAAGTAAGTCAGTCTCCATTATCTGAATACTATTGTGAAAGTACTAATGTGTGTTTCAGATATGAACTACAAGCAGAGCTCAAACAACATTTCACTAATCAGGAAATACGACAGATATTATGAAACTATCTTTGTGCCACTTCATAAAATAGAAATCCACTTTGATTTAAAAGGAACATTGTTCTCATTTTAAGATTGGGAAGTGAGCACTATTAATTGGAAAATTAAAATGGAGCACAATGAAAAAATAAATATACAATATGATCACTTTGCAGTGGGGGAAGAGCTGGTTACACTTCTGGAAGTTTCTGTGGGGGGATGTAACTGCTGTTTCAGGTAATTCTATTTGTGTTTAAAGTGAGGTGAGCAGGGATTGTGTGCCTCAGTTTGCAGTGGGAGAGGAGCTGGCTACACTTCTGAAAGTTTCTATGGAGGCTGTAACTACTGTTTCAGATAATTCTGTTTGAGTTTAAAGTGAGGTGAGCTGGGATTGTTTGCATCAGTTTGCAGTGGGGGAGGAGGAGCTGGATGCACTTCTGGAAGTTTCTGTGGGGGCTGTAACTGCTGTTTCAGGTAATTCTGTTTGAGTTTAAAGTGAGGTGAGCTGGGATTGTGTGCCTCGGTTTGCAGTGGGGGAGGAGCTGGCTACATTTCTGAAAGTTTCAGTGGGGGCTGTAACTGCTATTTCAGGTAATTCTTTTGAGGTTAAAGTGAGGTGAGCTGGGATTGTGTGCCTCAGTTTGCAGTGGGGGAGGAGCTGGCCACACTTCTGGAAGTTTATGTGGGGGCTCTAGTTGCTGTTTCAGGTAATTCTGTTTGAGGTTAAAGTGAGGTGAGCTGGGATTATGTTGCCAGGGCTGATATACTCTCATGACAGTGGGGTGTGGGCCCTGATCCCACCCTACCCCACCCTCCTCCCAAAGCACAGCCTATTTATAGGGGAATACCTGCCCTGCAATTGGAGGAAGTGGCTTGCTGCAACTCATGTAGTTCTTCCCATTAATGTAGCCATGGGGCAGGGAAAAAGCATAGGTAGGTCACAGATAGGAGTGCAGCATCCACAGTGAATTGCTGATTAGTGGGACAGTTGGATATTGTGGAAGGCCTTAAACTGAAATATATCAGGTAAACTTTCTGTTAGATGCTGGGCTAGGAGTAGTGTTGTGAAGATGGGGAAGGGATCGCATATCACTAGAGGCAGCCATTATACTCGACTGGGCTTGGAAGTTTGGGGGACGCCCAGTGTGATACCAGCTGGCACTGTCTAGGGAAGAGGTAGAGGTAGAGGGGATCTGAAGGCAGCTGGGAGTGCTGTGGGGGGAGGATTGGAGAGGTAGGAGGCAAGCGGTCACCTACTTGGAAGCCCTAGATGCTGGGGCCTCCCAAGCTGGTGGAGGAGTGAAAAGAGGTGCTCACTCACACTAGAAGAGGAGAGAAGTGGGGTAAACAGGGGGCTCTAGGGGACCCTTGCAGGTGGGGCCCAAAAGGTGAAAATTTCCACAGCAGTAGGCAAGAGACTGGGAGTGCTCAAAGAAAACCCAGAGAGGCAGTAGGGACTGGGGGATGAGCTAAGGCTCATGAATTCATTTTAACCTTCTACGCCCATTGGTAGAAGAGGGGTGTGTGGGGGAGAAGGAGGAGGAGGAGGAGGATGATGATGCTGCTGCTGGTGAAGCTTGGGCAGGGACAGGTAGAAAGGGTGAAGGGGCAAGAAGCAAGGGCATAATAGAGGGATTCCTGGACAGGATGGGGGAAAAGGGGTAGGAGGGGAGAAGAAAAAGGAGGATCAGGGGAACAGGGAGGAGGCTGGTGGTGTGTAACAGGTAAGCATGACAGGCAGGAAGGTGCAATATGTAATTGGGATGATAGAGAGCAGAAAGCCAAGTAGGCAAACTGGTAGGATGGATGGATTAGTAAGGAGTGGGGAAAGAGATACAAAGAGAGATATTTGGGCGGGGGTGCTAAAGAAAGTCAGGGCACAGGTAGAGGAGGTGACCAGGGACAATAGTGAAGGGGCTACCTTCAACACCCAGATTGTGGGAGGTACAAGCAGCCGGTTGAGGGGACAATCTGGACAAAGGGATGAAGCTGAGCATGGAAGGAGGGGGAACCAGAGGGGTGAATAAGGAGGCAAGTGGGAGGTTAGAGTACTGTTATTGGGGGACTCCATGATCAAAGGCATCCAGTGGAAGGGGCAGGAGGAGGGAAAATCTGTCAGATCAGAACCAAATGCCCCCCAGGCCTGACGGTGCACAAGTCCAAGTGTGAGCTGTATTCACTGGCAAGGGAATGTGGGGGGACCCTGGACATTCTAGTGTACTTGGGGACAAATGACATAAATGGAAATAGTGAACTAGAAATTCAGGCAAGGTTCTGGGAGTTGGCCAAGGAATGCCTTTCCATAGGCTGTAAGATCTCCTTTTCAGAAATCTTGCCAGTACCAAGGGCTAGTGGGGAGAACAAGATGAAGATTAGGGAGATAAATCAGTGGCTTACGGAGTGGTGTGGAGAATTGGGGTATGGCCTGGTGGGGGACTGGGGGAGACCTGGGAGGATAAGGGGCTATACGCTAGGGACAGGCTCCATCTTCATTTGGAGGGGAAGGAAATACTTAAACTCAAACTAGCTGCATTCATCAATGAAAGGTGGGGTTTAAACTTGTGAAGGGGGAAGGATCAAAATAGGGGCAGTGCCAGCAGGTATGATAAATGAGGGATATGGTCTTCACTCCTCTAGGGGACTAGGAAGATATGGAAATGGGTCACCAGGTAGAGCACAGGAGCTGAGAAATGGGAGCTCAAGGTGGAGAAAGGAGAAGAGGGAAAAGGGGTGGAGAGTGGTCCTGATAAATACCAGGAGCTTATGAAATAAAATGCCTGAGCTCCTGGTAATGCTAGTTGAGGGGGAGATAGATATGGCAGCAGTCACTGAGATCTGGGCCACTCAAGGGCATGAGTGGGACCTAAATCTGGAGGGCTACACTATGTTCAGAAAAGATAGAGGGGAGGGAAGGTGGTAGTGTAGCACTGTTAGTCAGAAATGGCATGGGTATTGGAGGGGTAGAGAAGGCAGAGGGGAATGTGGATGCTATTTGGGTCACCTTGCTGATGCAGGGGGGTAATAGAGTAAAGGTCGGAGTGGCATGCAGACCACCAGAACTGGCAGAGGTCCTGGAGGAAGGTTTGGTGGCAAATCTTGAGGGACTCTGTAGATTGGGAAAGGGAAGGGTAGTGGTAATGGGGGACCACAACATGCCAGGAACAGACTGTGGGACTATGACTTCACCAAAGGCCAGAGAGCAGAGGCTGCTGGATGTCTTCCAGGATGCATTTCTGACACAACAGGTGGGTTAGCCAACTAGGGAGGCTTGGACACTGGATGTGGTCCTGGCGGACAATGATCAGATTAGGAGCCTAGAGGTGAGGGACTCGTTGACTGGGAGTGATCACACCACAGTCTGGTTCTTCCTGGACCTAGGGTGAGAAGAAAGCCAAACAAGGATGGTAGTAACCGATTTTAAGGGTGCAGACGTCAGGGAGATGGGAAGGATCCTTAAAGATCATCTGGACAGGATAAGGCCAGATATGGATGTTGACAGCAGGTGGGGGATCATTAGGAGGGGAATACAGGAGGTTACCAGATCCTGTGAAAGAGAAAGGCATAGGTTTGTTAAGGCCAGAAAACCCAGCTGGTGGACCTGGGAGGTACAAGAGGTGGTGAAGGAAAAGAAGGCGGCCTATAGGTGCTTCAAGTGCTCAAGGAGTGAAAGAGATCAGGAGGAATATGAGCTGACAGCCAAGAAAGTCACCAGGGTGGTAAGAGAAGCTAAGGCAAAAAAGGAGCAGTCCTTGGCCAGTGGGATCTGGATGGGGGACAAGGGTTCTTTAGATACAAAGGGGTAAAAGGAAAGTAATGGGGCAGATCAGCAAGATTAGGATAGGGGATGATTGGGCACAGGAGGTGAGGAAACAGGCAGAAGCCCTAAATGAGTACTTCACCTCAGTTTTTACCAGGGGGGATGGAGGGGCTAGGTCTTACGAGGGGTGTGGGGGCAAACCAGATCAAAGGGTGGGACCGGTAGAGACCAGGGGCCCTGATGGGTCTGGGGAAATGGAGTGGCCACCACAGACAGGTGGGGGCCCAGCAGTGCAGGATGACAAGAGGGAGGATGTGGAGGCTATAATCCCAGTAGAGAGGGTAAGGGGAGCCCTCAGGTCCCTTTGGATGGAGAAAGTACCTGGGCCAGATGAGATACATCCCAGAGTGCTGAGGGAACAGGTGCATGTCCTGGCAGTCCCTCTAGCGGAGCTTTTCAACATCTCTCTGAGGACTGGGTGGGTGCTCTAGGACTGGAGGGTGGACCATGCCATGCTGATCCACAACGGGAGATCAAGAGAGGAGGCGGGAAATTACAGGCCCTTTAGCCTGACATCAGTGGTTGGCAAGGTGACGGAGGGTATTGTCAAGGAAAGGCTGGGGGGGGGGTTACTGGAGCAAACTGGGTACTTGGACAATAGACAGCATGGCTTTGTCATGGGAAGATCGTGCCAGACAAATCTTGTTGAGTTCTATGACTGGGTGATGAGGGTCCTGGACCAGGGTAGGCCAGTGGACGTCCTCTTTCTGGACTTTAGCAAGGCGTTTGATTCAGTGCTCCACAGTGGCCTGCTGGCTAAGCTGAAGGAAATGGGGGTAGGGAGACAGTTGTTAAGATGGATAGGAAATTGGCTTTCTGAGCATACTCAGAAGGTAGTGGTTAAAGGGGTAGCCTCATCCCCAAGGTGGGTTACTAGTGGGGTTCCCCAGGGATCAGTGCTGGGGCCGCTCCTGTTCAATGCCTATATCTCAGACATAAGGTGAGGGATCAGGAGTGAGACGAGTCTCTTTGCAGATGACTCAAAACTGGGTACAGTGGTGGATGGGGAGGAGGGGAGAGTGGCCTTGCAGGAGGACCTGGAGGCTCTGGAAAGGTGGTTGGAAAAATGGAAACTAAAATTCAATGCAGGGAAGTGCAAGGTTCTGCACCTGGGAGTCAGAAATCCAGGCCAGGGGTATACCCTGGGAGGAGACATGATTCAAGTCACAGAGGGTGAGAGGGACCTGGGGGTAGTGATAGTTATCAAAATGAACAACTCAGAGACCTGTATGAGGGCAGCAGCAAGGGCAAATAGGATGCTGGGATGCATCACCAGGAAGATTACCTCCAGAAAAGTGGAAGTGATTCTTCCACTGTACAACTGCTTGGTTAGGCCACACTCGAGTATTGTGTACAGTTTTGGAGACCACATTTAAAGAGGGACATAACACTCCTAGAGACGGCCCAAAGGAGGGTAACCAAAATGATCTGGGGACTGGAGGAGAGGACCTATGAAGAGAGGCTCAAGGAGCTTGACATGTGCACCTTGGAGGAGGGAGGGACAGAGGTGACATGATAGAGGTCCTTACGTACATGAGAGGGATCAATAAAGGAGGCCCATTCAGGGTGCTCCAAAGGAAGGAGGGTAGGGCAACAAGAGGGCATGTGTGTAAGCTGAAGGGGCAGGCTCAGAGGGGAGAGGAGGAGATGTTATTTAACTGAAAGGGTGGTGGAGCCATGGAATGCACTGTCCAGGGAGCTGGTAGAGGTGGAGACTGTGGACGGGTTTAAGAGGGGATGGGACAGGAACAGGGAGAGGTTAAATCTGACAAGGCTCAATACAGGTGGAACGACTGGGGATGGTATAACCCAAGGGGGAGGGGGGGACACCAAAATCGGCCCTCAGTATGGGTGCTGAAAATCGAGCAGACTCAAGAGACCATTAGACCTATTCTGCTGGCATTTTAGTATGTTTGTATGTTAGTATGTAATATATGAGTGCTGTTAAATTTTGATTGTTTTAAAGTATAAACCAGTAGGGTTACCATAGCCAATGTTTCTAATCTAATGAACTGAACAAGGCAAACCAGCATGTAAAATGAGTGTGAATTGAACTCTCAAGGAGAATGCATTATAAACATACCAGCATGGAATATTTTTTTTTAATTTATTTTACTCTTTGGTAACCAGGTAAGGCCCACTAGGCAAAGCTGCCTGTTTTCAGGGGCAACCTGGGAGCACCGGGGAGGATAAGGGACTTGCTCAGACTCACACTGTATGCAAGTGGAGGTTGCGGGAATCAAACCCAGGTCTGTCTGCTGAATGTACTATGCTCATTCACAGCTCATTACTCTAACCTGTAGGCTATAATACAGATTGTGTGGTATTAATAATACTAGGAGCTCTAAGCGAACAACCAAATACATTTTTTTTTATTATCTCTCTCTGAACAGAATAAAACACATAATGCTATTGATAAAAAGATTTAAGAAATTCTGGCACTCCCAGAAAATCTTAAATGGGTGTCTAGTGGTCCCTCCACCCCACCCACCGATCACTGGCTCCAGTGTTAAAATAGTTTCTTATTCAGCTGAATTAAATCCCTGGTGTCTAGTGTTCCTACTACCCCACTTGCCGATCAGTGACACAGAATAAAAATAATTTCTTATTCACCTGAATGAAATCCCTGGTGTCTAGTTACACCCCCCCCCCACCAATCACTGTTTGCAATGTAAAAGAAAATATAATCATCAAAAAATCCCTGGTGTCAGGAGCCTCACCCCATCAGGTAGCATCTCCAACTCACCATTTGCCTTTCACCATGACCCCACCAGCGTTATTCTCAGCTTCTTCACACAGTTGGCCACTCAACTGATTTGGAATACATGAGCGTGCATTCTGTACAAACACACGTTCATTCATTCAAGGTCAGTCAGGTGGCCAGCCATGGTGGAGAGTGGAGGGCTGTGTTGGTCCCCTGCTTGGGTCCTAGTGGGGCAGGGTGCAGGCTCTACCTGATGGGGCGGGGGGTCCAGTAGACACCAGGATTTCATTCAAATGAATATCATTTTTATACTGGGGCTGGTGATCAGCAGGTGGGGAGACCACTAGATATCGGGTATTTAGTTATAAAATAAGTAATTTTGCACTGGGGCTGGTGATCAGTGGGGAGGAACCACCTGGCATTAGAGATTTAATGTATTTTTTAATTTTTGGGCTGTGATCGTTAGGGAGGGGGCTACTAGTACACAGTTTTGGCCATGAAGTGTGGAATTTTGTGAATTGGTGGAATTGTGCTTTGCGAATTGAGTGCCATTTGAGAAATAGTTTGTTGAGCAAATCTGGGGGACTTTGCACATCACTAATTCTACCACAAAGGTGATTTTGCCCTGTGATTGCAAAATCATCTTTCAGGCCTGATTTGCATAATTCCATTGCAATTGGTCTTGAGTTGAGGTCCCAAAAGCACCATGTTGAAAATGTGGGGTGAAAATATGCAAAAATGACAAAGTTATGCCTCAAAGTTGAAAACCCCATTGAAATATATTGAACCACACTTACAGTACTTATTTTCTCATATTGCAATTGCTGGTTCCAGCAGCAAGTCATGTCTTTAACCAGAGAGAGGATCTTTGCCCTGTGACCTGTTCAGATGAGTGAGTATGTGTGGGGATGTACTGGGAGAGTGTGGTGGTGAATGCTGAGTGGAAGATCAGGGTGGCAGGGGTCAGATTGGTGAGGAACCATTTTCTTTTTTATCGATTTAAAAAGAGAGAGAGAGAGAGAGAAATAAAATTAATAAAAGAGATGGTTTTCTTCATTACAGATCATAGAACGGTGATCAGAGTTTGGGGCACCACAATGCACCAGGCAAACAAATAGGAGTATGGGGCTCAGAGGGTAGGGCATGCCACTAGACACCAGGAAAGATATGAGGGGGTGGGTATCAGAGGGCACAGGGTGCCACTAGACACCAGGGAAAGATATAGGAGGACAGGGTTCAGAGGACGCGGGGGTACCACTAGAACGCAGAGAAAGATATAGGAGGACAGGGTTCAGAGGACGGGGGGGTACCACTAGAACCCAGAGAAAGATATAGGAGGACAGGGTTCAGAGGACAGGGGGGTACCACTAGAACCCAGAGAAAGATATAGGGGGACAGGGATCAGGTGTGCCACTAGACATCAGAGAAAAATATAGTGGGATGGGGATCAAAGGGTGGGGGGTGCCACTAGACAACAGGGAAAATGACATTAATGCAGGGATGGGGATTGGAAGATGAAGTATGCCACTAGACACCATGGAAACACCATACAAACATGGGTTTGGCAATCAGAGGGTGGGGGGGTGCCACTAGACACCAGGGAAACACTATGCAAATACAGGTCAGCGATTGGAGGTGGGGGTGCCACTAGACATCAGGGGCATATAGTGAGATACAGATCGGAGGGTGGGGGGGGATGCTACTGGACACCAGGGCAAATTACATTACTGCAGGGATGGGGATCAGAGGGTGGTAGGTGCCACTTGACTCCAGGGAAAACTACATCACTGGGGGGCCAGAAATCTGAGGGTGGGGGGTGCTACTAGACACCAAGGAAACACGATACAAATAGGGGGACAGTGATGAGAGGGTAAGGGATGCCACTAGACATCAGGAAAACTTGAAATATATTACAGGGACAGCAATCAGAAGGTGGGAGGTCATGGTGGCAGGGGTCAGATCAGCAAGAGACCATTTTCTTTTTTACAGGTTTAAAGAGGAAAAAAACAGAAAGGGATGGTTTTCTTTATTACAGGTCACATATCTAAAATGAATATGGGGACAGCGATTGAACCTGAAAGTGAAACAGAAGTGAGAGCGGAGCAGGAAAATAGTTCACCGGCAGGGGGAGAGACAGCACTGTGGTCAATGGAGAGGACCACACATGTTTCAACTCCATTTTGTTAGGACACAGTCCAGGTATCTGGTCATGTACTTCAACAATCCCCTCTCTCTACAATGTAATAGTAATACATCAGCATACTCTGCTATGCAGCAATAAAAGCATTCATTAGCTCACCCTGAGTCCCGAAAAAACACTGATTATAATCAAAAATGTTCTTAGCAGAGAATAGGGTATATATAATACAAAAATCCCCCCCCCCCCCCGCTTAGTTCCCACAGAATGGGTACTAGAAAGATACTATGGCTCCTGTGAATCCCTAGGGAACAGGGACTATAATACAAAAATGCATCATGGTTCACTAGAATTTTCCAGAGAATGGGACTGTAACAACGAAATATTCATTGTATGCTTGTTTCTCCAGAGAATGAGGATTGTGACAATGAATTATCCTCCTCTTTGAAGATCTTCAATAGAAAAACAGATCACCCTGAATATAGTATAGCAGAGTGTTTAGTGATAATAAATCACAATCATGTAAAAAGTAAACATCGCCAGCACTGGCTCATGCTCCCAAAGCAAAGTACTTTACTCCAGTATGGAGATAAAATCAGTCAACTTTATTACTACATACCTTAAAAATCACAGTGCATTTCTTCGCAGAAGTACAAAACACCTCATAGGGATCTAACAAACTCCCTAACGCCATTTCACACCCCAGCAGGTGGCTAATCAAGGTGTGTGAAATGGCATTGGGGAGTTTGTTTGATCCCTATGAGGGGTTTTGTAGTTTAGCAAAGAAATACACTGTGATTGTTAAGATATGCAGTAATAATGTTGCCTGATTTTATCTCCATACTGGAGTCAAGTATTTTGCTTTGGTAGCAAGTGCAAGTGCGGGGGATTCTTTGTAGTTCTCCAGAGAAAAGGGACTATAACAGAAAAATTTGCTTTAGGGAACAGGCACTATATAAAAATATATGCTGGCTCTTTAAGTCCTGAGAAAATGATAACTGTCATAACACCTGTTTATTATATACCTTAAGTCCCTATATGTTGGGGACTTTACAAAAATGTCATCTGTCCACCTTGAATCAATGAGATCATGGACTTCAATAACAAAATGTTTATTGTCTGTTTGAGTACAGCGAAAACAGAGACTATAATATCAAAATGTTTTTTGTCACCCAAGTTACCAGATAATGGGGACGGTAGTAGTAGTAATAATAATAATAATAATACAAACGATAACAATAATGATGTTTATTGTTTTCCTCAGAGTCTCCAGAAACATCCCAGGCAATCCCAGGGTAAGTTATTGGAGTCACTTCTAAAGGAAAGGATTGTGATATTTCTTGAATCTAGTGGAGCGCAGGATCTGAGGCAGCATGGATTCACAGTGGGAAGGTCTTGTCAAACAAATCTGATAGATTTCTTTGACTGGGCGACAGGGAAGTGGATCATGGAGGGGCGTATGATGTGGCCTAACTAGATTTCAGCAAGGCTTCGGCACGGCCCAACATAGGAGGTTGGTAAATATTTTGTGGCTGCTCAGAGGGCACCAAGGTGGTAAACTGGGTCAGAAACTTTCCCTCTTTAATGTCTTCTTAAGCAACATTGCAGAGGGGTTGGAGGGGAAGGTATGCCTCTTTGCGGATGATACTAAGATCTGCAACAGGGTTGACACTCTGGGGGGTGGAAAAAATGAGGAAGGACCTAAACATGCTTGAGGAGTAGTCGAGAGTGTAGCAGCTAAAATTCAATGTAAAGAAGTGCAAAATCATGCATTTGGGGCACAGAAATCCAGGGGAGGAGTACAAGATGCAGGCAGGGGGAGAGGTACCGATGGCCACCAATAAAGAAAGGAACCTTGGGGAAATCATATCTAATGACCTAAAGTTAACCAAACAATGTGAGAAGGCTGTGGGGAGAGCAAGGTTAATGCTAGGGTCCATAGGGAGAGGTATTACAAGCATAAAAAAGGAGGTTTGTTATGCCACTGTACTGATCACTAGTGAGACCTCATCTGGAGTACTGTGTCCAGTTTTGGAGGCCGCATCTCCAGAAGGACATAAACAAAATAAAGGCAGTCCAGAGAAGGGCAACAAACATGTTGCAAGGAATGCACCAAAAGTCATATGAGGATAGACTAGAGGACCTCAATATGTATTCTCTGGAGGAGAAGAGAGGGGATATGATAGGGACATTCAAGTACCTCTGGGGTATAAACAAGGTATGGTAGGGTAGCATTGTTTAGACAAGAAGGTATACAAGAAAAAGTGGGCATGATATGAGGTTAGAGGGGGCTTAGGAGCAACTTGAGGAAGGACTTTTTTACAGAAAGAGTAGTGGATGCTTCGATCAGACTCTCTGTGGAGGTGGTGGGGGCAAAAATGGTAGGGAATTCAAGAATGTATGGGACAGACATAAGAGTACTTTCACAGTAGGGAAGAGAGGGTAAGTCGCAAATCAACTAGGTTCTGTGGTATTTCATTAGGTACTGAAAATGACAGACTAGGTGGGCCACATGGTCCTTATCTGCCATCACCTTCTAAGTTTCTATGTTCCTAAGCCCCTATTCCTTCTCCTCTGACCATGTGGTGCTGCTGTGATCATGAACCAAAGAAGAAAATGACTGTGAATAGGACTGTGTCCACAGTAAAATGTTTGTGTAATTATTTGAAGAAAATTTGATCTCTTCTGCTTGCTGCGCTGCTTGCAATGAAAGATACTGCATGCGGGGGCCACGTTTTTTGCACTATTGGAAAGCAATCCTCAAAACCATGAGTTGAGTGCTGGCCCAGTGGTACTGAGGGTTGAGGTGCTGGATGCCACACCTTGCACCACGCCAGCAACCTGTGTTCTGGAATAAGTGCAGGCCACCAGGGGTCAGCAGGGGAGGAGAAGGATCGAGCATCCCAAGGACTGCTCTCCTTCTCTGGGGGGGGGAATGCAAGAGATCAGCAAATGACTGACACCTAGTGGAGGCTGGGGGCAGCACACCGATGCTGTGAATGTGGGTAGAGGCAAGGCAGATGCCTGGAGGAGTGGCGCACAGGAGCATGCGTGCTGCTGCTGCTGGAGTCATTGCATGCTCTGTCTCTGAGGGAAGAAAACTGGAGGAGAAAGGTTTGCTGTAGCAGCTGAAGTAGGGCACCTCACAGGTCCCGACCCTGAATAGCCATGGCACTGGCCACACTGGATCTGGTCCTTGGCGGTGGTTGGGAAGCCCAGCCAGCCCCACCGGAGGGGATATTGGTCAGCGCTGACTGGTGGATGTCGAGGGATGGGCATGGGGGATCCCTCCAGAGGTAGAGCTGCAGCAACAAGAGAAAAAAAAAACATGAGTTGATTACATGTATACTGTAAGTGTATATGATGGATTAAACAATGTGAAGTTTAGCCTATTGGAATTTGTAATAATGTAGGACTATCACTCAGTCATGACTCACGGTCACGCATCACAAGTGGAGAATGTGACATTCTCATTTGCACAGGACCTGAATACAACAGATCACAGTAAAGCAATAATCTACACAGTCCCAAGTGCAATAAGTAAAAACAATTTTGTGCCAGTAGCACTTTACTATCTATTACGAATAATTCCCCTAGGACACCAAAATATGCTGCATGTGTCACTGCTGGTCCTTGCCACTCTTATGTGCTTCTATATCATGAAAGTTGTTGTGAAATACTCCATGCAATGCACTTTCAATTTCATTCCAAAACCCATCCCATGGTTCTCAGCAGGCCACTCATGTCCATCTGTACTGCCGCAAAGGTGCCTCCATGTCCACCCCCCAAGAGTCCCTCTGGCTCACTCTCTCCAGTCACATTCATCATCGCATCACCCCTGCTGTCAAAATCAGCATTCCTTCAGGTGGGTTGTGTTCTGTACCTGAACCACAAGTACTGTAAAGTTTTAAAGAGTGATTGTAAAAGGAAACTGAAGTTGAATAAAACAACAACAGTCAGACAATATATTGGTTGAACTTTTGTCAATCTTCACATCTGGTAAAGAGACCAATGACAACAAAGTCTTGTGCTATCAGGCAAATGTTTATATAAAGAAAACAAAGTTATAAAACAACAAAAAACTATAAACAGGATACCCAGGAAAACAAAACTATTTACATAACAACAACAAAGGGTTCAGAACTATTTACAATTTTTAGCAATAAGCACTCCCAAACAGCATTCAGTGACGTTGGTGGCCAGCTGCTGGCCTGTGCTGTGACCTCCCCCTGGAGGACAATTTTTTTAAGCAACTGCAAAATGCAGTACTGGGTGGCCTTGAGTCTTGCCTGGCCAGCCTGCAGTGACCTAACTTTTATTTGTAATTTTTTTTATGTTCGAGTGGATGGCATGGTTCTTCTCATGCTGGGTGGGTGCTGTTGGTGGCAGAGTATGTTAAGAATACTTTTAATAGTACAGTAAACTTCCGATTTTATGATCGCACTGGGTGGGTAACCAAAACATTTGGACAATCAGGAGTCCCATTGAAAGCAATGCAGTAGCCATGAAAATCGATTGTTACTTTATTCAAAAATAAAGTTAATTAAATGTAATTAAACTTAGACCAACAGAAATACACACCATTCTATTGCTCTTAGTTCATTAGAAAGCACAACTGCTTTAAAAAGTCTTTAATATTTAGCTGCCTTTTCGTTTTATTCATTTTCTTCGTGGATGTCAATCGGAGATGCTGCAGTAAAATCATATGTAGATAGTCATTCTCTGGTTGGCTTTCAAGCCATGAAAGACAGGTTTCAAATGAAGCGACTGCTTCTGTGGCTGTAGGAAGCTTGACCTCAAACTTGTCATCATCTTCATCTTCGAGGTTGGGAATCAACTCATCCTGTAGTGCCATCTTGTTATTGGCAATGGTTACAATGTCTTTATCTGTGAAGTCACCATATCCCACGTCCTCGTCATCTCATGCCATCCAGTCCTCCATGGTCATCTGTAGAATATCCAGGGGAGCAACAAGTTCTTGTATGACTTTGACAGTTTCATCATGCTGTGGGACAGGTGGGTTATCGTTCGTTGTTGGGGCACTCAACAATGCCGATTTCTCCCAGCATCCGAGTATGCTTTCTGGATGTACCTCCAACCACGCCTCAGCAATGATGTAGCAGGCATCTTTAACAGTTATCTTTTTTATTAAGTCTTGTCGGGGTAGTTCAGTGTTCTCCTCAGCAAACATAAATGACAAAAGCTTGCTACTGTAAATGCATTTGAAAGTGACTAGTATGCCCTGGTCCATGGGTTGTAGTTTTGCTATTGTGTTGGTGGGGAGAAAAAGGCAATGGATTGTGACATCTCTGGTTTTTAAAAATCTCACAGTCAGGGTGTGAACCAACAATATCCAGCAGCAAAATGGCCCATGGTTGTAGCTTAAGGGACAACAGATGTGTGCAAACTGCTAGGACATAGTCCTGGAAGAACCAGTTTTTAAAGATGGTTGAAGACATCCAGGCATTGCTGTGTGCCCTGTATGTTACTGGCAGCTGATCTAAATTGATGTGCTTAAAACATTGGGATTTTAAGGATTTTCTGATCACTAACAATTACAGTTTATGTCTCCCTGTGGCATTGATGCACCCCAATACAATTAGCCTATCTTTATTTTTTTTAAAGCCAGGAGCAAACATCTCATTGCTACCAGCCAATGTCTTATCTGGCACCAGTTTCAAAAAATGCCAGTTTTGTCAGCATTATAAATTTGAGATGCTGACAGCCCCTCCTGTGCCATGATTTCAGTGATCTTACTCCTGAATGGGCAATTGATTCATTTGCAGTGGATAGCAGCTCTCTGGCAACTGACAGCTGACTTGTCCCATGACACTGTTTAAAACGATTTAGCCAGTCCTTTCTGGCTGTGAAAACATCATCCTCCCCACTGAGATTTTGGTGGAATTGTAAAGCTTTTTCCTTCAAGATAGGACTGGAGATTAGACTTCCTCTGACATGGTTCTGGACAAACCACAGGTACAGTGCCCAGTTGAGCTGGTCATCCTTACTCCCCTTCATCGTTTTGTATTGATTTGGCGTGTCACTACAGCCCAAAATGGATGCGAAGTCCCTCATTTTTTCTTTGGTCTTTATTATGTTGCATACTGTTGAGTTGCCAGTGCCAAACTTACGGCAACATCCACAGCTTTCTTTCTACTCTTCAGACACTCCAATATCTGCAGCTTCTGGGTGCTATCAATCGCAGTGTGCTTTTGTTTCACAATGGTGTTAGACATCTTTGGCAAGGAGGAGCAGGTTTATGTATTAGCACCTATTTACCACAGGTAATTGAAAAATTGCTTTTACTGGCAGGTGCTTAAGAGAAACAAATTAACAAACAATCAGCAGCAGTGCTCAGTATGTTGAAACAGCAAGGAACAATATAGAGGATTGTGTATGAGCAAGCATACACAATAAGGCAGTTGAGACTGAGAGGGTTCCGTGGTAACCAGAGACCTTGGGAGCGCAGTTCGAGAGGTCTGTTACCACGGAAACCTTGAGATCTTACAACTGCCTTGTTTGTGTATGGTTGCTCATACACAATCTTTTATAGTGTATGGGCAACCATAAGCAGCACTCCGTGATCCCCCAAACAAGTCTATCAGAAAAAATAAGGCTTATTTAGGAATCTGTAGCCGCATGCTTACTTCCGCGTTGCCGTGGGTCACTCAATTGCACATGTGCGAAAGCGTTCGATCTTGTTGTGCTGCACCGGTGATGTACTCGGTGCAGCACAACAAGATCATGACGCACCAAGTGCAGCATAACAATGCTGTTCCAGGCATGGATTTCCATGTGGAACAGCGTTTCACCATACACGATAAATGCATTTTCATTAGACCACAATTAGCGCTATGAAAAACAACTTAAAACTTGGGGGACATGAAATGAATTTGGATTAACTTGAGATACAGTTAATCAGCGTTCTTAAAATCTGGAGTTTACTTTAATCCTAATAGCACCAGGCTCATCCCTGCATGTCATGTTACTGTGATCTGGTTCACTGGGTTTACAACTCTGACTTTGACAAGTTGCATGGGAAAGGGACAAGTGAGTGAAACAGTTAAGACAGTTGGTGAGACAGGATTATGTCATCATGAATGGACATCAGTGCACAGTCGGTGTCAGCAAATTGCTAAATCTGGTGCAGGGATAGGTGGATCTCTTTGAAAGATGTGCATGCAAATGTAAACCAACTGCACGTCATGGAGCAGATCCAGCGCTATTTGCTGTAGGCTCATTTCCAGACATGTCATTTGTTCAGCCTGACATATATCTAGAATCCCTTTTTTGCGGTACCTGGTCAGTATGACATGGGATTATAGCACTGGAAAATATGTGCTGGAAAAATAGCAACTGGCAGTACATCTACAGGGATAGTATAGTTCAGGTAATGTTAGCACTATCCCTGTAGCTGTTGGACATCAAGAGAGAAAAGGACAAAGTCTCCACTGGGTGGTGTACTGCTGAGCAGCTGCCATGGTGCAGAGAGTAGGGCCACAGGCAGTGGATGGATTGGGAGCCAATTTCTCATCCCAATTGGGGTTTGATTCCTGGTCCTGGGACATTTGCTTTGTTTAGCTTTTTTTCTCCCACCCTCTTGACTTATTTTCTCAATGAGTCTGCCTCCCACTCTGCACTTTTCGCACACAACACCCAGTTGTCCTCCTAGGTTCCCCCTTCCGTTCCTCAACGATCCCCCCCCATAAGGTTTCTCCCTATCCCTGAGAAGCCTCCCCCAGGGAGGTGGTTATATTTAGTTGGGGGGTTCTTGTGGTGAAGTTCCCCCATAAAGGGGGCTGCAGGGGGTGGAGCCCCCTGCAAGCAGTCATTGTGGCTTCTTTTGTTTAGTTCAGTATGGTACCGCTCACTCTTTTTATATAGCACTATCTTTCCTTTCGCTCCTCCAGCAGTGTTTGTGACAGTGTTATTGTGCTGTCAGCTTTATAACCTAGTGCCCTTTTTTGCCACTAACACAACATCAATATGTTTGACTACATTTTGTGAACTAAACATAAACAAGTTTTAACAGGAAAATTGTTAAGCTTAATAAGTTTAGTTTTTGTTGACCAGGAAAGGAAGGCTAGGAATATGTCCTGTATTCATCCCCATTCCAGGAAGAGATGGAAAAATTGTTTTTGTTTTATGACTTCTTTTCTACTCTTCTGGGTTGTACCAGTAAATAGGCATGCAATTGCCTAGTGTACTTAACTGGTTAATAAAACCAAATAAATAAATGGAAAATGACTGATATTTAACAAAGTTAAAGTGTTCACTTTCTTTTAGTGAAATTGGAAATGTGACCATGATTCTGAAGTAATTCCCATAGTTTTCTTGGGGGGGTGGGGGCTTGTGTGTCTGTCTTGCTGTCTGGAATGATGGATGACCCTGGAAGTGGAGAAGGAGGTGAAGCACCTGCAGCTGTGTGTTTGAGGACTGCTGTGATGGAGGTTGATGATACAGTTGTGGAAGCCAGTGTGCACATTTTTGATGATACTCATCTATAGAGTCACCTTTATTGAAAGCTGTGATGTACATACTTAAAAGTCAACTGGTCACACATTGAGGTGTGGAGAAAGCAAAGCTGAACAAGCCATGCAAAAAGATGGAAGTATCCCAGGTAGAGGGTGAGTCACAGGATGCAAATGAGGCTCTCACTGTAGGAATTGTGGAACAAAGAACCTTACTGCTTCAACATTTGGCCAATGAAAATGTGGCACTACTCTATGACAGGTCCCTCAGAGTCAGTGCAGCCTGTCAAAACCTCAGCCTCTATCAAACTAATGGCTGACAGTGTTAGAACACCGGCTAACTCTGTGAGAGTTGGGGTGGGTCAGATGGTCAGACTCCATGAAGACCAACCCCCTTCTGACCCAACACCAAAGTAAACTCATCCAGTTGGGTTGAAAATGCCTGACTAACTGCCGGGTGAATGAAATCCAGTGTTGGGCAGTGGCTCCCCAGGTGTCTCCCAACTGTTGATGAAATAATGACTTTGGACAAGAAGGTAAGCCTTGTTGCTAAAGTGGTGAGTGGTATGCTTGACTTGGTGCTGCATCGGGAAGGAGGGGATGGTGGTTGCTAGGTGCTGCTTAAGCCTTTCAGCAGCTTGCTGAGACCCAAAGTGCTTACAGCATCAAGACAAGTGCATAACTCTGCAGATGTGACTGTTGCAAACACAGTTTTCTTAGCACCTAGACAGAGTAGCTTGGGGATGGATGGGTCTTTGTCAGTAGTTGAGAGTGTCTCACCAGTTGCTGAGACTGTATCTATGGTCGCTGATGTTTCAACTCCTACCAAAAACCTCATGGCTGTGGTGCAGCATGAGTTAAAATGGTGACTGTTCCACATACTGAACTTGTTCTTGACCACATTTCTCACCCTAGGCCTGTGCTTTTGGTTTCCTCTGTCTCTCACCCTAAGATAGGAGTCCCCTCTTCTGCATTATATAATACACAATGTCACTCATATAGTCAGCCTCAGCTGGAGAGAAATGTTGAGGGTCAGTCTGCTGCATTGCCCATTTCTGGAGCCCCTTTGGTGGTTGATGTGGATAATCAAACATTGGAATCTGGACTTGCTAAGACTGCCCCTGCCAAAACTGCTCTTACTAAGTCGGGCCAGGGGACTTTGAGGATTTCTCCTCCGACTGCTGCACATACTCTGGGGACAGAATCTGAAATAAACATGCTGGATACTGAGGTAGGCACAAGTGCTCAGACTGGTGACTTTTGGTATATGGCATCAAACAGTATGGAGGGAAATTCTGTGCAAAACTTTGGAAGAAAGTTTTCTTTTCCTCCACTACCCTCAAGAGGTCAGACAGGGGGAGAGGTTTCTGGTACTGGTGGTCAGGATGCTACTCAGGAGGTCCCCCAGAGTTTTCTGAATTTTTTTCACCTACTGTAGAACCAGAATAGAGACAGCATTCCATTCATTTAAGATATGTGTGGACATGGAATATGCTCCAACCTGGATACATGTGATTCAGTCTTTCAGTAAAGACTCTATAGGTTTCTCGGCATCTGAGGTATATGCATTTATATATGTAATAAGTGAAGAACTGTATGATGTCAGTTATAAAACTGCAAAAGTCATCAGATTTGGGGCTCAGTATGTATCTCTGAAGAATACATTGCTTTGGGCACCTTTTGTTGCCATATCACTGACTAAGCCAGTAGTGAAGGTTGCTACTGTACTATTTTGGAATGAGGAGTCAGCATCTCTGACATTACTTACTGGCTTAGTCAAAAGTGTGAGGTTTTGGATATCCCTGCCCCATTTAGAATGATGAGAAATTATGGATGGGGGCATGGGGGATGGAAATTTCAAGTGAAACTGAAATATGATGGTACTGACCTTGTGCACTTACCAAATAGTTTTTATTTGGTGAGAGACCGAGGGATCTGTTTTCATCAAGGGCAGCCCCTGGCTTGCTTTAAGAGATACTGAATGAATACTTCTGCTAAGTATTCACAAAACAAGGGGAAGGGGAGGTACCAAAACCAAAATAATAGAAGCATTGGATAGGGGGGTCGATACCAGTCCATAGACAAAAGAAAGGGTCCTGAAAGAACTCCTGAAACTGAAGGTGGACAAAGAAATGTGGGCTGATGTGATTCACCCCAGAATTCTAAAAGAACTAAGGGGAGATTTAATGACACCACTGACTACCCTTTTTAACAAATCATGGGAGGATGGTGTGGTACCTGAAGACAGGAGGAGGGCGGATGTGATTCGTCTTCACAAAAGTGGGAGCAAGGCAGAGGCAGAAAAGTAGAGACCTGTTAGTTTGGCCTCTGTGGTAGGGAAAATAATGGAATCACTTCTGAAAGAAAGAATTATTGAGTACCTAGAGGACAGCGGAGCAGAGGACCCAAGGCAGCAAGGATTTACAGTGGGAAGGCCATGTCAGATGAATCTAATGCATCTCTTTGACTGAGTGACCAAAGCAGTAGAGTAGGGAGGGAGGCGCTGTGTACATGGCCTACCTAGACTTTAGCAATGCATTTGATACAGTCCCACACAAATGATTAATAAATAAGTTAGCCAGCCTGGGAGTGGGTCCCACGCTGGTAACCTAGGGTAAGAAATTGGCTGGGCAACAGGAAGTAAAGGGTAATAGTAAAAGGAGTCCACTCCAAAGAAAGGGGGTTTACTAGTAGGGTACCACAGGGTTTAGCACTGGGACCAGTTCTCTTTAACATCTTTATAGGTGATATTGTGGAAGGACTGGAAGAAAAAGTATGTCGCTTTGAAGACGACACAAAGATCTGCAACAGGGTTGATATACACAAGGGAAGGGGCTGTGGAAAGGATGAGAAGGAACTTGAAAGGCTGGAGGAATGACCAAAAGTATGGCAGCTTAGATTCAATGCAAATAAAGGCAAAGTAATGCACCTTGGAAACAAAAACCCAAGGGAAGAGTACACAATTAGGGGGAAGTATTAACAACAATGAAAATGGAAAGGGACCTGGGGGTAGTCATGTCAGATAACCTAAAGGTAGGCAAGCAGTGAGAGAAGGCAGTAAGGAGGGCTGGGGGGATACTGGGATGCATAGGGAAAGGCAACACCAGTAGAAAACAGGAAGTTGTTATCCCTCTGTACAGACAGTTGGTGAGACAGCATCTGGAGTACTGTGTGCAGTTCTGGAGACCCCATCTCTGCATGGACATAGGCAGGATGGAGGCAGTCCAGAGGAGGGCAACTAAAATGGTACAGGGTATGCACCAGAAGCCATATGAAGACAGACTAAAAGAGCTTAATATGTATACCCTTGAGGAAAGGAGGGAGAGGGGGGACATGACAGAAACTTTCAAGTACCTCAAGGGAATTAACAAAGTCCAAGGGGTAACATCTTTCAGAAAAAGAGATGTGCAAGAACAAGGGGACACAGTTTGAAGATAGAGGGGGTATGGCTCAGGGCAACTTAAGGAAGTATTTTTTCACAGAAAGGGTGGTGGACACATGAAATGGGCTTCCTGAGGAGGTTGTGGGGACAAAAACAGTGGGAGAATTTAAGAATGCATGGGACAGACATAAGGCAATTCTAGTTGGGGGGTAGGAGGAAGTGGGCCATTGGTTAATTAGGATCTGCAGCTTCTCCAATAGGTAGGGAAATGGGCAGACTGGGGGGGCCAAATGGTCCTTTTCTGCCATCAGTCTATATTTCTAAGTGCAACTCAGTGGTCTACTGTATCTCAGCATGTAACAAACATGTGTGGGCTTTGTTTACATATGAACATAATAATGATGCCTGTCTGAACTCATGCAACAGAAGAGGAAGAGGAAGAGGCTGACTCTGAAGTCCCTTCTGTGCCCTTTCAGAAGGACTTTTCCATGGACTGGGAAGACTCATAGGCAAAGGCTTTGATTTCCATGAAAAAGGATAATGTAGTAAGACTGCAGTCTTTACGACATCAAGGAAACTTTTTTTGATGGGAATGTTGTGGTTACGTCTCCGTTCTCTTCATGGGTTCCCTATCTGTGACTTCAGTCAAGGTCAATATTATGATGCCCAAGAGAGAATGTCTTCTAATTCTAATCATGGCCCTCCTGCAGCAGCTATCTGGGGATGTATTTGTTATTCAGGATTTCAGGCTGAAGTCTCACTTTGAGTCTTCCAAGGCAAATACACTCTGAACAGGGTGGGGAAGGGGCTTTCATATTGGTCTACAGGGGAGGGTATGTATGATGTGGTGGTGATCCTACCTAAAGGTATGAATCAGCATGCCAAGGTTAATTAATATACACCCTGGGAGGCCTCTAATGACTGGAATCAAAAATGGGGCTATGACCTTGCGAATCTGTAGTGTCAATTCACTACAGACAAAAGTGATGCAGACTGACCTCTTTAAAGAGTTAAGACCTTTCGTATACACGGCCAGGACAGTACTGCTTGGGGGTGATTTTAACTGCCTCTTTCCAGATGCTACTAAAGGACCCCTGTATAAGAAGATCTACTGTGACTTATTTTTTTGTGGGAAATGGTCACTACAGCAGTTTTGAGTGACTTGTATCAGAAAGTGTACAAATCGGGGGTTACATTTTCACTAAAGGTACTGTTTCTTTCTGGATTGATTTTCTTTTCATTTCTGGCTCCATTGTGATTTCGGAAGCTGGGACTGAGGAGACCGAGACCTCAGATCACCTGCTCTTAGATGTGTGTTTTCATGCAATGCAGTCTCCAAAACAGAGGATCATTTTGTGGCTGAACTTATTTCAGTTTTTACAGCCCGGGGTGTGTGACTGCTAGTTGCAGTTGTGGCATGCTAGACTTTCTGTATGAATAGTGCATGACCCCTGAGTTGTCTGGTGGGAAGATACTGAAGTGGATTTCAAGAACCTTTTTTCCTGAATGTCTTCCCATCAGTCCAGCCTGGCAAATAATAAATACCTGTCTCTTAGAACTCATTTGCACAGGCTGCTTGATTTAGTTAGCAGATGAAAGGGTAATTTCTCTGATCAAATCAGTAAGGCCAAGGAGACCATGAAGGTGTTGCAATATGATAAGGTGGCATCTTTGCAGAAAGAACTGCAGTATGGGAACCTGGGTTCCTGGCTAACATCTGACCCTTTTAAGAGGTGTCAGCAGAGGGCAGAGCTCCAGGTTTTTAGAAATCTACAAGCCCCCTCATGGCACTCTTGTCACTGATGTTTCAGGTCCCTTGCAGGTTACTGAGGGTTTTTTTTCAGACCTTCACTCTAAGGATGAGGTTACTAATGTTTCTTCCCTCATACAACACTTTCAGGTCCCGGATCTGGAGGCCTCTATTCTGAGAGCCTTACTTCAGCCAGTTACTGAGCTGGAAGTATCGACTGTTATTTAGTTAGTTATTTAGTCGGCCCTGAAAATTATGGCTTATCGGCCAGAATGCGTAAAGCTTTTTCATCTCAGCTTTCCCCATCCTGACTTGTCTCTAAAATAAGATCTTAAATAACTGAAGAACTTCCTCGTTTCATGTTTACTGCCTTGTATAGATTGAGTGTTTTTAATGGAGTACAACAGGGGTGTCCTGTGAGTCCCCTATTGAATGTGCATATCACTATCACAAGGCATACTCCTGCATGTGGTCAGCCTCAAATCTAATTGCCTATGATGATGTTTGTCTACTGCTTGAAAGTGAGGTGTCAGGTCCTTTTCTGGCAGAAACTCTCTAGGCTTTTTTGAATGTATCTAGCTAATGTATTAACTTAGGGAACATTAAGGACATTTGTATTGGTGCTTTCAGGAACACTGATCAGCATGTTGCAGGCGTACATAGTTTGGGTACTGAAACTGATATACTAGGGATCCATTTTGGTTCCGCTAACATGACACTGTGGAACTGGAAATCTCATACTGCTACAGCAGGGAAGTTTGTTCACCAAAGAAAGACATGGAAAATGTATGATGAAAATGACCTTTCTGGTCAAATCCATGCTATTGCCTAGGTTATTGTATGTTAGCTATGGCTCTCACACTGATCCTGAGGACAGATTGTTTAATCTTTTTTATCCTAATCTGGGAAAGTGATTTGAACATAGTTAAGAGAGAGATAACATATCTGACAGTGCAAAAAGTTGGATAAGGGATGATACACCTGCTGACATTTTTTGTATACATTTCTTTTTTAATTTTAATAAGGTTTTGATTAATGAAGGGAAGTAATGGTTGTCCTTGGTGAAAGAGTGGTTATATCACTTCATGGATCATTGGTGTCTTGGAAGGTTTCACTTATCAGTGCCCCATAAGGGGCCATGTTTTTGGCTGCATATGAGGGCAGCACTTATGAAGATAAGGCAGTAGAAGTCGAGTCCCAGTTCTTCACGCTGTTTCTCTAGAAAAGGGATATATGAGTTAAGTCTATCTTTTTTTTGCTTCCACTGGATTTGCCAGGATAAAAACATAGAAACGTAGAAGCTGCTGGCAGAAAAGGACCTCTTGTCCCACATAGTCTGCCCTAAAGTCTCTACTTACTGTGCTACCGCAGACTCTTACTGATCTCTGGCCTCACTCCCGTCCCCACCCTATTACTAAGGTTGTCCTGTTACTGAGGCCCCCCTGTGTCTATCCTATGCATGTTTGAAACTTGTTACAATTTCGGTACCCACCACTTCTGCTGGGAGGCTGTTCCAGACATCCACCACCCTTACCATGAAGAAATATTTCCTCACATCCCCTATAAGTGTCCCCTCTTCCAGCTTCATATCATGCCCCCTCGTCCTTGAGCATCTCTTTCTGTGCAATATGCCACCTTGCTGTACCTTATTGATACCCTTGAGGTATTTGAATGTTTCTACCATGTCTCCCCTTTCTCTCCTTTCCTCCAGTGAGTACATATTTAATTCCCTGAGTGTTTTCCACAGGGATTCTGATGCCCTACCGGGTCAATTTGTCATATGCACTACAGCACATGACATGACCGTGAAGTAGGAATAGTGCTGTAGGTTTGAGCGAGAGGGCGCAAAAGTGTGAAAGGCTGTATGCATGGTATTGCAGCCTCTCACTCTTTCCTGTACAGGATAAGGATGCTGCTGGGATGAGGGTCCACCAAGCAACTGCTGTGGCTTGACAGGATGAGCCACTGGCAGCAAGGGAGGCAGGCAGTGTGTTTGGGACCGGGTTTTGATTCCCGGTCCCAGATGCATGGATTTTTACATTTTTTGCACTTTGTGTAATTTTCACTGTTAACCCCGAGTTAGATATTTTATTGGGGGTTCAGTTGGTGCAGCCCCCCATAATGGGGTGTGTTGGGGGGGAAGTCCCCTGGAATAAAAAAAGACATGCCACTGTCAATAGATTGTGCTGTATTGGCAGCACAGTATATTGCTGCTGCATAATGTCTTGCAACATTATGACCCCATGCCTTCTGATGCTGGCCATGCACAATTTTGGTTGCCCTTCTATGTACTGCCTCCACCCAGTCTATGTCTCCACTGCAGGTGCCTCCATAGAAGAAACACGCTCCACCAGAATGGCATATGAATTGTGGAGAGGTACAGCTGGAGGGAAGTGCCTCTGTTCCACCACCCTCACCCTCCCTGAGCCCACCATGGTGCAACTGTTCTTCTTTCTTGGCAACCTTTGAGGCAGCGGCCGCAGCCCTGGTGGTCCCTGGGTAGGAGAAGAGGTTTCCCAAATCCTCGCCAGGTTGGCCTGGAGACAGGCAACCTCCTCCATCAGACCAGAGAGGGGGCCTGCAAATAAGGCAGCATCGCAGCCTCCAAAATGTTTTTTTATTTTTTTTATTTTTTATTTAGTTTTTGTTGACCGGGTAAGTGCACTAGACAAATCCTGCTTATTTTCAGACATGACCCGGGGGAGGGGGATACAGATGAATGCCAACTGACCTTGAACCAGATTAAGCTGTTGGTAGTACTTTTTAGTGAATGAGGGAAATTTGGCCAGGACACCGGGGAAATTCCCCTACTGCTTTGCTGGCGGTAGGGGGAGCTATTGCCGTTTGGTCTGTGTGTGGCCAGTGTGCTTCACGTCTATAATGGAGGAAGGATGCTGTTTTGTGCTCTCCTGAGCACAGTATGGAGTTGGAAGCTGTTACCGTTTCTGATGTTTTCCATAGTCAAGAGAATCTTTTGTTGCATCAGGCTGTGTGTCGGCCTGTTTTGGAGTGTGCTGGTACGAAGCCAGTATCGGAGACTGTCCCTTCTGTTTCTCCTACTACGGAGTCTTCGGAACCTTTGTTGCTGCAGCCTGTTGCTGGTCCTGGTGAAACACTCAGTTCCGGATCAGATGGAGACACGAGGGATAAGCGGGACGTACTTCAGGGTTCGCGGCAGCGAGGTCTGCAAGATGGACTGGCGGTGGTTGTTTCTCATGGAGATAGTGCTTCTCAACTGATACGGAGGCAGTTTGGACTACCCCAGACTTCACAAACTTTCCCAACGATAGACTGGTCGACGGAGGATGCGCTTTGTGATTCTGGATGGAAGCAGACAGCTACGGGGCAATGGATCCCTGATCCGGACTGGAAGGAGGCCTCTGAGGTGAATGGGTCTTCTGCTAAGCATGCCAACATTTCTCAAATCCTGAGCTCAGGTACTGACTTACAGGGGGGTTCAGGGGGACATGTAACTGCTGTGCAGCATTTAGATGAACGTTCTACGGCCTGTCCTAGGCCGAGTACGTCCTCTGGGGGGGAAGGTTCTTTTTCTTCTCAGCAGGCAGGTCGTAGTACTGAGACTTTAGCTGGTGGGGCAGGTCGTCATAATGCTTGGATGCCTATGTCTGAACTTTTTAAAAATAAGTTAGAACAAGCCCTGAGACGTAATGCGGTCAGATTGCATTATAAAGGAGGGTTAGCAGAGCATCCAGAGAGATATTATATTTTCAATACTTTATTGAAGGGTACTATGAATTTTTTTCCTGCTGATATTTTTGCTTTAATACATATTTTGGGTGAGGATTCCTTTGATGTTAGTTTTAAAACATCACACAGTATGGAGAAATTTTGGGACAAATATTCTACTTTAAAATCTACTCTGCTTTGGACCCCTTTTTTTGCGATTCCTCTCACTAAACCTCAGATTACATATATCACCATTATGTTTCGGAATGAAGGGGTTAATATTAGTGACATCTATCATTGGTTACAAAATAGCTGTGATATTTTGGGGCCCCCTGAAGCAATTTTAGATTTGGCAGGCATTTGGACTGGTAGTTGGAGGTTTAAAGTGAAATTGTTTCAGGATAATAGTGATATTGTACATCTCCTAATAGTTTTTTCTAGGCAAAGACAGAGGAGTTTGCTTTTATGAGGGCCAGCCTCGGGCCTGTTATAAGTGTGGGCTAAAACTCATATTAGTAGTTCCTGTGATCTATTTAAGTGTCGTGTGTGTGGTGGTTTTGGGCATTCGTGGACTGCTGTGAGAATATCTTTCAGTGTAATTTGTGTGATGACAAAGGACATGCTTTTCACACCAATGCCTTGGGCCAAACATAACAGGATGGTGGTGGGATCAGGATGACTTAGTAAACAAAGCTCAGGAAAAGAGACGGGATAAGCCTTCCTCAGTCAATGCTTCCACTTCTGAGTTGGGGGGGGGGTTTCAGGCAGGCAAGGGAGATTTGAATCCTATTGGTGCCGATGTATCGGTTTCAGTTGCTGACCCTGAGTCTCCTGTTCTCCCTGCTACGGTCTCCCCTGTTCCTATTGTCCCAACTCTAGCACAGTCGCCTACCCTTTCCTCTATGCCCCCTCCTTTTGAAGCAGTTAAAAGTAGGAGGTTTACCAGGGCTTCTGTTAAACAATCGGTTAACCCTATCCCTGTAGGTAGTTCTTTTACCCCATTGATGAGTGAAGGGGGAGATTCGGATTTGGAATCTGATACCTCCCATCGCTCTGAACTAATTTCTGAAGATGAAGGAAGTAAGTCTATAGAATTGGCTAAAGAAAAAAAAGGGAAGAAGGGAAAAAAAAGGAAAGCCAGTTTTAGTCAAAAAGGTGGGCCTTGACTTTTACCTTGACTCTTATGGCAACTTTTTACAGGTAGTTTCCTACACTGTCTGTAGTCTTAAAAATTTCAAGAAAAGGTTTTCTCTTTTTTCGTTTCTTGGCACACTGCAGGCTGATATTATCTTTCTTCAAGAGACTAGATTATCTTCTCTTGCTGAAATTGATCAGGCAAAACACAGATGGATTTGAGGGCCATCTTTTTGGACGTTTGGCCCAGATTTGGCAGATGGGATAGGGATTTTGTTTAAATCCACTTTTTTTAGAATCTCCAAATTAGTAGATATTTGTCCTGGTAGGGCTTTACTTTTGGATTGTAGTTTTCGGGATTTTGATTATCGTATTATCAACATTTATGCACCACAAGTCAAGACTGCTCGTATAGACTTATTTGAACTTATTAAACCATTCCTCTACACTAGGAAGCATGTAATCTGGGGGGGTGACTTTAATTGTGAAGTTGATGTTAAATTTATCAGTGGAATTCAGAGGAAAATGTACTGTGATTCATTGGCATTACAGCAGATTGTTAAGGACGCAGGCCTTTCAGATGCCTAACAGGCCTTATATAGTACGGGAGGTTCTACTTATCATAGACATGTCTTTTCGACCCGTATCGATTTAATCTTTGTTTCTAAATACTTAAAGCCTTACTGGGGTATTGTGAAACCGACAGAATTTTCTGACCATCAGATTTTATTTTGTCATTTTAGCTTAGCAGGGATTCCTACTAAGATATTTCCAACCTGTTCCAGATGGAGACTGAATTTGTCTCTTTTAGAGTCTTGTGATTGTATGAATGGCTTAGATATTATTTTGCAGCACGGAATTCTACTATTTGTCTTTATGACAATCTATATGATTGGTGGAAAGATACCAAATTTGAGATTAAATCTTTTATGCTGAAGTTGGGGAAACAAAAAGCTAATCTTCAGTATTTGAAATATTTACAATATCGGAATCAGTTATATAAATTAATGTCTTTCCCTCCTCAGGATAAAATACTTTTTCAATCACAAATCTCTGAAATTAAGAAACAGATGTCTCTTTACCAATATGATAGGGCAACATCCTTGGATATAGAGTTTAGATATGGGTTGCGATGGCATCCTGCTTCTGATCCTTATAAAGCCTGTAAACAACATTTAGATAAAACCCTTATGACTGGCTTAGTGTCTGACAGTGGTGCACTTGTGTCCTCTGATTTGGAGATGTTGTCTGTTGTGCAGAGTTTTGTCTCTGACCTTTTTAGTGCAGATCCTGGGCCCACTGAAGTTTTACCAGCTGAATTTCTGGCCTCTCTCCTTTATTGGATGATGCTTCTAAGAAACTGTTATTGATGCCTATATCATCTCAAGAAGTGGAAGGTGTGATAAAGTCCTTAAATAGTAAAACGCCCTGGCTTAGATGGCATCCCTAATGAGTTTTATAAAAGTTCCTTCCTATATGTGTTATTTTTTGCCCTTAGTTTTAATTTTATGTTGACATCAAATCTGGGTTTTTCTGACTTTAGTATTTCATTACTGAAATTTATTCATAAAAAGATGATCCTCTTTGTCGACGAATTGGAGACCAATTAGCCTACTTAATAGTGACTATAAAATATTTTCTAAATTATCACTAACAGATTGTTGCATGCTTCCGGATTCCTTATTCATCCGGCTCAGACTTGTGCAATTCCTATGCGTAGGATTCAGCACAATCTTTTTCTCTTGCGGGAACTATTTGACAATAGTTATTCAGGCTGAGGTTCTGGGTTGGTGGTTGCACTGGATCAAGTTAAAGCTTTTGACCGAGTTAGACATCATTATTTGTTTAATCTATTGTTGTGTTATGGTATTCCGCGTCCTTTTGTGGCATGGATAGCTATGCTATACTCCAATTCTCAGGTAATTCCCATGGTAAATGGCCTCTTGGGATCTGAAATTCAATTTGCTAAAGGTGTACGACAGGGCTGTCCTTTAAGTCCCCTATTATACACTTATGTTTTGGATCCAGTGATTAGATATATTCATGGGCATCTTGATATTGTAGGACTTGCCCCTGATCCGTCTTTGTCACCAGAGAAGGTAGTGGCATATGCTGATGATGTGATTTTATTGATGGAAAATGAAACTTCCCTTAAGATTGCTTTGCAAAGCTTCAACACATGGGAATGATTTTCTGGGGCACAGATTAATCTAGCCAAGAGCTTTCTTTTCCTTAGATTCTGGCACTGTTGTCTCTTCAGAGATAATGGGTATCTCCTGGTCTCCACCCTCATAAAATTTTGGGTATATGGTTTTGGGCCTGGTGACCTGGCTAGCTTCAATTGGGAGCAACAGTTGAAGATTGGGGAGGTAAGGTTAATGTTTGGAACGCTGGAAATTTGGGAAGAGAGCTTATTTTATTATTAAAAATTCCTGTTGCCTGTTTTTGTATCTTAGTTATCTTTATCCTCCTCCATTTAAGTTAGAAACTAGGTTGTATAGTGTTTTTTTCAAATGCTGTGGGGCAACAGGTTGAATCCTATACGTAGGGAATAACTTATTTACCTATTAAGCGGGTGGTTTAGCTATCATAAACCCAATTGTATTCTTTCTAATTCGATATTTTTGTTTAATTCTTTTAGTTATTTATGGGGTTTCATTACTTTACCGCGGGCAAGCATGGTCACATTTTGTTTGGGCTCGGTTTTTCATAAATGAAACTTTTACCTCCTAAAATTATAACTCAGGATCATTTGCCAGCCTATGGGATTCCGGCTCTGAAAAATGTCATCAATGGAAACTTATGTTTCAGACTTTAATTTCTCATACTAGAAGTCCTTTTATTCATATATAGTTTATGACTTACAGGGTATTGTGTTGCTTTTTCCTGAATGTGTTCGACTAAAATGTCCTTTGCTCGTAAGCTAACTGACTTTAGACTTCCTGTTTTTACATGGGATATAGTTTGGATGTCAGTTCAGGGAAGGTTAGGGGTCTGAGGTAATTTGAAATATAAGCTTTACAATATAGATATTGTCCAAGGCTTTTATGTTTAAATGAGGAAGAGAGTTTATTTCATTTTTCTTACCTGTTCTTTAGTAAGATTTTCTGAATGATGCAGCCACTTCTTGGCATATGCCTTTACTTTCATATTACGATAATACTTTGATTTTGGGGACTATTCCGGGCTTGGGGTATTTACTATAGTAGTACTTTTGAATGTTTTTTTGCACTTTAGTTTTATCTCTTATGTTAATGTTGTCAGTTTATTTTCAACAACAGCAAGTCTTAAATTCTACTATTATGTCTCAGGTAGAAGAAGGATTATTGCATGTTAAATGAACAGATAAACTGAGATTTTCACAGCTTCAATTTTGTTCCCTTTGGAATCATTTCTTTTTGTGAATGTTTATTTCTGGAATGTTTTGGTACATATCTACTATCTCTGTTATTTTTTTGTACTGTATGTGATTTGATTTTCCTATTGTGATGTTATGTTTTTTTTGGTCAATAAACTTCCCCTACTCTTTTTGATAAGTGCCATGGGATCTTTAACATCCACCTGAACTACCACCAATCCAGACAGATGGGACCTCGGTTTAATGCCTCATCTGAAAGATGACACCTCAGAAGTGCAGCACCCCTCTCATGATGCACTATAGTGTCAGTATTGGGATATTAACCCAAGTACCAGATGTGGGAACTGAACCCACAGCCCTCTGATCTCCCAGCATCAGAGGTGAGTGTGCTACCTACTGAGCCACTGACACTGCTACCCCACAGCCAGTGCAGTGCACAACTCCCCACATGTCTCTCTCTATTACTGTTTATTTTTTTTTATTTTATTTATTTATTTATTGTTAGTGTGTGTGTGCATTTACCCCTACACAGCATGCTGGGCTGTTTAGGATATGACAGGTGTATGCTCGTTGAGGGATGTAATGTCGGAACCTCTGGTATAAAGGAAATGACACCCGTGTTTGGGTGGGGTGAGGGGTAGGGTGGGCAGGACCAAGCCTGTGCCCTCCGAAACAATAAGCTAGACTTCTGAACCACCACTCCAGTGAGAGCTTTCCTTCCTTTCAGCAAGACAACCTTCACAACAATTTAACAGAAATTATACTGTGCAAAAAACAATTTCAGCAGCTGCTCTCTTGGTTTCCCTTGCTTCTCTGCTGTCTTCCTAGTTTTCTGACTCTGTCAGAATTTAAAGACTTTGTGGGTGGGCAAGTCTGAGCAAGTCTTGTTTTCAGCTGCTGCTCTCTTGGTTTCCCTTGCTTCTCTTCTGTCCTTCTAGCTCCTTGCTTCTCTCCTTTCCTTCTAGCCCCTCTGTGACATTACTAATAAAGACACTGAAGAAACTGATTCCAGTGCTGATGTCTGTGGCACCCCGCTGGTTACCTTATCTTCCTCTGAGTGCATTCCATTTACCACTCTCTGAGTTCTTTTACTTAGCCAACTTTGTATCCATTTTATTGTCTTTGGATCCACTACCATTCTGCCTAGTTTGTTTATCAGTCTTCTGTGTGGAACGGTGTCGAAGGCCTTACTGAAATCTAGGTAGGCCACATCCACCACCCCTCCCTGATCCACCTCCCTGGTAACCAAGTCAAAAAACTCTAACAGGTTTGCTTGGCAAGATCTAACCCTGTGAACCCATGCTACCTCGGAACCTGCAATCCACTGGTGTTAAGGTATTCCTCAGTCCTTTCTTTAAGTAGAGTTTCCATAACCTTGCCCACCACTGAAGTCAGACATAAAGGTTGGTAGTTTCCTGCCTCCTCCCTATTCCCACATTTCTGTAGTGGGATCACATCCACCTTCCTCCAGTCTCCTGGAATTTCCCCCATATCTAGTGATAGAATTAACAGCACCATCAGAGGCACAGACAGTTCCTACTTTAATTCCATCAGTATCTTCGGGTAAACCCTGTCTGGCCTCATAGCTTTATCTACTTTTGGTTTTGCTATGTCCCTAAGGACTCCCTCCTCTGTGAAAGGGCTAGTGTCCACCTCCATTCCCTTGATGACCTTCTCCACTATTTGTGGCCCATCACCTACTCTTTCCTTTGTGAATACTGAACAAAAGTACTTATTCAGTATGCCAACTTTCTTCTGGTCCTCTTCCACTTCCCCCTCCCCTTTTAGTCTCACTATCCCTGGCTTGCTTTTCTTCTTTTCCCATATGTACCTGAAGAAAGAATTATCCCCTTTTTTGATAAATTTGGCAATGTTTTCCTCTGTTTGTGCTTTAGCTCTCCTGCCTTCCCTGCCTCCCTTTGTTTCTCTTGATAACTCTCCCTATCCTTTTCATTCTGTGTTGTCTTGTACCTTTTGAGTGGCTGCTTCTTTTCCTTTACCTTCTCTGCTACTTCCTTGGAGAACCATAGCAGTCTCTTTCTTATCTTGCTCTTTGTAACCTGCTTAACAGAGAGGTTTGTTGCCTTCTGTATGACCTGCATTATTCTTGCCCACACTTTTCCTCTATACTATGCTCATTCCCTATTCCTTCTAGGTTTTCCCTGAGGCACTCTCCAATTTTCTTGAAATCATCCCTTCTGAAGTCCATGGCTTTCATTTTAGTGTGGCTCAGTTCTGGTCCTGTCCTCATGGTGAACCCCACTGTACAATGATCATTGACCCCCAGGTAGCTTCCCACTGTGACGTCAGTGACATTGTCCCTGTTTGACAGTACCAGGTGCAGTAACACCCCCTCAGGAGTGGGTTATTTAACTAGTTGCCCGAGGAATGCCCCATGCATGGAGCCTAGGGATTTCCCTACTTATAACTGATGCTGTAGCTGATAGGGTGAAGTCCCCCACTAACAGTACCTCACCCTTGTTATCCATCCCTTGTATTTCATCTGTCATATCCTTATCTCCTTTCTCTCCCTGTTCTGGAGGTCTGTAGATCACCCCTATCCAAATAGCAGCCCCCCTCTTTGTCTCCAAGGTGACCCACAGTATCTCTGCTTTACTCTGCCCCACTTGTATTTCTGTGGCCTTTATGTTCTCTCTCATGTAAAGAGCAACCCTTCCTCCCTTTTTTTCCAACCCTGTCCCTCCTGAATTGCACATACCTTGGGATGATTACCTTCCAGTCCTGGTTTTCATTGCTCCAGGGTTCTTTAATTGGATGCCCTTAGGAGCATAGAACGACAGCACTAGAGACCCTGGTTAATAATCGGTTTCCAGCACAGATGTGGAATGTGCTGTAGTTGAGCATACATGACCAGATGGGAGTGAAGGGCTCCCATAGGAATAAGAATCTTGTGGATAGATTTTGCCCATACCTGTAGTGTGATAAGATGGTGGAGACACAGGAGCTACTGTATATGAATTGCCCCTATGCAGTGGGATTTGCAGATTTTCTGTCCTTGCAGTGTAGTTGACTTGTGTTAGTTTCCATATGAGTGTTTACTGTTTGGATTTCTGCCTCCAGGTTGGATCAATACCAGTCTGGTTAAGTTAGGGGTGCTTTTTACAATTCTTAAATTCTATTTATGGCAACCTACTCTGCATATTCTCTACAGCAGAAAGTTAGTATGTATATTGATGCATTCACTGCAATGCTAAGGGCTTCTAGGTTGCTTGAAAGGACAGAGCAAAGAACCTTACCAGAGCAACAATAAGGATTAAGGCTTCTTTTGGCTAGGCAGGTTTACTGTGCGTTGTTATTTTTATTTTGTACTCACAGGGATTGTTACTGTTTATTGCTAACATTTTATTGCTTTATTTTTCACTGATTCAAATTGTTGCTGGGTATACCTTCTGCTGCATTATTACAGGGTATGCCAACAGGGATGTGTTTACAGATTACTGCTGTAATCGTCTAATTCAAATTGTCTTTTGCATGGTATATCTTCTGTTACTGCTTTATTTTTCTCTGTAGCAAAGTGTTTCTTACAGGGTATATCTTCTGTGAAATTATTACAGGTGGTGCTTTACAGGTTTTACAATTGTATTTGTTATTTTATCTATCATTAGGATTAGGGCTACTATATTTGTTACTGGCTGCATGTTTCTGCTCTTACTTCCTTGTTTCTTTCATCCATGGTTCTTTTTCAGCAGGGGAAGGGCCCAGCCACCCACCCCCATCCCAACCACCCCACACTACACTCCTTTTATAGGGTAGCACAGTTGTGACATTTCCTGTAGCAAAGCAGGAAGGGGTGGATCAGAGGGGTATCCGCACTGTGACCTCATTTACAGGGGCACTAGTGATTCAACTTGTTATAACAAGGTATACAAAAACAAACAAACAAAACACAAAATCAAACTTTTGATTTCATTTCTTTCTTCAAATTACTCTGACCAGGTTATAAACCCAGCAACTTACCTGGAATGGATATCATTAACTGCAGGTACTGTGGAACACTTTTCAGAAGGGCAGTTTTACAGGATTTAGGACACTGTCTTACATGCTGGTCCATTGGCGATCAAAGGGCTCAGCTCCAGGTAGCATGGGCAGAGATTGCACATCTTAAATTGCATATTCAAGAGGAAATATATTATTAGAACCGCCCGTCATTTCCCCAACATCCAACAGAAGTACCTCAACCGCAGAGGGTAGTTGGTCCAGGAGGTTAGCAGGTGGTTAGAAGGGGAAAATAGGGTGCCCCATCACTCAGTGCTCTCCAACATATCACCTCCACAAACCATATAAAAACTACAAACAGGTATCTGCCTCTATCTCCAAAATCAAACAAAGAGGCAGAGGACACTGCAGAGCAGGACACTGCAGCACAGGAGCTGCAACAAAAACTCGCTCAAAACAGGAACCAAAACAAAAAAAGCAAAAACAAAATCCCAAAAACTTCTAATCATAGCAGACTCCATGATTCGGGGAGTTGATGTGTATCTCCAGCCAGGTGTAATGGTCAGATGCCTCCCAGGTATATCAGCGTGGAGAGACACTGACCGCATTGCTCAAATTGTTCAGGAAGCAGGAAAAAACATTGATGCCCTGGTACACATAGGGAATAACGATCTTGCCAGCTGGTCAGTTGTGGAGACCAAGGAACACCTGACCAGGCTGGGTCACAAACTATCATCCATTTCATCCGGCATCTCCTTCTCTGAGATCCTGCCAGTCTGGGAGAGGGGGACAGATGGACGGAAGATCAGAGAAGGTGAGATATGAGAGCTAAACATGTGGCTCAAGGGCTGGTGCCAGGAAAAAGGAAACACATTTGTAGGGAACTGGCAACAGTTTTGGGAGCAAAAGTTCTTTAAATATGATGGACTGCATCTGACTAAGGAGGGAGTCAGTGCATTGGGGCAGAAGTTTGATGTCTTTGCAGAATATTTAAACTAGCAAATGGGGAGAGGGGTGCAGCACCCATTATGTTGAATAGGAAGAACACCCTCCCCAGCTAGTGATCAAACAGGAGTTCAGCATGTTTGTAGTTCATTTGCATCACCAGGTAAAGAAAAAGGTCCAGCTCCCCATATGATGCACAGGGGAAATGCCAGACCTCACCCAACAACTAACACACTGAAATTTGACCAATGGAAATCATGTACACAAATGCTCACAGTCTGGGAAACAAGATCCCAGACCTGCAGGCAATAATGACAGAGGCTAAACTGGATAAGGTAACCATTAGCGAGACATGGTTTACCAGTAACCAAACTTGAGAGACTTCAGTACCTGGCTATGTACTGTTGAGAAGAGACCGAGGTGCAAAAATGGGGAGGGTGGAGTGGCCCTTTATGTCAATGAAAATATCAAAGTTACAGAAATTCAGAATACACATAAGGAACCAGAAGAACTTTGGGTCACCCTGGAAACAGGAAATGGGACAGCCATGCAAACTGGGGTTGTGTACAGGCTTCCAGACCAGGAGGAGGACATAGACATGTTACTGTTAGAAGATATACAAAATATGACAGCTAAAGGGGAGGTTCTGATAATGGGAGACTTCAACATGCCAGATACAGATTGGTCAATACCAGCAGGGACATCTGCCAGAACTAGACACTTGGTGGATTCCTGCAGGGGGAGGGCCTCAAACAACTGGTACAACAACCCACAAGAGACAGGGCTATCTTAGATCTAGTACTGACTAACAGGAAAGGATCACAGATCTTCAGGTAGAAGGTCACCTGGGTGCCAGTGACCATCACATGGTATGGTTCAATTTGGCCACTAGAACAAAATCATCCCATTCCAAGGCAAAAATATGGGACTTCACATGAGCTGACTTTGATAAGATGGCCAACAGAGTTAAGCTAGCTCTGGCAAAAAGGGATACAGGTGAGGGGGTACAGGCAACATGGGCAAGCATTAAAGATGCAATAGTTGAAGCAACATCTCATTGTGTTAGTGATAAAAGGAAGTGCAAAAGAAGAAGGAAACCACTTTGGTTCTCAAACATAGTAGCAGAAAAGGTCAGAGCCAAAAGGCTGGCCTTCAGGAAATATCAGGGAACATAGCAGGATGAAGATAGATAGGTGTGCCAAACTTCCCTAAGGGAAGCAGAGAAGGCAGTAAGGCAGGCAAAGGCCCAAACAGAGGAAATACTATCACAAACAGTAAAAGAAGGTGACAAGACTTTCTATAGGTACATTAGTGAAATGAGAAAGTCCAGAGGGGTTATTGCTAAGATCAAAGGGGATAAGGGTGTGTGTGAGGAGGAGGAGGACCATGTAAAAGCATCTATCCTAAATAGATACTTCTGCTCAATATTTATTGAAGAGAAGATAGGGCAGATCCCATAGCTCTGCACCAGGGAGGAGGGAGGTGTGCACTAGTCCCTTCACAAAAGAAAGGGTCCTACAAGAGCTCAATAAGCTCAGGGTGAACAAGGCAATGGGACCTGATGGCATACATCCCAGGGTACTAAAGGAGCTAAGGGTGGAACTTACAGAGCCATTATCAGAACTGTTTAGTGAGTCTCTGAGCACAGGAGAGGTCCCAGAAGATTGGAGAAGGGCTCATGTGATCCCGCTCCACAAGAGTAGTAGCAGGGGAGGAGGCAGCGGACTACAGACCAGTCAGTCTTACCTCAGTAGTGGGCAAGATTATGGAAGCACTCCTTAAGGAAAGGATAGTGCAACACCTGGAATCCATAGCAGCAGAGGATCCAAGACAGCATAGGTTTACAAAAGGAAGGTCCTGTCAAACTAATCTCATAGATTTCTTTGACTGGGTAACCAAAGTGGTGAACCAAGGGGGAGCAGTTGATATTGCCTACCTTGACTTCAGCAAAGCTTTCAATACTGTTCCACATAAAAGATTGATTAATAAGCTGGGTAGGTCAGATGTCGGTCAACTGGGTGGCAGACTGGTTGATGGGCAGAAAACAGAGGGTGGTGGTAAAGGTTATACAGTCAGAAGAGATGCAAGTCACAAGTGGGGTACCTCAGGGATCAGTCCTGGGTCCAGTCCTCTTCAATATCTTCATCAGTGACATTGCAGATGGACTGGAGGGTAAAGCTTGTCTGTTTGCAGATGACACCAAGATCTGCAACAGAGTAGATAATCCAGATGGAGTGGGCAGAATGAGAAGAGATCTGGATAAACTAGCAAAATGGTTGACAGAGTGGCAACTGGGGTTTAACACAAATAAGTGAAATATTATGCACATAGGGAAGAGAAACCCTGAGGCCACCTATAGGCTGGGAGGGGAGTTGCTGGCAGTCACAAGGGAAGAAATTGACTTGGGAGTCATCATCACTGATGACCTGAAATCATCCAAGCAGACCTCTAAAGCAGTAGGTAAGGCTAGGGTGATATTGGGGTGTATTAGTAGGGGTATCAGAAGTTGGAACAGGGAGGTAATAATCCCTCTTTACAAGACACTGGTTAGGCCCCATCTGGAGTACTGCATGCAGTACTGGAGGCCACACCTTCACAAGGACATTAACCTAATTGAGGCAGTCCAGAGAAGGGTAACCAAAATGGTGCAAGGACTGCATCAGAAAACATATGAGGACAGATTGACTGAGCTCAATATGTATACCCTAGAGCAAAGGAGGGAGAGAAGTGATATGATTGAAATATTCAAACACCTTAAGGGCATTAACAAGGTGAAACAGTCTAACATGTTCCAATATAAGAAAAATAGCAGGACAAGAGGACACAGCATGAGATTAGAGAGAGTCAGATTAAGGGGTAATGTGAGGAAGTTCTTTTTCACAGAAAGGGTGGTGGATGCATGGAACAACCTACCTCAGGAAGTGGTGGATATGAATACAGTGCAGGACTTCAAACAGGCATGGGATAGGCATAAGGGAGCAATATAGATAAGTATGAATAGATAGGCCATTGACAGAGCAAAGGCCTATGGCACATTCATGAGGTAGAAAACAAAATGGGCAGACTGGATGGGCCTTGCGGTCCTTATCTAACATCAATATCTATGTTTCTAAAGTATATGAGAAGGAGGGAGAGTTTCTTGCTGCAGCTCAGAGGGACCATCATTGAGTGGGACTTCCAAGAGCCCTCACAACAGATTAATTTTATTATGTAGGTATTGTAGGAAGGTGACGTTATTCTACACTCAGATATGTCTTTGCTGGGAGAATTTATTTTTCCATTCATTCTGCTAACTAGTATGCTGTATTAAGCTACTGACATGTCATGTGTTTGTTTTTTGCTTTTTTTTTACATTGTATTTCTGATTTATTTTTATTTTTCCTTTGTGCTTTTGTTTATCTGATGTTCTAGGCATTAGTTGCACTGCCTTTTTGGTGTTGTACAATATATACTTAAATAAAAAAAAATCCCCTACTCCTTACAGGAAGTAACATGGGATCATTCACATCCACCTGAACAAGCACCAGAACAGGCAGAACATAAGACCAAGGGTACTTGCTACTGCAACACAGTGAGTGGCAGGGACTTATAACATATGCTACCAATGGATAAAAGGGCCAACCTACAAAACCATTAATTGAGGAGCTAATTATGCCAAAAATAGCAGACAGCAAATGTTTTTAATTTTTACATGTTGTCTGTTGTTTCTTTTTATTTCTGAAGTATTTTTTTTCCATTTGCCCATTGGAAGGTTTCTGACCAGTATTACTAGGTGTAATGTACCGAACAGTACTTTAATTGGAGACTGACATGTCTAGTTATTTTCCTATTCATACAGTACCTCATTAGCATTGTCACCTCACTTACTGTGATATCATCTGTGACCATTCTTATAGTAGGTGATTGGCTCTTCTTGGTCAATTCTAATGCCAGAGAGAGAGAGAGAGAGGCCAGATGGTTAAGGATGTATGAGGAGGAATAGAACTAGACATGTCAGCCTACAGTAAAAGTATTGTTACACACATCAGGCCAAGTACTGTCAGGTAAGAAATCTCCTTATTAGAAAATGGGAAAGAGAAGAAATATTACCTCAGATATAAGAATTAATAGTTCACTAGTTTTGAAATGGAATACTAATTTCAGGCAGTACAGTAACTCTTTTAAATCAATAAATGTGCTTACCAGACATCCGGGGGGTGGGGGGGATGTCAGTAGTGAGGGTACTGAATCAGTACAAGCACCGTAATAAACTAAATGTGAAACCTTCTTTTGAAGGTGCCTGTAATTCTTAGAAGGGCTATGGTGCGTCTGAAGCTGCAGGAGAAACACTGCAAGGCAGTCAAAACATTTCTTCTAGATTTTGGAAAGAAAACGGTAAGTACAAAAAGGAAAGGCAGGCATGGTATTATTTTAACTATACAAAAAACACATCTAAGGAATTCCAAATTGAAAATGTTCACTGTTCAGCATCACTTACCTGCATCCGTGTACTGGTTTACATCCTTTCCAGTTTCATACCCTCGCTTTTCTCAGTTTCATTTATTTTACCATTTATTTTTTCCAGAATAGCCCAAGTGAGAGTGTTAACATTATCTACACTTTGTTTATAGCAAGTTGGGGTCCATCATACATTTACCAAGTTGCAAAGCTGGAAGGTATTGAAAAATCAGCTAGGGCCAAGAGACTTGTACAAAGTCAGTGAGTGGGTATAATGAGTTGCAGTGGTGGGATTTTAACCTCAGTCACAGAGTTTGCAAGACAGTACAGTACTTTAAACAGTACACCAAACGCATTGGATCTTACAAGGCACAATCTACAGGACATGTCTTGACAGATGACTGTGTGGCAATAATACAGTATGAACATTAGGACATTCACTATACTGTATATCATCAGTCATGTATTAAATACATGCTTAATACCATGGGAATCTCCAGCTCAGTGCACAAAGGCATTCCTGTCCCAGGATGCCAGGAAACAGCCAGAAATGATTAGCACAGCTTTAAATGATCATGTTCTGCAACCCCTAGTTCTCCTTTTTAGACTCTGCACACGATCCCCAGATCCCCACTCTGTTTCCCAAATAAATCTAGTCATCTGTGACCCATACCAAAGCAGAAGGAAAAACAAGCTTTAATTATGAAATTGTTATGTTAATTAAGCAACTGAGGGGAAACTGTTTAAAATAAGGACTTGCCTTCTCCCATGGAGTAAGAGAATCACAAGAACATAAAGAATATGGCGGGGCCCTGGGAAGCAAAATAGGAAGATGTCGAGCAGAAAGAAAGCACCAGATATCCTAGAGAAGGGAACTAAAAAGATAGAATTAAATAGCAAGAATTTTTATCTGCTAGGTAGACCTCTGGCATTTGGCCAGACTTGGGGAAATAAATGGAAAACGGTTTAAGAAAAAGGGCAGCAAGCTCTAAGTGTATAGGAATGAACAACCTGAAGAGATAAAATACCGTAGAAACTTAACCATTACAGAAAGAATAAAGATAGAAATATCAAGGTAGAGACTAACATAAGAAAGAACAGAGGGCTAGAGAAAAGATAAGAAATACAGAACACATAAGCCAAGAGACAGGTTGAAGGAAGAGATGTTAAAGAAAAATGAGAGATAAAAAAGAAAAGTCAGACCAAAGTTAAAAGAAAAACCACAGACCCAGGTAAGAAATAAAAATACCAAATGAATAAATCATGGGTTGTCATTTTGTTTAAGAGACGCAAGGGATGAGACTGTAGACCTACATTGCTATTGGGAAGTGAAAAGACTGCAGCAACCTGATAAGACTTTCAGAGTTTGTTGAAGATAAGTTATATGGTGGTTGGGGGGGTGAGGGGCAGTGTTTTCCCTGTGCACTGTAGGACTAGTATAATATAAAACAATTCAAGATATCAATGTTTATACTGCTCAACTATGCACAGTCTGTAGAAAGTCTGATGAAAATGTACTGTTGGCTCATGTCTTGAATCAATAAAGACTTCATATTTAAACTATAATTTGTCAATTTGCTTGCATTGCCTGGACAATTCTGAAAAACATAATAACTAGACACAGTTTAGCTTATATTTCACATTTTTATATTTGCTTGCATTTTTGAGCAAAATTGTAATTGTCAGCCTTATGTGTTTATTACTGAGGACATTTGCATGGAAACAGGATCTCTCCCCTGTTTATTCTCTCTGCTTGTCTACTTCTGCAGTCACGGTTGTGTTTATAACATCCCAATCTGTTGCTGTGGAGATAATTATGATGTTATAAACAGGGCATTATCATGTCACATATAGACAAGCATCCACAGCTAATAAAGTCTAATGGACAGTAATCTTGTTTTTTTGCCACTTTCCACAGTAATAAAGAATAAACTCTGTCCGGAGCCAATACGGCTACAGCTGAACTCATGAATGTCACAGCAGAACATGACACAGTTCGCTGTGTCCAAGATGGCTGTCAAACTGTATTGCAGATGTGCTACTTCACTTTTGCAGTTGTGGAAAAGCAGCACATGTGCATTGAGCTCTGGTGGCCATCTTGGGCACGGTACAATGTTTTGCCATGAGCTCAGTATGCCTGTGCAACTTCACCATACCTGCTGAAGTGAAGTCAGGCATGCATAACTACTTGCTCATGGGCAATAAAGTTTGGTGGCCATATTGTGCATGGTGGGCAAGAGCAACATAAGTAATGTGCCAGGCGGGGAACGAGGGAAGTTTTTGGAGTTTAAGGAAGCATGTTCTGCAACTCCAAATTGTGCTTCCATATCCAGTTTTCAGAGCTACAGCAGCAAGACAGCTGAAGGCTCCACCCACTGCAGCCATGAAAAAGGGAAAGAAATGCAAAGACGATACTGTCATTCTGGATGAATGGTACAGAGGGTAAAAGCACAACTGTGTATTGCAGGTTCAGCCCCCCTCAGGACAACAAACAATATTGTCTAAAGGAATCTGAGCTTCAGTAAACTTGAAGCCAGGCCAGTGGTATGGAGGGCTGAGGTGCTGGATGACTCATCTCCCACCACACCAGCACCCTGTGCTCAGGAATAGACCAGGGTCGCTTGGGCGCTGGCAGGAGGAAGGAGAATTTAGTATCTATCAACTGATCTCCTCCTTCCAGGTGGGGTGACAGTGTGTACCGCTACCTGACTGCCAACTACTTGAGGATAGATGGCCCCCAGCAGCAGTCACCAGAATTGAAAGTCTTAGGTGGACATTGTAAGCATGCACTGTCTTCACGGTCTACATGTGCACCATTTCAGAATGCTGGCTCTGACAGAAGGAGAGTAATGGGTGGAAAAGAACCCCTGTCTGCAGGTTGATGCTTTGACCCTGAAGGCACTGAACCAGCATCATCATCCATAGCACCCACTCACACAACAAGGTAAGCAGTAGACGGGGTAAGTCTTGGAGATGAGGCTTGAGGGCTGGGGTTTGACAACAGAACTGGGTTATGGAAGGGACAGGAAGATAGAGTCCATATAAAAGGAAAATTTGCAAAAATGCTTGAACTGTAAACTGAACTGTGTCTAGCCCTCACATTTTTCTAAATCATCCAGCAGGTGTCAGGGGCTCCTAATAGTGAACATAAACAATAAAAAATTGTGATCAGCTGTTGCTGCTGTTTTCTGTTCATTATTGACATGCTGTTAACATATTTGAAGCTGTTATATTTACATTCTGCATGCTGTTTCCAACTCTGTTCTGTGCTTTCAAATAGGTGCTTGTTGTCTGTAACTAGGGGCAAACACAAACACACACACACACACACACACACACACACACGCACTGTGAGGCTCGATGCTAATCTTCAGAGCCTGATGATGCCTGCTCCTGGTTAAAGGACATAATATCAATATGACTTGAGGAACTTTTCTCCTTTGAACTACAAGAAGTTTACACCCATCAGCAAGATGAACACTGTCATCATCAGCCTTCTCAGCACTGGCTTTTGTGAAGCAAGCATCCTACATCTATATCCATTGGCTTATACAGTACACACCTTCAAAGCCCCTATACTACAATAAGAATATGTATGCTTTGCGTATATGCACAAGCAAAAATAAAAAGGGTTACAGAAACATAGAAACAAATTTTATCATCAGAAAAGCACTTGTAGACCCATCTAGTCTGTCCTAGTTCCCAGTCTAGTTCTACACCCTGGACCCTGTTTGGTCTCAACTGTCCTCCCTCCCTCCCTCCTTCCTCCCTTTCCTGTAATTACTATACCCATATGAATATCCCACGCATGTTTGAAGCTCACTATTGTCTTTGCACCAACATCTCATCACCTCATCTGGCAGGCAATTCCAGGTGTCCATCACCCTTTCTGTGAAGAAATATTTCCTCACATCCCTCTAAAACTTCCTGCCAAAACTTCACTACATGCTCCAATGTTCTGGTGCTCCTCTTTCTTTTAAAGAGACTCATCTCCTCACCCATGTGAGGTACTTGTAGGTCTCAGTCATGTCCCCTCTTGCTCTCCTCTCCATCAGAGGCTATGTGCTAAGCTTCTGCAGCTTCTCCTCATACAGATTCTCATGCAACATGTGCACCATTTTGGTAGCCTTCCTCTGGACCACTACCAGCCTGTCACTATCCTTGCGGGGGTGTTGTCTCCAGAACGGAACATGACTGGACACAGTACCCAAGGTGGGGTCTCACTTTTGAGCGATACAGTGGCAGCACCATCTCCCTTCTCCTGCTAGAAATCCATATGCACCCCTGAATCCTACTAGCCTTACCTACTGCCTTGTCACACTTCCCTGCTATATTGATACACTCAGATGTGATTAAACCAAGGTCCCTGTCTTGCTTGGTGACTGTACCACCCTCTCCCATCATATACACAGCCCCCAGGTTTCCCCACCATAGATGCATGACTTTGTACTTTTTGGCATTGAATCCCAGCTGCTACGCCCTACTCCACTCCTCTAGTTCCAAAGATTCCTAGCAGATAAAAATTCTTGCTATTTAACTAGTCAAGGGGGTGTCAGAAGGAATCGGGAAGTCAGAAACTGCTCCCCCACCCCGCAGGCTGAAGTAGAAAGTAAGGAGAAACTGAGGGGAGAGGAATCCACCAGGGTGCAAATTAATAAAGAAAGCTGGGTGGTAGAGATCAAGGGGGAAGGAAGTAGAGTAGTAAAAAAGAGGTGGGAAAGAAGGACAGCAAAAAGGTAAAAAAAAAAGAAGCCAAAAAGCACAGTGGAAACAAACTCTGGATGGCCATGTGTGCAAATGCTGGAAGTCTAGGAAGCTCAGTAGGTTAAGAGCTAAAGCACAGATTGCTGAGGTCCTGGGTACAAATCCCAGTGAAAGTCACACTTTTCCTTTCATTTCTACAATTAGAAGTCTTGGAAGTAAGGTTCTGGACCTATAGGCAATCTTAGCAGAGGCCAACATGGATATTGTGGCCATTACTGAGTCATGGTGCACTGAAAACCATGACTGGGACATGGCCATACCAGGCTATACTCTGTTCAGGAAGGACCAGCTGGGAAGGAAAGGAGGAGGTGTGGTGCTTTACATGAGGGAAAGCATACAAGGCATAGAGATACAGGGAACAGAGGAGGAGGCAGAGGTACTGTGGGTCACACCGGAGACAGGGACTGGCGTAATCTACAGACCTCCACTACAGGGAAGGAATTAGATAAGATATTCTAAAATACAAAAGACCACTTCTCAGTGCAGCTAAGCCCCTACCAGGCATATTTTTAAATCAAGGATGGAAATGAAAGGAAAAGTGTATGGCCCACCTGGAACTGACCCAGACCCTGGCAATGACCGTTCCAGTTCTAATCATTAAGCTATGGGCTCACATGGTCAGCAGCACTTAGGCTTCCTTAAATCCACACAAATTATTTTCTCAAGTGTTGCACAATCCTGCAATTTAGGAACATATCAGAAATATAAACACACTACTTCTCAGTGCAGCTAAGCCCATGCCAGGCATATTTTAAATCAAGGATGGAAATGAGAAAGAAAAAGTGTGGCTGACTGGGAATTGAAACCAGACCCCTAGTAATATTGTTTCAGTGCTCTAACCATTAAGCAATGGGCTCACATGGTCAGCAGGTCTTAGGCTTTTCTTAAATTGACACAAATATGCCTGGCAGGGACTTAGCTGCACTGAGAAGTGGTCTGTTTTCATTTTTAATATGTTCCTATGTTGCATAATTGCACAACACTTGAGAAAGGAATTTGTGTGGATTTAAGGAAAGCCTAAGGCCTGCTGACCATGTCAGCCCATTTCGTAATGGTTAGAGCAGTGGAACAGTATTACCAGGGGTCTATGTTCAATTTCCCAGTGGGCCATACTTTTCCTTTCTCATTTCCATCCTTGAGTTAAAATATGACTGGCAGGGGCTTAGCTGCACTGAGAAGTGGTCTGCTTGTATTTCTGATATGTTCCTAAATTGCAGGATTGTACAATACTTGAGAAATGAATTTGTGTGGATTTAAGGAAAGCCTAAGACCTGCTGACCATGTGAGCCCATAGCTTAATGGTTAGAGCACTGAAAGGTATTACCAGGGTCTGGATTCAATTTCTGGTGGGCCACACTTTTCATTTCTCATTTCCATCCTTGATTTAAAATATGCCTGGCGGGGACTTAGCTGCACTGAGAAGTGTTCTGTTTATATTTCTGATATGTTCCTAAGTTGCAGGATTGTACAACGCTTGAGAAAGGAATTTGTGTGGATTTAATGAATGCTTAAGACCTTCTGACCATGTGAGCCCATAGCTTAATGCTTAGGGCACTGGAAAGGTATTACCAGGGGTCTGGGTTCAATTCCCAGTGGGCCACACTTTTCCTTTCTCATTTCCATCCTTGATATAAGATATTCTGGAAGCCATTGGCAAGCTGGCAGAAAAGGGGAGGTGACACTTATGGGGGGACTTCAGTTTGCCTGATATAGATTGGAGAGACCCAACAGCTGCTTCAACTGGAACGAGGGACATCCTGGACTCTCTGCAGGGGGCGTTCCTCAGGCAACTGGTCAGTGAACCCACTGCTGATGGAAAATACTAAACCTGGTACTTACTAACTGGGACATTGTTGCAGAGGCCAAGGTGGGAGGCCACTTGGGAACCAGTGATCACTGTATGGTGTGGTTCAGTACCAGGATGGCTGTGGAATTGAACACACACAAGGGTGAGGGTCCTGGACTATAGGAGGACAGATTTTATAATGATGTGTGAATGCCTTGAGGTTAACCTGTTGGGGGGGATGGCTGGAGTGGGGTAGAGGAGCAGTGGGAGAAGATAAAAGACAGCATAGTATAGGCAACAAACCTCTGCACTGAATAAGTGAACAAAAGCAAGAGGGAAAAAGAGACTGCTATGGGTCTCAAAAGAGGTGTCTGAAAAGGTAAAGGGAAAAAGGGTACCATTCAGAAGGTATAAGGAGATGAAGAGGGAGGAGGAGAGTGAAGTGTATAATGGGAAACAAAGAGAAGCAGGAAAAGCAATAAGGAGTGAAAAGGTGCAAACTGAAGAGAAAATAGCCCAGGAGGTAATGAAAAGGAAGAAGACGTTTTTTAGGTACATTTATGGAAACAGGTAAACTAGGAGTGGGATTGTAAGATTAAAAAGGGAAGTAGGGACTATGCAGAGGAAAAGGCTGACATCCTGAACAAATACTGTTGTCTACTGTTCACAGTAGAAGGGGAAGTGGGGGGGTCACAAAGAAACAGAAGGGAAGAAGGTTAACACTAGTCCATTTTTGGAGGCAACAGTCCTGAAGGGACTTGCTAATCTGAAGATGGAAAAAGCAATTGGGCTAGATGGGATGCAGTGCACACAAGGATATTGAGGGAACTCAGGGAAATACTGGCTGCATGTGTGATAGTTCAGTTTAACAGCTTCCTGGAAACAGGACTGGTTCTGGAGGATTGAAGGAGGGTGGATGTAGTCCCACTATAAAAAAGTGGTATCAGAGTGGAGATTGGCAATTGTAGGCCAGTCAGCCTGACATCAGTGGTGGGAAAGTTAAAGGGATCACCACTGAAGGAAAAGATTTTAGAATATCTTGAATCCAGTGGGCTACAAACCCAATGCAGCATGGTTTCCCAGAGTGGAGGTCATGCCAAATGAATCTGATGGACTTCTTTGACTGTGTGACAATAGAGTTAGACTAGGGTGAAGCTATGGACATAGCCTACCTAGATTTCAGTAAGGTATTTGACACTGTTACACATAGGAGACTATTAAGCAAGATGGCTAGGTTAGGAGTGGATCCAAAGGTGGTAAACTGGATAAGAAGTTTGCTAGGGGATAGGTGACAGAGGGTTTGGTAAACAGAGTTCACTCTGAAGAAGGAAGTGTGACTAGTAGGGTGACTCAGGGATCAGTTCTGGGACTGGTCCTCCTTAATGTCTTTATACAGTAAGTGACATTGCAGTGGAGCTGGAAGGGAAGGTCTGCCTTTTTGCAGATGACACCGAAGTCTGCAATATGGAGGACATTCCAAGGGTGGAAAGGATGAGTAGAAACCTAAGAAAACTATGAGACTGGGCAAGGGTATGGCTACTGGGTCTAAATGTGAAAACGTGCAAAATAATGCACTTAGGGCACAGAAACCCAGAGGCAGAGTACAAAATGGGCAGAGTGGTATTGACGACCACCAAGCAGGAAAGAGACTTGGGATGATCTTATCAGATGACCTAAAAGTGTTCAGGCAGTGGGACAAGGCAGAAGTGTGGGCTAGTGGTATGATGGGCTGCATAGGGAGAGAGATCACCAACACAGATAGGAAGGTGGTGCTGCCTCTATTTAGATCACTGGTAAGAAACCATATAGAGAACTGTGTCCAGTTCTGGAGACCACCTCTGTGGAAGGACATAGACAGAGTGGAGGCAGTCCAGAGGTGGGCAACTAAAATTGTGCAAGGTCTCCATCAAAAACCCTATGAGGAGAGGCTAAATGAACTCAATATGTACACCATGGAAGAGAGACGGGAGAAAAATGATATGATAAGATCTTTTAAATACCTCACAGGGGTAAATAAGGTACAGGAGGGAAGTGTTTTTCAGACAAAAAGGTGCTCAAGAACAAGGGGACATGTTAAAAAACTGAAGGGGAGGTAGATTCAGGGGAGATGTGAAGAAACATTTCTTTACAGAAAGAGTGGTGAATTCATGGGACAGCCTTCCAGCAGTGGGGGCAGAGAACAGTGGTAGGGTTCAAGAATGCATAAATAAGCACATGTGGGTCATACTGGAAAGAAAGGGGGCAAGAAAGAGCTGTAGATTGAGCATGGTCTGTGGTAATAGTGTAGGTAGTAAAAAAATGGGTGGACTGGATGGGCCAAGAGGTCCTTATCTGCTGCCAAATTCTATGTTTCTGTGTTTCTATGCATTTCCGTCACTCTTTTCTAGGTGTCCACCCTGTTGCATATTTTTGTGTCATCTGCAAAGAGACACACCTTCCCCTCCAGGTATTCAGCAATGTCACTTTATGAAGTCATTGAAGAGGACAGGATGGAGTAGCAATCCCTGTGGCACTCCACTGGTCAGAGTGACTTCTATTTACCACCCCCGCCTCTGTCTCCTGTACTTCAGCCAGTTTGATACCTATCTTACAACCTTTTCCCTAGCCCCCCAGGTTACTAAGTCTCTTTATTAGCCTTCCATGTGGCTCAGTGACAAAGGCCTTACTGAAGCCTAGATAAGCCACATCCGCTGCCTTCCCACGATCCACCTCCCTAGTCACCCAGTCAAAGAAATCTATATTTGTTTGACATGACCTTCCCAATTTAAAACCATAACACCAATGGTCCTGAAGCCAATTTGCCTCCAAGTACTCCATTGGCCTTTTCTTCAGCAGGATCTCCATTAATTTTACACACCACTGATGTGATACTGACTGGCATGTAATTGCTCGCTTCCGCCTGATGCTGCTGTTATGCAGGGTGACCACGTTGGACTTCCTCCAGTCATTTGGAACTACCACAGTCACCAATGAGGTGCTGCTTAGTGTTGTAATTGCAGGAAGGGCAGCTAGCACCATGTTCAGATCCTTTCAAACTCTTGGATGGATCCCGTCTGGCACCAATCACCTTATTTCCATTAGGGCTTCAAATCTCTTTTGGACTCTCCACTCTGAGAATGGACTTTTGTTCACTCCCCTATTCTTCAGGTGCCTGCTGATACATGTTGTAACATCCCTCCTCCCTCCACTTTGAATACCCAGAAGAAGTAGGCTGGCAGTATAGCCTAGAGGTTAGAGGAACAAGGTGTGAACAAGCTTGATACATCCAGCAGACCAGACCTGAGTCTGATTCTCATAACCTCCACTTGCATACTGTGTGACTCTAGGCGAAGGTGCTTAACATCGTCTCCAGGGGTCGCCCCTGAAAACAGGTACTTGTGCCTAGTGGGCCTTACCCGGTTACCAATGACTAAAAAAAAAAAATAATAAGTACTTATTTAAAATATTTCCTTTTTCTTGATCTTCTTCTGCACAGTCCCCACCCTTGTTTTCCTGATCCTCACTGTCCCACCACTTGCTTTCCTCTTTTTGACAACATTCTTGAAGAAAGTCTTACACCACTTTTGACCTCTTTGCAATCTTCTCTTTTGTTGTGCCTTAGATGCCCTCATCTTCCTTCTTGCCCCCTTTTATTTACCTAAATATAACACCTTATTCACCTCCATCTGGGTCTTCTTGTCTTTCCCAAAAGCATTATTTTCTCCTTTACCACCTTAATCACCTCTTTCAAGAACCATAGTGGCCTCTTCCTCCTCCTCCTCCTATCTTTGCTTATTTTTTTTTTTTTTGTTAGTCATTTTTCTTACATTGGCCCCCAGTCTGCCATCCACGTCCAGGCATCCCACATTCTCCGGCCGCCATCCAGATAACCTTAGTTGGGCTTCCACTGCATACCCCTACTGTTTACCCCTCACAGTGGGGTGGTGGAGAGGCACCCCCTTGTCTCTGCCGATATAGGATCAAGTAACTGCAGTGAGCCCTCATAGCCAGGCATCCCACCGAATGGCCATCAAGCCACCGCGACCAGTGTCATTTTCCCTGTTCCTGGGTTGGCATGAACAGGGGTGTGCAATGATGCCAATGGAGGGAGCACGCATGCGTCTGCATGCTCTCCCTCCCAGCACCGTGCCCCAAGTTCACCCCCTTCTGAGCAGTGCCAGCACACCACCCCCAGCCTCCGCCAGAGGTCACTAGTGTGCTGACAGCTGGTGACCCCCCTCCCCCGAAGAGGGAGAGCAGTACACAGATGCTCAATCCCTCTCTACTCCTGCTGACCCCTGGTGACCATGGTGTGTTCTCGTACCCGGGTCACCAGTGTGGGGCGAGGTGTGGCATCCAGCACCTCAACCCTCAGCACCACTGGGTCAGCTTACTGCTTACTTCATTTAAACAGCTTGCTGTTGCTTTAGTTATTCCCTCCTTGATCCTTTTCCATTCTTCCTCCACAGCTCCCCAGACATCTCCCACTTCAAGGTGATTACTGAGGCAGTCACTCATTTCTTTAAAATCTGCCCTCATTAAGTCCAGGACCCTCATACCTAGATACTTGCATACTTGGATTTTTAAGACAGAAGGAGGCATAAGCCAATCAAGACTGTCTTTCACACTGTGTGGCAATTGTTTGTTTCATATGCTGTGATTTTGTTTGCACCACATATGTTCAAGTTCTTGCTTAAAGATATTAAACTCTGAGACATTAATCAGGTACTGTGGGAGTCTATTCTATTGTCTGGGGGCCTGTTAATGAAGCAGTTTCCTCTACTTTTTGTTTTTGCTCTCAGAATCATGATCTGTCTGTTGTGAGACCTAAGATCTATTGGACGTGGATGGGGTTGAAATCCACATGCAGAGAATAGTTCAGGATTATGGGCTATATTAAAAAATAGGAGGTAGTCCCCTCTTACTGTCCTTTGTTCAATGGTCATTAGGTTTAGTTCATTCAAATGATGTTCACATTACATGAGTTTTAGTCTATTAATAAGCTTTGTAGCCCTACTCTGCACAAATTGTAGTAGGAATATATCTTGCTTTTGGTATGGCCAGGCAACCAGAATTGTCAGGAGTAGTTAATGTGGGGTCTAACATAAGTATTAAATAAACTCATAATGCTGTATTTATCCCTTGGAATGAATGACTTCCTGATTATGTCAATAAATTTGTTTGCAGTTTGAGCTGTTTTTCTAATGTGTGTATGTAATGTGACAAAATGAGTGTTTTTTTTCTCTTGCTCAATCCGTATTCCAAATCATACCATACGGTGATTGCTTGTTCCCAAGGGGCTATCCACTGTGACCTCTGCAATGTGGTCCCTGTTTTTAAGTACCAGGTTGAGCATTGCCCCATTTCTAGTGAGCTCCACAGACAACTGCCTGAGAAATTCCCCCTGAACAGAGTCAAGGATGGCCCTGCTTCTTGATGTAGTTGGGGCCAGAATGATCCCATCTACATCCGGCAGATTACTGTCCCCCATAATCAATACCACGTTTTGTCTGTTGGGACAAAAATGTTTTACAAAAGTTTTTACATGCTGTTCTGATATTCTGCACTTTGATGGACCAAGAATGTATGGTTTAGGTGGATTCAATATTAAAAAGGGACAATAAATATTACTGACGGTGATGGGCAGGAAGCTCAATATTTTGTTCTTTTCTAAGTGTTTTGTTACATTTCAGCAGTGCTCCAGGATACTTCTTCTGTAAAATGTAACCTAGTGTAAGATGTTATTTGGGAAAACTAGCAGGATGCTGTGGTGTACTTTTGGAGTTATTCATATTTATTTATGACATTTTGTCAATCTAGAACCACCTAAGCACTTTGAAGAAAACATACATTCTCAGTATCTTAGCCAGTATGAAACAAAAACCAAATTGAGTACAATTGATTGCATAGAACCGTTGGAAAGTCAATTTTGTGTGAAACAACTGTGCCACTGATACATTGTGTGTGTCATGTGTACTTTAGGAGTTATATGCATTTGTTTATGGTATGGTGTGTATGGTTCAGATTTGTCCCTCAAACCTCACCAATACACCTTGACTCAAATGGGGAAAAATGATGTTTAATGCTACAGAAATAGCTGTTTGTTTCTCCCAAAAATTATTAAAATTACATCTAATTTCTGGATGCTTAATTTGGTGTTTATATGTTACATATTTCCCAACAAAAACAGGTTTATGGTGCATTTTTTAGTGGAAAAAATATTTTGTTTTGCTGTTTCAACCAGCACAGAAATAAAACTAAATTACCTGCTATTCCTTGCATACTACTGTTGGAAAGGTAATTTTATGTTGAATAATTTTGCTGCTCATACTTTGTATCTAGCACTTACGGTTTTTGTGCTATTAGCATTTGTTTGCGGCATGCCAATTATAGCTTGATTTTACTTCGAAGGGCCCAGGATTAACATTAACAGTATACAGGAGACAAGTGCTGCAACTTCAGAAAGCTCCTCTGGAGGCAATGAGTTAAGTAGGTGAAATGAGGTGATCTTACCCGTAAAAAGGTGCAGGGTGAGGCCGCTAATGGAGTACCATGCACAGTTCTGGAAGAGTCACCTGAAAATAGGACAAGAATAATCTGGAGTCACTCCAAAAGAGAACATCTAAAATGATTCATAACCAGCAGGGAAGGACTTTTTTGAAGATGAGACTGGTTAAGCATTACTAGGTACAATTTACATTACCCATTTTTATAGACAACTGTGTGGAGTAAGTAAATTAGGAGCATTAAGAAGTTCACTGAACTGCACATCATCAGTCATGTAGTAAACACATGCTTATTCTCATGGGAATTTTGAGCTCAGTTCATGAAGACATTCTTGTCTCACGCATAGAAAATATTAGCTCTGCTTAAAATGGTCATCCTCCACAACCCCTAGCTCTCCTTTTTTGACTCTGCACAAGCAACTCAGATCCCCACTCTGTTTCCCAACTAAATCTAGTCATCCATGGCCCATACCAAAGAAGAAGGAAAAACAAACTTCAATTGTGAAATTGTTATACTAATTAAGCAACAGAGGGGAATGTATTTAAAATAAGGACTTGCCTACTTTAATGGAGTAGGAGAATCACAAAAATATAGGGAGTGGGGTGGGGACCTGAAAAGCAAAATAGGAGAAGGTTGTACAGATGGAGGTCCTAGAGAAAGCAACGAAAGAGTTAGAAATAATGAGCAAGTATGAAACTGATGCAAGTTCTCAGGCCCTTCTAGGTACCCCTGATAAGATACACTTACCTCTGGGACAACCCTAATATTCAGGTGTAAGGGAAAATCAGGTGGCACTCTTGGCTTATGAAGGGTATACGCTCATATGCTGACCTGGTTGTGCCAGATTCAGAGGACTTCCAGCAGCTTCAGGCATGGTATCAACTCCCCAAGGCGGACCTCTGGAAGTACCTCCAGATCTGGGAGGCTATTCGTGTTCTGAAACAATGTACAGGACTGGGGTCTGGCTGGAAATGGCTCAGGCAATTTCACAAACCCAGCAAGCAAGGGTCAGGCCACCGGCACAGTGGTTGGAATTAAACTTGGGATGCTGACTATCCGAGTTTGGGAACGGACACTGGAGTCAGAGGGCCAGCCAGGGGGAGAAGAATTGAGCATCCTCTGGACTGCTCTCCTTCTCCATGGGGTGGGGGAGTGTCTGGAACTTCGTTGGCCCCTGTCAGAGGCTGGGGGTCCTGTGCGGCTGGCATCAGAGCACTGGGGGGGCAGGGTGGACACTAGGTGTTATTGCACATCCTTGCCCCCAAGGCATCAGCATTGGAAAAAACAACTGCTGGCCCCTGGCATGATACCACTGTCCGGCCACAATCCTCACTTGTTTAGATGTCCGGAGGGGTCCCTCTCCCATGGCCCCTACTGGGGAGGGTTTAACCAGGGCATTGCCTACAATGACCATTGGGGGGAGCCCCCTGGTGACCCCACATCGTGGGGTAAGCCTGGTCATGGGGGAGCATGGACAGGGTATGGGCTGACTTCTGGAAGGAGGATTATGGGGTACAGCATAAAAAAGCAAAGCAAAACAAATCCAGCAAGCTTAAAGGTACTGCAGGGCAGATAGATCACCTACTTAGAGACTCACAACTGAACCCTACCATTAAATGTAGGCAAAAGTGGGCTCAAGACTTACAATTGGACATCCTCTTGGACACTTGGAACCATTGCTTCAAGGGGGCCTCCCTAGAACATAGAGATGCTAGAGGCCAGCTTATTCAGCTTAAATTGTGGCTGAGATGGTACCCCACCCCGGAACCCTTACAGGCCATGGGCTTTCTCCCCCATTCTAAGTGTTGGAGATATCAGGCTCCCAATGCTAATCTGTTGTATGTATTGTAGCATTGTCCTATATTGACACCCTACTGGTATGAAGTTCTGGAGGACTACTCCAAGTTTGTTTGTTTCCAGGGTCTCTCTACACCTGCTCTTATTGTGCTGGGGGACACCTCGCAGCTGACCAGTTGTGCCACCCAAATAAAAGAATGGCTGATGCCAGTATTTCTGAAGGCTAAGAGGGCAGTACTGATTAAATGACAGCAGACCACACCTCCATCCCTTCTCACATGGCACACAGCTGTTGCCAGATTGGCAGTGTTTGAGAGCCTCTCCTTCTCCAGTTCTAATCAAATGCAAAATTATCACAAGAAATGGGATGCATACCTGCATTCTCATCTTTTCGGTGTCTCTATCACACCCTGGCAACCCCCATTTGTGAACAGGTGACACCCTTTAATCCCTCTAATTTTCCTTTCTTTTTGAAGTATTCTCACATTTTACGGTCTGGTTATACCCTGAAAATGGGAAATCTCAGATATTAGAAGTATCTATATTGTATATTCATCGATAACTCTTTGGTAAACATATATATAAGTTCTGTATTTTTGAATCCTTAGGATTGTGAGTGCCCTAACTCCGCAAACTATGATAATGCTATACACACCAGTTCTTTGATATATTTCTCAGTGTATTTTGAGTAATATATTAGCTAAATATGGTTATGGAGCAATGCCTTAAGTGAAATGTATGTTCTTATATTAGAAAATCTCAATAAAATCTTTTATGGAAAAAAAATAACGAGCAAGGATATTTATCTGCTAGGCGGGCCTCTAGCATTTGGTTACACCTGGGACCCAATATTCAGTTATATGCAAAGTGCAGCGTAAAGGTTTGCGCTGCCTTTGCAATTGCCCAGGGGTCCCAAGATGATATATTCTGTTGGGTTCTAACTGAATGAATATAGGGCCATGTCAGGGCAGTGTTATGTCAGGTAATGCCACCCTGACATGGCTGCCAATGTTGGCCCCAAGAGTTGATAGCGCCAGAGCACTGACAGCAATTTTCATAGGTACCCATGAAAGTGAGTCAACTGGGCATGCAGTGCAATAAGGGACATTTGCATGACCATTATGGGCCTATTTGCATTGGTAGCAGAGGCAAGAAGCATTGTGCAGCCCCTCACCCCAGTCCCTAATATCTATAGCGCTCCCTGGTGCTAGTGGTCACCCATCCCTCTGATCACAAGCCCTGCCATTAAAAATCCACTGCCCTGGTGCTCATGATCCCCCCTCCCTCTGATTGCCAGCCTAACTGTAAAATCCACTGCCCTGGTGCTAGAGGGCCCCACTCTGATCACCAGCCCTGACTGTAAAATCCACTGCCCTGGTGCTAGAGGGCCCCACTCCGATCACCAGCCCTGACTGTAAAATCCACTGCCATAGTGCTAGTGGTCCTCCCCCCCCCATCGCCAGCCCTGATTTTAAGATCCACTGCACTGGTGCTAAAGATCCCTTCTCCCTCTATTCACCAGCCCTTATGGTAAAACCCACTGCCCTGGTGCTAGTGATCCATCCTGCCTCTATTCACCAGCCCTTATGGAAAATCTACTGCCCTGGGGCTAGTTGTCCCCCGTCCCCCACCAATAGCCAGCCTAGAAGTACAAAACAATAACCTCCCTGGTGTCCAGTGGTCCCCCTCTCAGCACTGGACAACCCCCCCCTTCACTCGCCATAGCATTATCTGCAGTACTGTGGGAGCGTTTGGAAACTGGCACAGCTCTCCTCATACCTCTTTGGCCACCCACCTTATGTACAAGCAGAGAGTGTGGAATGAGGTGATGCCACCCTTAAAAAGGTGCATGATGAGGCTGCTCATGGAGTACTGTAGACAACAGTAATGGTAGTTTTTTTTCCTGTCTAAGGGTAGTAACAGTAAAAGATGTTTACAAGGCCTTAAAAAGTACTCAGCACAGCCAATGCCTTTGGTTTAGAAGTGGATGAATGCTATATCTTTGAAAACAGGGTCCTGGGAAATTTCACCAGCTATTACTTATCTTTTTAATTGGAGCCTGCATGATGGAATTTACCTTCCTGCTCAAAAACCAGCAAGGTTATTTTGATTCCCAAAGGAAGAAATAGTCAAACTCTGTTCAGTTTACATCCTGTATCATTGTTGTCCACTGTCTCTAAGCTTTGGAAAGATTGGTTCATTGCCAGTTGAATTAATTTTTGAAATGTAAATAAGTCATAACATCATACCAACATGGCCCACTTCAGGTCCTACTGTTCCACAGCTACCACTCTAATAGACTTCTTAGATAAGGTTACTACCTGTTTAGTTGACTGTAAGTTGACTAGATCAGTGTTCCTGGACTTGAATAAGGTCTTTCATCTGGTGGACCCTTGTTGTTGCTAGTCTGGCTGGTTGGGGGCATTGGCCTGCATCCTGACACTTCAGAGTGGTTCAGATCCTACTTAATAGGGAGGAAACAGAGGGTCCACATAAAAGGTAGTTTATCCCAAAATTCTATGTTTCTATGACCACCGCTGTACCACATTTTCTAAAAAGTGCTTTAGCTAATGTGCACTACTGTCTGCAACATGCAGTCTTCCTACCACCACTTAGTTCTACTGGAATTACCCGGTAGATGGGCAACCTAAGCAAAGCTCGGGGAGGAGGCTCTGCATAGTTCAAGGTGTCTGGCACAGCCTTCTGCCAGTGCTTTGCTTAGGTTGGCAATCTTCTGGGGTAATTCTGGGAGAACTGAGGAGTAGTGGCCGCAGGCAGTGCATTAGCTACAGAGAGCAGTGCACTTAAAGCACTTTTTAGAAAACAGGGCAGTGGGGGACAGTGTGGGTCATGGACAGGAGTGGACACACAGTGCTATTTATATTTTGGCCAAAACTGAACTTATCAAGGTGGTGGGAAAGTCTTCAGAGTATGAGACAGGGGGATAATGGAGCCAGGGGACTGGGTTCAGGGGTGATCACTTGTATCGTATAGGTTTCCTGCTTGGAACTCTGGAGGTGGGTGGTTTATGGCCAGTGGAGTACTGGCGTTAATGTGATGGTGAATGTCAAAAGCAACGTAGCCTGTTAGGAATGCTGCCTCAACTACAAACACATGAGAAAGGCCTCCTCCACGCTAGATAGGACAGGAACAGAAGTCAAACCACAGCAGCATCAGGATAGAGGAGGAAGACATGGCTTTTACTACAGTCAGATGAGGAATTGTAATCAGATTCCAATTCTGCATCTGAAAAAAGGTTGTTGGTATTCCGATTTTTGAACTTGTTTACCAAAAGTTCTGAATTACAAAACACCCTCATATTCCAATGAATCCAGTTCTGTTTGGTTGATTCTGAGCAACCGTTATGGGCACATTTAGTATGTCTGTGCCTAGAACTAGTGCAGATGGGGGGGTTAATGCACCACTTTGTACATTGATAAAAGTAGGGTTTTGGAAGTGCTAACTTATGCTGGCACTGCAGTATTTTGGTGATTTCAAATTGCTTTCAGTATACCACTGCTCATTGTACACGAGATTCACCTCATTTGTGTGGGCATAGTGTTGTATTTAGTATGAGGGTACTAATCACTTAGTGGTGTGCTAAGGCTAAATTTAAATATAGATGTGTCCACAGTAAATGGCTGTTGGCTATACTATCTTCCATTAGTGTGGCACTCTGCTTGTTAACTGATACTTTGAAAATGGGGCCAAAAATGTATTCTGAATGTATTTATTTTTTTATTTATTTTAGTCTTTGATAACCAGGTGAGGCTAGCTAGGCACAAGTGCCTGTTTTCAGGGGTGACCTGGGAGCACTGGGCAGTTAAGTGACTTGCTCAGAGTCACACAGTATGCATGTGGAGGTTGTGAGACTCAAACTCAGGTCTGGTCTGCTTGATGTATCAAGCTTGTTCACACCTCATTCCTCTAACCTCTGGGCTATACTGCCAGCCAATATTTTATATTTTCTATATTAATATTATGTCAATATTATGTATATTTTTTATATTTTATATATTAATATTATATCAGTATTACGTATATTTTAAAAACTGGATCAACTGTAACTATTATTGATTCTGATTCCATCTAATATACTGTATGCTATTCTCTCTGTTTATATACTGTATTGTATTTTATCCTGTAATGTCTTATAAGCTTGACAGCAGCTTCTTGTTCACTCCCTCCCTTCCTCTCTGTCTATTTCTCTGGAGCTCTGCAACTTCTAGAACTCTCCAGCAATGACAGCACTCCTTTTTAGGTGCCAACAGCATAGCTTTTAGCACCTATTATGGTCATGCATACTCTGCATTTAGTGGTTTATGGTTACATTCAGTTTGAGTGATTCAGCTGCACGATGTCATTGATAATGTCAGTGAAAGCGCTTTTAGGTCTAGGTGTAGGGTTTCAGACCTACAAAAGCATGGGTTTGATTCCTCTGTATTGCACTTTTTTTTTTCTTTCTCACTACATGTGTTGAATGATAGAAATTGTTAGATGTCTTTCTGATGTACTGAAGGGTTTCAACAGAGCTAAACAGCAGCATTTCAAATACTTAAACTTAGTGATACAATATATTTTAGTCAATTAAATTAGTTCTAGCTGAGGCTTGTCTAGGTTTGAATACAATTTGAGTCACCTGTTTTACAGGTTGTGACATAACATCTCTATCATAGGAACTGCATCTCCCTTACCTGTAGCTCAGAGGCACATTGAATGTGTGTTTCTTTAGCAAACAAAGGATCAGTGGCTCAAATCCTGGCAGGTAATAAAACATCTTATTTTTATAACCTGGAAACTTAGTTGAGTGGCAATTCATAGTGGTGCAGAGTCAGAATAGTAAATTATATGAGAAGTAAATTAAACTAAGAAAAACGGTTTCTGAAGTTCAGTCACCTGCTGAGATTAGATCCCAAATTGCCAGTTTGGCAGGTTGTAATATAATCTCTGCACCACATGAAATGTAACTCCCTTACCTGCAGCTCAGTAGTACACTACGGCCCAGATATTTAAAAGAGTTGCACCGTGCGCAACAGAGATGTACCTACGCAAGTCCGAAAATGCACCATTCTGCGATATTCAGCAGGAGGCAGCTGCGCCACTCAAATTGCAATGCACAAAAGCGCAATGGTAATGAATGCATGCGCAACTGTAGGGAGAGGAACCATGAATAAATGGTGCAGTGCGATATTCAACAGCATGTGCCTTGCACAATAGGGGAGCAAGCGGAAGTTGTGCAATAGCAGAAATGATCCAAAATAAAAAGGAACAAGAGAGAGGTGCAAGAACGCTATAGGGAATCCAGAGGTGGGAGCAAGGTGACAGCAACAGAAAAGAGGGTAGCAGTGAGTGGGACTGGAAAGGAGCAGGACAGGGCACACCTTGGAATAAACAGCAACAGGACAGGAGTGAGGAACCTGTGCCACTGTGCAGGAGAGACAGGGGAAGTGCCACAGTGGACTGAGGGCAGTGGCAGTGGGCAGGACATCCAAAGGTTGAAGGTGTACCAGGTGCAGGGGCGAGCATCACAAAGGACAGTGAGGGGGGAGGATAACAGCTGCCGGGGGGAACACCAGCCAGGGACATGGCCAGTGCCACCTTTCAGATGGAGGCAGTAATGAGGGGTGTGAGAAGGCAAGTAGCAGAGGGGCACAGCCGTGGAAGGGCCTGTTGGCGGAATGCCTCCAACAGGCAGTACTGAGCCCACACCAGCTTCGAGCACTACAGTGACACAGAGATTGTGGGCCAGTACTGCCTGAACCTGGTGATCCTGAGGTGACTCTGTGAGCTGTGCAGTGATGAGATGCAGTCACCCACATGACGGAGCCATGCTCTGTCAGTGGAGACAAGGGTAACAGCTGTCATGTGCCTGCTCACCATGGGCACCTTCCAGAGACCAAAAAGGGGACACAACAGGCATAACCCAGTCAGCCGTGTCATGCTTACTCTCACAATTCCTCAGATCACTGCTGCCACATGCTGCGGAGTACCTCCATTTCCCCAGCACACCAGTGGAGCGCACAGCACACATACAAGAGTTCCACAGGATAGCACATATGCCTGCCATGCTTGGGACCATTGACTGCACCCATGTGGCCATCTGCACGCCACCTGGCCCGGAAGGTGCCACTTACATCAACCGAAAGGGCTATGCTAGCATCAACTGCCAGGTGGTGTGCGATGCTAGGGGGCGCACAACCAATGCCTGTGCCATGCACCCTGGGGGGAGCACATGATGCCTTCATCTGGCACCAGTCTGCACTGTGCCACAGGTTCGAGAGTGGGGACATCCTCACTGGCCACCTAGTGGGTGAGTACGCAAGTCACGCAGGATGGCATGGATTCTGGGGGGGCATAGTCAGAGATGCCATGGGTACTGGCCTTGACGGCCCATGGCAGAGTGACACTGACCACCATACTAATGTCCACCATCTACACAGGTGACAGTGGCTACCCACTCCATCCCTGGCTGCTCACACCATACCGGCAGCCTGCGACCCCATCGCAGCAAATGTACAATGAAGTGCATGCCACCACACACAATGTCATAGAGCGGGTGTTCGGGAAGCTTAAGGCATGTTTCTTTTGCCTGGACACATCTGGCGGTGCCCTACAGTACAGCCCCTCGAAGGCCTGTGGGCTATTCCTTGCCTGTTGCATCCTGCACAACATGGCCAATGACTGTGGGATAGCTGTAGAGGTCGAAGAGGGGGACAGCGAGGGGGATGATGATGGCACCGGTGCAGGCTGTGATGGGCAGCCCCCCCCCTTGGGGAAGGGACCCCCACCTGATCCCGATGTCATAGCTGCATCGAGACACCATCACAGAGGAGCACTTCAACCAACCCAGGTAAGTCATGGGGCCATGTGCAATCACCAATGGCAAGGGCACAACCCACAAACTCACATGGACGAACCCCAGGGGCACATGGCAGTAAGGGAATTGGCTGAGCATGGAACCACACATGCTGTCAGGGATGGGCAAGGCCTAACACAACACGTGGTCATGCACACACACACACACACACACACCCCCACAAGACATGCACAAGGGATAGGAGGCATGCTGACCCTGACTGCTACCCCTAGCCAAACACACAGGTCCACAGATGACCACACTCAGTGCCCGTCATTGTGTGTCTCAGACGCAGGGCACCATTGCACAGTGGTTGACAGCACAACACAGGCATCATCTTGCACACGCCACAGCGGCCAGCAGCTGGGAGTGTGTGCGCATGGACCGTTTGTGTGTGCAGGGCCAGGTACCCCACCCGTGCATCACACGTTGAACAACACACTGCACACAGGGCAGTGTCAGACAGTAGCCATAGTGGGAGACAGGCCAGTCACGCAGCACAGTGCCACTGCCACCATGGATGCGTGGGCGGCCCCGCTGAGGCCTGCCAACCATGACAGACTTACCATTGGCCTCATGAGGTGGCACCAATGGTCCCCCAGGGGTGATGCTGTGGGAACGCGACCGTGTTCAAGCAGGGGTCTGCAGCTCATCAAACATGCCTGCACCAGGCATACTTGGGATGCCCACAGCTGAACCCGATGTTGACATGGAGGGTGTTGCACGATGCTGGGAACAGGGGGTGGACATGACACTGTGCGGTGTCTGTGGCACAGGAGGGTGCACCCCTGCCCTGAGCACCCCCACCGACGATCCTGAGCCACCCTGACCACAAGCCGAGGCTACAGGAGGGCGCACCCCTGCTCTGAGCACCCCCACCGATGACCCTGAGCCACCCTGACCGTAAGCCGAGGCTACAGGAGGGCGCACCCCTGCCCTGAGCGCCCCCACCGATGACCCTGAGCCACCCTGACCACAAGCTGAGGCTACAGGAGGGTGCACCCCTGCCCTGAGCGCCCCATCGACGACCCTGAGCCACCCTGACTATAAGCCGAGGCTACAGGAGGGTGCACCCCTGCCCTGAGCACCCCCACCGATGACCCTGAGCCACCCTGACCGCAAGGTAACTTCCACTGCAAACGGAAAGCAATGCATGGCCTGTCTCCCTTTGTCCTGCGTTTGAACTTGGTGCCTTTTTTCACAGCCCGGACTCTTTCATTCCCCAGCATGTATAAGAAGTAGCTTGTTCAACCTGTAAAGTGAAAGATAGCTTCCCCAACTGCTGCCGAATCGTACTGAGGTTTTTTTCTAAAACAGTCGAGTAGTGTGCACCCTGCTAACATCAGGGCTGGCTATTGCATAGTGGACTGTAACAGTCTTTTTGACTTATCTTTTGGCTGCTTACCTGGAGTGCAAAAGTGCCCAGAACCGAACTGTCTCCCTCGCTCTGCTTAATTTTGTCCCAGCTGAGGTTGAGAGTCCTGGAGACGTGCAGTTGGGAGCAGGAGTCCTGATTTTATTTTGTGCAGCTCCTGGGCTTCTTGGCTTGCAGCGGCCAGTCGGCACGGGAGAAAACAGTGCGAACTGCAAAGCGCTTGCTGCTTCAGCCGGGAGTGAGACCTGACTGGAGCTCTTCTCTCACCTCAGGGTGTGCTGAGCCGGGCCGCTGCTCTAAAAGACGGAGCACTTTCTCCGCAGTCGCCGCCACTGCTCCCCACCCGCCCCACCACACCCACCCTTGTCCGGCTCTAGCTATATAGGGTGAGGCCACACCCCAAACACGTCCCGAGGTGGATATAAAACTGCTATCTCCTCAGTTTGCCATTAGCAGGTTATATTCTGCTACAACTAGAGGGTGTATTGAAATAAATAATTACTTCAAACTGCTCTTACTCAAACCAGTAAGATACATTAAACCTTACTCCTCTCCCCTGAGACATTTTTCTTCAACACAGACCATTTTTCTAAGGACACTCTTATTACACTCAATATGGCTATTAAGACTTATGCAACACTTCTACTAGTGTCAATTTTCCTTAACCTCTTATTGGTCCAAGTCCTACACAGCCTTCAAAGAAATCCATTTGGCTGTACCCAAACTGTTACCCCTAAACTCTCCATGTTAGAAATGTCTTTTCAACATCCCCGTGACACTTTCCCACTTATTATTCCTCATAAGCTCATACATACCACTTAGCCTACTCCTAAACAAATCCTCGGTGAGCAAAATTCCTCTGCCAACTCTTTTCACCCATCGTGAAACTGTGGCACCTCCTCCTCCTAGCATTACTATTAGCTGAGGACATCGAGCTAAACCCGGGACCCGAATAACAAACCGGCCACCTAATAATGCAACATGGCTAGACTCCAAGGGACTACGAATTGCACACATGAATATTAGGAGCCTCCCTCACAACCTAACTGAACTTAAGGCATGGGTTTCACAGAACCACCCTGACATCCTCTGCCTGTCCGAGACCTGGTTAAGACCCTCTACTGCTGACCCCCTATGCGTTCTACCTAACTACAATCTCATCAGGCAAGACAGGGCCGCCTCTAAACGTGGGGGTGAAGTTGCCATCTACTACAAACAACACCTGCTGCTAGTCCAAAACGCACTACCTACCCTATCTCTCTGTGAAGTGCTCCATGCAACGCTTCTACTTGGCTCAAAGAAATTACACATAATTTGTGCCTATAACCCTCCTGCGGGAGGGACAAAAGGCCTCAAAGATCTCCTCTTACTAGTAGACAGCACCATAGGCCATAACGAAGTCCTCATACTGGGTGACTTAAACCTAAACTGGGCTAGCAAATCGAATCAGGCCTCCCACACCTTAGTACAAGGCCACAACTTTCATCAGCTGATCTCTGACCCTACCAGGGTTATGGCTCCCCCTCGGACTAGCACGCTTATTGATTGGGTCCTTACAAACCACCCTGACAGCATCAGTTGCGCTGGTACTCTTCCAGATGTAATCAGTGATCACTCCCCGATCTATTGCATCTGGCACTCAAATAATAAACCATCTCCCCCCCAAACTCATCACATTCTGCAATCTCTCTAACTTCAATCCTATTCATTTTACACATGACCTCTCAGCAATTGACTGGACCTCCATTCACACCGCATCTAATGTCCAGTCTGCCCTTGATAGTTTCCTTGCAAAATTTGGTCAGCTCCAAGACACCCATGCCCCACGGATCACCAGGCGCTTTTGTGGTACCCAGACTAAGTGGCTAACAAAAGATCTACTAACCCAGATAAGGGCCAGAGACAAGGCCTGGCATTGTTTTAAGTCCACAGGGATGCAATCTGACTACTGCACTACTCGCCACTGAGAAACGCTTGCAAAGAAACATCCGCTCATCCAAAAGCTCTTTCTGCAGGACCTCTAACAAAAGCCTCTGGGACTCCAAGAAATTCTGGACCACCATAAAACCCTCCTGAGTTCTAATCACAGGGCCCTATACAAATGACATGCTGTTAAATGGCATACATTGTAACAACCGTTAACCATAGCTAACACCTTCAATCACCACTTCTCTGATTTAACAAGCTACCTGACCTCCTTCCCAACTGGTCTCACTGCTCCACCCCAATGCGACACCAAACTCCACTTCAGAACCCCCTTTAGGTTCCGGAGCATTCAAAAAGAGAAGTACTACAATTGCTACTCATCCTGACAATACCAGCCCAGGATCGATGGTCTTGAACCTAGGCTCCTGAAGGTTGCGGCCCCTCATAGCTTCCCCACTAACCAAAATCTTCAATATGTCCCTATGCTGTGGTATAGTTCCAAATATATGGAAAATTGCTAAAGTCACCCCATTCCTAAGAAAGGAGACCCAAAGGAAATCAAGAACTATCGTCCCATCGCTATACTCTCTGTACTAAGCAAAATCCTTGAAAAACTAGTTGCCACCCAAACAATAGAATACCTCCAAAAATACAACCTCCTTTCTAGCTCCCAACATGGATTCCGTAAAGGTCACAGCACCACCACTACCCTGCTAAAACTGTCAAGTGACATCTATTCCTCCATGGACTTAGGCCTCATGACAGGCGCAGTTTTCATCGACCTAACGAAAGCATTTGACCTGGTCAATCACACTTCTTCTTGCAAACTACAGTCATTTGGTTTCTCCTCAGATACCATTACCTGTTCAAAGCTACCTGACAGACAGACAAAAGGCTGTTGTCTTCAATTCAGCTATCTCAGATCCTGCACAGATCCACGTTGAGTACCCTAGGCTCCATACCTTAGTCCTCTGCTTTTCACTATATTCATAGATGACATCCCGTTAACTGCACCGAACTGCTCATCTCTGCTCTATGCAGACGATTTGGCTATCTACCACAGTGCAAAAACTGCGATCGCCCTAAATCATCCCCTTGCCATGGACTTCGCTAGTATCCAAACCTGGCTCACTGATAATAAACTAGTCCTCAACTCCAGCAAATCCTACTCAATGTTGTTTGGATCGCCGGCAAGACTCATATCAAATCTAAATCCCTTTACTATCTCATGTGCGGACAGCTCCCCTCTACCCTCTGCCAAATCCTTTAAATATCTTGGTGTCACCCTGGACCTAATCTCTTGACCTCACCTCATATTCCACTATCTGTAAGTCCTAGAACACCAAGATAGGAAGTGCCTGTCGCACCAGCTACCCCCTCACCCCTCAAGCCAGATTAGCTGTGGCTCAAGGCTTCCTTCTACCGGCTCTAGCATATGGCTCTGCAATCTACCTATCTGCATCTAAATCCTCCCTCCATAAATGGGATACCACTTACAATAGCATCTGCCACTATGCCTCTGCATCACCACGTTTCAAGCACCACTGCCAACTCTATATGGACCTCAAATGGCTTAGCCCCTCCGCCTATCGTCTCCAGTCCTTTGGATCATTAATTGACTCTGTCACCAGAATAGGCCTTCCCCTTTCCCTTTCCTCTGCTCTGGAATTACAACCTCTCACCTATGAACTACGATCAACTGAAAAAGCCCGTCTGCACATTCCGAGATGCAGAACAAACATGGGCGCACGCGCCTTTTCTCATACAGCTCCTAAATACTGGAACTCTATACTCTTCTCTATCCGTCAAGCGACCACCCATGCTACCTTTAAGAAACTATACCGTGAACACTTGCACACCATAAACCCCTGCACTTGCTTTAACCCACCTTGAACCTTCACCCCTCCCTGCTCTCTTCTACATCTCCAGATAATCCACTTCCTTGATACTTCTTCCCCCTCCTCTCTTAGTCCTAGCCTGCCCACTCTCTTACCCCCTCCCTCTCTCCCTACTTTTCTCTCCCTCCCTCTCCACAGTCTTGGCACTTATTGTACTGTACCTCGCTACCTTTTCTCCTTTTGAACTATTCTCCTGTGTTACCCATTCCAATCTGTAACTTGATTTCACAGTACTTTTACTTTCATCATTCATTTTGTCAATGCGCTTGTATCTACTATCAAAACATTGTTTTTACTCTGATTTGTACTGCTTTCATGTGCTGTGTCACATGTATATTGTATGTCTGTAAACTGTCTTCTCCCGGGTCGTACCTGAAAATAGGCATTGTTTGCCTAGTGCACTTACCCCGGTTACCAAAAGCAAAATAAATAAATAAATAAAATAAATAAATAAACTGTGTGCCCAATGTGGCCATGACAGCTGTGAATGCACATGTCTGCCTGTCAATGGCAGTGGTCACATCCTCCCGTTGACGGGCCATCTCTGCCATGACCAGAGCATGGTCTCTGCTGCGCCATTCCTCTGCCTGGTGCAGAACTGCACTGAGTGCTTCCACAGCCCTGACAAGCTGCGACTGCTGATCCATGGAAGCCTGGAGCAGTTGGCTGTGCTCATCAAAGAGGTCATCTGCCGGATTGGCATGACATCCCTCAGGGTGTTCTTGGCCCTGCTGGGCATCACCCCTTGATGATGGGTGCTGCACACCAGAGCCATGCCGGGAAATGGCCACACGTGGTGCACTGACACTGCTCCCTGATTTTGTCCCCTCGTCGCCATTGGCCGACTGCTGACACTGCCCCTCCGGCCGTCGCTCGCCAGGGCTCAATAGTGCTGCTGCCACAGCCGCAACAGCCCCACCAGTCTGGACGCACACCAGTGCTACCCCACTGGTGCAGACAGACACAGGCAGGGACTCTGATGTCACACAGGCCTCCACAGTGGCACCACTCACGGCTATGCCCATGCTGTTACCTGCTGTGGGGCCATACTGTGGCCCACACATCACTGTCCATGATGTGAGCTCCATCATCATCGGTGACGGGTCTGGCACCAGTCCGAGTCTCAGCATGCTGGCATGGACACTGTCATGCTGGCACATGGGCAAGGCCTCCTCCGCACCAGCACCACCAACTTCAGTCTGGACAGACAGGCAGGTACACTGTTGTCCTGACCTTTGACACCTGTGGAGGTGGATGGGTGCTCCTCTGTGTCCAGGGTATTGCCCTCAGTGGACGAACCCACCACCGCTGACCCATGTAGATGCTCAGGAGCTGTAAGGGAACACAGTAGCATTAATGTCTCTGCCCTACCCTGTGGCATTTCCCCCAACCCCCACACAGTGACAGATCAGGACCTACCATGCAGTGACGGGCTGCCACCCATCTGGAAGCCACCACCTGGAATGCCCTCTAGGTCACAATGCTGCATGCTGCCAGCCACCCGCTCTTCCTGTGGTGTCAGGCATGGCACGTCCAGCTGTCCACCACCAGTCGCAGCATATGCTGCCCTGATGGCAGCCACCTTATCTTTTATCCTCCTCTGTCTGTGCCCACCTTCTTCTTGCACTCCTGCATGGACCACTGGTGGCTGCCATGCTGGTTGACGGCACATGCCACCTCATCCCATGCCACAGCATGGGCCTGTGGTGTTCCCCACTGTCCACTGAGCAGCGGTTCCTGGTTGAGGTATGCCTCAAACAGGGCATCTGATTCTGCTTGGGTGAAGTTGGGCCCTCCTCTGTCTCCCACATCTCTGTTCCTCCTCCTCCTCCTCACATTCAGTCATTATTGATCCTGTGGGAATGCCACGTGTTACCTCTGAATGTGCAGTCCCATGCATCTCCTACACACCACAGTCCACACTGGCAAACAGCATGCAATCCACCACAATAGACTGCATTACCAGACTATGGATTCTGCAGTCCCATGTCGCATTTATATAGCACAACACATGCAAATGAGGCGAGGTTCAATTTTAAGTGGATGGTAATGCAGTAGCTGCACCATGGAAGTGCTGATGAGCTGATTTGCATATGCTGGCTGAATATTGTGCTGTTGTGCATTGCGCAAATGTGTTGAACGTGCTCAGACAGAGGCGCAGCTCAGTGACGTGCACAGTAGGCACCACACAGTGAATGCCCGGGGTGCTAAAGCCGACGCCTGCCATGCTGATGATGTGCTGAGCACGGGAGGCAGTGCAGGGGAAGTCCAATAGTGCCAGTGGCGCTAGTGCTGTTCAAATGTATGGCACCTTACTCTGGGCGTCAGAGGCGCCATGGCGTGCCACAGCACTGTAGGCCACTACAGGATGTCCCACACAGGCATCCTACCACACTACACACGGGGACTACCAATCGCACTGTGGCGGTCCATGCGCGAGAGACCCTTGACCCTGTGCCTGACCTTTGCCCCCTAGGCACTATGTGTCCACATGGGTGCACCCCATCACGCCGTTCGGTGACAGCATAATGGGGAATGGCAGCGCAGTACCACACAGCATCTGCATGTGGCAGACATGCACTAGGGAGCGCCATTTTGAATCAGAGATGATCCAAAGATGGCACGTCGGAGGGCTGCAATATGGAGCCAGATAGAACTGGCCAATTTGGTGGCACTGGTGGAGCCCCATGCTTGTGCTCTATTTGGTGAAGCACCCCTGGACAGGGCCAGGATTGCTGTGTGGGAGGAGGTGGATGTGGCATTGGAGGAGGCCACAGGGATGGAGAGGACAGCAGAGCAGTGTCAACACCAGTACGGGGACCTCCAGCGGAGGGACCCAGACAGGCTTGCCCACCTGTGGGCACGCTCTAGGAGAGGTGCTGTTCCATGGCCAGGTCAGTGCCCCATCCATACACTGGTTGCGTCCATATGGGTATCGTGGTGGGCATGTGTCCATCACATGGAGGGTGGGCTGCCCAGTGTGGGCAGTGGTGGTGGTGGTGGTGTAGGGGTTGGGGGCTGAATGGTTTTGCTGTGTGGGATTGCACACACCCAGTGGTGAGGGGCCTTTGCTACTGGATTGTACTGATGTTCCACTCTCCATATTTGCACCCTAGGCCCTGAAGAGCATCGACGGGCTCAGGAGGATACGCAGAGATGTGAGCTGAGGGGAGGAGAGCTACATCCTCATGCCAGAGGTCCCATAGTGGGTCAGCACCAGGACCAGCTGATGATGGTGAGTGCCTTCCATGAAGGATATTCTGTGCATGCTGTGTAGCAGGGCAGCTGGTGGGGCATGGCCAGCATCCATTGACACCACTGCCATGCACGCCACATGGTACAGTCGGCACTGTCCAGTGGCACTGCATGTTTAGGTGTGTAGCACTGGTGGTCCATGCATGCACCAGGTACATGGCTGTGCCACTGTCTTCGCACCGCATAGCCATGTCACTGTACAGCCATGGTGGTGCTGTGCGGGACTTGGGCAGTGGGTGTGTGCAGCAGTCCACATGGCTGTGTGTGCCTGGCTGGGCAGGTCTTGTGGACACGATCACTGTGGGTAGTCACATACCATCACAGAGGCGTGTCCCACAGCTATGTGCCATGCACAATGGGTGGGCAGCATGGGGCTGTGCATTCATGCCTATTGACTCTGCTCCCTTGTCCTAGGTGGACAGCAGATGATAAGAATCAAGAGGGCACTGCAGGAGCTTCTGCAGGTGGCAAGGTCCTCTTTGGAGATACTTCAGAGGGTGGAGCAGCTTGCAGTCTGCAGGAGGCACGGCAGAAGGTGCCATCGGAGTGGGGAGTGGGGCTCCCACTGAATTGCATGTGCCACAGGATGACACCTACCCCCCCTGGACCTACCCTCACACCCCTCCTTCCCTCTACCTTATGTTGACCGCTGACCTACACTCACACCCACCCGGTTTGTGGCCCTCACCCCATAATTATTGTAAATAGCTGTAAATAGTTTTGTTATTACTGTTCAAATACATTTGTTTTGTTATGCCTACTGTATTGGTCTCTGATTTGCAGTGGGCTAAAGCTGCTCAGTTGCAGTGTTGTGCATGGTGTCAGGGGTGGTGCTATCGTGTGTGTGTGTGTGTGTGTGTGTGTGTGTGTGTGTGTCCTTAGGGGAGGTGACTTTGGTGTGGGCATAGCTCTCAGTCACTGTCTGTGGTTTGTGTGTTGTTCCCTGTGCACTTGATGACTGTGTGCAGTGGTACACAGTGCATGCACTGTGTCCATGGTGCCCCTGTCAGACCATCTATGGCCTGTGCAGCTGACACCCTTGCATGTCTGTGACCTGCACAGTCTGCTGGCATGTCAGTGGTGGCTGCCCATGCTGGACAGCCACTGTACCCGGCACAATGCCGGGTAGCCTCCTGTCACTGGTGTGGTGCACATCTGCCTCGGGTGGCACTGTTGCCTCCACTGTTGTTGTCCCACCTCGATGCTGTCACTTGTGTCTGTTGCAGGGGATGTGCTCCACTGTCTGTCACTTGTGCTCTGGCTGCATGCTGGTGGCATACAGCATCATGGTGCCTGCACAGGGTTGCTGGCACACCTGTGCCTTGGAGAGCTTCTGTCCATGTGTACATGGCTGCTGTGGCCACACACTAGGGGCTTGGTTGACCCCCCTACTATATCCCTGTGTTGGTGTGCCCTTGGGTATGGGTGGTTGTTTGTCTGTGCACTGTGTTGCATCGTGTGTGGCGCATGCTTCCATGCACCACTGTGGGTGTCTGCACTGGCTGCTGTGGCCAGTGCTGGGATGGGGTGTGTCCTTGGGAGGGTGTGCAGGGTGCTGTACCACTGGTGGTGGGGTCCGGGGCATTCCCTGTCACATGTGGAGTGCCTCATGTGCCGTCGCATGGTCAGTCTCTCAGCTGTATGTCGGGGGGACGTGCGTGGTGGCACTGTGTATGCAGTCATTGCATCGCTGTCTGCTGCCACCCACTGAAGGGTGATCATGGTGGGGCTGCCTTACATGGTTCAGTGGTGCACAGGGTTGCATTGTCACAGTGGGGGTGGTGGAATGCATGGGGTGTCCTGCACCATTGGGTGCTACTCATGGGCAGGGTGTATGGGGATTGTGGTGCAGGGTGTGCTCTGCATTTGGTGGGATGGTGTGGCAGAGGGTGGCTGGGCATCCATGTGTGATGGTCACAGCTTGCAAGGGGGTGTGTTGGGGCACCATGCCCCAGCGGTGGGTTTGTTTCTGGTGTCCCTGGGCCAGTGGTTCTTCTGGCTCTCCTCTGGTTGTGCAGTGCATGGGGTGTGGGGGGTGATGTCTGTTCTGCTGTGTGCTCCTCTGCCCATCCCTACCATGGGTGGAGGGCCCCTGCATCCTGTCCCTGAGCATCCCTGATTGTGCTGTTGCACTGCTGCCCTGCTCCACTGAGCATCCCTGGTTGTGCTGTTGCATTCTGACCTGCACCACGCATCCATCCTGGTTGTGCGACAGCAGTTGGTATTACGTCGATATTTAGTCTAGCCGTGAGGCGATCTTGGCTCATGAGTGTTTGAATATCACATGTGTTGTGCAAGGCGCAGTGGACTTGTGCCTGCTCCTGCTATTGTGCTAATTTCTGGTGCAGTTTGAATATCTGGGCCTATGTGTTTGCTTTACAGGCAAAGAATCAGTGAATTAAATTCAGGTATACATAGTTCAAATCCTGAAAGGGCCCTACACATTTTTTTCAACTTCTGTTTGTAAGATGAAAACTCAATTTAGTAGCAGTTCATGGTGGTGTGGAGTGGTATAATAAAGTATATGAGAAGTAAATTTAGCTAAGAACAACCATCTGTGAAGGTAAAATGTCTCCTGGGATTAGATCCCCAGCTGCCTGTTTTGAAGGCATGACATAACTTTTACATCATAGGAACTGAAATTCACCTTTCTGTAGTCTGGTGGTACACTGAATTTGTGTTTGCTTAACAGGCAAAGGGTCAGTGGTTCAAATCTGAGCAGGGATTTAAAAAATGTTTTTCCAATTTGGTTTTGTTTGAAACTTACTTGAGTGGCAATTCATGGTGGTGTGGAGCTGGAAGGATAAATTATATGAGAAGTAAAGTTAGGTAAGAACAACTATTAGTGAAGGTTATTTACCTGCTAGGATTAAATCCCCAGTACCCTGTTTTGCAGGATGTGGCATAATCTCTACTTCATAAGAACTGCAACTCATTTACTTGTAGCTCAGTGAAAGATAGAATTTGGCTGCAGATAAGGACCACTTGGCCCACCTAATCAGCCCATTTTTCCCTGCCTACATTATTACCACTGACCCTACTTGATCTACAGTTTTTTCTTTCTTCCCCTTCCTTTCCACTATGATTCCCTTGTGACTATTCCATGCATTTTTGAACTCCTCTACTAATTTTGCCAGCACCACCTCCCCTGGAATACTGTTCAAGGAATCCACCACTCTTTCTGTGATGAAGTACTTCCTCACATCTTTCCTGAATGTACCCCACACCAGCTTCATAGCATATACCCTTGTTCATGAACACTTTCATTCTGAAAACATATTTTCACTACTGTATTTCATCACATTGAATGTGTGTTTGCTTAGCAGACAAAGAATCTGTGTTTCAAACTGATGCAGGAACATAATTTTTTTTTGTAAGGAAACTCACTTGAGTGGTGATTCATGGTCGTGTGGAGTTGAAATAGTAAATAATATGGAAAGTACCTTTAGCTAAGAACAATAATTTGTGAAAGTTAATCGCCTGTTGCAATTACATCCCCAGTCACCTGTTTTGCAGGTATGACATAACCTCTACATCTTAGGAACTGCAACTCACCACAGTGCTGTGGTACACCAAATGTCTGTTTGATTAGCAGGCAAAGTATCAGTTGTTCAGAATTTACCAGGGAATGAAGCTTTTTTCTTCATTTTCTTAAGATAGAAACTCGTTTGAACAGTGATTCATGGTGATGTTGAGTCATATAGTAATTTATATGAGAAGTAAATTTAGCTAAGAGCAAAATGTTTGAACATAATTTGTCAGCAGAGATTAGATCCCAAGTCACCTGTTTTTCAGGTTGTGACAAAACCTCTACATAGAAACATAGAATCTGATGGCAGATAAGGACTGCTTGGCCCACCTACTCAGCCCATTTACCTACCTAATGGATAAGCTGCAGATCTTAGTTAACCAACAGCCTACTTCCTCCTACCCCCCACTAGAATTGTCTTATGTCTGTGCCATGCATTCCTGAATTCCCCCACTGTTTTTGACTCTATGACCTCTTCAGGAAGGCTGTTCAATGCATCTACAACCCTCTCTGTGAAGAAATACTTCCTCACATTACCTCTGAGCTACCCCGCCTCTCTCTTCAGATTGTGCCCCCTTGTTCTTGCACATCTCTTTTTCTGAAAGATGCTACCCTCTTGGACTTTGTTGATTCCCTTGAGGTATTTGAAAGTTTCTATCATGTCCCCCCATCCTTCCTTTCCTCGAGGCTATACATCTTAAGCTCCTTTAGTGTTTCTTCATATGTCTTCTGGTGCAGACCCTGCACCATTTTGGTCACCCTCCTCTGGACAGCCTGCACCATGTCTATGTCTTTGAGGAGATGGGGTCTCCAGAACTGTACACCGTACTCCAGATGTGGTCTTTCTGTACAGAGGGCCAACAACTTCTGTTTTCTACTGGTGATGCCTCTCCCTATGCATCCCAGAATCCCCCCAGCCCTCCTTACTGCCTTCTCACATTGTGTGCCCACCTTTAGGTCATCTGATATGACTACCCCTAGGTCCCTTTCCATTTTTGTTGTTGTCAGTATCTCACCACCCATTGCATACTCTTCCCCTTGGTTTTTGTTTCCCAGGTGCATTACTTTGCACTTCTTTGCATTGAATCTAAGCTGCCATGCATTTGACCATTCCTCCAATCTTGCCAAGTCCCTTTTCATCCTTTCCACCCCATCTTGCATATCAACCCTGTTGCAGATCTTTGTGTTATCTGCAAAGAGATGTCCTTTTCCTTCCCGTCCCTCTGCAATGTCACTTATAAAGACATTAAAAAGGACCAGTCCCAGTACTAAGCCCCACTACTAACCCTCCTTTCTTCACTGTGGACCCCATTTACTATTACCCTCTGTGTCCTGTTGTCCAGCCAGTGTTTTACCCAGGCTGCCCCCCCAAGGGCCCACTCCCAGGCTGGCTAATTTGTTTATTAATCTTTTGTGAGGGACTGTGTCAAATACCATGTCTACACCATAAGAAATGCAACTCACTTACCTGCAGTTCAGTGACACACTGAATGTGTGTTCACTTAACAGGCAGTGAATTGGTGGTTTAAATTTAGGTTGCTATAGTTTGAATCCTGGTAGGGACTTCAATAGTTTTTTCAACTTTTTTTATAAGATGGAAACTCAGTTGAGTAATGAATCATGGTGGTGTGGAGTGAAATTGTAAATTATATGAAAATGACATTTAGTTAAGAATAACAATTGTGAAAGTAAATTGCTAGCTGGGATTATATCCCAGTCACATGTTTTGGAGGTGTGAAATAACCATTATATCATAGGAACTGCAACTCACGTACCTGCAGTTCAGTAGTACACTGAATGTTTTTTGTTTAGTAGACAAAGGACCAGTAGTCCAAATCTGAGAAGGGAGTTAAACAATGTTTTTCAACTTTTTTTGTAAGATGGAAATTAACTTGAGTGGTGATTCATGGTGTTATGGAGTTGGAGTGGTAAATTATGTGAGAAGAAAATTTAGCAATGAACAACAGTTAGCAAATGTAAATCACCTGCAGCGATTACACCTCCAGTCCCTGTTTTGCAGGATGTGAAATTGCACTACATCATAAGAACTGTAACTCACTTATACAAGAAAACATGGTTAATCATCTTTTATATTTGCTGCCATGACTTATTAATAAATCTTTAAGGTGTTTTAATTTGGACTTCATTTACTGAAACACAATCAAACTGACTGTGCACATCACCACAGGATTTTCAGTGTATCTCTCTTTTATAAAGTGTGTCCACAGTTTGTTGTTTGTTGAACTGCAATGCCAAGAAATAGTGACAAAAAAATTTTGTACTTATTCTAGGCCTGACAGCTCTCCATGTCATTCTCTCATTTTCCTAGCTCAATCGCCTAAATTCATATTATATGTAGCCACATAATGCATCGTTTCCTTCATGCCCAGTTTATTTAGCTATGTAGCCTTTCTTCTGCTATCATTTTGCAGGAGAAAAACTTTTTTCCAAAATGCTTATCAGGCAGCCATTTCCTGCACACTTCCAAATGCCTTCCTGCTTGTGTTCTGGCCAACCTGACTAAACCTTGCTTCAGGTGTGAGTGCATGCCGAATGTCCTGACATTTTGGAGTTAAGAAACTCCATCCTCAAAGCTGAAGTGGTATTGCACCCTACTGCCTATTTGTATGTGCATAGCATTATTGCAATGGCTTGCCCTTTTGACCTTCCACAAAAATTCAACATTCATAATAACTTTTCATTTTTCACTATGTTCGCTCTTCCATATCATGTGGGCTACTGTTATGGATGATTTTTATCACATAGAGTTGTGAATAATTTGCAACCATTATTTTAAACATACTAAATAAATTTTTGTTTACTAAAGCTCTTTCTACAGAATCATTTCTTCAGAGTTAGAACTAACAATCAATCATAACCATTTTCTGAACAAGACGTACAAAATAAATTATTTACAAACAATAATATTTAAAGCTACTGTATTAGCAGAACATTTTTTGATGGCATTCTAGGTACTGGTAACTTCAAAGCTAGGTGTATAAAGCCATAATGGAGCTGTTGGTATCCTACAGATAACTGCTAAATCCATTATTATCATTCAAGCCCATGGGCCATATAGTTTGCATTTCATAAATCCAATATGCTTCCCGCTGCAGCAATAATTATTTCATGTCCCCCTCCTTATTCTGGTATTTTAACCACTTCCAAACCTAATTGTGTAAGCGATGTTGCTGATCCATGTCCAGAATCATCATAATGTTTTGACAGCGCATATTTAAAGTTCTTGGATCTTATGGCAGTCTTATGTTCTCTGATGAGAATTTTGAGGGACCTTTTCATTTGTCCTATGTAAGTCATTCTTCCTGGCCATTTTGACATATATATTACATTCTCAGTATCACATGTTACAAACCCTTTTATTTTATATTTTTTGCCCAATCTTGGATGGTTTACAGTTTTTGTGTTCCTTGTGTTGTTGCAGTCTGAACAATTTATGCATTTAAAATTCCCTTCTGGGGGATGGGGTCATCCAGTCTTGTCTATTGTTATCTTTCTTTACCATAAATGGTGTTTGGACAAGATTGTTCTTCAGACTTTTCTCATTGTTGTAACAGGAGATGATAGAAGGTTTGATACCTTTTATTGGACCAACCAGTGTCTTGTACAATGATGAAATTATTCACAAGCTTTCAGGGCCTCACAGGTCCCTTCTTCAGTTGATTCACCTGAAGAGGGACCTGTGAGGCCCCTAAAGCTTGTGTGTAATTTCATCTTTGTACAACATACTTGTTGGTCCAATAAAAGGAATCAAACCATCTATCATCTCCTGTTTTCCAAAGACCAATTGGGGGGGATCTCCTTGCTGTAACAAATTCTAGGACCATTCTGTACTATTTTTTCAAGTCAAGAACCTGCTGCTAGAATTGGACAATGTTGTTTTAAAATTTATCCCAGCCCTCTGTACACATCATTAAATGTGGTGCAGAAGCTTACTTTTTCCTCATTTTCTTCCTGAATGTTAACTTTGCTAACAACTCGTACCTGTCCCTTTGTGCCATTTTGTTTATAGCAGTTAATAACACTCCTGGGCCGGGATATTAAAAAGGGGTCAAGCCTGTCACAACAGGGTTGCACCATTCTCAACCCCCCAATGTGCCCCCGCATGATATTCAAAGTGCACTGTAGGAATGACCTGGTGGTCTAGCAGTAGCCCCCCCATATGCCTGATCATGGGCTGTTGTGCACTGTAAGAATGACCTGGTGGTCTATCCGGTAACCCTCCCCCAGTACACCCGATCACGGGCAGTTGTAATAATTAAAGAAGTACCTGGTGGTCTAGTAGTCACCCCCTACACCCAACTGTGGGCAGTTGTAATTATTAAAGAAATACCTGGTGGTCTAGCAGTACCCCTTGTAAGCCCAATCATGGGCTGTTGTATAGATCAAGACGTACCTGGTGGTCCAGTGGTAGCCCCCTCCCCACCAACCCATGGAGGGCCCCTGTCCATCCAGCATTCCCCATCATCGGGTGGGCGGCGGCACCCTTGCGCTACTGCCTAGCTGCCCACCCGAATGACAGGCGTCAGTATGATCTGTATGCCTGTTGGTCCACAGTGTGGACCAATGGGCTTGCAGACCATACTGTACTACACAGGACCAGATATGTGACTGAACGCATTCATTCACATATCTGGTCCTGTGAAGTACAGTGTGGTCTGCAAGCCCTTTGGTCCATACTGTAGACCAATAGGGATACAGATCATGCCGTACGCTGTCATTCAGCAGGCGACCAGGCAGTATGCGGGTGGGGTGCTGCCACCCACTGATGATGGGGGGCTGGGTGACTGGGGGCCCTCCGTGGGTGAGTGGGGAGGGGGGTACCACTAGACCACCAGGTATGTCATGATCTATATGACAGCCCACAATCGGGCATACGGGTGGGGTACAGCTAGACCACCAGATATGTCTGACATTGCACAACAGTCCTCGATCAGGCATACTGGGGGGGCCGCTAGACCACCAGGTATATCTTTAATAATTACAACTGCCCATGAATGGGCATGGGGGGACCATTAGACTACCAGGTACTTCTTTAATAATTACAACTGCCTGCAATTGGCATGGGGGGACCGTTAGACCACAAGGTATTACTTTATTTCATGCAAGGAAGAAGAGAGTTGGAAAGAAACTGTGAACAGGGCACAATTTGAAGATAGAGGGGGTGTGGCTCAGAGGTAATTTAAGGAAGTATTTTTTCACAGAGAGGGTTGTGGATGCATGGAACGGCCTTCTGGAGGAGGTTGTAGAGTAAAAATCAGTGGTGGAATTCAAGCATGCATGGGACAGTCATAAGGCAATTCTGGGGGGTGGGGGTAAGAAGAAGTAGGCTGCTGGTTAACTAGGATCTGCAGCTTATCCAGTAGGTAGGGAAATGGGCAGACTGGGTGGGCCAAGCGGTCCTTATCTGCTGTCAAATTCTATGTGTCTATGTTTCTAGATGCCCACAATCAGGTGCACGGGAGAGGGAAAGTTGAAATAGTTCACTAGGGTGCTGACCCCCAATGGCAGCAGCTTGGCAGGGCACCAGGTCCAATTCACCAGGACCCAGGGCATTGCATGCAAATGGGGCCATAATGAAATGCTAATGGCACCATTTGCACCTTGCATATATTATGGCCTCGTTTACATGCCCCTGGATGAATATCATGGTGATGTGCCTTGCACAATTTCACTTATGCTGGTACATCCCCGTGCTCCCTCTCTGTGTCTTGCACTGGCACAGTGCCACTGCACCATGTGTAGGATGTGCACCCTTCATGCCATTTTCAACGGTGCTGAGCCATGGCGCATCACCATTGAATATCGCCTGGTCCTGGCCCTGGCACAGCCCAGTTGCACTGCGCTCAGGTTTGCGCCACTGCCTGGCACCATCTGAATATCCAGCCCCTGGTGTATATCCCCTGTTCAGAAATCTTTAACATGTGTTCACAGTTTCTTTCCACCTCTCTTCTTCCTTGCTGCAATTTATTTTTATTCTAAGGAGTTCACCTACTGGGATATTCATTTTAGTATGTCCTGTGTGATGGCTACTATAATGTAATAATGTGTTGCAGTCTGTAAATTTTCTAAACAATATTGTTTCCAGTTTATTGTGTTTTACATAAATTGTGATGGCCAGAAAATGTATCTCTTTTCTACTGGTTTCTGCCACAAATCTCAAGTTTGAATCACAAGTATTAATGTACTGTAAAAATTTACTTAATTCTGTTTCTTCACCTTTCCTTATCAATAATATATCATCCACAAACTGTAACCATTTTTTAATGTTTTCATGCCATTTGTTGGATTGTTCATCCCAAATATACATAACTTCCCATTTCCCTACAAAAATATTCACCAGGGAAGGGGCAAACGTAGTGCCTATGGCAGTGCCGTGTATTTGTTGGTAATATTGACTTCCAAAACTGAAATAATTGTTCTTCAAAACAAAGTCTGCCAGTTGATTAATGAACTATGATGGGGGTACCATGTCATTAGGTCTAAATCTCAGTCTTTCATTTATACTTTCGATATCAGCTTCACATGGAATATTGTTGTAACGTTTTCTACATCACAAGTTATTAATATGGTGTTTTCCTTTACTTCTATATTCTGTAGGTGATTCAAAACATCTTTTGTGTCAGCCACAAATGATTTCATTTGTTTTGCTACAGGTTTTAAGAAGAAATCAATGAATTTAGAAAGTGGTTCTGTTACTGAACAAATACTGCTCACTGTCGGCCTTCCAGGTTGGGGGGAAGAGGTTTATGTACTTTGGGCAAGAGGTGGATTTCTGGTTTGGTTGAACATTCAGTAACTAGGAAACATTTTCTCTTTCTGTAATCCAGTTGTTTTCTTTTGCTTTTGTGACTACGTTTATCATTTCTCTTTTAGTACTCTCGGTTGGGTCTCTGTCAAGTTTTTTATAATATTTTTCATTTTTAACTGTCTCCATTTTCTTTACATATATCTCCTTTTCCCGTAACACTACAGTTACTCCTTTATCAGCTTTTATGATGATCGTGCCTGGGAGGTTTTTTAATTCTTTACATGCTTCCCTTTGTTTCTTTCCATGCCATATTGGCTATTTGTCTGTCTATCTGTCTTTTCATTATTTTGTATATTTGCAAACACTTCCTCTTGTTTCTTTTTTACTTCATCATTAAACTTTTTGCTGTCTCTTTTCACTTTTTTTAATGGTTGCCAGCATTAAGTCATTCAAATCTTTATTCAAAATTCTTTCCCAATCATTCATATATATATATATATATATATATATATATATTGGGTCATCTGTTCCAAAAGAGGGTGTTTTCTGTATCCTTAACCCTCTGGAAATCTGCTTTTCATGCCAATACCATCTTAAAGATAATGCGTGCATCTGCATCCATATTTCTTTTTTATGTTGTCTTGTGCCTGCACAAGAAACATGTTGCGGTAACTTCGGAATAGCAGGTTTCGGAGACACAGTCCTGTTGTGGCCTGTGGCGCCACTGCTTTTTGGTGCTGGGCTCCGTGGCACGAATTATATTGCATGCTGTCTATGACAGCAGTGCAAAAGCACATCCACTACCTTGAAAGGTTTTAGCCACTGCAATGAGGGAGCTCCACTTCATTGCAGGGTGTGCCTTTCCCAGAGTAAGTTTCAGTGTGACATGGTGGTGGCTATGCCGTCCGCCTCGCACAGTCCCCAGAAAAGCTGACTTAGGGGGGTTCCCAATCCCCCATCAGCATCATCCTCCCCAACATTCTTTATTTGCCAATGGGGTACCCAGTCCCCATAGGCTACAATCCCCCCTCCCCAATTCATCTGCCGATGGGGGAGCCCAATTCACATCTGCATCAACCCAGCAACATTCTTTATTTGCTGATGGAGTGCTCAATCCCTGTTGGCTACAGTCCCCCCCCTCCAAAAAACCCGCAGGTGTCACCCCCATCCCAAGTTCATTTTCCAATGGGGTGCCCAATCCCCATTGACTCCAGTCCCCCACAAAAAACATGAAGGTGACATACTGGGAGCCCACCTCAGAGTGTCAAATGTACCTGTAAAAATTAAAACCTTCCTGCAATGTTTTTTTTCCCCCTGTAAAGTAGAAAACAGTCCCTCGTAGTCTTCAGCCCCCTTCCCCAACCTGCACCCACTGACTGTGTGACCCACCTCCCCATAACTCCCCCTCACCCCATACTTACCTCCAGAGCCTGGTGTGACAATCTTCTGTTGACCGGGAACACGTCTGCACTCTTCAAAGCCGACAGTGAACTGAAGAAATGCTGGTAAGCTGTATAATGGCATAAATAGGGTTTGTTCAACTTTGATGCATGTCTTGGGAATTTTGGGGAATCTTGCCACAACATTTTCCACATGGGGTTACTGGGACCCATCCTCATGAATTCAGTTACTGTTATGGTGTTATTCAGTCCCAAAAGGTGATTTTGTGGTCACTGCATGGAATCACCCTTCAGGACCAATTAACGAAACAACAGTGCCACTGTTCATGAGATGGCCTCTCAAAAAGCCTATGTTGCAAATTTGGTGGAAAACAAATAAAAAAATGACTTTTAGGAGCATGCTTTGCACAGTTTCCACGCTCACTCATAACTTCGTGAATCTGTAATATTTTCACTCCATATTTTCAACATTGGCATTTTTTCACACCTTCTTATGAATAGTACAGCTGTAATTTTTCACATCCTGGCCAAAATGTGTTTTCACACATCTTGCATGCAGTGGCGCAGTCACTGTAGAAAAACAATGTTCAGAACAGAATAAGAAAATCACAGTGACACTGTTCATGAGCAGAGGTCCCAAAATGCATATGTTGAAAATTCGGTGAAGCAATTCCATAAAATGACTATGTTACAAGCGTGCTTTGCACAGTGTCCATGCACAGTCATAAGTTCGAGAATTTGTAATATTTTCACTCCAGATTTTCAACATTGTCATTTGTGCACATCTTCTTATGAACAGTTCAGCTGTCATTTGTCACGTTCAGCCCAAAATGTATTTTCGCACATCTGATAAACAATCACATGGTTGCTGTGGGAAAGCAATGTTCGGGTAGATTAAGATAATAATAGTGCCACTGTTCATGAGCAGAGATCCCAAAATGACTATGTTAAAAATCTGGTGAAATATTTCCACTAAATGACTGTGTTATGAGTGTGCGATGTGCAGTTTTCACACACGCTCTTAACTTCGAGAATGTTTAATATTTTCACTCTAGATTTCCCACATTGCCATCTCTTCACACCTCCTTATCAATGGTTCAGCTGACATTTTCATGTGGTGCAGAATGGTGCGGTTACTGTGGGAAATCAATGTTCAAGACAGATTAACAAATTAACAAAATCACAGGGGCACTTTTCTTGAACAGAGGTCCCAAATGCTTTCATGAGGTGGGGTCACAAAAAGGCCATGTTTTAAAATTTGAAGTGTAAATACCAACACACGTCCAGGTCGTTAGGGTGTCTAACTATTGAATCTCACCCTGTACAGACTAAAAGGCATCAGGGGTGTGTCTTTGGATTGTCTCCTGAACTGCTCATGCCTTTGGTCCTCCACCTCCACCCTGCAGCCACTGACAGGCATCAAGTTGTGCCTTGGCCTCTTCAGCCCCAAAGTGCAACCCATTCTCGTATGCTGCATCCATCTCAACATACTTCCTTATGAAATGGGGTGAACATAAGGCCAGATGACCCCAAGACACAATGTGACTGTTGTTAGACTCTGCAGTGTAGGGTGAGGTAAAATAGCATGAGCATTATGGCCAGCGACCCAAATGCACACCCAAATGCCAGTCACTCTCTGCAAGGTGGGATGGGGTTTATGTCAGTTCTATACTTCACTGCTGCTTCTATTATGTGTCTGTCCATCTCCTGCACTACCAATGCCAAAACCAGCAAGACAACATTCTGCATTGACAAATGCTTGTTAATAATAATTTCTATGTCTTCTACATCGTTTTTGCTACTTTCATCATTTGTTACTTCTCAAAAAAAACCTGCATATTCTGTGGAGTCAAAAGCTACTTCACCTTCCTCTTCATCTGTGAATGCAAAACTGCCTATCTCTGGTTCCTTTGCCTGTGAAGCCATTATGTTGTCGGTTTTGATCTATAATATTTAATTGTCTCAGTAGGAGCTAAAACCAATAATCCCCTTTGGATTATATTATCAATTTAGAACAACAAAATTATGTGCTTGTAGTGCTCAAACCTCCTATAAAAGAAGCTACGGGGCTAGGTGCAACATAGCAGGGTAACTGAATGGTGTATTTTAGGCGATAAGTTCTATGTGCACTCTATACAAGAAACCACGGTTGACCATCTTTTATATTTGCCACCACAGCTTGTTTATTAAAAATAGAATAAAGTATGGGGCAATGTGTGTAATGAGAAGTTTACACATCCCAAGGTGTTAGATGCTACATAAACCCTGAGAGCGAAGCTCAAGGGGTTTATAAAGCATCTAACACCAAGGGGTGGTGTAAACTTTGAGTTTACACACATTGCCAGATATTTTATTTTATATAATTGTTGGGCCATCTTTTTTTGCCTCAACAATTATATAAAATGTGTCCTGCTGACTGTGCTATGACACTAGGACAGCTGGTTCTGATCACTGTATCATTTTTTGTAATATAAAAATGAGTTATGGATTGTCTCTCATGAGAAATGCCTGAAACAGCATGTGAGTATGACACACACACACACACACACATACAGGTTTTAGATACAAGGTGTTACCTGGAAGGCCAGAAGCTAATTACAGAGTAGAACAGGCCTTAATCAAGGATCTCCTATTTATCTAAGTGAATTATAGCTGTAGTTGCTAAGATGGAAATCATAAACTTTTATGGCATTTAGGGGAAGAGTGCAGGATTATGTGACACTGGTGTGAAGTCATAAATGTTTTGATGTCTGTGAGAGAGAGGATACTGCTTATAAATGAAAGGAAATTTACAGACTTGATTGGGGAAGTCGCATGGGGAAAGGAGTTTCTGCTGATGTAACCTTAATTATCTTACCTTCTAATATGATAAAATATCCCGGGTGTATGATTTTTCATAACCAGAGGAGGAACTAGGTGACCTCACACAAAGAGGTGGGCAAAGACAGTTTTTAAACAAGTATTCAGTTTTCCTTCAGAGAATTTTATCTACACTCTGACAAAGAAACATATTTGAGTACAGTACTTTAAGCAAGTATACAGGTAGAGAGAGAAAATCTAAGTACTGTAGTAGGAATTACACTGTTAAAACCTTGTTCTTTTAAAAGATTGTATGGTTCTTGTGATACATAGTTCTGTATTTTATGGTTTATATACTTTTATCTATTTTAGTAAACCTCTATTTTTAGAGCCTATCTGGTCTGTCTTTGAATTTCTTTTTTTAACAAGTAAAATATATATGGTTAAAGCAGACACTGTGCATAAGCTTGAATGGTGATACCAAACTGGAAAAAGGTAAGAGAAATCTGAGGTCTTTATCACAGTTTTTAAGGGTTCATTTCTGTACACCTAGTTAGGTGCCCATAGGCAAAGATATCTGCCCCCCCGAAGACAGAATTATCTGAGCCTGTGCATTGGGCATGCTAGCAAGCGGTTCACAGTTTGAATCCCTCCAGAACTGAGACCAAAGGTTGATTAGAACCTACAAAACAGACAGGAGGGTTAACCTGTTTCTGTTAACTGTTCACAAGACCGCGCTCGGAGGTTGGCACTTGGGAAGTAGAGGGCTGACCTGCTGAGTGGGTTTGTGACATGTGCCACTGAGTGTGATGGAATCGAGGTAGTCTTTCCTTTTTGAAGCAGTTTCATTTGTGGTCAAAACAGTGCTTGGTAGAGCAGAAATAGCTAGGGAAATAAGAGTTTCAAACAAAGATTTAACTTTTAAAATGAATAAGTCCTTCCCGTGTGCTTGTTCAGTGTTGCTATGGTGGTTGCCAAGGAAGTTCTAGCCTCCATAGTCACTGTATCAGGTGACCTGCAGATGGTGGGGGGATGAGAAGAAGCAGAGGAGCTGGTGTAAGGGATTGTCTGCTAAATCGGGTAGGTGACTGTCAGAGAAAAAAATGCCTGTGTTATGGGACAAAACTGTAAGGAGTTTTGTGCGACCAGTGTGCGAGAGGGAGATTGCTTCTGTGGGTGTAAGACAGTGGCTCATGGTTTTGCCACAGGAAGGTGGGCTATGATTGTCATTATAAACACTCCTTTATAATGGCAATTTACACACCGTTTTTCCTGTGGAAAAAAATGAGACCCATTAATTAATAGATCTTTAAGGTGTTTTCATTTGGACTTCATTTACTGACAAGCTGTGGTGGCAAATATAAAACATGGTTAACCGTGGTTTCTTGTATAGAGTGCACATAGAACTTATCATCCTAGTATGGTAAAAATACAGCATTTAATTACCCTGCTATGTTGTACCTAGCCCGTGTAGCTTCTTATATAGGATGTTTGAGTGCTGCCAGCACATAGTTTTGTTGTAATCAGGGGCGTCACCAGGGGTCCAAGTTTGGGGGCTAATGCCCCTTAGTTAAAATCCTAACAAAGCTAGGGGGGTCCGGGGGCATGCTCCCCCGGAAAATTTTGAAATTTTACCTTCAAATGGTGGATTTTCCTGCATTTTAGTGGTGAAAAAAATGTTTAATAAGCCAGAATCCAGTCCATACAAAATAAATATTGTTCTTGTCCCCCCAAGCCAGCCAAGCAAAGCCACACCTGACCAGTGACCACACATAGTTTAATACCTGCCCTGCATCTGCCAGCTGCCATCCTGCACCACTAAAGTTCAGTTCAAGTTTATTTGTTCGACTTTTGTTAAAGCCATTACAAATTTCCAGCCCCAAAAAAATCACTAAAACCACATCACAACATCACATCATCACATTATATGTGCAATGTACAATGCATCAAACCCACAATCTTATAATATCCTAAAAACATAATATTGCATTCCCTTTCCTTTTCCTATTCTGCTTATTTACAAGGAATATAAACTCATCAACACACTTCCAAATGTTAAAATATGCAGCCATATACATGATAATATAATTTCATATTACATTTTTTTGTAATTATTATGTTACCTAACTGCTTAACACTTGCTGCACAATATTACTAATATATTTCCTGCACAATATCCACCACAATATCTACCTCAGTCTGTCCAAATGAAGGAGTCATAATGACCCCTCGGGGAAATATACCCCAAAACGCCCATATGCAGCAGGGCCAAACAGAGAACATCTGTCCCCATACTACCAATATCCCCTCTGTTACTCTTCAGAAGCTTGTCAAGCAAAAGGAAGCACTTAGTGCAGTATTTCAGTCCTCTTATTGGAGGACTCAAAATATGCTTTAAGGGTTACTCTCCCACGTCTCAAAATATCCTGGATAGTGCGTACCAATAAGACCCCCTACTAGGCTCTCATGGGCAGGCTTCCCAGGGAGACCTCATTTGGGCCCTCTGTGGTTCTATAGCACCAACCATAGAAAATCAGACAATGAGTTACCCAGGCACCACGGGCATGGGGCAACTAGTGTCCCTTCCCAGGCTGCACAATTCGCTTCAGTTGCAGTATCTTACTTGCGAATTTCTAGATTGAGCATATCACAGTTGGGAACTTTAATGACCTTCACTTCCCCCCCAACATGCCACAGGTGAAATCAAGGCACATCCCTGGGTACATCAAAATTAGCATCCAATTAGCAAACTTTACAGCAGCATACAGAAATGGCTAAATGGCTTAATGGCTACATAAAAAAAAACATTATAGATATCAACACTGTTCATACATTCAGCTTAAATCTCAGTATTCTTGTCTATTCAATAGAAGTTGCAGTAAAAGAGACTAGATAGCTAACATCAGGCTGATGAACTAACACTAGAGTTCTTAATGGGTTTTACTTTTATCCCATGGTCCCATAAGTCCGCCATCATTAAGTATTAGCTTCTCAAACGCTACACATGTAATTCTAAAAGCCACATTAATCTAAAAACTTTCTTTTCCTCCCACAAGAGTCATTTCCAAAAAATGTGCTACATGTATAGCAGGAATTGTCCAACCAAATTGTCAGCTTTATTCTTATTATTATTCCAAGGAACTCTTTACTTATCTCCAGTATTTATGAGTTCCTTCTCTTTGCCACCTTCTCACAAGCTCTCGCACTCGCTTCTCAAAAATAGCAGGCAGGATTGAAACAGTCAGTTCAAAACACCAGTCAAGCAATCCTTGCCAAACTCAGTGCACCAACCGATATTAAAGACAATTTTGGAAGCGTTTTAATTTTTTTAGAGGACTTTTCTTGTTCTAGGTGCTCGAGCTCCCAAACGTTACACCACTTAAAGCACGAAATATCAAACTTATAAAAATGGCTGCGGGGGGCAACACTATTTCGCACCAGCAGCAAGCAAAGAAAAACCCACTATTTTAGTGCAACATTTATTTGCTAAAAATTAGCTTTTTTAAAAAAAAGTCTAAGCTGAATGCTACTCGTCTCTGCGTGGAGTGGAGCACAGCAGCGGAGTGGCCATCTCTAGTGCCACTAAAACAATTCCACAGCAGCGGACGCTGAGTAGCTCTGTGACCCGAAAACGACCGGTGGGTCGATGTCTGCATGCAAGATGCAAAGTTAGTCAGGACATTTCGGTCGGTACAAGGAATCAGATTCCAACTCATTCTCTCTCTTTCTCTCTCTCTTGACTTTCTGCAAGGACAAGAAGAACATTTGATTTTTCATTAGAGACAGTATGTTTTGTTTCGATCCGATCATCTGCCTGGGATATTATGATAAGCATAGTGTCTGATTAAGAACACACAGGGCAGTGAATGAGTGAAATTTGAAATTTCACTTATTCACTGCCTTGTGTTCTTAATCAATCAGAAGAGACACTATACATATCATAATATTCCAGACAGATCAGATCGAAACGGAGTTGGAATGCCCCCCCCCAGCCAGCCAACCAAAGCCACACCTGACCACACACAGTTTTGTTTTAGTACCTGCCCTGCGGCTGCCAGCTGCCATCCAGTGCCACTAAAAAAATTCCACAGCAGTGGATGCAGAGATGAGCAGCTCTGTGACCCGAAAAGGCAAAAACGGCCGGTGGGTTGATGTCTTGATTGATGACTCCAGTCCTCACAGGCAAGATGCAAACAGGAGCAGGACATTTTGGACAGTGCAAGGAATCTGATTCCAACTCGCTCTCTCTCTCTTTCTCTCTCTGGTCTGCACCGCCTGTGAGTTTCTCAGTCAGAATCAGAAACTTTTTAGTTAGGGGGCTGGGATCGGTCAGTTTGCACTGCTGCTGCCTTGTGACTGTCGGTGGCCATTTCTTCTCTGTCTGTCTCTCTCAGTCAGTCAGACAGGAGTGGGAAGCGAGTCAGCAGATATTGTTTTCTTTGACTTCAGTAGCGAGTCCCAAGTTGCTACAAAGGAATTCAAAGTCAGACAGACAACAAAACAATCAATAAAAAAAAACGTGTATGGCTGCTATTTATTTATATTAAATTTCCTGAAAATGAATGGGGGGGCTTTAACTTAGATTGGGGGGGCTGTAGCCTCCCCAAAATCAACGTGGTGACGCCACTGGTTGTAATTCACTTAACTTTGACTCAGTGACTTAGTTTTGTTGTAATTCACTTAACTTTGACTCAGTGACTTACTAAATTTGTGTGTTTGTTTAACAGGCAAAGAGTCTGTGGTTCAAATGCAAGTAGCACAGTACAAATCTGGACAGGGTCATACATATTTTTTCAATTGTGTCTTATAAGATGGAAACTCACTTAAGTTGTGATTTATGATAGTGTGGAGTTGAAATAGTAAATTATAAGAGAAGTAACAATTTATGAAGTTAAATTGCCTGCTGGGATTAGATCCCCAGTTACATATTTTGCAGTTTGTGAAATAACTTTTACACCATAGGAACTGCAACCTGCTTATCTGCTGCTCAGTGGCACACTGAATGTGTGTTTGCTTAGCAGGCAAAATATCAGCAGATCAGATCCTGACATGAACTTAAACATTTGTTTCTATTGTTTTTTTGTAAAATGGAAACTCACTTGAGTGGCAATTTATGGTATTGTGGAGTTGGAACAGTAAATTATATGAGTAGTACATTAAACTAAGAACAACAATTTGTGAAGGTATATCACCTGCTGGGATTAGACCCCAGTCCCCTGTTTTGAGGGTGTGCAACTCACTTACCTTCAGCTCAATGGCATAAAGAATGTGTGTTTGCCTAGTAGGCAAATGATTAATGGGTCAATTCCAGACAGAGACTAAAACACTTTTTTTCAATTTTTTGTAAATAGAAACTCACTTTAGTGGCAATTCATGGTGGAATGGGGTTGAATAGCAAATTGTCCCGGATTCCCCCCTTTTCCCTCACAAAAAGACAGAGACCATTGAATGTTGTTGTGCTCAGATTGGCAATTAATTTATTATATATCATAATTCCATTTTTCATCTCATCATTTTTATTATTGTATCTTTCACCATTGTATTTAATTGCATCCATATATCAATCTCTGATCATCCCTCTTTCTTCCTCTTATCCCTCCCCCAGGTGAAACCTGGGTGCCTTCTTCTTCTCTTTTCCTGATAGGTAACGGTGAGAACTGAGTCAGCTTTTCCTCCTTCAACTTCTTCTTTTCGTTCTATTCCTTTTTCTCCCCCCCCTCCTCTTTCCCCCCTTTTCCACTCATCTCAGCCATCCACCTTTGGCAGTCCATTAACTGTCCTACTGACAATTCTGTTATCCACCTCTGACAGACCTTCCACATCCACCTTTTGCAGTCCGTTAACCGTCCTACCAGACAATTCTGTCATCCACCTCTGACAGACCTCCCATACAGTCCCTTTTGACTGTCTTCCCCTCATGCTCTATAGTTTAAGGGTGGGTGAGTGGGAGGGATCAAAACTTCAGCAAAAGTGGCTGAACCACTCCTGTGCTGCCCATTATGTACCTCCTTTAGCCCCACCCCCTTTCTGTTGCCTGCCTATTGTTCTGTCTCCCTGTCCCTCCCCTTTCCTTCCCCCTCCCCCTCTGAGCACACCATCTTCAGGTAAAGGGAAGGGGTGCACCAGGACAACTTGGTCTGCCCCTTAAAGGGCAAACTCCATTGTCCCAGATTCCCCCCTTTTCCCCTCACAAAAAGACAGAGACCATCAAATGTTGTTGTGCTCAGATTGGCAATTAATTAATTATATATCATAATTCTATTTTTCATCTCATCATTTTTTATTATTGTATCTTTCCCCATTGTATTTAATTGCATCCATATATCAACTTCTGATCATCCCTCTTTCTTCCTCTTGTCACTCTCCCAGGTGAAAACCTGGGTGCCTTCTTCTTCTCTTTTCCTGATAGGTAACGGTGAGAACTGAGACCACGTTTCCTCCTTCAGCTTATTCTTCTTTTCATCCTATTCCTTTTTATTTCCCCCCTCCTTCCTCCCCCTTTTCCCATTAGTCAGTCTCCAGCTTGCGATAGATGGCTGGCTGGCTTTCCCCTCCATTTAGGGTATTGTTCCCCTACCACTTAGGTGACCTCCTCCCTTTTCTTTTTCAATTTTTTTTTCTATTTTCTGCATGTCTCCTCCATGCTTCTATAAATCTCATCTTTTCTGTGTTAACATATCTATGGCTAAATCTGACAGATGCATGTCATCTGACCTATAAAATCCTCTACCCACTCTTCCACACCCCACAGTATTTCAGGGTAGGAAGCAGTTGGGCCCATCTCATCCCATTGATGCCACGCCTAACCAACCTACATTTTCTCACCTCCTGGTACAGCTGTTTTCCCCCAGCCTTTTTCTCAGCTCTCTTTTCTACCCAAATAAACATTGGAGTGACCGCAGATCATACTTCTGTGATCCTCCCTCTTCTATAGGATTTAAGTAAAATAAGTATCTTACATATGTTCTTAGCTCCCTTTTTTCATGTCACACTTCTATGCCCCCCCAACGTAGCTCTGTATCTGTAAAACAAAACACAGGTGATACATTAGTCTCCATACTGCAGTGCTTGAATGTATCTCTTGTAACTGGCAGACTGCCAACACCCCTTCTCCAGCATATTAGTCACCATCTCACCTGCTGCTGTCCACTGTGAAGCAGCCCCTATCCTTGGAGAGTGGGATGAGTAATTGCATGGATCCACCCCCAGGAATTGCATGCCCTTTTTTTTTTTTTTTTGAAGCATGGCCGTGACTTGATAACTTGTGACCTTCTTTCTGTCTTCATGTACAAATAATCTCCCTGTCCTATTCCCACGCTCTGTGCCATAAGCCCACAAACCCTTTACTGGGCACACTGTGTTATTTACATGAGTCTTCAGGGTTACCGTACAATCCAGCCCCCTTGATTTGTCTTTGACCTCTTAATCATGATTTGTATCTCTTCCATCCTCCAACTTAGAGCTTCCCATTCCAACCCCCCTTCTTTATCCTTACTGCCATGTCCCACAGCTTCGCTTACTCTCATGGCCCCTGCAAACATTACTAAATAGATTGTGTGGAAAAGCTGGGCCTCAGCTTTCGATCTGCAGTTTGCCAGTAAAACCCCTTTTAGTTTTACCAGCCACTGCTCCCCTATTGGTCTTCTACTGGCCCTCAGAGTCCATGATGCCCATGAGCTATGCAATAGCAGTTCTGCTCCCTCTTGCCAATGTCCCAAATGTTCATTGGTATGGGTGTCTTCTTCTCCTCTGCTGTAGATGCCAGCCTCTGGAAATGATCCAGCTGCCGATGGGAAAGGCTGTCAGCCAGGATATTGTGTACCCCCTCTATGTGTTTTTGCCCTGAATGACATGTTCAATTTAAAGGCCCTTAACACCAACTGTCTCAAGACCCCCATGACTGTTTCTGACCTGGCTCCTCTGTTGTTTAAAACATCTACCACTGCCTTGTTGTCGTACCAAAATGTCACCTTCTGATTCCACAGCTCTTCCCCCCACCCCAGGATGCAGGCCCAAATGGGCATGATCTCCAACAGTGTGATGGCTTTTACTTTCCCGTCCCTCACCCAGTCTGCAAGCCATGGTTCCATGAACCACCTGCCCTCAAATAGCCTCCCCATACCTAAGCTCCCTGCTGCATCTGTGTAGAGATCGGGGTCCGTGTTATAAACCCAGTCCTCCTGCCAAAAGGAACAGCCATTATAGGTGCCGTGGAACTCCTCCCATACCCTGAAATCTTCCTTAACTCCTTTCATCATGTCTACCCAGTGAAGTGGTCTGGTGACTCCCACTGCAGCCCTTCCTAGCCTTTTGGTGAAAAGCCTTCCCTGGCCCAATTACCCTGCACGCGAAGTTTAGGTGATCCAGGACCTGTTGCACCTGCTTTATTTGCACTCTTCTTCTACTTGTGCGTACTTGAATCAGCTCCTTCCGCTTCAATACTTTTTGTCTGGCAGCCTAAAAACCTCCTTCAGGGTGTCTATTTCAATACCCAGTAATTCTAAAACCTTACTGGGACCTTCTGTTTTTTCCAGTGCCAATGGAACCCCTAATTCTCTGCATAAATCTTGGACACTGGCCAACATTCTTTCTGTCTCACTCTTTCCTCTGCCTATTAAAAGGAAATCCTCCAGATAGTGACTGACCATCTTGTAACCATTCTTTTCTTGAAATATCCACTGTAAGCAGGTGCTGAATGCTTCAAATGTAGCACATGCTATAGAACATTCCATGGGCATTGCTTTGTCAAAGTGGTACTGTCCCCCAATTTTAAATCCCAAACAGGTCCCAGTCTTCCCTCCTAACCCGAAGCAATCTGAAGGCAGACTCTATGTTCGTTTTTGCCATCCGAGATTCAGACGTTGCTCGGATGAGCTGGACCACTCCTTCTAGTGTGGCATAAGTCACTTTACTGTGTTCCTCACTTATAAAATCATTCACTGAGTCCTCTTTCAAATATTACAGGTGGTGAATCACCCTGTATTCTCCCTGCTGTTTTTGGAAACCAGACCCAATGGAGAAATTCTCATATTATGCAATGGGGGAGTAGCGTATGGCCCTTCCACTCTCCCAGCTGCCTTTTCCTTCTCTATTTTCTGCCTTAAGATTTCTTCTCTCCCTTTTACTGAGCCGAGGTTGTTTGCTTCTATCACTTGCCTCTGGCCTTCATACTGTAATGAAGAACCTGTCCGAAAACCTGTCTTGAATGTCTCTGCCACCTTTCTATCCAGGCATCTTTCTAACCAGTCCATCCACACGTCTATCTTGATTGGTGTTCTTGCTTCTTGGAATTGATCCCCTGCCCTCTGTCTTTCCATTCTACCATACTCCCCCCACCCTGCCATTTTCTTGGCCAAGCCAGTCAGTAAGTCTGACCCCCCCACCTGTATGCCCTCTGTCTATCACCCCTCTGTTCGACACCTGCCCTCTATACCCTTGCCCTTCTTGGAAAACTTGCTGATTTTGTTCCTTGCCCCCCTGACCCATGGGTCCCCTGTGCCCATGTTGTTCTGCATCTGCTCACAGGGTGCATTCACCCACCTTTGGAGCATGCATGCCGAAAGCAGCATAGTGGCCAGCAACAAACAGCCCTATTGTAACCCCATCAACACCTCTGGAGCATCACGCCCCCACTCCCCGTCTCTCCTTCCAGTGTGGACTGATCGGTTACATAGTCAGTCCACAAATCTAATTGTTTTGTGTCCCATCTTACATCCCTGTACATCGCCATCCTTTGTCAGAAGAATTCATCATAGTATATCCACCGCACCCCTTCCTTTGCCATCACCTGCCTTATTTTCAGGGAGTATGTGATGAGTGGAATGCTCAACTCTGGCTTCTTCTCCAGTACTATCGCTGAATACGTGGCAAACCCTACAAACCATCCATCCCAAGTCTTCCCTTTAGTAAATTTGTCCTCCTGTTTCTTGACCAATAAAACTACCACTGCTGACATTTCGCTCTTTCCTATATTCTCTGTTTCCTCATATTTAGCTGCCTATTCTTGGCTAACTAAAGCAAAAATATTCGCATACTCCCCCCTCCATATCTTTTTTTTTTTTTGTGGCAAGTGGTACATGTTCCCTTATCCTCATTCCTAGCATTCCTATCTCTCTTGTTCCTTTTCCCACACTCTCTATCCCTTTCTCTCCTTCCTTCATTGTCTCTTTATCTGACCTAATCTCCACCAGTACTGACTCCCTCTGGCCCAACACCCCTGACCCGAGTACCAAAATAATTTGGCTTATATAGTCTTTGAGGCTTTCCCCTACTGAACCAGGTACATTACCTGAGGCCTTGTCAGCTCCTTGTGGCCCGCTGTCCTCTTGCATGGCTGGTTATAAAGATAATGGCTACAGAGGAACCATTGTGCTTGAAGAATCTGGTCTGGGTTCCACCGGAGGAACCCCCACCTGGTCTTGGGGAGGTAATGATGGTACAGGGTCATCTGGCTGCTGAGGTACTGGGCTAGCTGCTCTGGGAGGCACCACCAGCTGTGGCTGTCCCCTGGTTGGGCTGCATGGCCTCCCCGCTGGCTGTTTCCCTATGCCCCCTTTCCCTTTCCCTGCTTTCTGCTTCTCCCTGGATCTCCACGGTTCCTCCTCCTCCACCATCTGCCACATTCTGTTGGCTTTCTCCACCAGCTCCACAACAACCCTGTAGGTGTCTTCTTCAGATAGCTTTCTCTTTTCTGGTGTCATTTCCTTTTGTGCGCCTATGAAAGCTGTGGAGACACTGACCACAAGTGAAAAGAAAACATTTTACTTAATTGTCTGACAAGCTCGGCATAGGCCCAAATGTATCCTTCAAAAGCTAAGCAGATTTTTTTTGTTGTACTACTGATTAGAGACTTTTGCTCTCCCCTGTTTGCCAACTCCTATATTCCTCCTTTCTTTAAACCCACCCCGTTCCCCCCAAATGTACATAATAGCTCATAATATGGATTATTGTATGCAAAGCCATCCATGATTTGGCCCAAATGTACCCCTCAAAAGCTATGCATCCTCTCTGTCGTGTCTGTATAAATTCTGTAACTGACAAAACATTTACATTAATGCCTTGCAATGCTCTGCTCCTTCACCCCTTTTTTTTATATATCCTTGTGCCCTTGCATGCCACTGCCCCTTGGATGAGGCCTATCCAATGGCCTGCTTTGCCGCAATAAAACCAGCATCTGAAACCATGCCACATGGCCTGGGTCCAGCCTAAGGCCCTCTTCACCACGGTCCCCTTCACTCCTTCCATTGCCATATTGTGGCCTTTTAGGCTTATTCATTCCTTCCTTCCCTTGCATGCCTCTGGCTGCTGGCCCTGAAGGCCTGTTCATTCTCCCCCCACTCTGATATGTCTCTGGCTGCACCACATGACCTCTCGGTCTCAGCCCCCACCCCTCCCATTGAGTTCCCAGTATCTGCCACTCTTCCGGCATGTTTTCCCTCTGATGCCACTCCATGGCCCAGTGTCCTACTTCCCATCCACTGCCCTTTCAACAGAACCCCCCCAACTTCCTGGCATGTGACATCACACCATGTGGCCAGGCCCCTCTTCCCAGTCTCCAGGCCTGCTGCTCCTCCTTGCCTCATGTACCAGTGGGCCTCTCCATCCCATCATCATAGCGCTCTCTCTTTAGCACACAAAATGGAGCTAAATTGCAGAGAAAACTCCCTCACTGCACTTCACCACCCCCATCAGGCAACCCAGCTAATGCTCCATAAAAACGTTCGGCCTGCCCGGCATGTAGGGAGTGACTTGCAGGCCGAATGGATCCTACTGCGTCGCTATATAGGGTGGCGAGATTGATGCTGGCTCCATAGCACTATCCTCGGTGGGGAAAGCAAGGAGGCTACGCAGAGAAGGGGAGATGTAATCTCAAGAAGGAGATGCAAGAAAGTAATAGGGACTGGGGGGTTCATTTTAAAACATGTGGTGGAGTGGGCATGTGGAACGCTCCTGGAGAGCTGCTCATCCTTTGAAAAAAGGAAGCATTAAGGGAGAGGTTCCCCCAGACTTGCTCCTCCTCACCTCGATCTTCCCCCAGCCACTTTGGAGCCTCACAGGGAATTGGAGAGCACAAAGGTTTTATATAAGGAGCAAGTGATGCTGTGATGTACTCTCAGCCCGGGGGGGGTAATTTTCCAGTAAATTCATGGTGCAATCCATATGCAATCTCTACAACGATTTTAAAGCCAGAGCAGACAAAGCACCATAAAGCTTCACAACTTGTTCCCAACCCACTAAAATCAATTTCCATTCGAACAAACAATGTTAAAGGCCAGAGGAGGCCTAGTCAGAACAGCTTCCTAACCAATTTGCATTTTAAAAGAAAAACTAATATCAGGTTTGACTGTACTGTAGAAAATACTCAAGCATAAAACTTAGCGCTTGCCTCCCACAGCTGCAAGGCCCTTACAAACGTGCACCAGGCCTCGCTGCCAAACCAACAAAACTATGTGCATAATTGCTCTGCCCCCAAGCTCACAGTCATTAAAAACCACTTGAGGCAAGGATTCATACTACTCCTTTTGCAGCTACAAGGCCTTTAAACAATCTGTGCACCAGCCCCACCGGCCAAACAAACCAAAACTGAATGGTGCTCTCGCCCTTTCACACAGCCACTCTTCCAGCCTGATTCTAAGCCTCACTGGCCAACTTTTCCACACATTGCATCCTGGTCATTGTTACACATGAAAAACACCCATACATTACTACCTAGCATCGAACTATCTTCCAACCTCTTTCTTATTTATTTATTTTTTTTACGTTTCTACTACTTTCTGGTTCCTTTAAACAAATTCATTTAAAAACAATGTTTTTAAATAATATATATCTTTCACTTCCTCCTTGGTTACTATAGTTGTTTGCATCTTACCTGATTTTTTGCATAAACCTCTGCTCCAGTCAATGCCAAATCTGATGTGCCGAAGTTTAGATAGTATCAAAACTTCAGCAAAAGTGGCTGAACCACCCCTGTGCTGCCCATTATGTACCTCCTTTAGCCCCACCCCCTTTCTATTGCCTGCCTATTGTTCTGTCTCCTTGTCCCTTCCCTTCCCTTCCCCCTCCCTCTCTGAGTACACCATCTTCAGGTAAAGGGAAGGGGTGCACCAGGACAACTTGGTCTGCCCCTTAAAGGGCAAACTCCATTACATGAGAAGCAAATATGACTAAGGAAAAAAATTGTGAAGGCAAATTACCTGCTGGGAGTAGATCCCCACTTGCCTGGTGTGCAGGTTGTGACTTTACATCTGCACCACAAGAACTGAAATTCCCTTACATGCAGTTCAGTGGTACAGTATGTTCACTAAGCAGGCAAAGGATCAGTGGTTTGAAATCAGGTACAGTATATTGTATTTTATTTAATACCTAATCATTTTACACTTTACAGACCTTATTTGGTACCTTTAGTACAATTAATACTTTGATTATAATCTAGAAATACTGTGATCTAGTACTCAGCCAGAGAGGGTGGGTCAACCCTTTAATCACTTAAATGCATCTTGGGGATCCACAGTGCACATACATATTTTTAATATATATTAAAAAAATAAGTCTTGATAAACTGGCAATCACAAGCCATGAAATGTTGACTACTTAACAGCCAGATGGTTCATTTGGTATAATGAATAATATACTTTATAATCCACTTGGTTAAAATTATTTGGTGAGTGCATGTGGCTGCTTTATTTCTCCTTTTAACATTACCACTCATGACCGTGACTTTACTTCACAAGCATGTTACAGAAACTCCAACTCCATTTTAGAAATTGTTAGCCAACTGGCTGCCTTTTTAACAGTGTTGCACATTATTATTCACAACCATGAAATTACTTTGGGGTTCTAAAAATGCTACAGCTTAACTGTTCAATTAGTACCATATAGCAGTGGCATATTAGACAACAGCCAGCTTAAGTATTTTATCAGCAATCAGACAGCCAATTCTTAGAACACAAACAAAACCATCTTTACAACAGACTCCAGCTGACGGATAAAAAAACAAGAACTATAATGGTTCTCTTACAGTATTATTTTGTTTGAGTACTTTTCCCTTTGATACTTCTCTTCTTCTGCATCTCTATCAGTAACTCCAGCCTTGGCTAGGCAACTCTACAGTTGCTTTCTGTCTATAAGAATCTGACATGATTCTCTCTCTCTCTCTCTCTTTTTTTTTTTTTTTTTTTAGTTGTTTAACCAGGATTAGCACACTAAGCTAAAAGTCTTTTTACAAGCACAACCTGGGAGCACAGAGAAGCTAAGTGACTTGCTCAGGGTCACACAGTATGTAAGTGGAAGCTGTGGGATTCAAACCCAAGTCGGGTCTGCTGGATGTCACCAGATTTGTAGCTCAGAGCCTTGAACCACTGCACTATACTGCCTATTTCTCTCTTACATGTGTGCAGCACAAATCATTTGTATATTTTTTTTTAGCTGAGTAATCAGCATTATTAGCAACACACAGAGTCTCTCAGACTGTTGCTAAAGGGCCCACACCCTGTCATTGCAACTCAACTAAACTGCTTTACAAACTGTTGACCTTTATTGGACATCCAGTAACACAATGTTTAACAGTTATAATATCTTTAGTAGTACAGTGCATCACAATGATAACTAACATATTAATGTTTTGTTATCAGAACTTTTCGTCTTGCAGCTGGATACATCCACCACAACAAATACATTTTTCTTTTTGCTTAAACATACCTGTCTGTCATCAGTTTCTTTAGAAGCCAATGCACCATAAGAACAGTAGTAGACTCAAGAGGCAGGGTTTTGCTCTACTAATAGTATGAATGGTTAAAACCACTCAGCTTCACCTTCACCTTTCAGCTCCAAAGCACCCATAGAGCTGATTATCAGAGCTTTTGAAATGGGCTTCAGAATCCTAGCAACTTCACTGGTTTGTAAACATTATATGGCCATTCAATAATTCCCAGCAAATGCACAGTTTGTGGTTATCAAAACACAATGTACCTAGCAACAGCTTAACTAAAATGAAAAGTTCTTTCCATGTAAATAAAAAACTGTTTCAATATTTGAAGCTTCAGTAATGCATGACAGCATGTAGATTTTGTGAGCAATAAGCCAATCCAAGGTGTGCATTAAAAGGTTTTAATGCACACCTCAGGGGCATGCTAAGGTAGGAGGCCAAAGGCTGAGTTCCCCTATGCCCCACTGGAAGTAATGTAAAATGCTTTAATGCACACCCTGGAGTGGCATATCACCCTTATAAAATGGATCATTGTAAAAAAATACAAAAGAAGTGGATTACAATTATTTTTGTTGGTAAAATCTAAACTTTGTGGCTTGTGCAAGTAGGTGTTTAAGATGTGTCTAAATGTGTTAAAGAATGGAATAGTCAGTTTTTTGTAATTGTCTAGAAAATGGCACTGTTTAAATTGTACAGTAGATTATTTAAGTAGCTATGCAGTGCATGAGGATAGCTGTATTTTTTTCCTTTTGCAGGGTAGTGATTTTGAATATTTTATTTTTCACTGTGGGCTGTTGTTGCCAGGTTAGGATTCAGAATGTGTGCCATGTTTCAAGAAAGAAAAGATTACCCCTCCATGTTCCACCCTGCCTCTACCCATTACAATCATCTGGAGAATGAAAATTACATCTGGTCTGATGAAGAAATCTCCCCTCCACCCCACTCAGGCCTGACTATATTTAATAACAGCATCAAAGTTACTGAAACAGCTGGTAGGTTATCTCAACTGTTTTAAAAGGTTTTTTTGTCTTTTTTTTAGTTTCAGCCCATCTTCCCTTGTCCCAACAGCTGCAGCCTCCCAACCTACCTGCATTGTTTGGTGCTGAGAGATGTTCACGTGCTCTGCTCAAGAATGAGCAATTAAGTGAAGAACCCTGCCTTGCCCTGTGTTTGAAATGGTAACTAGGGAAATACATTTGTAAGTGTTGCTTAATTTTTATTTTCAGATACTATAGTAAAGTACAGAGGTGCTATTGGTATTCAGAGTTGTAACAGATTCCCAGGATAAACTTTATTCTGTGGTGCTGTGCTTAGCTGGGAGTGTGGGATGGGGGGGGTGAGTAAGAACATTGCCTTTTTCAGTAGAGGTCATGGAACTCTGATTACCATGTGATAATTTAAAATTTTCATTGAACCTGTAATTACAGTTTTTTTTTTATGTGGTTTGTTGCTGGCAGTGTAGTTTGTGGGATAAAAGGCTGTGTGTACTTTGCAAGAATTAAGTTTGAAAAAATTAACAGGAAAGGCTAGCATTTTCAATGCTTACAGTATAGCCTAGAGGGTAGAGTAACAAGTTGTAAATGAGCTTGGTACATCCAGCAGACTTGGCTTTGATTGTGACAACCTGCACTTGCATACTGTGTGACTCTGAACAAGTCAGTTAACTAACCCAAAGTTTTTGGGTCTTACTTGGCTAACAAAGAATAAAAAAAACAACATCATGGCTACCTGATTTTTTCCTTTTTGATGCTTAGTCTTATTGTTCAGTAAGGAGGATTTTTGGGAAGGAAAATGAGATTTGACAGCTGAACATGCATTTACAAAGATTTAACGTATGGTCAGCTAATGTGTCTCAGCCAATGGCATTACTACATTTTTCCCTGCAATTTTATAAGTCAAAATAATGTACATTTCTTCCTGGTATATTCAAAGGCAATTAGGCCTTGTTTCCAAAGTCATGTACCTACAGTAGTAACAACCTAACCACGTGAAAATCAAATCTTTACCATTAAAATAAACCTTTTGTTTTCCATTTTATAAGCCCAATAACCCACGCCACAGCATGCATTTCTTGAGAATGAAAGGACTTCCCAAGTTTGTTGAAATGCAATCTGCCACTGGCCTTGTGTCTTCCAGTTCATCTGTGGCATGCAGCAATTCTCTAGTAATGCAGGCATTTAATGGGTTAGTGCTTACTTAAGCCACACTTTTCTGTTGTGTCATTGCTTACATCTACAGATGTCTTTATTGCATGCATTATTTTATTTGAGTATTGAGTTGAAGGGATGAACAAAAGTAAATAAGTATTAACCAAGGCCCCTAGAATTCTGTGGCTGCAGAATTTTGCACGGAACTTGCAATCTACCGCAGAACTTCTGCAGTGCTGCAGAATTCACTCTTCTTGGTGATTTTTCATTAATATTTCTGTTTATCCATAGAATCTGGTTACCTTCCCCTCTCTTTATATCCAAAACCCCCTATATGCTCAGAATGTGATGTTATCATTGCTATAACATCATACATTAGTTAATGAAATGGCTGTCACTTATCTACCACAACTCCCACTGCCGAAGACTATGGCATAGCACATCAGGCATGATGATATTTGCTCAACCTGCACTACAGCCTAATACAATTTTCAGTCTTACATTATTGCACTAGGGCTAACTTAAACAAAACCTTGACAACAGCATAGACCTGTTAAGTCAATACCTCACTTTGTACAAACTTATTTGTGCCTTTAACGTATAGAGATGCCATCTGATATGAATAACAGGTAAAATTAATTTAACTGTCATTTTTAAGAAAAATAAAACAATTATGCCCAGAAAAGTGGAATATAATAATGTGTAGACCTGCTGAAAGAATAGACCTGTTAAATAATTCCACTGTATTCATTTTTGCCAGGGTTATTGATTACATATTGTCATTGGTTGATAGAATCACCTAAAGGTTATCGAGAAATGTTGTGTGCAGGGACAGCTGTTGGGCCAGAGGGTAGCATGCTGTGTTTCTGTGCTGGCAACTCATGCTCAGAGATTAGCTCTGGGAGCTGGCTGAGCAGCACAAAGAGTGGTGGAACACATCACTGCTCAGCGTCTGGGAAGGTATGGTGCAGTGTTCTGTTACACGGTGGACACATTGCAATGGGCTGGAGAGCTCTATCTCACAATTAGTTCACATGCATGTCATGGCCTGATGGTGTTACGTAGTGTGTCAGGGGAAGCAGGTTGACATGAAAAATGAGTTTTGCAGTAACTCCTCTGTTCCGTTTATTCCATTTCCAATGGGACCTGTATGAATGAGTATGCAATTTCATGGAAATTAAAAAAAAAAAAAATATATATATATATATCTATATACACACACATACAGTGTCTCTGTCTCACTACACACACGCGCGTGCACGCACACACACACACACACACATTTGTATGTATGTTACAGATTGCATATAAATATATAAGTAATACACAGTGGGAACCTCATGAGTGGTGTAGAAAGCACATACAAATATATAAGTGATAGACAGTAGAGACCTCATTAGTGGGATAGATAACTGCGAATAGAAATACCTTATTTATCACATAAGGTCCCCTCTGCATATGTCATTTATGCAATAGGTTAGGACCTTAAGGGAGAGACATTTGTTTTGCTTTTTAGGCATAAAATTATTTCTGTAAGTCCGTTCATTTTTGAACTAGTGTTACTGTGCTTTCCACCATCCTGATTGCTATAACCACTGCCATGAAAGTGAAGTCAGGATGACAAGCTGACGCTCTGATGTGGTAGTTTGTTAGTGCCGCAGAACTTCCACAGAAATTACAAACCACTGCCACAGAAGTTCTGCGGCAAATGGTAGTCTTGCCGCAGAACTTGGTCTCACTGTGCCGCAGAAAAGTTGGGGCTTTGGTATTAACAAACTTAACTTAATGACAATTTATTTTTGTGAGGGATAATAATAATAATCATGATCTTTATTTGTATTAAATGCAATTGACAGGTACCAAAGCGCTTTTATAGAATTTAAAAACCTTAAAACTATAACTATTTAAAATACCAGAATAAGACAGACATCCATAGAATTAAATATCAGAAAAGGCAAGTGAGAATAAATAAGTTTTCAGTGCTGATTTAAAGTTCTCCACAGTCAGGCACCCTTTACCCAATGAGGTACAGAATTCCACATGGTGGGAGCTGTGAATGCAAAAGCTCAAGCTCCAGAGGTCTTCAAACGAACCCTGGAAATCTCCAGCAATCCTTCATTGGCTGAGCAGAGCAGTCAGAGGGGGCAGTAGGGATGCAAAAGTTCTTGAAGGTACCTCAGACCCTGTCCATGTAGGGCTTTATAGGTCAGCAAGCCAACCTGGATGGTGATCCGCCACTGAACTGGCAGCTAGTGCAGCCCACACAGCACAAGCATGACATAGGTAGATCGAGAAAGCCCAGTTAACAACCTGGGCACCGTGTTCTGCACCAGCTGCAGGTGGCGGGTATCAACCCCCAGTAGCCCTAAGTACAGGGCATTGCATTAATCAAGGTGGGAGGTCACAAAGGCATGGACCAATGTCAGTAGATCGCTGGTTGGAACCAGGTGCTTAATCCAGGCGATATTCCTAAAATGGTAAAATGAGGTCTTGATGACAGATGACACCTGAGATTTCAGAGTCAACTCCTCTTCAAAAATAATGCCCAGACTCTGCACTCTTTCAGAGGTCACTAGCTAGCTGCCACCAAACACAAGTCCAGAGGCCTACCCAGCCATAGACCCCTCTACCCAATAACCCAGGTTAACCACCAAAACATCAGTTTTCTCAGGATTTAGCTTCAACCAGTTGGCACTCATCCAGTCCTAGATCTCAGACAGGCAGTTGTGAAACACAGAGACTGCATCATCCCAGTCAGGTACAAGGGACATGTATAGCTGAGTAACATAGAAACATAGAAACATAGAGTTTGACGGCAGATAAGGACTACTTGGCATACCCAGTCTGCACATTTCCCTACCTATTGGATAAGCTGCAGATTCTAGTTAACCAACAGCCTACTTCCTGCACCCCCCACTATAATTGCCGTATGTCTGTCCCATGCATGTCTGAATTCCCCCACTGTTTTAGACCACACAACCTCTCCAGGAAGGCGGTTCCATGCGTCCACCACTCTCTCCATGAAAAAGAATTTCCTCACATTACCCCTGAGCCGTCCCCCCTCTAACTTTAAATTGTGTCCCCTTGTTCTTACACTCTTTTTCTGAAAGATGCTACCCTCCTGGACTTTGTTGATTCCCTTGAGGTACTTAAAAGTTTCTATCATGTCTCCCCTGTCCCTTCTTTCATCAAGGGTATACATATTAAGCTCTCTCAGTCTCTCTTCATATGGTTTCTGATGTAGACCCTGAACCATTTTAGTTGCCGTCCTCTGGACTGCTTCCATCCTGTCTATGTCCTTGCGTAGATGAGGTCTCCAAAACTGCACACAGTACTCCAGATGGGGTCTCACCAACTGTCTGTACAGAGGGATAACCACTTCTCTTTTTCTATTTGTGATGTCCCTCCCTGTGCATCCCAGTATCCCCCTGGCTCTCCTTACTGACTTCTCACATTGTTTACCGACCTTTAGGTCATCTGATATGACTACACCCAGATCCCTTTCCATTATTGTTGTCATTAGTACCTCCCCTGCTATTGTGTACTCTTCTCCTGGATTTTATTTCCCAGGTGCATTACTTTGCACTTCTTTGCATTGAATCTAAATTGCCATATGTCTGACCATTCCTCCAACCTTTCCAAGTCCCTTCTCATCCTTTCTACCCCGCCTTGTGTATCAACTCTGTTACAGATCTTTGTGTCATCTGCAAAGAGGCACACCTTTCCTTCAGACCCTCTGCAATGTCACCTATAAAGACGTTAAAGAGGACTGGACCCAGTACTAAGCCCTGAGGTACTCCACTAGTAACCCCCCTTTCTTCAGAATGTGTTCCATTCACTATTACCTTCTGCATCCTGTTGTGAAGCCAGTTTGCTACCCAGGCTACCACCCTGGGACCCACTCCCAGGCTGGCTAACTTGATTATTAATCTTTTGTGCGGGACTGTGTCAAATGCCTTGCTAATGTCTAGGTAGGCCATATCCACAGCCCCTCCCTGGTCTATTACTTTGGTCACCCAGTCAAAGAAATCGATTAGATATGTCTGACATGACCTTCCTGCTGTGAATCCATGCTGCTTTGGGTCCTGTGCCCCACTGGCCTCTAGGTACTGAACACTTCTTTCTTTCAGAAGTGATTCCATCATTTTCCCAACCACTGAGGTCAAACTAACAGGTCTGTAGTTTCCTGCTACTGCCTTGCTCCCACTTTTGTGAAGGGGAATCACATCTGCCCTCCTCCAGTTCTCAGGAACCACCCCATCTTCCTATGATTTGTTAAAAAAGTGTGGTTAATGGTGTCACTAGGTCCTCCCTTAGCTCTTTTAGGATTCTAGGGTGAATCCCGTCAGGCCCCATTGCTTTGTCCACCTTGAGTTTTAGGAGTTCTTTCAGGACTCTTTCTTCTGCAAATGGACTGGCATCAACCCCCCTACCCAGAGTGCTTCTACTGTATGGTTTAGGTAACTCCACCTCTTCTTCTTCTTTTGTGAATACTGAGCAAAAGTATTCATTCAGTATCTCTGCCTTTTCACTGTCTCCCTCTGTCCACCTTCCCTCTCCTTTATTAATCTTCACTATCCCTCACTTAACCTTTCAATGCTCCCTAAAGCACCTATAAAAGGTTTTATCCCACTTCTTAACTGAGTTGGCTATCTTTTCCTTGGTTTGGGCCTTTGCTTTTCTGACTGCCTTCCCCACTTCTTTCTGCTTTAATTGATACAGTTCCCTGTCGTGCTCCGTCTGTGATTCCTTATACTTTTTGAATGCAGCCTTTTTCTCTTTAACCTTCCCTGACACCTCTTTTGAGAACCATAGTGTTTTTTTATTCCGCTTTGTTTTCTTTATTTGTTTCACACAAAGGCTTGTTGCCTCCATAATGCAAAGCTGTGAAAACTCAGTGCAAACCACCTTACAATGTCTCCCAATGGCAGTATAAACACTACAAATAACATAGGCAATAGCACAGAGCTCTGGGGAACCCCACATGGCAGGGAGAATGCATCAGAGGAATTAATTTCCTATACTACTGTCTGAAACCTACCAGTAAAGAAAGAATAGAACCATCTGAGGACTGTCCCCAACAGTCCACAGATAACCCACAGGAGCCCCAGCAATACACCATGATCCATGGTGTCAAATGTGACAGAGAGATCAAGGAGGACTAAGATGGAATGACTCCTCCAATCTCTTGCTATCCGGAGATCATTGAGCACCCTGACCAGGGCAAGTTCAGTGCTATGCTTCTTCCTAAATCCTGACTGGAGAGGATCATAGATGTCATGGATGATAAAATGGGCATCCAGCTGCAGTGCAACCACCTTCTCAATAACCTTGCCCACAAACAGCAGGTAAGAGACAGGTCTGTAGTTGGCGAGGAAGTTCGGGTCAAGAGAAGATTTCTTAAGGAGGGGCATCACCACCGACTCCTTCAGAGAGTCAGGAAACTGACCTGTCTCACACTGGACTATCTTTGCCAGGACCTGGCTGATGACGTCAATGCACCCACAAAGAGGCAAGTTGGGCCTGGATTCAAACTACAGTAGATTGGCAGCATACTCTGGATGATCCTCATGACATCCACAATCACCACCTGCTCAAAAACTGATCAACCAAACTGAGGCTCTGCAACCTCCCACTGATCACCTCCCCACCTACTGCAGTAAGCTATGCCAATCTCTGACCTAATGTTGGCAATCTTATCTGCAAAGAAGTGAGCAAACTCATCATACTTATCCTGTGACGAGGATCTTCTGGCTTGCAGTCAGGCTGGATTGCATAGTCTGTCCACAGTTCGAAATAGCTGAGCTGGTCAGTTCCGTGCAGCAGTAATCTCCCCAGACAGGAACTCTGCCTTCTTATGGGAGATCACTGATTGATAGCCTGTATAATTGGCCATCAATCTAAGTCTTTCAGCATCAAGGCCAGATTTCTTTCAGTGATGCTCCTTCCTTCACCCTTCTACTCATCTCCCTCAAGGTCCCATCAAACCAAGGGGACTGAGAGCGAAGGGTGAGGGGCCAAACACAGACAGGAGCAATAGAATCCAGAGCCATCACTACTGCCTTGTTATAGGCATCTAGCAGGTTGTCTGGACCTTTGCTTGCAGTCGGAAGTCCTGATAGATCCAGTACCGCCATTAGGCCATCTGAGGTCACACCCCCTCAATGGGCGGTACCGGGCCATCTCCAAAGGGGCAGTGCTATAAGGGGAAGCCTGGAAATTGAACCTGAAAGTGTAATGGTCAGATAAACCGACTGAATCTACCACCAAGTCGGGTGTTTCCATTCCCAGCAGAAAGACCAGATCCATTGAATGACCAGAATTATGGGTTGCAGAGGTAACTACCTGTGTGAAGCCCAACAAAATCATGAGTTCGAGGAAGTCCTGACCAAAATGTGAGAGTTTGTCATCGATCCAGGTGTTGAAGTCATCCAGTACTATCACACCATGTCACAATGAAGTCCACTACTTCTTGCAAAAAAATGTTTCCCATCCCCATGTGGATGGTAGACAAGAAGAATTTTGCACCCCACACCTGCGTCCAAGATACATTCAAAGGATCTGGTCTCTCCCACTGGCACATCTACCAGGACCAATTCTGTTCTAAAACAGATGACTACATCCCCACCCCTATGATCCAACCTCAGGTGCTGTATCACTAAGAACCTGGCTGGAATAGCTAACTCTAAAATTGGGCCAGCATTTTCATCCAGCCAGGTCTTGGGGATCATTATTACAATGAAACTAAAAAATAAATAACCCTTATTGACCAATCACATGGCCAAGTATCAATTTCATATTGACGCGCTCTCATTTTGGACCTTCTTTTAACAGTCAAATGAACTGTTTACTGTACAATATCAAGACATTTTGTAAGCACTATAACCTACTCCAGGAGGTCAGTAATGAAAAATCATTTCACTTTCCAGGAGTGCAATTACACTTCACATACATGCATTGTACCTCATTATCTTCTGGGAACACATTGATTTGGCATTACTGAAAAACCTGTCATGGATTATGCTTACTTACAGTGGTGTGCAGCATCAGATTCCCTCATGTCAATCAGTGTCTTAAGTGAAGAACAGTTAGGAATAGTTAAGGCCATCACTTTGCACTTGCCTGTCTTCTTGAAATTTGCCAGCTTAGCAATAGAGCACAATGCCTGAAAGGTCTGCACAGGAACACATATGCACGTCATTGTTTCTGTGCCAGCATGGCACCATAGCTATATCATAATGGATATGGACTATCATTCACCCTATATCCATAACTCCTCCTGCTGACATTTCTCCACTGACAAGCTGCCAAAGTGGATCCCAATCCTGATGGCCCTAGTCCCCATCTTAATCTTGTCTGGGCAACTCTGGTCATAGTCTGTGTTCAAGTCACATGATGGACTCTTGTTGTCTCAGTGATGGTTTTCCCCTGCTACAGCATGATGATGACAAGTTGCCTGATGTTGGCCTGCAATGACATATGGAGGGTGCATCAAAAAGGATGCAAAACAACAATCTAGATAACAGTGAACAGAGGTAAAGAACAGTAACTCACTGTAACAATAGATCTTCCAGGAAACCTCATTCTCATCCATTGGGTCATACCTTTGGGCAACACCTTTGATCAATAAGCCTTCTGTGTCAAGACCATGTGGAAACTTTTACTAGCTGTTGGCCACTCACAATGACATACAACATTGGCACCTATATGATCAGGGTGGCCCTATTGTTCCTCAATTCCCAGTAAGAGATAAGCTTGGAGGATCATTTACCATGGGGAAACAGGAGACCAAACCAGTATTAGACATACAAACAGAACCATAGGACTGGAAACAAAGTATACATAAGGCACATATGAACACCTCCAAAAAAGGCAGCAGTCAAACCTGCCTGCTTATACCTTAGTAAGGGGAAAGGAGGGTGGGTGAGCTGTGGCCCAGTGAAGGAGATTCTCTTGAAGATCTAGTGTTACAGTGAGTAACTGTTCTGTTTTCATCAACGATATCTGCTCCATTGGGCCACACTTTTGGAATCATTCCCAAGCAGTACAAAGTACCCAGAGAGGATGACAAAGTCTGATATGGTATCAAGACATAAGGCCTTGCAGTACTGCAAGACCAAAGCCAGCACGTCTGTGAGATATGATGTCTAGACTGTAATGCTTAGTGAAAGTATTCATAGTGCTCCATCTGGCAGCAGCACATGTGTCAGCTGCAGAAGCTCTCCAATGCAAGTAAAAGAAGTGGCCATACCACATGTAGAGTGGCCACAGATGGTACCAAAAAGTTCCTTACTCTACTTCCTATAACAAAAAATATACCGTTAGCAAACCATTTGGACAAACACTGCTTAGTCACAGTAGTACTCTCTCCCATGGGTGAATGAAACAAAAACTGAAATTACTTTCTTCACTTCTTAGTGGATTAAGGTAGAAATGTTGCATAAAACTATGCTTCACCCTTGTTAGCATGCTCTGGATGATACATAGGGAGGCGTATGGTCTCATTCAATATAAAATCAGAGATCACCTTTGGTAGAAAACTCTGGCTGGTCATCAAAGACACCCTGTCATTGTGGAAAATCAAATATGGAGGCTCATGCATCAGAGCCTGATGCTTGGAAATTCTATGAGCAGAAATCATGGCAACCAAAACCAGTGCTTTCCATGAAAGGAAACACAACTCACAGTTTTCTGCAGGCTCAAATGTAGCAAAGGTAAACTTTTCAAAAATGAAATTCTGGTTCCAAGGTGAAACTGGTTAATGAATTGGGGATGCATGTGCAGAATATCCTTTAGAAACCGACAGGACTTCTCTGGTTGTGCCAACATGTACCCATCTATAGGGGCATGAAAAGCCAAAATAGTGGCAAAATGCACATTAATGGATGAGTACTGAAAAACGAAATCAGACAGAGACAGGAGGTAGTCCAGCACAGTACTGAAAGATACATAAATGGGTCCCATGAATACAGAGCACACAATATGGAAATGTTCTTCCACATCAAAGAGTGGGTGCATCTGGTAGAATGCTTTCTAGCAGAAAGCAAAAAATAAGCCTGAAATGGGCAATGGCTATGTCCTTAGGAGCCAGGTATACAGATGCAGAACACACAGGTCAGGGTGGACCATGGACCCCTGAGCCTGTGACAGTAGACCCTGAACAAGGGGGAGCTGAACAGGAGGTTCCACTGCCAGATGCTGCAGAAGTGGAAACCAAATCTGGTGAGGCTAAAAGTCAGCCACCAATATTAAGGTGCCATGATCCACCTGTAGCTGGAGCAGAACCTTCTGAATGAGATGGATTGGAGGAAAGGCATAATGGAATCTCACTTTCCAGGAGAGAGAGACAATGGATCAGCAGAAATTACAGTATATCATGGTTAGAGCACTATTTGCAGAATTGGAATCAATGTACTTTAATAGATGTTTTTTCCCTGTAAAGACTCTTTTAAGTTGTGGAGCGTTCCAGGGGTCCATTAATGTTTTTCTCTAGTCCTAGGAAATCTCTGATCACATAATTTTTCCTTTGGGATAATACCAGGAATATCATTGAGCATGCTTCAGTATTTCAATATTTTGGTTCAACCCTTGATCGTCATCTTACATATGAAAGGTACATTTCTGAACTAATTGGAAGACTTCTTACGAGCTTGGGTTTATTGTATTGTATTAATAAAAATCTTACATTAGAAACTAGGTGAATTCTTATGCACAGTTTGTTATTATCAAATATAGATTATGGTTCCATAATATACTCATACTCTACTGAAAGAATGCTTTCCACACTCCAGTCTGCATTTAATAATGTTATTCATTTTGCTACTGGATTATCTAGACAGACACATAATTGCCATCTTTATAATATCTTTGATTGTTTACCTTTGGTTGAATCTTTCCAAGTCAGATCACTTCTTTTTTTGCATAAAATTCAGTTGGGTTTATTACCCGATAGTATTGTTAGATTATTCCCCAAAATAATAAAATTGTTCAGACAAGAATACAGAATAGAAATTTTTTCCAAGTCCCCTTTTTATGTTGGCGCATGCACAGCCAGCATCTTGCGGCAGTAGGGATTTGGGGGCGCGGTTGCTGTTGGGTGAATGCAGGGCACACACCAGTAGGTGTGTCCCTCATTCCCCAATCAGCCTGCATGTCAATGCCACACCATGCATACTAAGCTGGCGAGCACATCTAAGGAAAGGTCCACTGCAATCCGAGCAAAGCTCGTCACACGTAGTGGACCCTTCCTATGTGCTCGCCGTCTAATGCTATGGTAGCACAGTAACTGCTACACTGCCGACAGCATGGACTTGAGTGCCCAATCCCCCAGTCAGCTCGCCCTGCCCCATGAAGTATGTGCCAATGGGGGAGCCCATTCTCCACTGGCAGAATGTGCCCCCCACCTCGTTGTTTGCTGCCCAATCCCCGTTGATATCTGCCCCCCTTCCCGTTGTACTGTGCCAATGGGGGAGCCCACTCTCCGTCGGCATCATGTCCTCCCCTTCTTCTGTGCTGACAGGGGTGCCCAATCCCCGATCAGCTACTGTACCCCCCAAACAAAAGAAACAACCTGTCAAAAAGAAAACCATATTTGTTTTTTTCCCCTTCAGTACCTGTAAACTGAAAACAGTCCCTCGTAGTCTCCCTACCCACCACCCGCACCCACCCACTGCACACCCTACCTCCCCACACCCCCAACCCCATACTTACCTCCAGAGTTTGGCGTGATGATCTTTGCTGGACTGGAAACATGACTGCAATCTTCAAAGCTGACCACGAACTGAAGAAATGCCAGTAAGCTGTATGATGGACTAAATAGGGTTTTTTCAACTTTGCTCCATATCTTGGGCATTTTTTGGAATGTTTGCACCAAATTTTCAGCATGGGGTTTTTGGGAACCCCCTCATGAATTCTGTCACAGCTTTGATGTTAATTGGTCCCAAAAGGTGATTTTGCAGTCACTGCTGAAATCACCTTTTGGGACCAATTAATGCAAGGACGGTGGCAGTGTTCATGAGGTGGGATCTCAAAAAGCCTATGTTGCAAATTTGGTGGAAAAAATCCAAAAAATGGTTGTTTTACGAGCATGCGTTGCACAGTTGCTGTGCAAGCTTGTAACTTCACGAATTCAGAATATTTTCATGCCAGATTTTCAACATTGTCATTTTTCTACACCTCCTTGTGAACAGTACAGCTGTCATTTTTCACATCCTGGCCAAAATGTGTTTCTGCACTTCCGGCGCACAATACCATGGTCACTGTGGGAAATCGGTGTTTGGGCCAGATTGCAAAAATGATAGTGACACTGTCCATGAGCAGAGGTCTTACAATACCTATGTTGAAAACTGGGTGACGCTACTCCATAAAATGATTGTGTTATGAGCGTACATTGCGCAGTTTGCACGCACACCTGTAACGTTGTGCATTTGTAATATTTTCACTTTGGATTTTCACCATTGGCATTTTTACACACCTCTTGATGAACAGTAAAGCTGTCATTTTACATATCCTGCCCAAAATGTGTTTTCGCACGTCCGGTGAAGAATAGCGCGGTCGCTGTGTGAAATCACTTTTTGAGACAGCTTGAGGACACAACAGTAACACTGTACATGAGTAGAGGTGCTAAAATGCCTATGTTGAAAATTTGGTGCAAAACTCCATAAAATGCCTGTGTTACAAGTGTGCATTGCGCATCTCCAATGTACCCTTGTAACTTCGTATATTTGCAATACTTACATGGCACATTTTTACCACTGCCATGTTTTTACACCTCCTTATGAACAGTACAGCTGTCATTTTTCACATCCTGCCAAACATGTGTTTCCACAATGCACTACCAAAGGCAATGCCAGTGCGACAGCATTCGGCATTGACAAATGCCTTGTTCATACTTCTTTTGCTCAGAATTCATAAATTTTATGGTTACTAAACTACATAATAAGAGATCAAGCTCCATTGTCTGTTGCCTTAAGATGCCAGTTTTCAAGAGATCTCTTGAAAATTACTTGTAAACAAATATTATTTTTAAGTGTTTTAATTGATTTTATATTTTTGTATATTTTCTGTTATTTTTATTTGTTTATTAATTGTCTTGTACTGTAAGAACTGTAAGTGTGATTTATATATTTACAACTGGACGTCTGTGAAAATGGGCAATATTGCCCACAGATCTTTCTGTATAAAATCAAAATCAAAGGAAATGAGATAAAATCTTGCCAACAACTCTTGTCCCTGAAGCAAGCAAGCAAGCAGAAATGCAGTAGTTTTGCATTGTGTGGGGATACAAAAAGGTCCTAGTCTGGATGACCTCATCTGGCAAAGAGGTTGTTTTCCACAGAGGATAGCCATTCCCATTCATGCAGCAGGAATTGAAACCTGCTTAGCCTGTCTGCCAAGGTATTTTAGACACCAGGGAGAAACACAGGAACAGCTTAAGGCCATGAAACATAGCCCAGTAACACATCCTCATTGCTTTCCTGCACAGGAGATAAGAATGAGTGCCCCTTTCCATGTTTATGTAGAGCATGACGTTGACATTGTCTAGCTGAATTAGCAATTAACCTAGGCTGAGATGGTCTTGGAAAGCCTGAAGACCAAGCAGAACAGCCCACATCTCAAGAATATTGATATGGAGATTAGACTCCAGATCGGTGCCGGACCCAGCCCCCAAGGCATCCATTGTGATGATATGCACGGGAGTCTTGGAAAAGAATGGAATGACTTATAACAGATTCTGGCAGTCCATCCATCATTCTAGAGCACAGCAGAGGTGGAACATGATGAGGACTATTCATTCCAATATGTCAATCAGCTGATCATTTTGTACTCAAAGATTCTAATGCAGTATGTGCATATGGATGTGGGCAAAGGGAACCATAATGATTGCCACAGCCATCAGTCCCAGCAAACATATCGTCATCCAAGCTGACACATAAATGCATCTGTGCATTAACTGGGCCTGAAAAATAGGGGCTCTGTCCTGTCTGTAAGCAGGAAGGCGCTGCCCACCACTGCGTCTAGCACCACATTAATATATTGGAGCTGCTTAAAAGAAATGAGTACAGATTTCTGCCTGTTCACCATGACACACATTTCCTAAAAAAATTGTTTTGTTCTGAACAATGTGCACAGAATCAGTTCCTTGAACATGGCCTTCAGGAGCCAGTTGTCCATATACGGGATGACCTAAAGCCCTTCTCTCTGAAGGACTGCTGCTACAGCCACTTAGCATATGGTAAATATCCATGATCCAGATGATAAGCCAAAGGGCAAGATTTAGAACTGATAGTGATTACCACCCAGCATAAATTAAAGGTACTGTCATTTGCATTTGTGAATCTTGATGTGAATGTTTGCCTTCTTCGTACCCCACACACAGAGTAAATCCCTCTTCCGAAGCAGAGATAAGAGTCTGAAGAGACACCATTAGAAACTTTTTGTATGTGAGAAAAAGATTTAGGTCTTTCAGGTCTGGGACTGGGTGAAATGTATCTTCTGCCAGTAAAATTCTTGCACAATTTCCCAAAATCTGGAGAAAATTGTGATTTCAGTTATTTCAAACTACTTTCAAAAGTAATTGTCCTTATTCCACTAACTTTGGCTCAATGACTTTATCAAGTTCTATACAGAAATGTGCCGCATTTTGGATCTCTATCATTATGGGTGACTGAGTTATAAGTCTCTAAATGTTCAGGAATTTTAAAATTACATTTCACAATTACATAAATTGCAGAATTTGAAGCCCCTTTAACTTTAAAACTAGAGAACAGAATATCACCAATTTTGTTAGGCTTATTAACCCTAAGTATTAGGCTTTGAGGCCACCCTCATGGATCAGCAGCAGTCCATCACACTGACATGCTGATGAACCTGGTTCAAAAGCGAGTCTGGAAGTCACATCAGGAGACAGATCATGGTGGAGACAGCTGCCTCTCAGCAGTGCATCTCAGTTGGGAAGTGTTTGCAGGGAGTTTCAACAACACAGAGACTCCTGTGACTGTGGCAAAATGTTGGCCTTGTTGGATTTACATAGCTATAAACACTTTGGATAACCAATAAACATTGTTAAAAAATTTTTAAGGTGTTTAAGCCTTCCTCAACCCCACAAAGCATAGTTCTGCTAGCGCCATCAGAGGCAAGACTCTTCCAATTTAACTCTATTTACTTTTTTATTCATTTATTTAAATCTGGTATTACAAATACCTTTGCACTTGAGGCAGGTCATTTACAAAGGTTCCACATCAAAGGAAAGGGTTACAATAAGGTTGGGAGGTCTAGACAACATTCATGGTATCAACGGAGATACAGACAACATTCATGGTATCTTCTGAGCACAGCAAGTAAACTAGTAAATAAGTGGGAACAGTGCTACACACACAAGATTACAAGCAAGCAAAGAAAACCATAAGATACATTTGAAGCAACATTGCTAATCAGAGGTGGGGAGAAGGTGAAGAGTAAGGAAGGGGTAGGGGAGATGAGAGGGCAGAGTCTAGACAGAGAAGGAAAAGAAAATATGGCAGCCAAAGGCCTTGTTGTAGGGTGAGAGGGAGTGGAGGGGAGGCTAAGGTAGGAGAAGGGGTAAAAGAGGGGAAAATGAGGGCGTGTGAAGGGAAAGAAGATAAGGGAGAGTGGGGACCAGTGGGCCTGGAAAGGTCCAGGAAGAGGGGGGTTAGTGGGATAAGACCAATGAGGGGGTGAGGTAAGAGAAAGGGGGAAAGGGGAAATTGTTCTGTCAGGAGAGGTGGAATGAAACAGGAAGCCAAGTAAGAGCCTCAGAGAGTGAAAAAAGTGGTACAAGTGTGTCTGCAGAGGTGGGAAACTTATTTCTATGTGACCTAAAGGTAAGTCAGGACAGCATCTGAGTACTTCTGCCCACAAGTGATTTGTCTGAACAAAGCCTAAAAAGAGGCATCCTATGAAAGAGGCATGAGGGAGTACACCACAGAGCAAGAAAAGGGGAAGAACTTGAAGAGAAACCATGTCATAGGGTTCATGTTTCCTTTATCTTCAAAATTGTCCTCAAAACTAAAGAGGTCATGATTATACTCTTCCCCGTTGTCATCTGGAATGACAACAGGAGTAAAAGACTGAGCCAATGGCTGTGATGGAGGAATGATAGTAGTGCTTTTGGTTTCTGTTAATGACAACTGAGCTGAAAGAGGAGACCTTGTCAATGAGAAAGTTGTTATCATAGTCAAGAGCGGTGGTAGTAGTTGGCAAAGCAGCTTGGAAAATGACACCAGCATAGCCTAGGAGTTGATGGCACCCTGTAAATTGGTCAGCACTGCTGATATCGAAGGGGTAGACTCTATTGATGTAGGCATATACCATCCACAGTAGGTATGGCAGCACCAGAGCCAGACTCCAACATTCGGCCTTGGTGTCTCAACAATGGTTAAGGAGGCTTTAGTCATCACTGCCATAGCAGATGATGATGAGGACTTGCTATCCTTTAATGGAGATCTTGACCTCACTGGTGAAGCATGAACCTTATTTTTAAGAACATAAAAACATAAGGTTACGGGCAATAGGTCACAGTCTGCCTATTTTAGTTGCCTGATAATTTGCACTAAGGGTCACCATGATTATACTCTTTCTATATATAGGTCAAGTTTATTTTCAAATATTTGCAAGATCCTGCCATACACAACATCCTCAGCTAGGCTATTCCACCAAAATACTAACTTTAAGAGAACAATCCCTGTTCATGAGCAGAGGTCCTAAAATGCCTATGTTGAAAATTTAGTGACGAAAGTCCATAAATTGACTGTGTTACTAGCATGCATTGTGCAGTTTCCACTTTTGCTTGGAAGTGGGAGCATTTTTAATATTCCCACTACAGATTTTCAATATTGCCATTTCTTCACACCTGCCTATGGATGGTACAGCTGTCATTCTTCACATCATGCCCGATCTGTGTTTTCATACATGTGGCACAGAATGGCATGGTTGATGTTGGAAATCAAAGTTTGGGACACATGACAATATGACAGTGCCACTCTTCATGAGAAGAGATCCCTAATGCTTTCATGAGGTGGGGTCAGAAAAAGGCCATGTTGAAAATTTGTAGTGCAAATACCAACAAACACCAGGGGCATTAGGGTTTCTAACCATAACATCCCACCCTGTGCAGACTGACAGGCATAGGGTGTGCCTTTGGATTGCTGACTGTACTGCTCATGCCATCCCCCCCAGCCACTGGCAAGCATCGAGGTGTACCTTGGACTCTTCAGCCTCACACTTCTCTCCATTCTCCTATGGTGCACCCATTTCAGCATATGCCCTAATGTAATGGGATGACTGTAAAGCCAAACACTCCAAAGCACACCTCAGCACATGTCGGTGTCTGCAGAATAGGGTAAGGTGACATGGCATGACCGTCATGGGAGACAACGCAAACACTTACCCAAAGACTGTCAGTCTCTACAGGATCGAGGTGGGGTTGGTGTGAAGTTCAATACTTCACTGCCATTCCTATTCTGCATCTGTCTAACTCCTGCATTTCCAAAGCTAATACCAGCAAACAAACATTCTGCATCAACAAATGCTTGTTTCTTCGTGTGTGGGTACCAAAATTGACCTCTGTATTCCAAATGTGGTCAAAGAAATGATCAGTAAAGTGACAGCATCATGTCTTTCCTTCTACAGCACATCTTACTTTCTTTGTGATGCATCCTGATACTTGTACACATTTTTGATTACTGCTACACACTGTTTATCCCATGTGAAGCTCTCTGATACTATTATTAGTAGGGAGGTAGGAATTTGTAGGGAATAGAAGGCCCATGAGCAAGGGTGAGAAAAGTGCCAGAGGAGGAGGAGGAGGAGGGGATGGTGATGGATGAAAAAACACTCCCCAAGCAAGGAAGGTGTATTAGAGGAGGACTTATGTAGAGGTTGTGGGAGGAGCTATTCCCCACATTGAACCTCGTGCAAGCCCATCCATTCAATGTTTGTGGAATAGCAATAAAGAGAGATGGGTTATATAGTGTTTGTGTAACTTGTAGTACTTTTTGTGGCTTTACTCTATTCCCACCCTTGAGTAGCAGGTAGGTATGTAGTAATTTGTAGGGAATAGAAAGCCCAAAAAGAAACCTCCTCCAACTCATGGAGAGTATGACCCCTGGCACTCAGGAAAGGAACCCCCCCCAGGTGGAGGAAACCTCTGAGGATCCATGGCCAGAGATCTACCCATCCTTCTGGGTATACTAAATGGAGAAGGATCTAGGTTCTAGTAATCATAGCTAATTCGAGGTTGGTGAGTAGCTTGGAGAGATGACAATCCATCTTTGATCCATGAATGATGCTGGTCACATGATGATCCTGAGGTTGAAGAGGAGATCTGTTCTGAATGAGCACTAGAATCCTAAGTATAAAATAAATCCGAGTGAAGGAGGACAAAGGAAGTCCAAGTATCCAAGATGATGAATGATGCTTGTCCAACGAAATTGTAATGGGCAGAGGGATCATGACTGGATCAATAAGGTACTAAACTGGGAATGGTGGAACCGCAATGGTAGAAGAAGTCATTGGTGAATGATCCAACTGGTGAAAGGCTCGAATGTAAGGGTATGGTCTGGAGGCTAGGAATTCTGTATTGAACAAGGAGACACTAAAAAAAATCCACAGAGTAGAATTTGTAGAACAGTCTTTGAGTGCCATCGAGATGATAGTTCATTCTTGAGCCAAAGATGATACAGCTTGAATGATGATCCTAAATATGAAGGGTACATCTTTCCATAGGGAAGGTAAAATCCTATATGTAAAGCAGATCCAGTTAAGGAAGGGCTGTTATAGACCATATTTCCAAAGTAACAAAGGATGGATGTCCAAGGGATTTTATGGAGGTTATGAGGTGGGAGAGCAAGGCGAGATTGATACAAGACCAGACAGTACACCATGGTAGTTGTGATGATTAGTAAAGTTATGAGTGACTGCTCCAATTCATATAAGGTTTGATATTCGTGGAGGTCCAGAGGTAAAGAATTGATTAGTGAGTAAAAGTCACTAGGTAAGCATCCCAAAATAAAATGAGTAGAGAAGTCTGAGTGCCTCATGAGAGTAATGTCATAAGTGATTAGTAAAGTGCAAGAGAATGATTTGTGGAGCCATCCAAATGATAGCCTAATTTATATGAGGAATGATTGAAAATGCGGTATAAGGAATAGATGGCTTCTTTGGTCATGATGTTCATGACTTTATGCTTAATCCTCTGTTGGTACACTGCCTGAAGTACATGTGGGTATTCATGTGGTGTGATCATTTAGGAGATGCCTGTAGTGGCATAGGTGGTTAAGTTTACAGGTAATTCTGGTGCTGAAGTACATGAGAAAAGCTTGTGGTAGATGAGAGGAAGAGTCTGTAGGCTGGATTGGTAGTGAGATCAATAAATGCAGGATGCCATAGGATTTAATGCTACAGCTGATTAATATCTATTGGGATACAAGGCTGAGTTGATGAATATGTCTTGGTTGTTACAGATTGCCAGTTAGAATTCAGGATAGCGAGTTCTCGGTGATGGTCTTTACTGTAGAGATTAACAAAGGTACTTCGAGAAGAGGCTGGCCTGGTGGTGCTGAGGGTTGAGGCACTGGATGCCACAACTCACGGCATGCCAGCTACCTGGGTTCAGGAATGGACTTGGGTCATTGGGGGCTGGCAGGGGGAAGGAAGGATCGAGTGTCCCATGACTGCTGTCCTTCCTTCGGGGTGGGTGAGGGACATGCGCCACTCTGTAGCGACACATAGGGAGGCTGGGTGCTCCACAGATGCAGCCATACACAGGGGGAGGAGCATGGCAGGTGTCTTCATGTCTGTGCATGAATGCCATTGCATGTCCAGCTCCTCAAGGGGTAGAAATGAAGTAAAAATTGGTGGGGAAACCTCAGTGGCTGATGGACAGCCCTGTGCCCCTAGAGTTGCATGGCATCTTTGCAAGTTAAGAGCCGTGGGTCCCTATTGGGAGGGGATGCTGCCATTGGCTGGACAGTGCGATGGGGCATATCAATCCGCATGCCTGACTGACCCCAGGGGTGCAGGTGCCAGTGGCCAGGGGTCGAAAGGGACCCGCTCTGACACAGGTGAGTAAAATAATGACATGTTAAAAAAAAGGTACTTCAAGAAGAAGAGGCTGAATGGTCCACTGGAGAATGGGTGACCCAACTGAAGGTACTAGGTGAAAAGGGGCAGATAATAGTTTAAGAAATGACAATGTCTAGGAGTGAAATCGAAGGTATGGGGACATGGAGTCAGGAATCAGCTATACGATGGAGATCCCTTGATGGATATTCTGGAAAATAGCTATGCAATTCCTAAAACTAGCAATGACTATTGGGAAGTAGAAATCGAGTAACTTGGTCATCAGAGTTATTGTTGAAATAAGAAGCAGCATAAGTCCATAGTTGAATGGGTTATCTTGCAATTCCCGGTAATTGTAGAAGCAATGCTGATTACAAAGTATGAGTACTGCAGAAAGATGTAAATCCTTTCCATGTATGAGGATAGCCAATGAGACAAGGCATCTGGAGAGTCATGGTGCTTGGATGGACAGGGATCAGAGGGTATACAATAGAGATGGAAGAGATCTTCCTGTTGTCCAGGTGAATGGGATTCCATGAATGGTTGTGAAGAACTGAATGGGCAGTATAAGACTTCTATGATAACGTAAAAGTTTATGAGGCGTGTGAGCCAAGGAATGTTTGCTGGCAGTAGTATTACTCCAGAATAGTGAATTAATGAGCCAATGAATAGGTGAAGGGTACTGTTAGAATGGCTGGAGTAGAAGTGGGGATGGATCATATGCAAGAGCAGATGACCAGGTTGAAATACTAGTCGGAGTTAGGATACAAGGCCCAAAAGAGCCACAGCAAATGGAAGGAAGCCCTGAGCCAGCAATGTGAAGATGAGAAAGCAGCCAGTCAAAATGAGAAGGAAGGATGTAGTGGATCCTGATTAACTGAAGGAATAAGAAGAGGAAGCTATGTGCCAGGCGAAGCCGGATGACATCCAGAGCAGGAAGGAGCAGGAAGGAGAAGGATGACGTCAGGTCCATGGTGAACAGCAGTGAATTATGGGAAAGCTGAACCAAGGCATTGGATGATGATGCACAGAAAGCCAAGGAGCCAAGCCAGGCACTATGAGCAACAGGAGTCTCACATCCAATGAAGGCTGGAAGCAAGCAGAGAAAATGAAGGAAGGTGCTGGAGCAATGAAGGACGAGGTTCCAAATCTGTAAGAAAACAAATGTATACAACAGCTGAACTGGTGATCTGCAGTGAATAATTCCAGGAAGCAGTCGACCTGGAGTGAGAGAGGGACCGAATAAGCTGGCAGGATCTATATGATGAGGGAAAGGAGGCCACAGGAGTCAGAGAACAAAGGTCCATGGGAGAAATGGATGGCGAGCGGAGGCAGTCAAGCCAAAGTATCCTGTGAAGGAAGGGAAGTGGCAAACTGACAGGATGGAGGCAGCAAGTCGAAGAGGTCCAGGTTCCACGGTTGAAGTTGCAGGCAGAAGTACAAGGTCCAGGTCCAGAAGGGATGTGACATCGGGTAGTAGGAGGAGAAAAACAGGTGTGAAGCGGCAGAATGGAAGGAGATGCATCCAGATGTGATGTTTGATACAAGATGATCCTGGCTGGAGTTGGCTTGTGAATGTGGAATGATGAGAGATCATGGTTGAAGAAGATCCATTCCTTGATGGAATTGGCAATCCTCATCAGGGTAGATATAAACTGTGAAGAAAATCCAGGAATGTGTGAGGCTCTCTGCCATGGAAGGTGGCAGAAGGAATAAAGAGTCTAGGCTGCAGATGAGAAAAGATTGAGAAGCGAGCATGGCAAATTCCTGTTCCTGAATGAGTAGCAGCCAGGTATTGGGCTGAGGATATAGAAGAGGAAGCAGCAAACTGGATGCTCAGGCAAGTGGCAGGTATGGCAGATGAATAGTAGGGACTTGAAGCAGCATAAGTACAATGGTGTGGGTGCGCATAGAGTGATAGTTCCATTCCCAAAAGGAAGTTGCAACTGGATAAGGTAGAGAAGGTATGGTATGAGGAGATATGGTAGAAGTCCATAGATTAGAGACAGAGCTCCCATCACTGGTAGTTGTGGTGAATCAGCCTGCACTCAATGTACCAAGCAGAGTTAGGCACAGAGGATGTCAAGTTGGCAAGTAGGAGGTAGTTCCATTCCCAAAGGGAAGCAGCAATTGGTATGAGGCAGGGAAAGTAAAGTATAACTCAGTTGAATGAAGACATGGCTCCCATCCCTGGTAGTCGGGGCAAGCTAACCTGCACTCAATGCTGTCCAGCAGAGTTAGGGATGGAGGATGTTGGCAGGTACATAATTGGAGGTAGTGGTTGAAACAGAATCCCATTCCCAGTAGACAGGGGAAGCCTACCTTCTCTCAGCACTTCAGAAAGTGCGAGTTAGGGACGGAGTCTGGAGTACTGCTGGTATAGGCTGACCAATACACAACACTGCTTACGAAAGTGTAGAGGAATGATGGAGCTGATATAAACAGTAAAGAATTAAAAGACAAATGGGAGGCATAGAGTTAATAGATGGAATGGCCACAGAACTGAGAGATTGGTGCAGATAGATAATTACATGAACAGGAAAAGCACAGGAGTAACATGAGGATAAAGTTGTACAAAGTCAGGTAGATAAATATGAGGTATGCTTTAGAGCAGCAAATCCAAATAGGGTATTGTGCTGGAGAGACTTTGCTGAATGGTGGTACGGTGCCCCCCCTCCCCCGACAGAGTGCAGTGCAGGATATCTAGCAGACAAGTGGCCAAGTAACTATCTGGCATCAGCAGCAGACCAGCTGCATTACAGTGACAGGCAGTAATTAGTGACACATGATGGAAAGTAACAAGGTCCACATTAAGCAGATAATATGCACAATGTTGTAAAAGCACTGAGAAGGGATGAGCTGAGAGTGGTGTAGGCTGCAAAGTATTCCTAATAAACTGATGGCATATGCATAAAAGGTGTAAGCAATGTGCAAAAACTGAGTAGAATAACCAAATTCCCTGTGGGTGCAGACATGATGTGTCATAGAGGAAAATAATAATGTCGGAAAAGTAGTGGAATTACAGGCACTGAGTCACTGGAAGAGCCTTGTAAACCAAGCAAAATTTGCTTAGAAACATGTAGGAAGTGAAAGTGGTAGAGCTGTACTGATTTCAAGCTGAACGTGCAAAACAGAAAACTAAGCCAGAGACATGTTATTTAACAAGTTGAAGTCCCCATTGGTGAGTTATGAAGGGCTGAGTTCGCTTAACCATGGTGTCACAGTAATTCGGTCAAAGTGTACTTATGGGCCGCAAAGGCGCAGGAGGAAGAGTGGTGATGCTCTGCAAGGAAACGCCAAAAGAGAAAATAATCCTGATTGTGGCTGTCCAGGTTAGAGGCCATCTGAGCAGTCCCAGTATGCAGAGGAGTGCAGGTAAAAGGCTAGAGAATCATTGTGAAGCAAGGAGAAAGGCGCAGGGGAGATGGTGATGCAAGCGCAGAGAAGACTGGGCTGGAGCTGGAAGAGGAAGAGGAAGTAGCACTAGGAAAGAGCATGAGGCAGGGAACGGAGGAGACACAGCAAATGCTGGGTGCTGTGAAAGCCCAAAAGAAAAGGAGTTAATGGGGAAGAGAGAGAGGGACAGGCCAGCAGGAAAGAAGCAGAGACCAAAACATGGTGAGAAATGACACAAAAGCAGGAGGGGAGAGAGAGGGAAACAAACCAGAACAGCAGTGAGACAAGGAAGCAGCCACACAAGCCACACAGGAGCCCAGAAAAAACACTCCCTAAGCAAGGGAGGTGTGTTAGAGAAGGGCTTATGTAGAGGTTGTGGGAAGAGCTATTCCCCACATTGAATCTCAGGCAAGCCATCCCATAAAGTAAATAAAAATTACTAAAGATAAATAGCAGCAGGGAGATGTCCTAATTATTCCTAATGGCATCCTTGAACAGGTAGGACTTCAAGCCTTTCTTAAAGACCTCCATCAAGAGGAGCTCCATCATGGATATTGGAAGAGTTCCACAAAGCTTGACTGACTACTTCAAAGGCAAGATCACCTGATGACTTAAACCGAACTCTGAGAATTGCTATGGGGACCTTCTTGGAGGATTGGAGATGGCAAGAGGTATGGTAGGGAGTCAGAAGGTTACTCAGATAACCTTGGTCCAGCCCATATAGGGCTTTATTGGTCAGTAGATGACCTTGATTGTGATTTGCCACTTCACTGGTAGCCAGTGCAGATCATGCTGGATCAGGGTCATCTGACAAGTCCTCAGAAGGCCTGTCAGTAACTTGGCTGCTGTGTTTTGCACCAGCTGCTGGTGTTGCAGGATCCTTGCAGTAACTCCGAGATATAGAGCATTACAGTAATCAAGTCTGGAAGTCACAAAAGCATGTGCCAGTGATGGCAAGTCATCTGGTGGGATCAATGCTTTAATCCAGCCAATGTTCTTGAGATGGTAAAAAGCCTCTCCGGGCTACAGATGACAACTGAGCCTCAAGTGACAATCCTTTATCCAGAATGATTCCTACATTCTTCACCTTAACAAAGGCTGCAAGCCAGAAGGGACCTGGCACCATGCCAGTCACCTCCATTGTAGCCCCTGCACCTTGCCAACGATCAGGCTGAATCACTTCTTCCTGTGTCTTATCCAGGCTGATTCTTAGCCAACCAAGGATATCCAGTCCTGGATCTTGGCTAGGCACAAGTTTAGTACCTCAACTGCATCAAGCCTCCTGGGTGCAAACGATAGATACAACTGGATATCTTCTGCATAACACTGAAAACCCAGGGGCCAATTCTCAAAGGTTTACGCATTGCATAAAGTGACTTGCACCAACAGGAATGATGTAAGTAACACTTTGCGCCATGAGTTGTGACATGCAGTATTCTGGAATGCAGCCTGCAACATGATACAGGCTGCTTGTGCCAAAGTGGACTTACACCATGTTTGCACCATAAACCCCAATGTGACATGGTGCAAGGTGGTTTACGGCAGCAGCTGCACCCTATTCTATAAGAGCACTGCCACATCCCCTAATTTGGGATTCTAAAATAACCCCCGGAGGACATCCATCAAAGTACAATTACATGCTGGTATAAGAGTACTTTGTGTCCACCTGGGGTTGCCCCAATGTGCCACAAGTGAGAGCAAACCATAGTGACCCCTTGATCACACATAATACCCCATAGTGGGGGGGTTTAAACAAGCATTAAAATCCTTCTTATGGACTAAGGCTTATGGGGAAGAGGTTGATCTGGTTTGATTTTACTATTTTATCATGCTGTTTGGTGTAAGGTATTATTGATTTGTATTGTAATGTTTTATTATGGTGTGATTTTATAACCTGTTCTGCACCTTGATTTTTGAAAGGCATATTAAAAATAAAGAATATTATTATTATTATTATTATATTCCTGATTCCCCATTGTTGAAACAAAATGCCCCTTGTGGGCTAGCGCCTCCCCCCCAAAAAATCCCCAATGAGACATATTGAAATACCCCACAGGGCTATCCAACCACCCAGCCCCAGTCCCCAATTATACATTTAGTAAATGCCCTACAGGGCTACTGGCACCCCCCTAAGCCCATATCCCCGATCCCTGAACCCCAATATAATGTCATGCCAGTCTTTGGAATAATAGTAGAAAAAACATTTAACCAATCCTTTAGCTCTGGTAGTCTAGTGGCCCCCCACCCACCCCCACCAAGCAGTGCTAGACCACCCTGCTTCCCCCAACCCATACCGAGTCAGCAACTGTCACAGCCCTCCTCTCACCACCATGTCTAGCCACTGTCTGAGCTTCACTATGAGTGCGTACTGTAAATAGTATGCACTCAGTGAATGATAGCTGCTGTCATTCACTGAGCACATACTATTTACAGTATGCACTCTTGCAGAGCTCAGTCAGCAGCTGACTGTGGTGGTGAGAGGTGGGCTGCACCAGTCACCAGCTGGGAACAGGTAGGGGGGAATGGGTTGAACTGGTACTGCAGGTTGGGGGGCCACTAGAGTACTAGGAATAAAGGGGTCGCTAAAAATGTTTTTTAATTATTATTCCAAAGACTAACATGACATTATATTGAGGTTCGTGGATCAGGGCTTGAGGGGGCACTGATGGCCCTGCCTGGCATTTACTAAATGCATCTTTGAAGACTGTGGCTGGGGGGGGGCAGATACCCTGCAGGGCATTTACTGAATGTACCATTGGGGATCGGGGCTGGGGGTCGGATAACCCTGGAGAGCATTTACATATATGCCATTGGGGATCAGAGCTGAGGAGGTGGATAGCCCACATGAGCTTCTTATTTCAATACTCAGGGTGAGGGCTTGGGGGGTCCATTTGCCCTGCAGGGCTTTTACATGTTTCTTAGTGGGGATTGGGGTATGGGGGTGCTTATGTCCTTCCCCTTTCAATGCTGCAGGCTTGCAGACACCTGTTCAAGTACACCCTCCATTTGGTGTACCAGTTGTGGTGGTGAAAGTTGTAGAATTTAGCCAAGGGGACCCTGCCCCATACAAAATCGGCCACAGGGTCCCTGGCACAACTGCATCCCTTATATGTTGCAGCTTGAGACATGCGTAGGGATGCTTTGAGAATCAGCCTCCCAGAGTCTAATATCTAATGACCTCCCCCAAGGGCAGAATGTATACCACAAATAGCAGAGGTGAGAGGATCAAGCCCAGAGGGACTCCACAGAGCAGGGGCTTCATGAGTGAGGAGAAATTCTCCATTAGCACCTTCTGTGTCCTGCCCCTAAAGAAGGAGTCAGACCAGCAGATGACAGTGTGGGTGAGTCAACAGTACTTTCATAGGTGATCCAACAACAGACCATGGTCCACGGTGTCAGATGCTGAGGAAAGATTGAGTAGAATGAGAGCTGACCATTTCCCTCTAACTCTTGCCTGAGGAAGCCATTATGCACCCTGATCAGCGTGGTCTCTTTGCTGTGCCTAATCCTAAAACCTTACTGGAGAGGCTAATAGATGTTAAAAGTCATAATCTGTGCCTTGAACTGCAGTGCCACAATCTTCTCAGTAACCTTTTCCAGAAATGGAAGGTTACAGACAGGTCTAAAATTTGCCAAGGAGTTCAGGTCTAAAGATGATTTCTTTAGAAGAAACCTCACCAATGCATCTTTCAATGCGCTATGAAAGGACTCCTCTGAAAAGGAGCAATGGACTATCTAAGCAAACACTGGACCTAGAAACTCCACATAGCTCACTAGAAAACATGTCAGCCTCCAGTGCAGTTCACAAGTGGGCTGCAACTCTAAGATTACCTCACAAATCCTGCACAGTTACTGGCCAAAACTCACCCTAGGCTGGAGAGGTACTTCTGTTGACACTCAGCTCCCCTCTGTTAGGCCACAACAGCCCAGATGGGGTAATCCCAAACTTGAGGTAATTCCAAACCTGATGGGAGACACTCTGTCAGAGAAGAACTGACTGGAATCTTCAAAACTTGTGGATGAAACTACTCTTGTCAGCTGCAGACAGGCAGGATGAAGTAGCCTTTCCACAATCCGAAAGAGCTGAGGTGATCTACTCTACATTGTAGCAATCTCGCTCAACAGGAATGCTGCCTTCATAAGGGAGATTGCCCTTTGATACTCACTGTTATGAGTTTTCAAAGTCAGCTTGTCATCGTCAGTCTTGGACGTTTACTAACAACATTCTAACCTCTGTCCCATGGCCTTCAACTCCCTTGGCTCTCTGGTCTTAAATGAGAAATCCTGGGTTGTACACATACTGATGCAAAAGAATCAACTGCCAAGGTGATAGCTCTATTATAATCCACCACAACCTCCCCTGATCCCACCTCATAAGCAGCCATTACATCTAAGAGATCCATTACTCTCTGTAGTCCTGCTGGGTTCAAGCACTTTAATGGGTGGTACCGAACCATCTCCACTGGAGGTGGAATACAAGAGGATGTCTCGAATGGAACTTTACTGTGCAGTGATCTGATCAGAGGACTGAATCAGTCCTGAGGTTGCTACTTGTGAGCCCCATTGAGAATATTAAGTCTAAGGCATGACAAAGTTGATGGGTCACAGAAATAACTACTTGTGTGAGGCCCAATGAGTCAGTTGAGTGGAGGAAATATTGACCACACTGTGAGAGCTCATCGACAATACAGTCATTGAAATCACACAGAAACTACCATCTGGGTCACTCCAGCATCCTCTTGGTGTTAATGTCCACACCTTCCTGTGGAAATTCCTTCTCTTGCTCTGGAGGCTGATACACAAGAGGGATTCTGTCATCTGCACCTGGATCCCCATGCACAGCCATGCTTCAAACAATAAAGTAGAGCCCACAGAGTGCACAGAAAAGTTCAATCTAGATCTAAAACAGATAGCCACCCCCACCCTCTGATGCCGCCATGCACAATGAATCACAGAGAATCCATCCAGTACTGACTCTTCCAGGACTGGACCTGCATCATCACCAAGCCTGGTCTCTGTGATGAAAACCAGATTGACCGAGGAAATAAAGTTTGTTATGTCTGCAATCTTGCTCCTGCTTAATCTAGCATTGAAAAGCACTGCCCATAGGAGATGAGTAGAGGCTGCTGACCTAATGCTTACCTATCCACCGGGTCAGATGGGAGACCTGGGTATGCAAGCCTACCATGTCTAGCCTCTCTCTAAGTTCCATTTTGTCCCTGGCTGCCTCTTGGAACTAACCAACACTATAGTGCCCCCTATTAGTACCCTCTGATCCCCTTTGCCTGCCATCCTGCCTCCTTACACTTCCAATCTCCCTGAAGCACCTAAACACCACTCTTAGCAGTGGGTACCATTGAAGGGGCCGAGGTAAAGCAGCTGGGACATGGAGTAACTAAACCTGGGGGACCTTAAGCTCCATGCACATGATTCTGCTTGTCATTCAACCACCCCCCAAATAATTTCCAACCATCAGACATGCTAAGAACACAAAACATCCCTCACTCAACCTAATCCCTAGGTACTCACAACCCAACAGTCACACAAACCCTAATACAATAAATTGCCTACACAACTTCAATACCAAACAATAACTAAACTATACACTCAACCACCTAGCCCTCAACCCCCATCTTCCTTTCAACCCACAGTAAAAATGCAAAGAAAATTAAATGTTCAAGACAATAAAATAAAAAATGATAATGCATGAATCAATCAATCAGTCAATCAATATATACATAGGAGAATCCAAAGTACTGTGCAAAGTCAGTGTGCAATTTCCATGAAAATGTAGTTGTGTAACTTCTTCAAAGTGCAATATCAGAGTTTGTTCCCACCTGAGCATGACCACTTTACAAAGTACAGAAATGTTTATACCCCCAGCAGCTGTCTCACTGCTGCTTCCAAGTTTTAGTTCATTTACACCAGAACAGTGGAAACAGAAAAAAGCAAACAGGTGTTATCATCACCGGCAGACCTTGATCAATGTTGGTTGGATACTGGTTTTATTATCCAAAGTCTCAAGACTTTTCTAGCTCCTTTGTTAGTCTGGGAATTCAATTTAGAGAGTCAAACAGACTCCTATGTTGCATTTCCCAACTTCCCATAGCAAGCAATGACGCTCACAGGTGGTAGTCTATCCTGCTAGCAGCAGAATCTAAGAGAGAGAGAGAGAGACTTAACCCCTCCACACACACACGCACACACACACACACACACACACACACACACACACACGCATCAGCACTCCAGACTCCTGAACCATACAGGAGTGATATACTTAGTGAGTAAGCCTGAGCATAGCAAAGTTCCTTTGCTCAGATCAGTAATAATAATAATCATAAACTTTATTTGTTTCAAGCTCAAGTCAATAAATATCAAAGCACTTTTACAAAAGACTAAACACAGTAAAAGATTAAAAACCAATTAAAATGACAGAATTCCATAAATTAATAATAGGGAAAATCAAGAGAGAATAAAAATGTTTTAAGAGCAGATTTAAAGCTCTCCACAGTCAGGCACCACCTTATCCAAACAGGTAAAGAATTCCACAGGGTCAGAGGGGGAGACAGAGACAATGGAGCTCTTGCAGATAACTCAGTCCCTGTCCATGTAGGGCCTTGTAGGTCAGCAAGCCGACCTTGAAGGTGATCTGCCACTGGACCAGCAGCCAGTGCAGTCCAAGCAGCACAGGTGTGACATGGCTAAATTGAGAAAGCCCAGTCAGCAACCTGGCTGCAGCATTCTGCACCAGCTGCAAGCGGTGAATATCAACCCCTGGAAGCCCTATGTACATGGTGTTGCAGTAATCAAGGCGGGAGGTCATAAAGGCTTGGACCAATGTCAGAAGGTCACTGGGTGGAACCAGGTGCTTAATGCAGGTGACATTCCTCAGATGGTAAAATGAGAGCTTGATGATGGATGACACCTAAGACTTCAGGGTCAACCCCTCATCAAAAATAATGCCCAGACTCCGTACCCATTCAGAGGTCATCAGCTGGTGACCTCCAAGTAAAAGCCCAGAGGTCTGCGCTGCTGAGGACCCCTCTAAGTGGTAACCAGGGTCCACCAACAAAACCTCAGTTTTCTCTGGATTCAGCTTCAGCCAGTTGGCACTCATCCAACCCTGGATCTCGGTGAGGCAGTTGTTAAACACCGAGACCTCATCATCCTGGTCAGGCACAAAGGACATGCATAGCTGAGTATCATCAGCCTAGCAGTGAAAACTCAAGCTATACCATCTTACAATGTTTCCCAACAGCAGCATCTACACCACGAATAACATAGGAGAAAGCACAGAGCCCTGGGGTACCCCACATGGTAGCGAGAATGCACCAGAGGAATAAATTCCTGAAGCAACTCTCTGAAATCTACCAGTGAGGAATGAGTGGAACCATCTGAGGACTGTCCCTGACAGTCAACAGATAACCTGCAGGTGCTCCAGCAATACATCATGATCCATGGTGTCAAATGCTGCAGAGAGATCAAGGAGTACTAAGCTGGAATGAGTTCTCTGATCTCTCGCTATCTGGTGATCATTGAGCACCCGAGTCAGGGCAGTCTCAGTGCTATGCCTCTTCCTAAATCCTAACTGGAGAGGATCATGGATGTTATGGATGTTAAGGTAGTCATCCAACTGTAGCGCAGCCACCTTCTTGATAACCTTGCCTACAAAGGGCAGATTAGAGACAGGTCTGTAGTGGGCGAGACAATCCAGGTCGAGAGAAAATTTCTTAAGGGGGGTGTCACCACTGCCTCCTTCAGGGAGTCAGAAAACTCACCTATCTCAAGCAAACTCCAGACTAACTTAGCCAGGACTGGCTGATCTCAACGCACCGCACAAGTAGGCAAGTTGGGCCCAGGTTCAAATTACAGCAGGTCAGCTGGGGTTAGGGTCTAAATCCCAACTGTTAAAATCCCAACTGTCAAATACCCATTTTTTTTCCCCCATAACTCAAAATACAGATGAACAGAGAATACCAAACAACAGAATCCCGACATGAACTGTTCTGTTAGGTCGGGGTCTGTCTCTTTGCCTCGTCAGGGAGTCTGTGCTTAAGGGTGCCTGGCAGTTTTGCATTGTTCAAAGTCTTTTATCAAAAACATAAAATAAATATAAAGACAGATGAGGAGACAGTAAATCAAAACGTATTATCTGGCAGTCTTTGGTTTGGTTTGTAAAACTAACTTAAATGGCAAAGATGGGGGTAGGGAGTCTCAAGTTTTAATCCAAAAAGTGAGATTTGTAGGCATTCTTTCAACCGTAAACCCAAGAGAAATTGTTTGGTCTGTTAGCAGAAAAGGGCAAAAGACAATCAAAAGCAGCAACAGATAAACTAAAAATAAATGGCTGGACTCCATGTGTTGGTGTTACTTTCCACACAGGCAGTGATGGATACAGGCAGAAGCCAAAGAAATCTAAGGGCTGAAAGTCAAACCTCTTAACTGCCACACATTACAGCGGGAGTCCCTCATTTTACCTCTCAGAATTACTCCCTCCCACAGCTATCCTATATGGAAAGGGCACTGACCTCACAGAGAAGGTGCTATAAACACAGACGTTAAAACAGAAATCCTAATACACTGCACTGGGCTAAGTTGTTTTTGGGGGTCCTCAGTGGGTTTTGGTGAGGAACCCTTAGTGTTTTCTGAAAGAGGCACTCCCCACAAATTTTCTTCTCATTAATCACTTCTTACAGACTGTTGGTTTTGAATTTTGGTACCGCTGGTTGGTTTAGAATTTTAAATCACAGCACTGCTGTGAGTTTTCAGATGCATCCATCGCACCCATCCTACCCAGCACCAGTGCTGTAAGCGCAAAGTAGGGAAATGGTTTGTCAGCTTTTCGGCAAGCAGGATTTTTTTATTCAGGTATACAATGTAGTTGGGATTTCAGTGTAGGGAATGTTTTTGATGGGCATTCGGATGTCTGGATTTAGTACAGATCCCAGCCAGCTGCATACTCTAGACAATCCTTATGACATCCACGATCACTGGCTATCCAAATGCCAACCAACCAAACCATGGTTCTGCAACCTCCAACCAGTCACTGCCTCATCCATTGGGGTGAGCTGAGTGGATCTCTGATCTAATGGCGGCAACCTTATCCACAAAGAAGCAAGCAAACTCATCACACTTATCCTGTGACAACACTCTCCGAACTTGCAGACAGGCTGGATTGCACAGTCTTTCCACAATTCAGAAAAGCTGAGCCAGTCAGTTCCTCACAGCAGTAATCTCCCTGGACAGGAATTCTGCCTTCTTACGGGAGATAGCCGATTGATAGTCTGAATAATGGACCATTAATGTAAGCCTGTCGGCATCAAGACCACATTTCCGACAACGTCGCTCCATCCTTCGCCCCACTGTACTCATCTCCCTCAAGGTCCCATCAAACTAAGGGGACCGAGGGCGAAGTGTGAGGGGGTGAACACAAACAGGAGCAATAGAGTCCAGAGGCACCACCACAACCATATTAAAGGCTTGCAGCAGGTTCTCTGGACCCCTGCTAGCAGTTGGTAATCCCTATAGATCCAGCACTGCCATCAGGCCATCTGGGGTTACTCCTCCTTAATGGGTGGTATCGGACCATCTCCACAGGTGCAGGCCCATAAGGGTGGGCCTAGAAATTGAACATGATAGGGTAATGGTCAGACCAACCAACTGGCTCCACCACCAGGTCAGAGGTCTCCATACTCAGGAGGAAGACCAGGTCCAGAGAATGAATAGAATTGTGAGTTGCAGAGGCAACTACATATGAAGCCCAATGAAGTCATTAGCTGGAGGAAGTAATGACCAAACTGCAAGAGTTCATCATTGACCCCGGCATTGAAGTCACCCAGTACCATCAGTCTGGGTGACTCCAACACCATTTCGACAATGAAGTCCTTGACTTCCTGTAAAAATTGCTTCCCATCCCCGGTTGGACAGTAGATGAGAAGAACTTTGCATCCCACACCTGCAGCCAAGATACATTCAAAGGATCTAGTCCCCCCCACTGGCACATCTATCAGGCCCAATTACATTTTAAAACAAATGGCCACACCCCCGTTCCTACGATCCAATCTCGGGCGGTGTATCACCGAGAAGCCAGCTGGAACTGCTGACTCAAGAATCAGCCCAGCATTTCCATCCAGCCAGGTCTCAGTGATGCATGTTAGGTCAAATGACCCAACAAGGTCAGCAATTATTGCCATCTTGTTTTTAATGGATCTGGCATTGCACAACACTGCAAGGTTGGATAAGACTCCAAAGCTGATCGAGTCAGCTGCCCACCAGAGGTGGAGCCCTTGGGTATGGGGACCAAGAAGGGAGAGCCCCTGTTCAGTCTCCATTTTGCCCCAGAGTGTCTCCTCGACTCCTCGACCCCAATCTGGCCACCCAACTCTCCCCCTCCTCCCAGTCCAGGGTGCAAGACCCACTCCACCATGTTCCACAGCCTTCTTTGTATCTTCAGGGTTGAATAACTAATGGTTCATCCTACTCTGGCTGATACTATTCCCTGTCAACTCCTGAAAATGAAACCAGATGGTGCAATACAGAGGTAAGTTCCTTCTGGAGCTGGAAGAGAAAGTCTACATCTTTGCACTTTATACCAAAATCTGCAATAAAGAGGACATGCTGGGGGTGGTGAAAAGGATGAACTGTGACCTGAGAAAACTAGAGGAGTGGTCAAGGGCATGGAAGGTGGGTTTCCATGAGAAAAAGTGAAAAATATTGCACTTGGGGTACAGGAACCTGGGGGAATTGATGACAACCAAACAAGGAAAAAACCTTGGGTTAAAACTATTGGGTGACCTAAAGGTGGTGAGGCAGTGTGAAAAGGCAGTTGGTAGGACTAGTGGGATGTTGGGGTGCACAGGAAGGGATATCAGCAGCAGAAAGAAGGAGGTGGTGTTGCCTCTTTATAGATAGTTGGTGAGATCCCACATAGAGTACTGTGTCCAGTTCTGGAGACCACATCACTGGAAGGATATTGACAAAGTGGAGGAGATCCAGAGGAGCTCAACTACTATGGTGCAGGGTCTGCATCAGAAGCCCTATGAGGAGAGACTTAAGGCTCCAAATATGTATACACTGGAATAGAGCAGGGAGAAGGGGATATAATAGAGATCTTTAAATTTCACATGGGAGGTAAATAAGGTACAGGAGAGAAATATTTTTCACAAAAGTGCTCAAGAACAAGGGAACATGATATGAAGCAGGAGAGAGGTAAGTTCAGGAGGGATGTAAGGAAGTACTTCTTCACAGAAAGAGTGGTGGATTCCTAGAACAGCCTTCCAACACAGGTGGTGGTAGCAAAAACAGTGGTGGGGATCAAGAAGGCATGGGATTGGCACAAGGGAATCTTAGGGGAAAGGAAATGGTGGAAGGATAAGGAACCAGAAATCAAGTAGGATCTGTAGTGATACTGTAGGCAGGGAAAATGAGCAGACTAGGTGGGCCAAGTGATCCTTATCAGCTGGCAAATTCTATGTTTCTATGTGTCTATATTCTTCTTATGTGACAACAGCAATTCAGAAAAGGGGCTTAACGGTTGCCACCACAGAGACTGTGTTGCATAGCAACTGAGATCTCTCTAAAAATAACAAATCTAAGTCTTACATCAATGTCACTCTAAGGCCCCCTATCGCTCAGTCCCTACGCTTAGAATGCTAACTACACACTGACAGACACTTACTACTACTGAGTAAAAACTAAAACAGCTTTATATTGCAAGCCTAGACAAGCGGCATTCAATAAGTATAAGGATTCTCCTATGCACACTTCATATAAAATAACATTTTACAGAAAAATTAAGGATTAACAGGTGCAGAACACAAAAACAGGCTCTCCCAACTGATGGCTAGCCCAAATTGGCAGCCATCTTCCCCCTCCTCTTCAACTGGCTTTATCCTCATAAAACTGGAAGTGCCCAACCACCAACTTCCAATTTTGCTGAGGTGCACAAAAGTGATATTTCTGCCTTTATTCTCCTGTAAAGTGCACGTGGGCACCAGAAAATGCTACAACTGATAGCACACAGCCCACAGTAACCTTGTTCCAGCACTAAACATGATTTAACTAAAACAGAGCCAGGAGGACTTCCTGTTTCTAAGGGCTATACCACTCTGCAACAAATACCTCAAAGGAATCAACTCAGTGTAAACACAAGATCTCTTCAGAGAAAACTTGACTACACGAACAAGGGGGTACAGCATTTGCCTGAAGGGATGTAGTTTCAGAACAAACAGCAGGAAATTTTTCTTCATGGAAAGGAAGGTGCAGCCCTGGAACAGTCTGCCCCCAGAGGTTGTGGCAGCAAAAACAGTGAGGGAGTTCAAGTTAACATGGGATAGGCACTGCAGAAACCTAAGACTGTAAAAAGATTAGGAGTGTGGTAGCCTGCAGGAGCAGACTAGATGGATTGCAAGGTTCCATTCTGCTGGCAGTTTCTCATGTTTTTTATGAGCAGTTGACCAAGGAAGAAAAAACTGAGGAGCAATGGGGCTGTCCACTATTATGTAGGTGCTGCCATTGCACATCATCATGGGTGGTCCCCAGCTAGCAAAAGTTTCTGTGTGGTCCTGATGTTGACAGTTTACAGTTGCAAAGGTGTGGCCCAGTGGAGATATCCTCGATGAAGTTCTATCCATGTGCGCTTACATTACAAGGGTCATCCAAACTCTAACAGTTGTTCTACTCATCCTGGTACGTATAGCCCTCCATGGTTAGAGAATTCGGCAATAACTGATGGATGGCACTGGTGGTGGCTTGGGCTGGCTCTTCTTCACATGCCCCAGGATGGTGGTGATGCATTATGCAGTGCATAAGGTGTCTTCTCCCCTACAGTGCTGTCACTGCCCCCTTGAAATGATCTGACTTTAATGAACTGGTCCATCCACATGACATGCCTGCTATGTGGCACTCTGTGGACTCACTACACAGCACACCATTTGATGAATGATAGTACATACCTACCATAATGGAGTGTAGCACAAAAGCATATGTTGGGTACATATCACCAGTGCCTAACTGTACCATATGTGCAGGTACTGGGGAGGAACAAATCATGTTAGCTCTAATGCCCCAGACAGAATCTTGACATTTCCTCCTTCACAGCAGGAAAAGGTGGTGCCATAGAGATGTGCCAGTTACCATAGCCAGTGCTACTGATACAGGTTACAGAAGCTGCACTACAGCACATGGGCCACTGCATACTATACACTGATACTGATGAACATATAGAAAAAAGAGGAGTTTTGGCTGGCCCAGTGGTACAGAGGGCTGAGGTGCTGGACACCTTACCTTGCGTCACACCGGCATCCTGGGTCCAGGAATGGACTCGAGTCATCGGGGAGCCAGTACGGGGGGGAGGGTGAGAGCAGGATTGAGCAGCTGAAAGGCAGCTCTCCTGTCTTGGGGTGGTTGTCATCCCCCCTTCCCCGTAGTTCTGCTGCCACTGGGTGGAGGTCCAGTGGCTAGCATAGGCGGGAGAGGGCGGCAAGTCATAGGAGGGCCCCTTGAGCCTCAGCGTGTGCATGCCTCCACATGTACATGTGTGGCAAGGTACAGGAATGGGTGAAAAATGGGGGAAAATGGGGCATAAAATATATGAAAAACATAGAGGGTTCTTCTGTACCACTTGCTATGCACTAACAGTAGTGTTGCACCGTCCTGCCTGCATGTGTCTTTTGTAGCACCATATGGGAATGGTGAAGGTGTACTGTGCTGAACTCCAATGACAAACCATTGCAATGCTGGTGGCGTGTGTTTGCACATGAACTATCACAAGGGTACATATCAAGTGTCCAGGCCCACCCTAGAATGTTTATATCCTAGTGCAGTCATGGTCGAGTACGGTATGTGCACACAGGTACCTAATCAGTGGTGTCATATTGCTGGGTATATATTTATCCTCTTACAGTACAAGTGCCAGCATGTACTCACCATGGCAAATTCCTACCTAACTAGTCCACATAGTTCACATGGGTGAGACACAGCCGATATGTGTACAACTTTTGATTACCAATATAGCCTTGTAAGCTACATGCAGTTCATGCCATGTATAAATCAAGGATACATGTGTTATGCATGCTGCATCAGAATGTCCTATGTCTGAGCAGGACTGATGACACATACTGTAGCTGTTGCCTGTACAGTTGTGCCATGTTGGCAGAATGATGCATTACAGTGCACGGGGGTACAGACCACCACTGTTTGTCAACAGAGATGTCCATATAGTTGACAGTACAGGTGGTTTGATGCTGGGCCATGTCCCTGCCATGCCTATGCCATCACACGAAATGCTGAAACTGTGAGATGGTAGTGACTCCAGTGAGGGGGAGTGTCTACTGGAAATTGACTCTGGGGTTCCTGTGTCACCATCAACTGCTCTTTGTTGGTGTCTTAACCTACTCTGACTACAGTCCTATTAGGATCATAGTCAACATTCATTTAATTTTGTTGTAATCAAATTAACAAGCATTTGTCAATGCCGAACGTTCGCTTGCAGGTGTTTGCAGTGGTGTTTGGCATGTATGGTGCTTTACCCTAATGCCCTGTGTGATTGCTGGTATTTGCACAATAAATTGTCAGCATGACCTTTTTGTTACCCCCATTGTGTGCTACATAGGCGGAAACACGTTTTGGGCAGGATGTGAAAAATGACAGCTGTACTGCTCATAAGGAAGTATGGTAAATGGCAATGTTGAAAATCTGGAGTGGAAATATTGAAAATTCGCAAACCTAGGGTGTGCGTGGAACTGTGCAATGCACGCTGGTAAAACAGTGATTGTTAGAATTTTTCACAAATTGTCAACATTGGCAGTTTAAAACCTCTGCTAATGAACAGTGACACTGTGATTTTCTTAATGTGTCCATACACTGAGTTCTCACACCGACTGTGCCATTATGCGCTACATGGGTGGAAACACGTTTGGGGAAGATGTGAAAAATGACAGCTGCAGTGCTCATAAGGAGGTGTGGTAAAATGGCAATGTTGAAAATCTGGAGTGAAAATATTGAAAATTCACAAACTTCAGAGTCACGTAGGAACTTGCATAACACAGACTCATAAAACAGTCATATTTAGAATTTTTCACCAAATTTTCAGCACAGCCATTTTAAGACCCTGCTCATGATCAGTGTCACTGTGATTTTCTTAATGTGTCCCATACACTGAGTTCACAACACCGACTGCGCCATTGTGCGCTACATGGGCAGAAAACACATTTTGGGCAGGATGTGACAAATGACAGCTGTACTGCTCATGAGGAGGTGTGGTAAAATGGTAATGTTGAAAATCTGGGTGCAAATATTGAAAATTTTGCAAACATCTGACGTCATTAAGACGCTGCATAGCATGCAGCTCATCAAAAATAGTCATTTTGGAATTTTTTCACCAAATTTTCATCATAGCCATTTTAAGACCTCTGCTCATGAACAGTGTCACTGTGATTTTCTTAATGTGTTCCATACATTGATTTCGCACACCAACTGCTCCATTGTGCACTACATGGGTGGAAACACATTTTGGGTGACATGTGAAAAATGACAGCTGTACAACTCATAAGAAGGTGTGATAAAATGGCAATGTTGAAAATCTGGAGTGAAAATATTGAAAATTCACGAACTTACGAGCCTGCGTAGGAACTGCGCAATGCACGCTCATAAAACAGTCATTTTTTGGAATTTTTGCACCAAATTTTCAACATGGCGTTTTTGGGACCCCTTTTCATGAATGATGTCACTGTCATGGCGTTATTCAAGGCCAAAGGGTGATTTCACGCAGTGACTGCGCAGTGCCTGCAAAATCACCCTTCGGGCCCGAATAACACAACAACAGTGAATCATTCATGAGAAGGGGTCCCAAAAACCCCATGTTGAAAATTTGGTGTAAAAATTCCAAAAAATGACTGAGATATGCAATAAAGTTGAACCCCCCCATCTAGCCCATTATACAGCTTACCGGCATTTCCTCAGTTCGCGGTCGCCTTTAAAGAGTGCAGACGTGTTCCCGGTCCACCGAAGATCGTCGCGCCAGAGTCCGGAGGTAAGTAGAGGTGAAGGGGTGTGTGGGGAGGCAGGGTGCACAGTGGCTGGGTGCAGGTTGTGGGAGGGGGTTGGGAAGCGCCCAGCGGACAGTTTTTGTTTACAGGTTTGAAAAAAAAAAAAGATGGCGTGGGACGTTTGCCAACGCTGGGTGGGCTCCCAGGCGTGGCAGAAAATGGCTGGGGGCCGAGGAGCCGACGGGGTTGGGCACTCCCGCCGGCAACCACGCTGGGCGCTAGGGAGCCGACGGGATTGGGCACCTCGTCGGAATAAAGCAAACATTTGCCACGCTGGGGTGGGCTCCAGCATGGCAGCAGGATGGCTTTGGGGACTGTGGAGCTGGACGGGGGATTGGGCACCCCTGTTGGCAAACAATGTTTGCCCGCTGAGGTGGGCTCCAGGCGTGGCATGAAAGCTTTGGTGGTGTGGCCGGACATGTGCGGGGGAGGTAGAGTGGTGATGCTGCGCTCAGTATGGCAGTGGTGTTTTTCTTTGAAGCAGAGGAACACCGCTGTCATACTGAGCTGCTGCACCATTGGTGCAGGGATCAGCCACGCCTGCTCGGGGAGCAGTGCATTGGGTGGGAGAGGCACACCTCTAAGTGTGCTACTCTCCCAAAACGTTCCTTGCGCATGCATGCAAGCGAACGTAAAAAACATTCTGCATACATCTCATTTACAATGGTGTCCTGGGTGAAAGAAGGACTAGTGCAGATGTCAAAACACACAGGATACATTAATAAAGTGTTTTGTAAAATCTACACAAATACTGATATACTGTATAGAATCAGGAATAATTACAGACAACACAAGCTCTAAAACAATATTTTGCAATAGCCTTATAGCAGAAAACAGAATGTTTTCAATGCAGAGAGGAGGGCAAATAATTCCAGTTACAGGATAGGCACAAATGAAAAATGAGAGGTTTTTGTTCTCTGCTACACTAATTCAGTATGTTCTTCAAAACATGGATATTTTTCTCTTCATAGGAATTTCATAGGTGTGTCTGTCAATCTGTAGATGTGGCCCATTCATGCTTCCTACCAAGTCATATGTGCATATAGGCACATCTCACTGCCACCTTTGTTAACATGAGGCTATGTGCAGTTGTTGCATACTGCATAAATACATTAACCACACGTTTGTTTTTTCACGTACTGCTCATCTTCATAGATCATGCCCCTTATCCTATGGACTTGACTAACCATAGACTGAGCTTCAATCACAGAGAAAACTAATGTGTGCTATCCACTCAATATGGCAACATTGCTGCAAGCAGGGAGGAGGATGAGTAATGTGTGAGTTAAAGTATACTCACTACAGGCTGCTGCACAACACATCATCACTGAAAAATTCAATCAGAACTGCCACGGAGTCCAGATTTTGTGTGTTACTGCCAACCTGCCACCCGCATCATTAGCATATGGGATACGCCCTCCTCAGTACCCGGTGAATATGTTGCATGGATTATAGCATGGGTGTAAACCACATGGCAAAAACAGTGTAGGGCAAAATAGCTATGGGGATAGCATAGCAAAAGCTCATTACCGCTATCCCTGTAGCAGCTGTCACTCAGGATGAAGACAATAAAATGTTCCCTGCATGCAGTATTGCCAAGCAGCTGCTATGACACAGAGGGTAGAGCCACAAGCAGCAAAAGGTGGCAGAAATACAATCCCCCAAGGTTCCTCCCCATCCCCAAGTTGTCTCCTTGCGGAGGTGATTATTTATATTTTGGGGAATGCAGGGGGCAAAGCCCCCCTGAAGAGGGGTGCAGGTGGTGGAGCACGCTCCAACCCATAGACAGTCAGTTCAAGTGTTTTTGCTTTATTTGCAACGGTCATAATTTTTGCCAGTGTGTTACATTGTCCTTCACTGATTTGCTTGCATGGTTTTTAACTGCACTATTATTCAGTTGGCGTCTTTTTATTTTATTTATTATTGAAAAGTCTCACCAGAAAGGGACACTGAACAGCAAGTTGCTCGTCTCACGATGCATCCTGGGGGAAAGTGTAATGGGAGATATATTTACAGAGTACATTTCCAATGAAATATAACAAACCATTAGAAAAACAATGTATCTTATAATACATCAAGGGAGAATACAAGCATTACATTCAGTGAAGTAACAGACATACGGAAGTATAATTATAAACAATATACACGAGATACAATCAAATGTGCAATGATTGGAGCTTGACATATGATTAGGACAGTTGATTAAGTGCTAATTAGGGATAGGCAAGTACTAGAATCAGCAGGAACGTGTGACACTATAGCAGCCAGTAGATTGGGCAGTAAGACTGAGCAGAGTTAAACTGAGCACAATCTAGGTGCATGAGCATTTTGAGGAGCAGTAGTTTATGAGGGCAGCTGATGTATAGTGGGGAGATGATGAGTGAACTAAATTGAGGTGGAAATGAGTTCCAGAGTTGGGGAAGTAGTGGAAGAAATCAGACTGTCCAGCGGAGATGAGTCTGCGGGGATAGCCAGATTCCTGGCATCATTGGAACTGGGGGAGTGCACAGGAGGGGAAGGGATAGACAGCGCAGAAGAGTAGTAAGAGGGGAGAGAGCTGAACCAGAATTTAGAGGTGAACTTAGCAATGTGGGAGAGGCGATGGTCAGTAAACGAAGGGAACATGAGTGAGTGGTACCGGCTGCAGTGGTGAGTGCGAGGTGGTGCATCTAGAGTGAAGCGACAGAAGGAGTTGAAAAGGTTGTCCAATCTGGTTAAGGTGTACTTCGGGGCAATGCTATAAACTACATCACAGTAGTCGAAAATGGGGAGAATCATTTTCTGGAGTAGTTCGTGCCTAGCCAGTAGAGGTAGACAGTTGGGGTTCCTGAAAAGCATGCCAAGCTTGGGGCGCAGTTTTTTCGGAATGGCGTCCACATGTCTAGAAAAGTTGAGGTGTCAGTCAAGCCAGACCCCAGGTATCTGAAGCAGGAGGTGTCCTCCAGAGAAGTCCTGTCTAGGGTGTGGAAGGAAGGTAGGGCAGTGAGCCTGGAGAGTCTCAGCCTAGTGCCAAAGGTAATGGAGACAGCCTTTTGGCATTTAGGGAAAGCTGATGGGAGATAAGCCAGTATTGGAGCTTGTCAAAGTCCATTTGGAGCCTGGTTTCAACATCGGAAAGGGTATGGCCTGAGGCGAACAGGACAGTATCGTCAGTGTACATGTGAATGGATGTTGTTGTACAAACTGACAGGAGGTCATTTAGGAATATTGAGAAAAGTGTAGGGCCGAGCACCAATCTTTGAGGGACACCGGGGTCAATTGGCAGTGGAGGGGACAAAGAGTCAGTGTCCTGACTGATTGTGTCCTACCTACAAGGTAGATCCTGAACTATTTAGTAGCAGGGTCAGACAGTCCAGCTGAGGAGAGGTTATTTAGGAGAAGGGGATGGGAGACCGTGTCAAAAGCCTTTGTAAAGTTGACAAAGATGACTGATTTGACTAGGCCATTATCCATCCCTGAGAGGATGGATAGTGGCCTAGTGCTGCCCCCCCTCAGCCTTGAAGCATGTCATTCATGAATGATGCTGGTAGTATGCAATAGTAAACACAATGCAGGGCAGGATTTAAGGGGTAGTCCAATATGTGGCTTTGAACCTACTGGAGTAAATTATCTGCAATACCTGTCCCATGCAGAAAAACATTCCCCCAATAATGTCTTCTTACCCTGACTTCCCTGTAACCCTATCACCATATCAGCATCAAGGACACACATCAGGATAGTATGCTTACAATGTCTAGATCACCTTGGGAGGTGGTGCAGTGAGTCAGCATTGATCGGTACTGTACTTAAGATACCCTGGCCTGGCTGTGCTGTGTTGGTCTTTACTCATCATCAGCCAGGGCCAGGATGTATCAGAGAACTAATTTAAGCAACATGCAAGACTCCAGTACATTGGCCTTTCCCACAAGTCAACATGGCCTGAGTACATATCATGCTACATCTCTCTTTTTTTTTGTGGGACTCACACAGAATCTCCACTTGCAGTGGCGGGAGGGGTCCGGACTGCAGTTAATACCACACTTGTGAATTTAGCTCATTATACTCATCACTGTGTTCTGATTATCATATCCATTTACATAAAAGAAACAAGCAAAATGTGACATCTGATCCTAAACAAAAACTTCATGCAATACAGCTTAAATCACTAAATAAAAATAGTGTAATAGTGCTTACTTCCAAAAGTAGCGGCTGGTGGGTTTGTGAACAGATATCCTGCCCTGTTTATAGTCACTAGACACTTTATTCCTACATAAAGTACATATGTCACTACTGTGGAGTTATTGCTTAAATAGTAAGCCTGTTTTAAAGTACAGGATATTAAATACACCCAACACTATTCTGGCTTTAATTCAATCTTTATTTTTGTAAAATTTATTGAAAGTGTTTTTTAAAGAAAAATGTTCTGTGCTGAGCACTTCACATATATTAAATATTGAATTTGGATGTCAGGCAGATTACTTATTCAGGTTATATTAATTAGAATCTAATGTTTTATTTATTACTTGATTATAAATTCATGGAACACTGAGACTGAGTTAAAGGCACAGTCACTGAAATTGTCTTCAACTAGTGTATTATCATGGGGAAGTAAATTATTGAGAAGCTGTGAAGAACTGAAGAAGTGACATTATTTAAATTCCTGGGCAGCACTGCATACTTTTTTCCTAATTACACTTGCATGTTTAAGGTCTTGTTATTGATCAGGGTTAGAACTGTTCTTTAAAAAGTTATAGTTACAACCATATGCAATAGAATGAAGTTAGTTTAGCTGTTTACCCTTTTCTGAATTGCAAATTGTCTCTTATGGACAGGGCATCTGGTTCTCTGTTGTGGTCTAACACACAGTATGTTCAGCGGCAAGGATTGCAGTATCCTAAACTCCCACAGCGGAGCTGGCTCCTCAATGCAACACAGCTGTTTTACCTCTGCAGTGCATTTCATGCGAGCCCTTGGCTATAATATCATGCAATCTCATTGACTATATCAGATACTGAACATGGGAATGGTATTCAAGACAACTAGGGGATGAGAGGAGTGGGGAACTAGTCTTTTGAAATAATTAAATATGGTGCATTCTGCGAAGACACAGGTGCTGAGGCAGATTGCGAGCACTGCTACTACAGTTGATGCCACAGTGTTGCCATATCCCAGGGCCCATAAATATGGATGTGGAGAGAACACATGACTTTTCACTATACTAACCTAGGAATAAATGTTTTAAGAACCAGGCATAGTCTGAATAAAAGTTCAGACAGATTGATGCACAAGGGAATTATCAGGACGGTAGTGTCCTAATTAAAGAATAGGATACTGTCTTCTAATACTTAAAGCAACAGTATTTGTTAGTCATCATATTGTGTTTGTAAGTAATAATATATTTCTAGTGAAAACATCGCTATACTAGTTTGTCTTTTCATTTCCCCTTCAGTCTTGAACTGAGATGCATGATTTTGAAGTTTTTAAAAGTTCTATCACCTTTGGAATGCACACTATAAAAAAATAATATTTTGGTTTGGTGTGTTACTGTTTACTATCAGAAACATGAGCTAGCCCCAGCATAATACATCCACAGTACAAACCCAGTATTTGTCACCATGGGATACCCTCACCATGAGAGATTTTAGAATATTGCAAGTGGTGGCCATCTTTAATGACATCATTCATTATTTATTTAGTTAGATATTTTTTCGTGACAGGAATGGAGGGCTAGGCAATGCTGCCTATTTTCAGTATGGGGGGGGGGAGGGGCAGATATAGATACAAACTTACTCCCTGAATCAGGTGAAGTTTTTTTTTAGTGAATGGGGAAATTTAGTGAGGACACTGAGGATATTCCCTTACAATTTTGTGGGATGGTAGATACTCTCTGGCTAATAGTACCGTTCTTGTTCTCTTTGCTTGCCTGAGGTAGTGTAAATGGCAAGCCCATTGTTAGTATTATCAAAAAGGGCATTCTGCAGCACATTTTGTTGAAAATTGTGGTAACTGAATTTAATACAGTTAGGGAAAGGGAAGACACAGTATTGTCCACTGATATGCTTAACAAATTTTGGAAAGGGGTAACTTGAATAGACTAATTATAAGGAGCCTGAGATTGTTGAACTTTGTTTTCTGTTAGGCAACTAGTTGTTTCTTTCTTAATCAATTTTGTTATGATTAATTATTTTGAATGTACCACTTGACAAATACTGGAATTATTTCAGATATGGAATATGAATGCTGGTTTATTTTTCAAGTTATGTTTTCTGTGGATTGTTTCTTGTTGATTTTCATTTTAATACAAATACCCAACTCTTAGGCCAGCCAATCAGTGCAGCAGTAGTGCAAGTGTCCATGACACTGGTGACCCTGGTTCAGAAATGAGCTTTGATCATCAGGGGCTGGTGGAGGGGAGGAGGATTGAGCATCTCAGAGTACATTCTGCTCCTCTGAGGTGGCAGGGTGCCATCTCCTGCCACAATACGGCTACCTGGGTGACCACAAGTGGCAGTGTGGATGGAAGGGTAGTGGGAGGAAGGAGTCCTCACCAACACTAGAAACCAGATGCACACATTGTGTGGGCAGGGTCACTGTGCCACCCCTACATGTGACATCTTTGGGGGTAGGGAGAAAAAGGAAAATGGCCCCAACACCTGTGTGATGATGGCCCGCAGAAGTTTCCCAGTCTTCTATGAATCATGGTGCCTGCTCAATAAAAAGGTGTAAGTTTGGAGGATTCTGCCTCCACCCTGATCCCACCTGGGAGGCAAAGCCAGAGCTCAATGGGGTAGGTGATCACGACTGGTGAGGCTTGGAGGGGGATGCTAATGGGCCTGAGGGGGGCTGGATAGAAGGGGGCATAAACAGAAATTGCAAAAGAAAAATATCAAGAAGTATCATGGAAGGATCTTTAACATCCAGCAGAACAACCACAACAACAGGAAGACATGACCCCGGTTTAACTTTTCATCTGAAAGACAGCAGCTCAGGACTTCAGCACCCCCCCCCCCCATGCTGCACTACAGTGTCAGTATTGGAATTGATCTCACATTCCCAGTGTGGTGCTAGAATCCACCACTTTCTGATATTTTGGCCTCTGAGGCAAATATGCAACCTGCAGAGCCACTGACACTGATGTATTAAAAAATGAGTTATAAGAGCTGTTTTATAAATATTTGAGGAAATTTAAAATATACTAATTATGAATTTTAGATCATAAATACGCTGTAACTAAAAAACAGGAAGATGCAAACATGTGCCAACTGAAAAATACTGCTTCTTTAACAAACCTCTTAGATAATACTCACTTTGCTGATGCACTGCACAGCACAGACGACAGTCTGTGTAAACCTGGCCTTAGTTTTTACGGCTGCGGGAGGAGCCTATAACTGCTTTGTGGTCTGTTGCTTAAAACGGCTGATTGTGGCACCTTCCATTGGACTTTTGGAAGTATCCTTCCAGAAGTCCAACAGAGCTTGTAACACTCCACCACGGTGGGCCACTACGAAGTAACAGCTGCACTATTTCAGCTGCTACTTCCACATTTCAGGGCAAGAACTGCTCACGGGCACCTCGCATGCATGTGCAGTTCTGCTAATGCCACCATCTTGCGAATAGCATAATGCCATTCACCACAACTATGCATGCACGAATGCCAAGCAAAGACAGTTGTGTTGCTGCCGACATCTTGGAGCTGGCATTCAGCGGCACTTGCTCTTGGAGCTTTGCTAGCTTGCCACAGATATATCATCTCTGGCTAGAACTTGTATATTTTGCAGTACTGTACAGTAAATGTCTACATGATTTCATTGCTCAATGACAAACTAAGAAACAAAAGCAAAACACAAAGGGCCTCAAAACACGCACTGTTTATGCATATAACATATATTACACTTGCATATATAGCCATGCACATTTTAGATTAATAGTAGAAGTAATGTTTAGGCCAAGCAGATGTATAGGTAATGTCTCCTGAAACTGCAGATGTCCTATGGCAATATTGAAATAACTATACAATCACTATCTAATGGTGTGCAGGCAGTGTATTCTGGTTCTGCAGTGTTGGACAGTAACAGACCAAGGTAACTGGACAAGAACCAGAAACGAAATGTAATATGCAGTGTAAATGAAAAGAAAAATGTAAATAGTTCAAGCAATAGAAAGACATAATTTTTCTCCTCCACAACAGGAAGCAGAGCCTCCACATACTGTGTATGTCCTCTAATATGAATAATAATGAACACACCAGTTAACTGTGGGAAAAGGGTACATTAGCTTTGCTTTCAAGTGCAAAAATGTGCATGTGCCAAAGTGTAGGACAGCCTGTCAAAGAGAACTCCTATGTATTGTATGACCATTGGGCTAAATTAGAGGGTATTGCCACAAGTGACCACAAGATATTTTTTATATTAGCCCAAACAGCTGGTACCACTTAAATATACCTGTCACTGTTGTGAGAAAGTCCATACATTTAAAACAACATGACTGAGATCAGCCATCTAGTAAGCCCCCAGTAAAGAGTTAGATATGAAGACATAGTAAGAATCGAAAGGGAGAGAAAATTCAAAATTCATTAAAAGTTAACAAAAACTAGGTAACAATCCCCAACCTACTACAAAAATATGATAGTGCAACATTTACCATAACAGACCAAAGACAGCTGTTACCAAAAATATCTAATGTTCTTCCTAGTCCTTTCAGAATTGATTACATGCTGGCACAGTTCTGGAGAGATTGCAAAGCCAGTTCAGTCAGTGTAGGCCACATGACTTTTCAATCTTGCCAAAATTTGATGGGATCACTGCTTGGCTACCCAGTGGCTCTGTAGATAAGTAGAGATGGGCAAAGTGGCCTCAATTTGCTCTGTGGAGTGAGTCACAGAGTGAAGGCGGATTCGCGGAGTGCTCTGCAACGTGAAGCGGGGTACTTCATGTTATAATAGGTAACGCAAAGTCCATTGAAGACAATAACTTCGCATTACTACGCCTTCCCAAACCACTACTCCACCAAATCTTAAGACAAAGTAGATTGAGAACAATGTACTTCACCTCACTTCATTTTGTTTTAAAGCTCCAAATGCGAATTTTGCAGTGATTCATGGGACTTAAGGTCACATGGGCTCCAGGTTGTTCTGCACAGCCTCAATTCAGGGTAGTGTGTGTAAATCTCCACTGAGAGCTCTCTGTGATTCAAACCTTCTAAAAGCTGTTAAAAAAGCCTTTTTGAGTCATTTTTTTCTCTGAAACTTTAGTTCATCGATTGTAGGAAACCCGCCTGTGCTCATATCATCAAGCGTTTATTGTTTGTTTGTGGATTTTGAATGTTCATGTATAACATTCAGTCTGTGTACTGAGAGACAGTGGAAGTATGCTTTGGGGGAGGGGTGTATCTGGTGTACTTAGATTTAAATTGGAGAAATAGGGAGTTCTTTGTTTTTTGGTTATATTTTTCTTGTATAACTGACTGTGTTAATGTACACACAGTAATATTTTTAGTAATTATTGAAATTTTTTTGCTGATTGTGTGTGTTGCGGTCTGGAGGGGCCTGGTGCAGCACTGAGGTTATTTAAAATATGTTGTATATTACTGAAGTTTTAAATTTGGTAGGCATCACTTGTAGACAAATTCTGTGTGTGTGTGTGTGTGTGTGTGTGTGTGTGTGTGTGGTGCATGACGTGACATCAAATAATACACCTTTAACTGTTTCACAGTGTAATTGCAGGCACAACAGTGTGAACCTGCTGTCCACTGCAGCTGCATGATTTTGTACTGCCATTGTGGTATCTTTTCTTGGTTTTGCACTGCAGTAATCTGCAGTCAGTGCCCCCCACCGGCAAAAGATATTCTTTTCAGATTGGATTGTTTGTGACTTGAGAACACCACTGGTTAGCTAAGGTGTTGTTGAACTTGTTGTGACTTTGCATCTGTATCTGTTGTTGAAGCCACAGTTGTTTTTCTGGCTTCACATCCAGCGTCAACGCCCCCACCTCCGGCCCCCACCCAGAGGAACATTCCAAAATCTGAATTTTGTTTAGAATATTCCTGTTGATCCCCCAAAATGCCCGCAAAAAGATGTGCAAGCAAAGCTGTTTCTCACCATGGCATTGCTGCCAGTGGTAAGATTGTCTGTGGGCATGCTAGTAGTATACAGTCACAGAAGTGAATTGCTGATGTGAGGAAAGGTGTTTCTCCTTCAATATTTTTTACAGTGCAATCAGTAGCTTCACTCGTATTTGGAGGAGATGATGTCCCAGCTGGTGGTGTTAGTACAGTTGCTAGTGGTGGTATTAGTATTGCTGCCTCAAGTTCCAGTTCTGACCAGTTTACCATGTCCAAAAATATAGTGGAGTGTGAAGCAGTGGCAGTGAGTGACAGTGTAGATGATTTCATACTCCCCAGTAACATCCCAGTAACTGAACGTGAGGATTCTGATCATCATGTCAATGATAGCACACAAAGTGACATTTCTTCCACCATGGTTCAGGTCATGATATTTGCCATGCAGTGATTCACAGTGTGGTGTGTGATGGTGGTGCTGATGATGATGATCCTGTGGTTGCAACATGCAGTCCATATGCCAGCATCCAAGCAGAAGATGTGGATGATGTTGATGAATATGATGATGATGATGTCAGTGACCCCTGTTGGGAACTGGAGAAAAAGAAACTCAAGGTGGTCTGTTTGTATTTCTCCTCCTCCTTTAAAAGGTTTTGATTTACAAGTTTCAATTGATGATAATGACCCAGTAATAATGATAGGTAGTCGTGGTGGTCAGTTGCAGTCCAAGTGAGTCCTGCCTGAAAAATCATGTAGCACACCCTCCACTTCATGGCTTAAAAAAACAGAGTCCAATAAGCAGCATCAGGGGGGACATGTTAAAACTAGAGCATCAAGATCCCTTGTTTGGGATTTTTTTGTGGAAGATGCAAATGATGAGTCAGTTGCAATTTGCCAGGTTTGCCAGGTGTATGAGTCAAGGTAAAAAGGGGAACCATCTGGGCACAGGGGGACAGCATACACATCTTAAGAATAGGCACATGGCACTGTGGACTCACAAGATGGCAGCTAATACCTGTACCACAGTGGGGCGTTCACCCTCGTCATCAACCAAAACAGGCATATTTTACCCCTTCCATGACTGTAGCATTAAGTAGAAAATTAAATGCTTGCAGTAGTGATGAAATAACAGCAGAGGATTACTGCAGGCATGATGAGGTGGAAGAGCAGAACGATTTTGAATTCTTGTCCAGTGGTTTTGAGAGTAACAGTTTTGGTGGTGGTGGTGGTGGTGGTGGTGGTCAATGCAGTATATCTAGTGCAAGTGGTACATCAACCCCTATTGGTAAATCTGGGAAAATAACTGCATTTCTGGGTTTGTCATCACCTGTGCAACCATCTTCATCACACGTCCACACACCACCCCCTGCCATTTGCAGAGCAGAACCATTTGTCATCACACCCTGTGTAAAACATTTAAGTCAGCCTATGTTACAGAGTGTTATTGTGCATAGGCTGAAGTACCTACCCAATCATACAGTGTCACGTGAACTTAATGCTGCTGTAGCTGAAATGCTGGCAATTGATCTTTTGCCCTTCTCCTTTGTGGAGGCTTCCAGGCTCCTGCAGTTTGCTGCATGTGCTTATCCACAATGGAAAGTCCCATACAGGACATACTTTTCAACCCGTGCTGTCCGCGAGTTGTACCATACTGTGTCTGACTCAATAAGACATGCCCTTCAACATTCCTTCTCTCCATTCATCCATTTAAGTATGGGTATGTGGACAAGTGGCAAAACAGCAGGGAGTTCATATTTGTGTATAACTGCACGCTGGGTGCAGGTGCCAGGGGTAGTTTGAATAATCAGTGTAGTAAGGTGGAGTGTCATGGTAGCAATCTTCCAGGAATTCGACAGCATGCAACAATTGCTATGAGCAATGTAACCTGTTCACACACTGGTGAAAACATGTTGGACGTGGTACTGACTGAAATTTACAAGTGGCTGCACCCCCTGTCCCTGACAGCTGGGTTCATAGCAAGTGACAATGGGTCAAATGTGGTGAAATGCATCACAAATGGTGGCTTTTTTCGGGTTCCATGCATGGCCCACTATTTAAATCTTATGGTGCAGGAGTTTCTGCAGCACCCTGATATAAAGGAAATGCTGACAGTTGCATGCCATATCTGTTCTCACTTTTCACGCTCTGCAAAGGCCCGTGACCAGCTTCAGCATTTGCAGATCTGAAACGGCCCCCCGCAGCACCACTTGAAGCTGGAAGTTGTCATCCATTGGAACTCCACTTTATACATAGCAAAGAGGTTGTATAAACAGTACAAAGCCACCTCAGAATATCTTGTCATGCACACTAGCCATGACAATTCTGGTGCCTCCATGTCTATGACGACTGAACAGTGGTGCCTCATGGACTCTGTAATAAGAATCTTGAGGCCTTTTGAACATGCCACACAGGCAGTGAGTAGTGAGTCAGCCTCCATTAGCCAATCCATTCCACTGCTGCTGGTGCTGAGGCAGATATTGATGAATGTACAGCATAGCCCTGATGTTGCCGGAGACAGTGCTAACAGTGTGTTGCTAAAACACATGCTGACAGTATTCAACCAGAATCGTCACATCTTGAGCATTTAGCGTAGTGACAACTTTGCAATAGCAACAATGCCAGACCCATGATACAAATGTAGAATTGCCTCGGTACTGGAAGGCGGGCCTGAACAGGTAAAAAATGTCAGTGGGCAACTGGTGTGCTTGGTTCATGGGGCACAGAAGTCACGTGCCAAGGTAAGCAAACGTGAGCAGTATAATCAGGCTGAAGGTGAACCTGGAGAAGTAGTATCAAGCATATCCTGCAAGGGGAAGGGGACTGCAGTTCCAGGTGGTCTGTCATCAAAAGAGGATGGGGTTAACCCACTTTGTGGGGCTTTGTCCCAAGTGGGGATTTGTGACATAAATGATTCCGGAGAAGCGGATGATGCATCAACCACTGGACTTAAAGCAGCACAGTGAATAGTTGAGTCATATGTGTCTGAAAACAGGCATCTGTCAAGTCACTGATAATCCCCTTTTATACTGGAGTGGAAAGGTCAGTGAATGGCCATAGCTGACTGCTGTGACACCGAAGTACCTGACATGCCCGCCCTTCAGTGTGAGTATCGAGAAGGTATTCAGCTCAGAAGGTGCAATAGCTCAGGATCATCATACAAACCTCTCTCCTGCAAATGTCAGTTTTGCTGACATTCATAAAAATGAATGAGAGGCACATACCAGCTCAGACTGCAACCTCAGTATTCGTACCCCAGCATACTCATGGTTTTGCTGATGTTGAAGAAAGGGACCATCCTGGTGGCAATGACAGCATGATGCGGCCTACCACTGATGTAGATGATAACACAATGGAGAAAGAATTTCCCCATGGTCCAAATTCAGACATAGAAACTGCGAGGGCAGCTTTCTTTCTGAGGATGATGATGAATGATGATGAGGTTAATGTTGGCACTTTTTAACTTAAGTGGTTAAAAGGCTGTCACATGTCTTGTATGATACATGTTCTCTTTTTCATAAAGTTAAATCACTGTTCCACTAATACTGACTCAAATTCCATATGTCACATCATCACATTTATAACACAGAGCACAGTACATCCTGGCCCCCGAAATATCACCAGCATAGAAACATACAATTTGACGGCAGATAAGGACTGCTTGGCCCACCTAGTCTGCCCATCTTCCTACCTAATGGATAAGCTGCAGGTCCTAGTTAACCACAGCCTACTTCCTCCTACCCCCCACTAGAATTGCCTTATGTCTGTCCCATGCATTCTTGAATTCCCCCACTATGTTGGACTCTATGACCTCCTCAGGAAGGCTGTTACATGTATCCACAACCCTCTCTGTGAAGAAATACTTCCTCACATTACCTCTGAGCTGTCCCCCCTCTATCTTCAAATTGTACCCCCTTGGTTTTGCACATCTCTTTTTCTGAAAGGTGCTACCCTCTTGGACTTTGTGGATTCCCTTGAGGTATTTGAACATTTCTATCATGTCCCCCCTCTCCCTCCTTTCCTTGAGGCTATACATCTTTAGGTCCTTTATTCTTTCTTCATATGTCTTCTGATGCAGACCCTGCATCATTTTGGTTGCCCTCATCTGGATAGCCTCCACCCTGTCTATGTCTTTGCAGAGATGGGGTCTCCAGAACTGTACATAGTACTCCAGATGTGGTCTTACCAACTGTCTGTACTGAGGGCCAACAACTTCCTGTTTTCTACTGCTGATGCCTCTCCCTATGCATCCCAGTATCCCCCCAGCCCTCGTTACTGCCTTCTCACATTGCTGGCCCACCTTAGGTCTTCTGATATGACTACCCCCAGGTCCTTTCCATTTTTGTTATTGTCAGTATCTCACCCCCCATTGTGTGCTCTTCCCCTGGGTTTTTGTTTCCCAGGTGCATTACTTTTATTACTTACTTGGTATGAAAGAACAGAAGAAGGCCAGAGCCCATCGAGACTGTTCCCCACACTATGTGGGGCATTATTTATCTATTATCCCTCAACCAAACATCTAATTTGTTTTTAAAGACAGTGGCACTAATTGTCTCTACCAATTCTTGTGGCAAGGTGTTCCATACAATGGATGCTCTTATTGGAAAAAAGTTTCCCCTTTTGCTGGTTTTATAAGTTTTTACTTCAAGCTGTTTATTATGCAGTCTCGGAACATGTCTCCTTTTGGAGAGTGTTAGAACACATTTTTCCATTAGATCTGGTGAATTTATTAAATTAAAAACCATAAGCATATCACCTCTTAATCTTCTAGTTTGAAGAAAGAAGAGACCAGTAGCCTTTAATCTGTTCTGATAATCCAAGTTTGTTAATCTTGGATTCAGTCTAGTTACTCTCCTTTGAACCTGTTCAAGAATTGCTATGTCTTTTTTTTGGTTTGGATTCCAGAAAGGGGAGCCATAGTCTAGATACGGTCTAAAGTATGCCCCATACAATGGAATAAGGCATTGTTCAGTGTGATTAACAAAAGTGTGTTTTATTTGCTTCAAATGTCTGTTGGTCATGCAAGTAGTTCTAACACAGTGATCATTTGAAGTAAGTTTATTATTAACATATATCCCTAAATCTTTTTCACAATTTGATGAGTGAAGTGGTAGTCCATTTATATAATATATCGTTTTTGGATTATTTACACCGAAATGCACTACTAAACATTTATCTTGATTAAACTACATATGATTTTCATTTGCCCAAAGTGTTAATTTTTCCAAATCCTTCTTTAATGCAGAAATATTTTCTTGATTATTAACCTTGCCCCCCAATTTAGTATTGTCTGCAAATGTAACCATGAAGTTATTTGGCCCTGTTTGTAAATCACTGATAAAGAGATTAAACAATATTGGTCCCAAGACCGACCCCTGCGGTACACCACTTGTCACACTACCTGAATCAGATGAGAGATCATTAATTCTGACTCTTTGAGAACGATTTTCCAACCAGTTTAAAGTCCAGTTGACAATATCAGGTGACAAACCTAGATTGTGCATTTTAGTAATGAGTTTTCATGTGAGACTTTATCTAAAGCTCTACTAAAGTCCAAAAGAATTATATCAGTAGGGATACCCACATCTAATATAGTACTTATATTATTGTAAAAAGATGTTGATTGGTGGTGCAAGAATACTTGGGAGTAAACCCATGCTGATTTGAATCATAAATTCCTAATTTTTTACAATCTTGATCTATTAGAGACTTCGTTACTCATTCCATTACTTTACCAGCCACTGAGGTCAGGCTAATTGGACGATAATTTTGCACATAACCCCTACTGCCTTTTTTAAATATGGGAGTAACTATTGCTGAGTGCCAATCATTTGGTACAATGCTTTCTTGTAAGGATTTGTTGAAGATAATTGACAAAGGTATAGAAATATTTATAGAGGTTTCGGTCAGAAACCATGGATGAATACCGTCTGGGCCCGGACTAGTATTTTTTTTAGTTTTTTGATAGCCTGTATAATGTCAGTTGGATAGAACCTATGATAATCTACGTGGTGAACTTTAAATGCACTAATAGGTGATTTTTGAGAGAAGACAGAACAAAAGTACTTATTAAAGAGATTCGAGGTTTCTATATCAGATAGAGAAGAGCCATTGATTATACTGGGACCAATGGTCCTTGATACACCTTTTTTACTATTTATATAGGAGAAAAGAGATTTATGACAGTCTTTTGTGTGAGCTAGTTTAAATTCTAGCTTATTTTTTGCCAATTTAATAGAATGTTTTAAGTTTTTCAAAGAGCTTATTTTTTGCCAATTTAATAGAATGTTTTAAGTTTTTCAAAGATAGTCTGTATTTATGTAACAGAGTAGTTTTAAATGGAACCGAACTATTCTTATGTTTCCTAAAAAGTTTAATTTTTATTTTAATCTCATTTTTAATTGTCTTGTTGAACCAAGGGGGAATTTTTCCTTTATTATTAAATTTCCTCTTAGATGGAATAAAGGTATTTTCCAAATAATGTACACTGTTTTTAAAAAAATCCCAAGCTTGTTGTGTTGTACAATTAAGAAGATTAGATTCCCAGTTTATGTTTTGTAAGTATTCATTGATTTTAGAAAAATTTGCTTTATTATAATTTTTGTACAGTGTAACTTCCTTTGTGTAGTTTTAAACTGTTGAATTGCAAAAAGAATAGATGAATGATCACTGGTCCCAAGTGGATCCCAGATTTATAAATTGCTAATTTGTTGCTCTATGTTAGTACTGTAAATAATAGATCCAAAATATTAGGACCTTGATGGGTTCTAGTAATGTTGTTGTAATCCAGTACTAACTACCACATCTATTAGTCCTTTCTCGGCATAGGACTGTCCTGAGAATGAGTCCCAGTTAATATGAGGGAGGTTAAAGTCACCAAATATTACAGTATCTTGAGATTCTGAAAATGTGTAATTTCTTTAAACATATCAGTTGTGTAATCTGAATTTGCAGATAGAGGTCGATAGATGTTACCAATAGTTATATAGGACTGCTCCTTCAATAAGATTTTAACCCATATACTGTACTTTCCAAAGGAAAGGGAGAACACACTTCAAAAGAAGGAATATAATTTCATATGTACATACAAACTCCACTGCCTTGCTTATCTAATCTGTTTTTATGATATAACTTATAACCTGGAATTTCTCTGAACCAAATTGAGGATGCGTCCCACCAAGTTTCAGTTACTCCCACCACACCTATATTTAAAGTTTTGCATTTGACTTTGAGTTCTGCTAATTTGAGTTGGTCTAAAGATCTTGCATTCAAAGCTAGGAATTTACATTTAGTTGTAATAATATTTTGGTAAATATTCAGAGACTTGGGAATAGACCCATTCTCCCCCATTGTTTTTAGTTTAAACAATGATTTATGATTTTAGTTATACTTTTCCCCATAAGTGTACTACCCCTACAACTGAAATGTAAACCGTCCCAGCAAAACAAGGAAGAACGATCTGAAAATGATTCCCAGTGGGTAATACAGGGCATATCCTGCTTAAAACATCACTTTCTCAGCCATTCATTTAGAGCTTTGATTTTCCACGTCATGGTAGATGTTGCTTTCGGGACAGGTAGAATTTCAGATATACATACACTGCATCCCCTATCAAGTAACAGGTTACATAACGCAACATAGTCCTGTTGTAACTGATTAAATGGGGTGTTGTTTATATCATTAACACCGGCATGTCTGATAACCAGTGGATTTTCCCCCGCATTTTGTAAAGTTTTAGGCATCATGGAGGTAATGTCAGATACTCTGGCCCCACGGAAGCTGGAACAAGTGTGGTTGCTCTTGTCACTATTGCATACCACCCTGTCAATGTGCTTAATGATTGAATCTTCCAGGACTAACACTTGTTTTGAGACAGTAAGGGTTCAAGAATCAGAAACAGGTGATTGTTTAACACAGTCTGGAGCGATTAACTTTATAGGTATTGATTTGGTAGCTTGAGACTTACTAGGACAAATATTCATGGGCATTAACTCCTGATTGAAAAGTGTTTTTAAACCATTATTATTAACAGAGGGTGATGCACAGGATAAATCATGTCACACTTCATTATTTGATACTGTCAATTGCTCAAACCTATTACGAGTTTCAATAGGGGTACTATTGTGTATTTGACCACCCTCCTTTTTTTAAGAGGCTTTGTGACAATGGTCCAGTCATCATTATCATGAGAAGAGGGCGGATAATCATCCACCTTATAAGAGGGGACAGAGGCAACAGGTATACTAGTACTAGTAGTAACAATTGTCTCCTCATCAGGAGGCATAGAAATGCTACCTAAATGTGAAGGAAATTGTTCATCAGAATGAAGTTGTTCATCCATAAGATCAATGTAACTTTCCAATTCCCTAATATCAGTAGAAACTGGTTTAATATTAAGCAGAAATGCTATCTCTGCTTCAAGAGTAGTAATCAGATGGCAATTAGCACATACATACTCGCTCCCGTTCTTTCCCTCACTATACATCAAACATTGCATACACTTATTAAGTTCTTTTTCCATTATTAAAGGTGCATATTTACTAGTAGAGGATATGCTAAAATTATCTTATCCAAGTTTGTCTAATGTCAGCAGTTTCAGCGTGCCCAGCAGACATGGCAGACACGCGCAAACACGCATGTCTCTGTGCGCGTCTCCATGAGCGGCCCCACGCATGCTTGCCCCGCTCACTAGAAGGGCAGGTTTTAAGCCAAAAAAACAAAAGTAAGCATCTGTTCACTTACGGTTTCAGCACAAAGTAAAAATAACAATATTTACTTAAATTCAGCAAGATTCTGTGAGTTGAAGGTTTACAAGCCCTTAAAAGGGCAAGGGAACCACCAGGCAACAGTGCTTTTAACAGAGAGATGTTGTTTTGGGGTAGGAGGTATACTAGCCTTTTGCTAGTCCACAAGGTTCCCACAATGCTCTGCTATTCACTGAAGAGTCAGTTACGAGCAAATGGTACCACACAATGCAGCAACAGTTAAAACAAATGTTATTGGTATATCAAAGTATATTGGTGCACTTCACTACTTCACCTCTCTCCAGAGGTTCGTTATATCAGTAGCAATGCCACTACTAAATGCCCCGCTCACTAGAGGGGCAGGTTTTAAGCTGAAAAACTGTAAATAAACATCCGTTCACTTCCGGTTTCGGCGCGAAGAAAAAAATAACAATATTTACTTAAATTCAGCAAGATTCTGTGTGTTGAAGGTTTACAAGCCCTTAAAAGGGCAAGAGAACCACCAGGCAACAGTGCTTTTAACAGAGAGATGTTGTTTTGGGGTAGCAGGTATACTAGCCTATTGCTAGTCCTCCAGGTTCCCACAATGCTCTGCTATTCACTAAAGAGTCAGTTACAAGCAAATGGTACCACACAGGGTTGACAAAACCAATGTTTCTCTATGATCCTTCCCTTCCTACTGCCAAACAGGAAGTTCCTGTTGACAGTCAAATCCAGTGGCTATAAAAGTAGAACTGGCTTAGGGTTGGTGGGTAGAGGGGTGGGATGGAGGGCAATTAGTAAGAAAAAAGGCTAGCAACAGGAAGTCATAATTTGAGTCACCTGCTTTTATAGTGTCTAAGCCACACCCCCAATTAAGCTCTCTCTCCTCCTACTGGTTTAGCAAAGTAAGTTGATACAATACCCTTCACAGCACAGAACACAAACTGACTTTCTTTCTTCTCTTAACCCTAAATAAGACCCCTTCTACTTCTAATAAAGTATCTGTTTGCTTAATCTCAACAGACCCTGACTCCTGCTGAGATATAAGAGAGATATAAGTGCTAAATTAATAAGAAAATGTAGCTTCTTTTAGTTAGCTGTTTTCTGCTCTACAAGCAAGGCTAGCAACAGCAACAATGCACTTCTTTGCATTGAATCTAAGCTGCCATACATTTGACCATTCCTCCAACCTTGCCAAATCCCTTTTCATCCTTTCCACCCCACCTTGTGCATCAACCCTGTTGCAGATCTTTGTGTCATCTGCAAAGAGACATACTTTCCCTTCCAGTTCCTCTGCAATGTCACTTATAAAGACATTAAAAAGGACCAGCCCCAGTACTGAACCCTGCGGTACCCCACTAGTAACCCTCCTTTCTTCTCTGTGGACTCCATTTACTATTACCCACTGTGTTTAGTTGTCCAAACAGTATTTTACTCAGGCTACCACCCTAGGACCCACTCCCAGGCTGACTAATTTGTTTATTAATCTTTTGTGTGGGACTGTGTCAAATGCCTTGCTAAAGTCTAAGTAGACCACGTCCACAGCCTCTCCCTTGTCTACTGCTTTGGTCACCCAGTCAAAGAAATCAATTAGATTTGTCTGACATGACCTTCCTGCTATGAATCCATGCTGCCTTGGTTCCTGTGCCCCACTGGCCTCTAGGTACTCAACAATTCTTTCCACCAGAAGTGATTCCATCATTTTCCCTACCACTGAGGTCAAACTGATAGATCTGTAGTTTCCTGCCTCTGTCTTGCTCCCACTTTTGTGAAGGGGAATCACATATGGCCTCCTCCAGTCCTCAGGTACCACACCATCCTCCCATGATTTATTAAAAAGGGTAGTCAGTGGTGTTACTAGTTCTTCCCTTAGTTCTTTTAAAATTCTGTGGTGAATCCTGTCAGGCCCCATTGCTTATCCACCTTCAGTTCTAAGAGTTCTTTCAGAACCCTATCTTCTGTGAAAGGACTAATATCAACCCCCCTATCCAGAGTGCTTCTATTGACCGGATTAGGTATTTCCCCCTGATTTTCCATTGTGAACACTGAGTAGAAGTATTCGTTCAGTATCCCTGCTTTTTCGCTGTCGATCTCTGCCCAACCACCTTCCTCTTTGTTCTGCCTCAGTACCCCTGCCTTAGTCTTTCTTTGCTCCCTAATGTACCTATAAAAGGTTTTATCCCCCTTCTTAACTGAGTTGGCTCTCTTTTCTTCAGTTTCAGCCTTTGCTATTCTGACTGCCTTACCCACTTCCTTCTGCTTTAACTGGTACAGTTCTCCATCCTGCTCCTTCTGTGTTTTCTTATACTTCCTGAATGCTATCTTTATTTCCCTTACATTCCCCATCACTTCTTTTGAGAACCATAGTGTTTTTTCACTGTTCTCCACTGCCACCATAGGGAATGTGACCATGTGTCCCCCTGGACTACCACCGCCATAAGGCCGCTGTTCTCCACTGCCACCATAGGAAATGTGACTGTGTGTATCTCCAGACTACCACCACCATAAGACTGCTGTTCTCCACTGCCACGATAGGGAATGTGGCTGTTTGTCCCCACCCCGGACTACTACCACCATAAGACTGGTGTTCACCACTGCCTCCACCACCAGATGCAGGAAGATGTGAGAGGGAATGTCATCATATGCCACAGCTATGACCACCAGCAACCACCACCAGTGTCATTCTGACAATGTTTTTCCATTACATTGACCATGCCAAGGCAGAGGGAGTCAAACAGGAAACCACATCCATCAGCCACAGGCACAAGGCTCCTTACTATTAAAACAATAAAGTGAGTTTGTGTACTAATGTTTTTTATGCTATTCAACTTCCTTTAGCTGTGTGTTTTGTTTTCTGAGCTGCAATGGTCAAACACATACAGTCAATTGATTTTGTTTTTTTACAGGTTATCAACAAATGACTGTCCTTCACTGAAGAACTGTATCAATGGTACAGCAGCAGTACTGTCTATAGGAACCTATGGAATATCCATTTCCAATCCATATTGGTAAGTATATCAATTTTATTTCACCTGTTCCTTTTTTTCATAAGAATGCAACAAATCTAACTTAGGATTCATAAACTAGGTGACATACATCACAAAAAATATTTTTGCAACACATCATGCTCTGTATTCCAAATTTACAACTGTGTGGCCATCACAGTGTTGAAAAAGTTGGACCCAGGTTGTGTTACTTGACAAGATGTGGTTTTGAAATGTAACTTGAGTTGAGATGCAGGGAACTGACACAGTGTATTTGTTACACAGCGTGGTACTAAATTAAGCTGTGATCTGATTATTGCAGTGGGACAGCTTGCTGTCTGTGTTAATCCAGATACCTGTGGAACAGCCATGGCTTAAACATAATGTCTTACTGCTGCAATCAAGTTATAATAAGTCCTTCATTCTTTTTTTAGGAAACTTCAAGATGCTTTGTTATGTCATAGTTGCTTTATCTAAAGAATGCCTTCAACATCAGCTCCCCCTCCACCGTGCTGGGGAAGACATGCAACGTGCAGAAGTCATTTCAATCAATGACCATGACTATCATTACCAGACTGGAGAAGATGTAGAGCAAATCTATGAAGAAGTACCCAAATAATAAACCATTAATGAGACCTACTTACAATTTGCAAATATGATTCCCCTCCCCCCCAAAAAAATACTTACCTTCATTGGCTTGAGAGTATTCCATTTCCAATTTCAATGCCAAGATTTCTCATCAAGAGTTGGAATGTGCACACCAACAGTATGTGACCTGTGATACAAAACAATACAATGAGTACATGCCTATATATGTCAACCCCCACCTAGAAAATACATCTATATATATATATATATATATATATATATATATATAAACTCACTAAGGCTAGAATTAGTGTACACACAAAGGGCACCCTTCCATCTGGTTGAGGTGATCGCATCGCATTTGTGGGAACTGCAGAGCACACTTTGGACCAGCAACAGTTCTCTCACAGTAATCATTTCTGATGGAACACTGAGTGGATTCATATCATGTTATTCCTCCTTCACAAGGTTTGGCAAGACACTGTGCATCATGACATCATCATCACTGAGTATGTAAACTTTCTGGACACAAGACAGATACATTTTGTGGATGCAGAAAAATTCTGGGGACTCTATGTGACCACTGCATGCATGAGTGACTGCTCAATACATTCTGGGGGACTTTGCATGTGGTGTAACGCTCCCATTTCACTTCCTCAGCACTTGAGAATTTTCTGGACACAAGACAGTTGCATTTGTATGTTGTGATTGTGAGCACATAATGTCATACTTAAATTATAAATTAAAGCAGCAGTGCAACAATGTGGTGAAAATTTTGACCTATTCTTTTTTATGCTATTTTACATTGCCAGACACTAGTTACTCCTTCCTGACTTGTATGATACCCTTCTTTTCACAATTTGTGTCTGCTTTACTACTTCTTCTCATGTCTGAAAAAAAAAAGGAACACACATTTTAATATGGCTCTGACAAGGTTTTCATCACTAGTCGCAGATGAGTTTTGAATAAATATTGTTCTGTGAGGTCATAAAACACTGCCTGCTACATAATTATTAATTTTACAACAGAAGTAATATATAACAACTGATGGAGAAAAACAGTGGAAAATACTGACGAGGACCTGGTCCCACTGTATTAAAAGGAGAGCTCCTTTTATTATTTCAGACATGAAAAAAGTACTAAAGCAGACTCAAATACTGGAAAGAATGATATCATTCAAGTCAGGAGGTAAGTAAAGTGACAATGTAAAACAGCATAAAAAAGTATAGGTCAGATTTTTCACCAGATTGTTGCACTATTACTTTAATGTCTATTTCGAAAAAGAAATATTTCTGGAGCTTCAGTAATGTTTACTTTGTGTGGGGACTCGTGATTTGAAGTGTTTTTCCAAAAGCAGGACTGAGCACTGAAAGTATGTTGTGCTAAGCTGCATGTGTGCCATCCTGTGTGTGTAGACATTGTCTAGCTTCATGCAAATATATATATGGTGTGACTCATTGCAGTATGTCAAGAATAAAGATAAGAATGAATATATGACATATATTTTAGTTGTAACATCAGCACCAGCGGAGTAAGTGATATGATATTTTTTCAGAGGTATCGGGTCACTGTGCACCTCAGTCACTCACAGTGCACACATGACTTTGCGGAGATCATAGCACAAAAAGCACATGCTCTCCTAAAAATTATGTGTGCAGTATGTGACTAAGGTGCACTCTGGCCAGACACCTCTGAAAAAGTATCATATCACTTAGTCCGCTGGTGGTGACAATAAAATATACGTTGTTCTTATCGCTATTCTTTATACCATAAATACTGCAACAAGTCAACAATATATGCTTGCAAGAAGCTGGACAATGTCTGATGTCTCACACACACACAGAAAACAACATTGACTGCACACATGCAATTTAGCACATCATACTTGCACTGGTAACACCAGCTTTCCACAACCACTCCACAACAGAAAGTAAACATTACTGAGTCACTGAATTATAATAACAGGGCAATAAGGAGCATGTATGTCGATATGTATGTATATATTTAGAGGGAAACGGTCAGAAACAGGAGCTCCTCCCTCCTGCAAGGCTTACCCTTCAGCAAAGCCTTTTAAGTATGTTGCAGCGCTTTTCTTGTGCCACAACATACTTTATTTTAATGAAGAAAAGTCAGTGACCCGTAAGTATAGCGGACGCTATGGAGGCTCCATTATGTGTAAAGGAAAGGTGCGGCGAAGATGTACCATGCACGTCAATACTTTTGTATTGAAGTGCATGGTGCATCGCCATTGCACCTTTACACATAATAGAACCCCCACAGCATCCGCCATACTTCAGAATCACTGACTTTTCTTTATTAAAATAAAGTATGTCACATTGCAAGAAAAACACTGCAACATACTTAAAAGGCTTAACGGGGGGTGCCTTGCAGGGGTGGGACCTTCTGTTGCTGACTGCTTCTCATTAAACTAATACTGTAGCCTTCCCTCTGTCTGTTATTAAACATAAACAAAAGGCAAAACACTACAGCAGTGGGGGGTGTTCTGAAAAAAAAAGGTAATGGGGGATCCCCAGATGTTCCAGCAGCAGATGAAGCATTGACACAATTTGTATCTGGTGTTGCTCGATCTGCTTCACCTGTTGCTGGACAGCACCCACCCTCTCATTATTTTCCTCCACTGCAGCCCACAAAATTGCTATTTCTGCCTGAATTGCAGGCATTGTGGGGTCCACTGGTGCGGAGAGGAACCAGGTAGTGGTGGTGGTGAGAGTGGTGCTGGTGGCAGTGGTGGGGGCAGTGGTGGAGCAGCTACTGCTGTGGCCCTCCTTCTGCTGCGATGATGCACAACAGCAGCACCCTCTGCCACTGCTACTGCTACAGAAGTGCCAGAAGGTGGAGGCCTGTCCCATTCAGTGGCAGCCTGCCACTCCACCTTGTGATGGTTCATCATATGTGTGTGCTGGCCCCCAGTCCCCAGATGTATTCCCCAGGGCCATGGTGCACCTGCACAACACAAAGCAGACACAACACAAGGCTGCCGCCCCCCCGGCACAGTTGAAAAACTGCCAAACTGAGGAGCTGTGGGGGGGGACTAGGCACAGGAAGGGCAGATATCGTGCCGGAAGCTTGGTCACGCACCTGGGGCTCCACCTACTGCTCTGGAGGTGATACTGCTGGAGCTCCTGCAGCTGCTGGTGGTGGTGGTGAATGACTTGGTGGATGTGGCAGAGGCACTGGTGGTGCATCTGCTTCCGGAGGGGGGAGGAAGGACCAAAGAGCCTGGAGTGGTCCAACACCACCTGGTAATGACCCCCACACATGTGCACTCCCCTCTGGCCATGGGCCACAAACTGACCCTGGTCCATCGCACAAAAAAACACTCCTTCCCTCTCTGATGCGTTGAGTGGCTTCACACATAGGTACACACACAGTCACGCACACACGCACACACACACAAAACAAAACTTACAAAACAAAGAAATCAGCCACCAAAAAGAACTGACAAAACAATACAAAAAAAACGAAAGAATTAGCTTTTAAAAAAGCTTTTGGGTTTTTGGAATTTGCTCAAGAAAGAAACTAATAACAAACTCTACTCTCCTACACAAAATGTTTCCTCGTTCTACCTCTGCAAAGGAGAAAGTGAAGGCATCTGCTTGTATTTATTTATTTATTTAGCTTTTGTTTTTGTTTAACAGGTAAGCATGCTAGACAGTCAAGTGCCTATTTTCAGGTGCGTCCCGGGAGAATTATATACTGTAGGTACAGGCAATAACAATTCAGAGTCAAGGTAACAGGAATCAACAAGGTACGGTCAGGTACATGCAGCAAACTCAGGCAATAACATTTTCAGTGACTCGTAAATAGCAATCAACAATGTACAGACAGGAATAGGCAGGGAGCTAAAGTCAGGGTACAGGCAGAGAACAAATAAAGGCAAGTATTGTGTTACAGCATGGCTACCATGGGAAGCTGTCAAGGAAGCAAACATATATCAGCAATGACTCACTTCCTTCATGCCTGGCTGAAGCATGTGACTTACAGTACTGTAAGCCATGTGATGTGTGGGGGGGGCTGCGTAAAGTGCCTATATTGTTATTATTCTGCCTTCTTCACATTAAGGTGGAATAACAACACAAAGTCATAATAACAAAGCAAAGTGTGCACTTTTCAATGGTCACTTCATGTAGCATTATGATAACGCAAAGTGGCCACTTCGCATTCACTTCGCAGGTGGAATTTAATTTCACTGCATCTCTATAGATAAGCCTGTTTAATGTACTCTGGTGAGATGTCTGAGCCTTCCTCTGAAATGTTTGAACAGCACTGTCAGTCAGTGTCAAACATATCTTAAATGCACTATTCAAGCTGGCTTCCATGTCATGCTGACACCCAGCACTGGAAGTATGCAAAGTCATCCAAGGAGAAGGAGCAATATTAGCAGTATGAACAGCAGGAGGTTGGCTCTTGGTTGTTTCTTAATAGTGTCTGTGCTGCTCCATTTGAAGCGTATGTTGCAGCTTCTTCTGCATATAATTGATGTATCCAGAGGAATGTGCACACTTTTATATCTTTGATCCAGTAGTGTTGCCATGCTAACTTGTGTGATTGAACTAATCCTTTTATATTTGTCTGGAATTTGTGTCCAACAAATCTCTGCCACTTAAAAACAGAAACATATAATGTGCCTGTAGAAAGGACTGCTTGGCCCACCTAGTCTGTACATTTTTCCATATCTCTGATGACACCACAGACCCTATCTGATCTCCGGCTATCTCCCCTGCTTCCATACCAAGATTCTCTTGCGTCTATCCCATGCATGCTTGAAGATTGAAATTGTTTTTGGCCCCACTATTCCACTGAAAGACTGTTCCAGCATCCTCCACTCTTTCAGTGAAGAAGTATTTTCTCGCATCCCTTCTACATTCTCCTGTTCCAGCTTCACTGCACGGTCATTTTTTCTTGTGACCCTTCTCCTCTGACAAATACTCCCCTCCTGTACCTTATTCACACCTGTGAGGTATTCATATCTCTCACCTCTCTTCCATGGTGCACATAGTGCATCCTGCTTGTACTGTTGCTAAGATGACCCAGATAAGCTAATGGTGTTACCACCCCACCTCCACCACAATCATCAACATTCTCATCACTGCCACCAGTGCTGTCACCTCAGCGACAACCACCGCTAATCTTGCTTTGTTTGGTTGACAGACATGAACTCAAATAACATTGCTTGTGTCATTTGAGTAGATTCACCAAGAGAAGGACCATGCAAGGGGTTGTTGATTCAGCACTGACATCTTTTGTCGCTTGTTCACAACTTTTGAAGTACACACCATGGCATTAGAGACAGATATTCCCCACAGGCCACATCATCAAATTCCACAGCTGAGAACATAGCTTTCTGTTCCACTAGTTCCTGCAAAGTATTAAAGATGGAGTTCCACCTTGTTGTGACATCTTTAATTAAACAATGCTGCAGACCACCTTACTTCTGCTGGTACTGGAAGAGAAGTTCAGCACATTTAGGGTGAACAATGACAATATTTAGTGATGCCCTTTACAATGTCAAGTGTTTCTTTTAACTGTGTAGGTTTGTAAAGCATGTGACTCACCAAAAGATTTAGTGGATGTGCAAAACAAGCTACATGGCCAAAACCCCCATCCTTCATGGCCCTCAGAATGTTACTTCCACTGTCTGTTATGAACATTGACACCTTCAGGCCATGAGGGTATATTCGGATGTCTAACATTGACTGGATAAATCATAGAATGTTTTCCCCATTGTGTTTCCCCCTCTATGACTAGCACATTAAGTTCCTCTAATGGTGTGTCCCCGGAGACTGGCTGCAGGTCTGACTATAGTGCTGCTTTATCTAGAGAGAGCTAATGAATAGTGATATGTGAAAGGTTTTATTTTGCACAACTGCTCCAGATATCACTACTTAAATGCACCCAACCCTCATCTGCCTCTTTTAGATGTGTCAACATCTGTTTCCATACTAACTCATAAATACTAAGCAGAATGTTTCTGGAAAACTTGAAGCATGATGGATTTGGGTTTCAGTTCATACAACAGTCTTTGAAAGCCAGTGTCCTCTTCAAAGAAGAATATAAAGGTCCATCATCTCCACAATCATTAATGTGATTTGGACAGAGGTTGTGTAACTTGGGGTAGTTTAGTGTGGCCATGTAGTAACTCATGCAGTTTAGTTTGTTTTGATGATGTTGGATGGACTGGCACATCTGAAACAGTGCCAGTACCTGGGGATGCACCAGTTGGCTGCTGTGACTGCCATGGAGGCTGCATAATTTGAACAAACAATCTTATCCCACCACCCATGCCTGACTGTCCCTGCTGCTTTTGCTGCTGCTCGTCTGTGTGACCTGAGTGGGAAATGGGAATCAAAGTGACTGTTAAGAGAATGCCATATTCAGATTTTAGATCTTCAGCCAGAAGCTGAACAACAGTTCCCACTGTCTGAGTAGACTGATCATCCAAAGATAGGGTGATAGGGAAAGAGGAAATTTTTTAACCAGGAAAGGCATACTAAGCCAGAGCTTGCTTCCAGGTGTGACCTGGGAGCACAAGGAAGTTAAGTGACTTGCTAAGGGTCACACAATATGCAAGTGGGAGTTGACGGGATTCAAACTGCAGTCTCCAGGTTTGAAGCTCTGTGCCTTTAACCTCTACACTATACTATACTATATTATACTATACTATACTATACTATACCATACCATACTATGCTATACTGTGATATTTCTGTCACACAGATTGCAACATGCTCTCCATGAATTTATGGGGTCATCAGTAAAATATGCTCACACTGCAGAAGATTTAATCAGTTTTTTTAGCTCCAACCGGTTAGCTGGTGTTCTTTGAGAGCAACAGATGGAGACTGTGAGATAATTTTATTCTTCTACCATGGTAGAATGACATGGTTGTGTGGAAGTTCTATCAGGGCAGCACTGGCAACAGCAACAGTAGTGTTGCAATGAGGCTAGTCATTTGGGGCTGAGGCAGGCCTGTTCTTTATGTTCTTTGCAGATAACACAAAACTATGCAGCAGAGAATACAGCGAGGAGGGGTAAGGGATTTAAAGAGGGATCTAAAGTATCTATCTGGAGAAGCTGGAGAGGTGGTCTAAAATATGGCAGTTAAGATTCAATGCCAGAAAGTGCAGAGTGATGCACATAGGAAAGAGGAACTCTTGTAGTGTACTAGATGGGGGGGGGAGTAGACTGGCCAAAACATCGGAGGAAAGGGACCTGTGAGTCATCATTAGCAACTTCCTCAAACAATCCAGCCATTACAATAAAGCATATAGTAAGGCAACAAGGAAGATGGAATGCACTAAGAGGTGATGTAACAGTAAAGGAGGTGAGGTTGCTCCTGTACAGTATG